>CM040754.1:30584857-31184857 GCA_022829145.1 Albula goreensis | reverse complement strand
TTGAAGGTTGCTTGAGTGGAGACTCGATAAAGCCCCCCTCCTCAGTCCTCTTTATTCGTTTATACACAGCGTTTGAACTCTCTTTGCGTTCCTTTTAATGAGAGCATCCAGAAGTAGTGTTCAAAGGAAAACACGTCATGAAAACACTGTGTTCCATGGCAAGCCCTTCTCTGCCGTCAAGGTGATATTGTTAATTTTCCAGTGTCATCCACATCTTTTACGCCCCAGCTGCTCAACCCCGGGTCGCGCAAGCCACCGTTTCCGCAGATATCCGTGTCACTGACACACTACCTTACTTACCTTACTAATTAGATTGCCATCTTGATCAGGAAGGTGAGCTGATAAATGAGATTAGGTGGTGTAGTAGGAGGTCGGAGCGAATGCCAGCAGACACCACTAAGCTCAGGACCAGCTCTTGTGTAGCGTTGCTCTAGACGACCGTGCCTGTAACATAGCGAGGACAACTTAAGTTGTACAATAAAACAGTGGGTGGGGTCAACAATTTTTCATCCCTATATATATTGTATACACGAACACATATGCGTAATATACAGTGCATTACACTTGGTGAATTTACAAAACTGCAGCTTTATTGTATGTATCCTCATAAAATTTCCTTCTCTTTTCCTCTCTACCTGGATGCATCACATCAGTTGTGCACCATAGTGTTTCGTGATTCCTTTTTGTCTTGTCCTGCCCTACTTTTTGATAGATAGATTTTGTGAGATTAGCACCGCACAAAAGAATAAAGAAATTAAGTTTGCAAACTAAGATTCACTCAGCATAGATGTTCTTACGATGTTAAAATGGTATAAAAGTTAAAAACATATGGAGAACTGAGATTCACATAGAATGAGTGATGTTTAGAATGAGCTTTCATGAACCCCATATTGGGAGGGGCCACAATGAGCTGTCACTGACTTATTTTAACCAATCAAAAGTTTTGGATCTCCACAGCAAAACACAGTGGAACCATATTGTAGCTCCGCCTGCTTGTGGGTGTGTGAAAACTCATTCTCCCATCACCAGCTAGAACACTGCTGGGGTCAATAAACCACCACCAGTGGTCTTTGACAGCGAGGAATTTGAAAAGTGTTGAAAAGAATCCACGTTTATGGAAATGTTACAGTCTACAGTGAAAGATCTACAATCCAGCACTAAAGTGGGGTAAAAATAAAATGTCTTTATTGTATAGACAAGGACATATTTAGCCACAGATGAACAATGCGTTGTCTCAGGAACACCTTTCATCCGGCTGGTATTACTACCTGGAAACGTTAAAAGTGCTTGAATTTGTTCTAAATGTTTTACTGAGGCAAAAAAAGTTCAATTTTAGGGAAAAAAAAGAGAAGAGAAGGCTTGTGGAGCAAGTTCATTACTCATCTTTTTGTCTCATAAACTTTATTACTGCATTTTTCTGGGTTTAATCTCATTCTTTCCGTTGTTCCCTGCCACAGCTCTCTCGCAGCTCCACGGCCTGCCAACTTTCCGTAATTAGCCCCCCGCGCTCTCTCTCTCTCTCTCTCTCCCTCGCGCAGAGACGAGCGGGCCAAATGTAAATCTCTCTGGGGGGAGTTGGACAGTGTAAACATGGCACACATCTGGAGGACGCCAGGTTCCTGACACTTTACAAGAAGCAGCCCTTGTGACCAACGCAGCAACATCCATCTTCTCCCTGCTTGCTCTCTGCCTTTGCCACCTCCCCTCGCTCTTATTCACATTTTCCATCCCGGGGCCGGAGTGTTGTTGTTGGTTTTTTAGGACGTGTTGTAGCGCACGGAGCGCAACCCGCCCCCCCCAACCCCCGCCGCCCCCCCTCCAAACCCTCTCCCTCCCTCCCCTCTACAGCTCTGCTGTCCCCTCCCCAACCCCCCACCATGTTTAAAAAGAAAACATTCACAAGTTAACTTTTTTTTTCAAATTTGAGAAGAGGCAGCGTTTTTCGTTTTTTTTTTTTTTGCTTTAATGTAAAATAAAACGAGATATGACAAAGCGATACGGTTTTGGCTTGTGCCATCCTTTTTACAAATATGACTCTCTTCCAGAATCATGACTAATCATAATGGAATGCTTTCAAGATGAAGAAGAGTTTTCATTTGATATGATAATAGAGGTTAAAAGAAAGCGGACGACCTCTACCGTATCCAAGAACAGGCTGTTTGGTCCAGCAGGTCGGAGTTATAAGTCGAGGGGGTGGTGTGTTTGGGGGGGGTTGGGCCTGACTTATGGGAAGTCCCCATGGGCATTTCCAACAGGAAGTCCCACAGAACTCAGAACCACAGATCTGGGAACAGCCTGAAGAGCTCAGGAATGGGTTTCCTGTCCTTGTGAACAATAAACCAGATGAGAACAATGAACACAGCTCCGCACCAACCAGCTTTTTAACCAGGCAGATCTCTCTACGTTTGCCAAGAGAAATCCTGAATAATTTCAAAGTGCTATAAACAGGTGATAATGTCTCACAAAATACCTGTCTCTGAGAAGAAAACTAGTTAAATGAATGAGCTGGGATTATGGTACAATCAGATATCTCTCGGCCTGCTTTGACAGAAATTGTTATTTGCCGATAATGAAGTTGCAGTAGAGCTGTTCCCTTCTGTGTCTGATTACTGTGGCTGTATGAGGTATGTTGCTCTACTTTCAGTTGACTGTATTCATTAAATGAGTTTGTCTCAAAATTCTCAATTATGCTTCCATATACTGTAGGTGTATGTCTGTGTGTGTATGTGTGTTGGTTGGTGTGTGAAAGGATGTTCACGTGTGTGCATATTTGCTTGTGCATGTATCTGTGTTTATGTGTGCGCGTGTGTGTATGTTGTATTGGTTTGGGGAAAAGGTTGTGTGGCGCGATGCATTCTTTCCATTACCCAGACCAAATCAATGCACTGTGCTTCCAGCCTGCAGCCCCACCCCCCCCCCACCCCCCCCTGGCTGTGACAGGCAGAGTGGAAAGAGCTGACCCTGTCAGCGTAGGCCTGGCTCAGTGCCTGCAGCTCTCAGTACAGCACACAGCATCTCTGTGCACACGCACACGCACACACACACACACACACACACACACACACACACACACACATACACACACACAGCATCTCTGCACAGGAGTCCTCTCTGAGTACACACACACACACACACACACACACACACGTGTACATAGCATCTCTACAAAAGATCCCTTACAGAGTACACACCCGTGAGCACAATGCACATGATCCCTTACAAGGTACACACACACACACATATACACACACACACACACACACACACACCCAGTTGACATATGCCCCTGTATGCCCCATTGACTTAAAACAGTTGTGGTACATTTATGTGAAGTCTAACGTCAATGACCTATAGATTGCATCATAGTGGGAGAGTAATCATGTTGGTAACTGGACAATCACAGAAGTAGACCTGTCATAACAACCACGACGAGAGAAGACTGCAGCTGGCTTATGAATATAGTGCTCTCTTCTGGGGCTGCGACCACTGATTCTCTACAACAACCAGATGATCAGCTCCTGTGTCAATTCTGTCTTCACTATTTTCTTCCTCTTGGATGTTCCAGAGGCTTCTGCCACTAAATTTCACTTCATAAATATTAATGAGAAGGCTTGTCCAATGATAGAACATCCTCTGATGCTTAGAACAAACCCCGTAATGAAAGTTGATAATATCCATCCAAGTGGAACATTTCAGATTTGCTAGAGCTTTACCAGATAGTTATCGAAAACCAAAAAAAACATTTCTGACCTCTCAAAATGACCAGAGAACTGAAACTAGACCTCCATGTCAAAACCTGAACAAAAGCTGTTGACTATGAGCCTCAACAAAGCTGATATCTTTGGTAAGGCTGCCATTTGATCGTCCTCATGTGCTCTTATGGTAGCATTCCAAGAACAACTGAAAGCAAAGGACAGCCTGACTTCTTATTAGTTGATAAATATTCATGCATTATTCACTTTTTCCATGATTGGGTCTACCCCCTGTATGTGTTTACAACAGAAAAAATGACACAAAATAAGAAATAACAAATTCCAAAATACCGGAAAAAAATACACTGACAAAGATGGCTTTCATTTTGCACTTCGATGTCCATTGCTATCCATGTCTGTCTTTTATCAACTTTTCTGAATGATAGACACAAAACCCAAACATTTTAAAGGATTTCATGAAAAAGTATTTTTGCTGAGGATAATACATTTCACTGTTTGATATTTTGATTGTCTTTTGCAGTGCATTAGAAAAATTGCGTTTTGGATAATTAATTCGAAAAAATTTGCATAGCGGCAGAAACAAATCAGAACCTTACCTGAGACGACCTGGTCAGTATGGCCTAACAGCGCCTTCAGAGCTGAGCTTCAATGGGGTTTTCCGCTGTGTTGTGTTGCCTTGTACAATTGCATGTAAAAGACACAATGGAAGGCCAACAAAAACCACTTCAGCACTTTGAGTATTATCATGTAAATGTAAGCGTTACATAATCGCCTAACCCAAAGAGGAGTATCAATTAAATATTTCAATGATGTGTTGGAAATGGGTTGATATTTTATTAATTTAAAAGGTTAGGCTTATATGAACTTACCATGCTGGTCCACTTTTTCCCCTCTTCATTTAATGCAAATCAACGTTACTAGAAAGCATGTTGTGGCAACATTAATTGTTTAATCCAGCGGTTCCCAACGTCGGTCCTGGGGACCCACTGTGGATGCTGGTTTTTGTTCCGACCACAACTGTAACCCCAGAATCTAAACAAGCTGGTTAGTTTCTTAATTAGGTGCTATTCATGTGAAAAGGATTATTTTCCATTCTAAGCCATGTTATGTTTGAAATATATATGCATGCTGTGAAGAATAAACGGCCTGTATTCACAGTGTGCCATATTGTATATGATTATATGATTATATGAGTAAAATGTTTTGACTCATATTAAAGATCGGGTGAATCTATGGGCACTTAATTGGAAAGATATTATGTGAACACATTACCTCTAAAACTAACCATTCGGTAGACAATAAAGGATTCAAAGCTAATTATAATAAGCCAAAACTACATTGTGTTAGTAAGCATAAGGAAAACAATTAAGAGCTTAATCATGTGTTCAATAACTTAAGGAGCCTATTGGTTCACCCCAGTCTATAATTTGATCAGGTATAAAAACTTATACCTGCAGATACTCTTTTTGTGTATTTGTTTGCAAAATCACATAAACACGAGGTAAATATAGGAGCTTTTTCTTCATGACATGCAAATTATCTCTGTAACCATGAAAAGCACATAATTATGAACAATTAACAGCTTGTTAAGATTCTGGGGTTGCAGTTGTGGTTGGAACGAAAACCAGCATAAACAGTGGGCTCCCAGGACTGACGTTGGAACCTCTTGTTTAACTCATAAGAACACTTGATATTTGTATTATTAAGATAAATAAACTTGCTGTTTTTGATTTAGCAGGAGCTTTTTAAAATTTGTTTAGATATTCTGATGTATGTGTCATCTTTGGCACAAAGCTGAAAATGAGAAACCTCACATATTACACATATAACTGCATTTGTGTTATTGGCCATTTCAGCCTAAACAAAGGCATTCTGTGTGTGACTCTTTCTTTGTGTAACGATGATTTCCTAAAAACTAAAGAACATTATGCAAATTTAAGGACAGTGAGGATTGTGACTAATTTACAGAATAGGAGAATTTTTTATGCATGCTTAGAAAAGTGATTCCACTAACTTCACAACACTTCGGGAAAGCGAAAACAGATACGTTTTCCAAAACACTCGAGTCAGGAGGGGAAAACACCCTGGAGCAGAATAATTCCATGGCTGGACTCCTGCTGAACAGCCTTCAGATTTCACATTGATTTAGACTCATTCATAAAAAATTCTTGAGTCTCAGTCACCATTATTCACATAAGTTTAGGCTTAAGATTCAAAAGTTTCTGCATACCTTCTCTAGTATCATAAAATCATATCCAGACGACAACATTCTGTAGTCTCATAAAAGTTTCGACCACAAGATTTTGTCACAGTTCTCGCATTGCAAACCAGAGCCTCCACTTTCAGGTAGGCTGTTATCGAGTACTAAACTTGTGGCAGCAAGCACAAAGAGCAATATTAAACATGAAAACAACATGGATAGAACTCATCCTCAACAAAACGTTAAAGTAAATCAAATTATCCTCCACTGTACAAACCAGTATGGAAGGAAATCAAATCAACAATCCTTAACTATTCAAACACCTTCAACAAAACACCAGATCCTCCTCAACTTTTGTAACTACCACTGAAAACACCCAAATGTCCAAATCTGTATAAACTATCACTAAATCACAGCACATAATTCCCAAAAAAATCACTGCTATAAGAGATCCTGACTGAAGACATAACCATACACTATAACGTACAACCTGTGCATTCACTAAGATGTAGATGGAGGCTCTCAAAATACACAGTTTCAACTTTCCCAAAACCACAGCAGGAAAAACAAAGTGAGAACCACTGATTTTAACTGGTTAAATGATAAACCAATACTCCACAGAAACACCTCTGTAAAACAAGGTAAAAAATACATTAATGTTTGTCAAAACACCCCTATGAGCTATGTGTCTGCAGTGGGTAAGAGGCTAAGTCATCCCTCACCACGTTAGATTTGTCTAATTAAGAGAAATTCACAGCTTGTTGTAATTCAGAGGTTGGTTGGGACGAAAACCAACATACACAGGTGGGTCTGAGGACCAAAATTGAGGACCACTGGCCTATATGTGTTACACAGTTTAAGTGGCACTAACACAAGTGCATTCATATCAGAATTATACTGTCTATGAGTTTGTATTTCCCAGATATACAATAGATACCTTTGGCCATGATGATGGGCAAAAGACAGTGATGGAGCTGCAGGACAGGCAGAGCATGGACAAAAATACATATTCTGGTATATAAGTTCAGCATCATTTATTTCTTTAAAAAAGTCCTAGATATATATGTTTATGTGTGTGCATCATCTCACACACACATGCACATATATGAATATATTATTTACAAAACCAACGTACAGAACAACAAAAAGTAAGCTTGTCCTTTCGTACAAAAAAAAACGTTATTGCTCACATTTCTCAAACCTAAAACCAAAGAAAATCAGCATACATTTCAGTCAGGTCATTCCTTGTCTTTCTTTCCTTTCTCTTTTCAAGAGAGCTAAATTCGGTTTTTGTTTCAGTTGCAATCACCCTGGAAAATAAAGCATGGGACACTACAAAATAAAACTGCAACTTGGAAAAGACAATATGAACAAAACAGCCGAGGGTGCCAGAGAACTGGCCGTCCGTGAGCTGATGTAGCGGGACAGAATGGAATAATTTCCGAGATATTATCGCAGATCTTGGAGTTGCAGATTGTTTGTGTTTTCTGGGAGACGGAGAAATAGTTCCTAGTCTTGACCAGAGCTGTCATTATGGTGGCCTACAGACTGGGCTCCTACTTCCATTGCAATTAGCTCATCGACACAAAACACCCACGGAGACAGCTTAGCTTTGAGCGCAAGCTGCCTATTACAACTCCTGAATTAGCAGGCTACATTTTCTGCATCGCTAACGACATCCATGTGAAACTAGCCCTTTTGTAGGAAAACAGAACCCATTCAATACAATATAGCTCAAATGAACCGTAACAATAAACTTGCAATGATCTGCATGGTTTTTCTTGGGGAAACATTCATTTAAGAATACATTTTGGGCAGTATAAACTCTC
The DNA here is from genome assembly GCA_022829145.1 of Albula goreensis. Lineage (NCBI taxonomy): Eukaryota > Metazoa > Chordata > Actinopteri > Albuliformes > Albulidae > Albula > Albula goreensis. Next base: position 31,177,115 of record CM040754.1, on the reverse strand, counting down.
AGTGCTAAATAGTCTCACATATAAAAGTAGTTTTTCAACTGCTGAGAAACTTAAAACAAGGCTATCTTGCTGCAGGCAGTAAATGATACAATGATTCAAAGTATAGAGATTCATGATCTCATTGGTCGAAATGACTATAATTTGATACAATGCAAAAGAAAAGAAAGCATCGACTGTTCTCCAGTGTCACAGTAGGTCAAAAACACATTTGCAGTTAGTCGTTTGAAGATCTGGGATTTGACAGTTCTCACGCCTTGAAACAAAGCATAGCATAAGAGTTGAGATGTGTCATATCTACTCACAATAGATAAGGCAAACTGCTGATAAGGCGTCTATTTAACAACAAAAAAATTAAAATCTGTCAAAGTTGTGATATAATACATCTTGGTCCCCTATCTCGAAGTAAGTAAATCTCAAGTCTGGTCAAAATTACAAAAATTTCTTTAAATGCATTTCATCCAATAGATTCAACTTTATTGACCAGCAAAATTTCTAGTTTTATAATGGTAAAATAAATATTCTTTCTCTCTTGTTATATATATCATACAGGTCAAGCATAATCGCAAAACCACTGGTAGTCTCCTTTTGCAAATGTTCATTTTGGTGGAGAGTACAAACCTGCCTGTTTGTATTGTTGTTTACTGGGCAGGGTCAAAGGTCAGGACTACCACTTGTGCCAATTAAAGCACGGAGAGGTCGTGACAGGACTTGGAGCGCACTTTCAAGGCCATCTTCTTGTTGTTCTTGGCGACCAGGCGATCCAGGAACCTGCGGGCTTTCTTGGTGATGCTCTCTTTGCGCTTGTAGATGGATCGCCGGCGCTCGTTGGTCTCCTTGCTGTCGCGCCTGAGTCGGATTTGCCGGACAATGCCCTCGAATAGCTCGTTGACATTGTGGTGCAGGGAGGCCGACGTCTCGATGAATTTGCAGTCGAAGACCACCGCGCAAGCCCGGCCCTCTGTTAGCAAAGACAGATGGGAGAGTAAACTAGGACACTTTTCCAACATGCCGTCTTGGTTTACCCACAATGCACTGTGTTGATTTGAATGTGGCTCTTTTTTGCTCTGTGCTAACGCTTGTGGATTCTGATAGCCTTCACATTTTGTCACTTTGGGCAAAAGCTTCTGTCATAAATAATGAATGTATATTTTTGGATCGTTAATATAAGGGACCACAGAGTTAGAAAATGATCTGATTGGTCTGCATAAGGGCAGAAACCGAAACTGTAGTCATGTGATATTGAGGTCTTGGCCCCGCCCTTACCCTCTACAGCCACCTCCCGGCAGCGGACGAGATCGCTCTTGTTGCCCACGAGGATGATGGGAATGTTCTCGGCCTGGCGGATCCTGCGCAGCTGTATGCGCAGCTCGGACGCGCTCTCGAAGCTGGAGCGGTCGGTGATGGAGTAGACGATGACGTAGGCGTTCCCCACCTGCATGCAGTAGTCCTGCACCCACTTCTCATCTTCCTCCTGAGCCAGGAAGAGGAACAGGAGCTCTGCTGTATAAAACAGCACTGCATACTGAAAACCGCACACCAATACATGGGCTACTATAGAACTCATACTTTTACCTGCCAACAAATGACACATAAAACAGGGCAGAACAGAGTAAATTTATATTTCCCAGGGGGCACTTCAACTTTGTCTATGTTAACGTATATGTTTATGCCTGTGTTTTCAACCACTCATCCTGCAAGGAAAAAGTACATAGCTCTGTAAAATGCTGTGTTTATTTGTCAAACAATGCTCTTAGCACCTTTTTTAAAGATCATCAACAGACATTGTTACATTTCAGTCCATCCCGCACCTTTCCCAACTCGCTGCCTCTCACGCCCCCGTCCCAGTGACCTCATGGGGGCATGAAAACATAACTGTCACCAAATGTCCTTCTGAAAGCAGCAGGAAAAAAAAACACCAGTTCCACACGTGACCCCCCCAAACCCCATACACACAATAATCGATACTGGTGTAATTACACCCCCAGGGCATGAGTGTACCATGCAGTGGCACAGTATGGGGGCTACACTGTCCCTTAGCCAAAACACATCAAAGGAGCACACATCAAACGCAGGGTGCCAAAATCTCTGCACGCCCAGCGTTCAGGCCTTTTGCCCCACTTTGGCTGAGCCCATGGATTTTTGCTACAGGCTGATTTGTTTTTTTCCACAACACCGATGGAAGGTCAGTGAGGCCTTTAAAGATGGCCGCTGCTCTGCAGCAGATAACCATGACACAGAAATGAACAGCTACTGTGAACGGCTGCTGTGTTTTCCCTGGTATACCGAAACAGGTTACTGCTCTACAGCTTATTGTCCTTACATGCAGACGGCTGGCAGTTTTGCTGCGACACACCGCAAATGGCTGTCACGGTTTGCCACGCCACACAAAAAATGGCTGTCACGGTCTGCCACGCCACACAACAAATGGCTGCCGGTTTCATCATGAAACAACGCAAATGGCTAAAGGTTTTACTCTGGCACAATGTAAATAGCTGCTCCTCTACAGCTCCTTACCCTTGCACTCTTAGAATGCCTGCTGCCCGCTACCATGGCGCTGTGGAAATGGCTGCCTCACCAGTGATTCAGTTACTGCTGTTGGCAAATCTGCTACAAGCACAACTGGTCATTACTCCTTCCACAACAAAGTCTTACATATTTTGGTGCTGTTTCACGGCGCCCACTGCCTCTTTGTTATGTTGGTGTAACGCACCAGACCGAAGTGTTGGGGAATTCAATGAAAAGAGAAGCTCTTGCGCGCACCTGGTCTTAAAATGCAAATTGCTTTTGCGGCTCCATAAACAACAGGAAAAAGTGCCAGGCCATTTTCCACAGGGTTTCAAGCTCAGCGCTGATATTTCCATTAGGAAAACCAAATCCCGGCCTGTTTGTGCCTGTTCGAACAATTAAGTGCTTTCATGTTGTCTTTTTCCAGAACGACATGAGAAACAATACTGAGTTATAACGAAGCCACTACAATCAAGGAGGGAAAAATTAGCTGAGAGTTCCGAAAAAAAAAAAAAAAAAAAAAACTTGCATTCCAAAGAAATGTGCACACCAGTGAATCCGATCCAAAAAATGCAGAGAGGTATTTTTTTAACTTATTTATTTATATATATATTTTTAACCAGCTACCTAAAAATAGCCTAGAGGAAATAGGATGTGGAGATGTTGGTGCTTATACCTGTTTTTCTGTCTCCCACGTGTCCATTACAATGAGGGTCGTCTCTTCTCCATCCACTGTCAGAGTTCTCTCGTGGGTGTCCTCTAAAACAACAAAGAAGAGCAGCCCGTCTGGTCAAAAGTAACAGTGGGGGAAGAAATTTGGTGGGTACAGACAGTAGTGACCAGCCCCTGACTCTTTTAAAGCCTCAATAGACTCCCATAACTCAAATACTCCCATCTGCTTTCACCGCAACTTACAAACTCTCATTCAAAATCTTTCCCATCATCAGAACAATAGCCCAAAAGTATTGTATACATTCATGCAAAATTGATTTCAAAAAGCAATGGCGTGACATACATACAACAATGTCAAACCTACAGGCTGCCCACTGTAGTAATGCAATGTAACAGCCCAGGAATGTATATTTAATACACTTTTCAATTTCTCCCACATTATTTATTATAGCATACATACAGTAAAACGGCCATTCTGACAGCTGCATGTTGGTTCTTGCACTCTGAATGAGAGCAGAAGGAAACAGTTCCACTAAACAGTTTACTTTGTGTTGTGGGGAACCGGTAACATGATATAACGATGTTTTTCACTTCATTTACAGCTGAGCACATGCAGGGTACGTGACTCTCCGCATGCGCTTCCTTTCGGTTCCCTACGTGCGCATGCACTTTTATGTTTAAAACGGCTCACGCAACCATGTCAGGAGCCCCAGTGAACCAAAGCCTTCTGAGAATTAGGCTACGCTCTAGAAACAAAAATATATACCTAGGTAGACCTATGTAGCGTTTCGCCACTTAAGTGATGCGTGCCTAGTTTAGTCTGCGACCATCTGTGTCATTCTTGCTCTCACAGCCAGCGTGATGTAGAGATCAAATGCCACTTCACTGTAGAGTGAAACAAATCTCCAGTCTTCCGCTGTCCGCCTCCTCCCTTTTAAAAAATGGCCTTGTCAGACAATCAGGAACCTCCATCATTTACAGCATAAAGCCAGACATTCAGGTATGTCTGAAGGCATTCTGTACTGATTTAAAGTCCTATTCATGTGCACAAAAGCCAATCGAGCCCTCCCCAGTAGATATTTCCCCATCTATTTGCGAGGAGTGCATTAATGTTGCCATGGAGACCTTTTGAATTTGACATTTTGTGTGAATGAAAGACAATTTTTTGAAGCCCTCTTGATTTTTTTTTTCATTAACTCCTGTGTTAATTCAGCCTGAGGCATGAAGAGAGATTCAATCTCAGAACTTGAAGAGGAGTTTATTTCATTAAATTACAATTAGGCCATTTTTCATTTTGGCTATGGTAATAAAGAGTCATGCGTTTGGATGCATCGTATTGAAATGCAGTATCAAAAACCTTGAGCACTACAGCAACTAACATACAAAGGCTGGATCCACACAGCATCCACACAAATTTAAGGTGCGCAGCCCTACTAAACAGGTAGTATCTCTATTCTGGAAAAACATTTTGATTCTTTCCAAAATACGGCCAGGGAAATTAATAATGAACTGTTAACCTTAGTCCCAGTCAATACAAAAACACACACAAGGTGGGTACGAGATTTCGGCAGAGTAATACATTTATCTGAGTGAAAGCCTCTGCTCACATAAACCTGTGATCAAGTAGACCGGCAATTGTGATTAAGTGTAACTGCAGTTAACTCTAACCATGTGATCAAGTATAGCTGCAATTCAATCTAAACCTGTGATCAAGTATAGCTGCAATTCAATCTAAACCTGTGATCAAGTATAGCTGCAATTAAGTCTAAACCTGTGATCAAGTATACCTGCAATTCAGTGTAAACCTGTCCTGAAGTAAACCTGGGAGTAAGTCTAAACCCCTAATCAAGTTAACCTGCAAATGAAGTGGAAACCTATGCCCAAGTAAATTTGGGGTTAAGCCTAAACTGGGATCAGTAAACCTGTGATTAAATCTAAGCTTGCTATCAAGTTGACTTGCTATAAGTCAACATCTGCAATCAAATGCATATAGTTTGCAGTGTGAGATCTTTCTCTTTCTCAGTGGGAGAGATAGAGAGCTTCAGGGGAGAGACTCTGCTGTCTGTGGTCTGCATGGGAACAAAGGGTACATAAATAAAAATATGAAATAAGGGAGAGGACAGAGAGCTCCTTCCTCAGGGGCTGACAGAGCTGTCAGAGAGAGATGCAGGCAACGGCACCGAGGCTCCTCACCCATGGGACCACGACATGCACAATGCCAGGTCAGCAAAGTCATCCCCATTGGCCCAGCCACACAATGCCAGGTCAGCAAAGTTATCCCCATTGGCCCAGCCACACAATGCCAGGTCAGCAAAGCTATCCCATTGGCTGGTGGTCAACTGAACCCACAGCAACCAACAAACCCTCTTCCCATTGCCCAAACAAACAGAGACAGGAACAAAATTATAGAAATTGTAGGAATTATAATTAAAGCTTACAAGTTCTATCATCATAGTTCTTGTTCTCCAGCAAAATGTAATAACATTTGGCCTGTTATATGAAATACACACTGAGACCATAAGAATATGTTTCATGATTTTCATTCATCCTGTATTTCCCCGGCTAGCCCCATTTATATTCCAAATCTAGTTTGTAGCGATACTTCACTTAAGCAAGTAAGAGTCTTTCAGTTGTATTTTATGTATTTTGTCTTACAACAAACTACAAGCTGATTTAAATGACAAATGTAAAGAGGTTTCAACATATATTTTGTGATTGCTAGCATTATAAGTGAGGCTATATCTAGCTAGACAATAGGGCTGCACGAAATATCACTGCAAAATATCGGTGATGAATTTATCGCCATAAGCATGTCGCAATGCGTTGCAATCATTTCATTGTTTTAATTTAATCGTACAACTGTATGGAAACGGATAGCTGAGAATAGTTGTGCTCACACAATTGGATCTTTGCAGGGACCAGTAAATCCAGTGTGAAGCACAAAGAACCTCTTAGCGTGCTAGCTGGCTTGTCGTCGAAATGAGTCGGCCTGAGGGATATGGCAGACGGCTGCAGAAGGTGATCTGATTCCAAGACTAAGAAGCACCTTCTTAAGAAGACCTTGGTTGATTTTAGTTTTACACGTGACGACCACATATGCAATTAAGATTTACTGGTCACTGAGATGTTTGCAGTTTCTTTACCCAGGAAGAACAGGAAACATGCATATTGTAAATATCATTATTTCAGGTTTACACTTAAAAATACCTGGAACTGATTAAATACATTCATCTCATGAGATAATTCATACGTTAATCGCAAAACTAATGAAAATTCAGGCTTAAAGCTGATCAAAATGTAATTGGCAAATTAAAGTAACACTCTACAAAGCATAACACATTAAATACGTCATATGACAATCATAAACAGCCAACTGCACTCATAATCTGAAGTTTTATTCATAAAGTCAATGGCTGTTTTTAAATGAACCGCAGAATAAGCAATTAGTTCAATATACCAAGAACAAAAGATGATCTGAAGATGACTTTACACTGCACACTCTAACCAAATCCTTTCCCTGGGCAACACTTTCTTTTAGTTTTCAAACAGAAGTGAGACACACTTTCTTGTTCATACAACTTCTGAGTTCTTCTATATTTGCCAAAAACTTAGTCCATACCATGTGACACAGAGGAACGTGTAATATTGTGAAACACCTGCAGAACACTGTCGGAGTACAACTGTCACTAGGCAGAATTAGTATGTGTCTGGGAATTGTGTTGGCATTGCTATTTTATAAATATGCTGTTAGCATTGCTATTTTATACATACATTAACCTGATTGATTTAGGGGTGTGTGCAACACATGGCTGTTATGACAAGAGCGGACAGTCATGTGTAGCAGGGCGTAGCAGGATAACACTGGGTCTGTTTGTATTTCAGACTAGGCTGGTATTACTCTTGGTATGAACAGATATCTGCAGTCACAAGGTGCAGTATGTACACACATCCAAACAAAAGAATCAGTCAAACTTTGCAGAAGGTAGACAGTCAAACATGGGGATCAATCACACTGTGTAGCGCGTAAACTCAGCCAAACACAGGTATCACTCACTCTGTGCGGCATTCAGACACAGTGAACCGCAGGCATAATTCACACTGTTCAGCATACAGACACAGCCAAACACAGGCATATTTCTCAGACTGTGCAGCATTCAGGCACAGTGAACCACAGGTGTAATTCACACTGCACAGCACACAAACACAGACAAACACAGGCATGTTTCTCACTGACTGTGCAGCATTCCGACACAGGCGCACACAGGAATCATGTTACAGAGACTCTGAAGTGTGTTGCCATGTTACTCAACAATAAGCACAGTCTCTCTCCATCTCTCTCCCTTAAGCATCAACAGAACACTCCTCCTTCGGCCACTGTGGATATTTTTCGCTGCTCCTCTGCCACGAACAAACACACATTTCTTCAAGGCAGTACTTCTGCAATCTTTACCAACCAAAGATACAAAAAATGCAAAACATGACAATGCAGAGTTATGGCACTTACTTATATTACGGCTCAAACGCACACACGCCCCCAAACATTTTGTGCAAAATGTTTGTCTGTGTGCAAAAATGTGCTGATTGGTGCTGAATGGTAATCAATGTTGTGGGGTCAGTCACCACAGGGTGATGGCTCTGAGATCAATCAAACAGCCTGGAGCTGTGACAAACCCATCCACTGCTATCTGGGCCAGAGGGGTGCCATGGACTAGCACTTTGGCAGTGTTATGGTTCAGTAGAGACACACAGGGAAAGTGAATGGTGAGAACGCTGACGCTAGTGATCAAGAACATTATTTTCCAATCAGCGCAGAATAGAGACGGTGATGCTTCAAGTGTTATACATCAATCAATTTATCAAATCGAATTTGATTATATATTGAATACAAATATAAATCAAACATACATGAACAGGACAAAGTTGGGCTACCACTTTTTTTCTTCATGCCTGAGCTGGGTTTTATTTTCCCACCTAAAATGTACAATTACTTTAAGCGGCTTTGTGAAAATTTGTAAGGCACTATATAAATAAAATTTTACTGAACTGAATTAAATTATGAGGGAATTACTTCCAATAAGTTTGTAATAATTTGATCATAATTTGTTGACAGTAAGTACACAGTCTTCGGTCTAGTAGTCCTTCTCCTCCTTCAACAAACGTAGCAGCAGTAACAACAACAACATAATAGTAAATATAAAAAGAGTCATAATCGTCATCATAATTATCACCACCACCACCATAACAATGATACAAATGTACTCTTACCTCCAATATGTTCGTTTGCATCTTTCTCCTGTATACCAGCAAAGATATTAGCAAGACTGGACTTTCCAACTCCGTGGTCTCCTAACAACACCACTCTGTACAGACAGTCCGCTCCAGAGCTGTCGGAATCCTCCGAGTCAGAGGACCAGTTGACGCGCGACAGAATAGTTTTGTCCCCGGGATGGTAGGATGCAGACTGGCCGAGCGGCGGGTGATGCGGATCGGCTGGTCCATCTTTCTGCCTAGGGCCTGACTGGTGGGACGAGGGGATGGGAGTGCTCGCCCTCCTCCGTAACGTCTCCTTGCTGTCTCTCTGTGTGTTCAGCGTCATCTTAGAAAAAATGTTACAAACACACCTTTAAAACAGAACGGAAAATGTGCTGACATTAGAAGTTGTAACATGACAGATCATTCAAATAACCTGAAAGGCAGAGAAACAGCTTAAACAGTGTAAATGCGGAATGACATTAGATGTTCACGTTTTCCGAAGTGCGGGTAACTGAATACAAACAAAAAATGTAATCTCCGCGCATGACAGCTCAATTACCTCAACAGCAGTGGGTTGTCTAAGTTTATTCACAAGAGTGCCATGAATCTGGCGAGTTTGTCTCAGTTCTTCTATAAGCCAGCAATGAACAGTACAAGCGGCGGAAAAAGTCCAGGCGCTCGGTGTTGAGCTATTACTTTCGTTATTTAGATGCAACGGAACAAGTCTCCAATGTTTCACTCAGTTTTTTTAAAGGGTGGTTGTGGAACTTTGTAACGGAATACCCCAGGAGTCATGGCAACAGCCTGCAAAGTTCCACAACGCTGTTAAAAATTTAAGAGTGGAATCAGGACAAGGAGACAAGGGTATCTATGATCAAACAGACACACACACACACACACACACACACACACACACACACACACACACACGTACGCACGCATACACACACGCGCATACACACTCAACACTATTCACTAGGAATGAACGGATAATAGGCTAACCGAATGCAACTGCAATTATTCATAAGATACCTGAATAATTTAAACAGGAAAATAAATTACAACACATTTTTCGATATCAGTGTTCTTCAATTCTGCATCTAATACTCAGTTATGCGGCACCAGCAGCATAACATAACACTGTTTGTAGAAACTACCAGTGTATAAACTTCTTTAATGGTTATACGAGGCTATCCAAACCCCGACTAAATCTGAACGTTCTTGTTGATAAAAATACTGTAAGTAGCCTTTACATTGCAGCTACCCTTTCCAATATTCACATTCGTTTCTATCCAAATTGCTGATACGTGTTTAAGCGCGGCGCGATAGCAACGGTAGGTGATAAGTGAAACATTTTCATGTTCTTAAAAAGAAGACATCCCAAAAAGTTTTAAGTAACTCACCGGTGCGACGAAAGCAGAACTTCAGTGCGCAGTCCACCACCCCGTGCGGTGTCAGACCTGCGGGTCCTTCGTGAGTGCGCGCACTCTGCCTCTCCGATCCGTCATTCTCTGTATATTCCTCAAGTTTGGGTTAGCATTCTGCAACTTCACTTTATTCTTATTTATGAACCCACCCCGAGTCTATGACGTTGCCCGTAAGTCACTTCCTCTTAATAAACAGCTTGAACGCTTGCTTTCTTATTCGTGTTATCCAAGAATTTTCGCCCGTCACCTTTCGGATTCACTTCTAGAACGTCATTAATTCGGTATTTAATACATTTTGGGATACATACAACACCTTAACTTTCGTGCGCTTACAGACGTACTCTGATTTTACAAATGGGCAAAACAAACGCCAAAAACCCAGACTAATTTAATCATGCTGGACAAAGGACAGCATAGCATCTCAACTATTATCACAATGCAGCGCTACCAAACCCATTCTTGACCAAATTAGAAAATATCTTCATGAAGATTATTCAGTGTTTCCAAACTTCACCTTCAAAGGGGGGGACATGTCTCTAGTGTTATGGAAAAGCAGACTTAAAATGACCCATGTTCACAAAAAAGAGCACATATGCTTTCTCTTAAAAAAAAAAAAAAAAAACAAGAATGGTGTTGCAACATCCTTGTCATCATGGAACGGCAGAGGTCAGGCACCCCTGTCCAATGTCTAGCTTCTTTACCAGGAAATCCGATTCTCTAAGGCTTGGCTGAATCTTTTCCAACAGAAACAACACAAGTAATCAAAGCAGTCAACCGTAGGATGGGGTGACCATGTCCCTCACTGTTTACAAAGAAAACTTCTTTCCCACACTTAAGTAAATTGCAAAAAGCTTCTTAAAACTACAACAGCATGGCAAGGAACAATTTACGGGAGGGGTTACAAATACTCACTTTGCAAGTTATATTTAAAAACCAGACAATCATATGTAAAAAAAAAATGAATCAAAAACAATAGAAATCATAGCTGTGTGAACACTACTAATTGTCAATTAGAATTATTCATGGCAAATTGTTGTCAAATTTAAAACCATGCAGTTGTGTACAGTGTTTGAGTTGTGATGAACTTCCAACTTGCTTTACATCTGAACTTCAAGTATTAACCATAAACTACAGAATACTTATTCTGATCCTACTTTTGCAAGACAAAAGCATAAAACATTGTTTTTGTTTTCACAGCAATGGCTACCATTTGCTGTCTGTTCTGCACAGAGGGTGTAAAAACTGTAAAGAAAAGAGTAAGAAAATGTGTAGAGGACATTTATTGTACTTTTTTTGTAAGTATTCCAAACAGTTGTCAGCAGTTGATTGTTAACATAACGATGAACTTGTGAACTGCAGAGTAAATCATTGTAATGTGTTTAAACTGCTTTTCCGGATTTGTGTAAAGAAACCCGATAGAGGCTACATGGGCAGCGACACCGATTTAAAGCGAAGACTTCTGTACTGCGCGGCTAAATAGGGAGGCACTCTTCCTGGGGAATGTTCAGTATCACGTCCATATCTGGAGAACATCTGAAATGGAGAGGACAAACTGTTAGGGGGGCTCCTTTCGCCATATCATATATACTCCCTACTTCAATTTGCGAACACAGCCAATTACAACAAACAGCCAATTACAACAAATGTATGCAGTTTATTGGTAATGCAGAAGCATTTCAGCTTACGTTCATCAAATCATGCCCATTGAAGTTTAAACAACGCTAACATAGCATTCACTGGAGATAAATGTTATTGATGGTTATTATTTGTTACATGTCAATGACTTATAATGCATAGGTGTGTTTTTGTCTTTGTGCATTCAGTTAAATTGGATTTGTGATAACTTTTCATGAAAATACAATTGATCCACAGTTGCACAATGGATACAGTATGAACATAAAACATGTTGAGAATGTTCAAACTAAAGGTTTACTTTGTGACTTGCCCTCTTGAAAATGGCAAAGCAAATATACATTAGAAGACTCACAAGACTGTTAAAATCCAACCACATCAGATGCAGTTCACCACCTGCTCTCTAAACAGCTATAGCATGCGAAAACAAACCCTCAGAGGAAAACGACTAATTTTCATACATTCAAAAATAACCATTTGTAAAAAGAGAGTGGAAAGAACAAAGGAATGATAGGGGGTTCTGAAATGTAATGTGTCAGAATGAGATAGAATAAACTATCTGACATGTGCCTTCCTCTTGTAGACTGTGTTATGTCAAGCGAAGAGGAAAATCTCACCAAAGAGCATCACAAAAAAAAAGGTTTCTCTCATAATGTGTGACCTCAGACACTTAAGCGGCTGAGATAGTGCTGACCCTAAATCAGCTCTCTGACTGCTCGTTTTATTGGGTATCTGCCTTTTTTCATCAAAACGCTTTCAGTTTATACATTTTTACACAGCTGCAGGTCTCTCCATAGCAGCGGCTGACATTTGTTAGTTAGTACTCAAATCAATCTTCTCTCCCAGGGTGAAATCAAATTTATTTATATGTGGTATTTATATGCTTTATTTAGTTTATAAAGCACCTTGACTCTTTGAATAAGTTAAATATTTTCAGGGAAACTGGGCAGTCATTTATCTAACAAGTGGCTATGAATATTTACAGGAGAATATCAGAAACAAAACTCAACGCTACGGAAATATTGGTCAGTTGAATGTGATATAAACCCAGAACTAATATTCTCATTTTCAAACAGTGATACAAGTTTCTATAATGTTGATTAACAGAGTAAGGGATGACTTCTTTATAGCGATTTTTTTTTTTTTTTTTGATATCGCTAATTACTAGTAAATATTTGCACTTATGATGGATGCCTGCATGAGTTAATGGAAGATCCTTCTGCTCATTTGGGTTGCAAGTTAACGTGAACAAGGATCAGTGACAAACTGAGCGACAAAGTCGCCTTTTCATGAAGGCAACAATCAAGTCCCAATTCAATTACTGAGGGATATAGAATCTTTACAGTAGTATGTTTGAATTCAAAGGTTAAACATGTTTATTATGAAAGAGCTCCATTCCAATGTCTCCTTGTCTCTGAAGCTCCACTGTACACCAATGGCTCCACAGTACAGGGGCTATAAAATGGAATTTTTTTTTGGAATAGACTGGTAGAAATATAAACCCCTTATTAAGCTTTAATGGCAGATTTGTGGGGCATCCTGTGCTCCTTCATTTATCTTTAAGATGTTTCTGATAGATTTTTCCAGTCCTCTGTAAGGTTATACTGGAACATTCCATTACTTTTTCCATCCATATTTATCTTATCATTCTGACGCGTTTCTATGTCTTCTTCATGCTGACACATTATACTGGAACGGCTCATACAAGACAGCCATTGAAATTGCATTACTCTTCTCTGTTTCCTTGACGAAACTGGAATACTCACCTGTGACTAAAGGTCTTACAGTCACAAGCAATGTCCACTGTTAATCTGGGCATGGTGCATCCACTAGAGTGCGCATTCTGCAAGGCAGCTTTCAGTGACCCACTGCTTTTTTACACTTTACAGTTAGTTACACAGTAACTGCTCAGTAGGGCTGCGTATCTGCTGTTACATGCAGTTACTGCCTGGTAGCACTGCACACCTGACTGACTGCGCAGTTGATATAGTAAGGGTATGTACATGCCACAGGGCTCAGCTGAACAGATGAGTCACTACTGAGAGTGCAATAACGTTACATTTCAGGCACACGGCAGATGTCCTTATTCAGTACACCTTACACAGTGTAACCATTTATATAGCTGAATATTTGCTGAAGCAATTAAGGTGAAATATCTTGCTGAAGGATGCAACATCAGTGCCCTTCCAGCTCCTCTTATGCTAAATTCCTTGAACACTGATTATCATTCTCCAACATACGAATACCCTCAATAACCTGTGGACAAAAGCCCTTCCTCCTTGGTAAACAGTCATATGACAAGGCTTACAACTATAATTGAAAACAGCAAGGCCTGATGGATGCTCAAAATTACCCAGCTCCATAGGCAACCAATAAGATCAGCTACTTTCGTCAAAAAACAACAATTTGAACTTCAGAAAAGTGCCATCAAAGAGCATCAAGGCCTTAATCATGAAACCTGATGTAAAATAACATACAAAGCATGCTTCATGTAAAGAAAAGGGAGCATTATCTTATGCTGTGCTAATGCTAATTGTGCATGATTTATGACAGCGGTACTGTAAAGGAGGCCTCTAATGACTGTAACATGGAATGCTAGTGATATCTTCCATCTCCTCGCCCCGCGTTTGATTTTTATTTCCGCGTTGGCTGACCTCTGCCGGGGGGGGTGGTCAGGTTACTCGGACATAAATAATGGAAGAGCGGCCACTCTGAGGCTTCGCTTCGCCGGGATGGGTTCCTGTGCATGCTACGCGACTCGCTGCTGTGCTTTTGGCAGGAGGTTCTGTCAGGGTTGGATTTGGGCCAGGCCTTAGGCAGGGCTCCCCATTGGGTTAAACAGGGGACAGGGACCAAAAAGCTAAACTTTTTGCCTGGCTGCGACTCAGGAGGTGAAACTCTGCACGTGGAGATGGAGGATGGAGGACAATTTTCCACTGAGAGAGAAATGGAGGTACTCAGACGGTAACCACGTTTCCATTTAATGCTACCGTTGCGAGAACCGAAGGGACCCAAAGCACAGGAACTGTAATCAGGCCTCCTATAGACAGTATGGTAGACACCAAGATAAGTTCAAATCGTAACATTATCATCATACCAAAAACACAAATGTTACCAAAATGCACAAAAGTGACATTTAACCACTAAAAATGCAAGATTAACAAATTGAAGTGTGAACATTAGTGAAAACCTAAAAGATAACAATCATTAGTCAGTACAAAACTGAACGTTATCAAACAGCAAAATGTGACCATCAGATGACCACTGGAAATATTAGGGTGTTGAATCGCAGAAAACGTAACTTATTACAAACCCTGAAAACTTATGACAGTAGCAAATTCCTCAAGCAGTACTTTCTCACTTTATACCAGCAGAATTTTTGTTTTGAGAATTAGGCGCTGGGCTCTGTGATTCCATGTTGTGAATGGAATCTTCCCCCTCCAGGGCATGTCGCATGTAGCTGGGCATTGAACAAAATGATGCACCACTCACCAAAACACCACAACACACAACATAAAAACTTATGCAACATCGACACTTTGGACATGAAAGAGGGACATTCCCTTGGGTACAGATGGCAAAGCGGTGATAAGTTGGTTTCTGGTGAGTTTTAAGTGTGGGAAAGAAATGGGAGAGTGGAAAAAAGTGTGCTTCTGTTAGATTACAAGATGTTTCATGGAAAATACGCAAGGTCTTTTACACATTCCAAAAAAAGCAGAAAACTAAACAAATCAAGCACCCTGTGACACTCTGTCTCACACGCCACATACACATACACACACGCACACACACACACTCATCATGGAGATTCAAAAGTGGAATTTACAGCAATTTCACTGCAGACATAAAAAAATGAGCTGATATTCGAGAGCAGAGTGGCACAGGAATGTACCTTAATAAACATGAGCAGAAGCCGCTCAGGACTCTGTATTACTGCCTGCCCTGCTATTTTCACATACTTATCTACTTTGCGGGAAATGCCTTTGAGTCTCTCTTTTTTCAGGTTCTTCAGAGAGCTCTGGAGCTCCCGAATGTCAGTGACCAGCTCCTGGTTAGTCTCCTCCATCTCTTTAATTGTCTGTGAAAACAGGAAAGGTGCAGAAGCAGATGGCAGCCATGTTAGTACAGTCCATGTTCCTTATCAGTCACCGTGAACACAAAGCAGTGTTGATGTCAAGGGTCGCCATGTTAGGGAACATACGTTTTTGAACATTTCGATTTCGCTCCTCATCACGGAGTTACATGAAGCCATCTGCTGCACCACAGGGGACATGTAGGACAAATGTTTCTGAAAATAAAAAATTAACACACATAATTATAACCTATGCAATGTACCAATCTTACAATTTGAAGAAATAACTCTTTTTTGATTGTACACGGCTGTCAAACTAATATAACATTGTGAAAACATATAATTTATACTACATTTCTTCTACTACATTATCTTCTGCACCCCCCCCCTCCACACACACTAATTAAATGACTCACAAGTACACACACACACAGCTGCAGATATCCTGCCTCCATGTCTTGACTTACGCGCAACTGCCAAGCACTACACATCACTTAGAGTGCCTGCCATCCAATCTATGTGTACACATGCACACCCACTTCTTCCACAGTAAGTACTTCATCTTTAAAGAAACACCATGACATTCATCCCTTTTCACACTTCACCATCTCCCCACTCAGAGGTTTATTTTGTCCCAGGTAATGGTGTCTTGAGAAAAAGAGACTCACTTTTGCCTGATTTGGGAAAAGAGTTGACCCTCCCACATCGCAGGGGTTAGGGGTTCACCCCTCCCCCCCATGTGAAAAAACCGTGTAAAGTGTATTTTTATGGTTTTAAAGGATAATATTCATTCATATTATTCATATATTTCATGCAGTTATGACTTATTAAACTTTTTATTGGTTTTCTTTACTTTTTGTCTGCTACGTCATCTGTAGTGTGGTGGTTTCCCGCACAAGGCCGCAAAGCTCCCAAAAATTCCCATTTCGTTGTCTGTTGCTGACCCACAAAAAATTGAAGCCACGATGTGGAAAGCGGCAATGTAGTCAACTGTAGTCAAAACAACCCTTCCACATACTAGGAGAGCTCAACCAGTTAAAGGCAATTATACATTATCATCAGCTCTATACTTTGTTGGATCATGTTTATAATCCAGGAACCCTGTCACACATCCTCTGTCACCTGAGTGGTGGTGGCATGCCTTTGCTTCACGTTTGGAAGAGCTCTGTGATGACTTAGACGAAAGAAGCAGAATCCCAAATGCTGCCCTCCAGTGCTTGGAGCTGGAACTACATTTGTTTTTCACAGGATTATGTCTGAGTGCTCCTTGTCTGGCAACATTTCTGATATATATTGCTGAGGGCCACATTTAAAGATTTTTATCAATTGTGAAAGAATCTCAAAGTATGACAAAGTGATGCGTTTTTTGGAAAAGAGGTTTTTGTTTGTTTAAAAAGACCTCAATTTTCATTATCTGGGCCCAGAAAGAATGCAGTTACAAAAGGGCACACTGGAGGTCATTTGGGACAGAGTAAACACCGGACAAGAATGTGTGAGAACACTGAACTTCTCAGTTTTTTTCAGTCGTATGTTACAATTGCCAAGTTACTGTGTACAACTAAATTTTTCGTTTTGTATTTCACACGTAAGATTCAATACACAATGCAATGATTTTTTTCACAATGTACTTTGTACATTAGACAACCATGATATATTTTTGGCAACTATTTAACATCCACACATACTTCAAAGAAAATGACCGTTGACTGAGAAGATGCTGTGACATTTGACTCCTTACTTCTTTCCACACTGTAGACACACCACCAACTACATGCTGCTTATGTCGTATGGTGAAGTCAGCTATATCCTTGGTTTGTGCATCAACGGGAACCTGGCGAACCAGGAGTGGCCACCGAAGAGTGATGAGACAAATGAACTTAACTGTGTTATCCCCTATTGTTCCCCAGGAGCCAAATGTCATAGCCAGTCATGTCACAGCTGGGACTCAAACCCCCAGTCACAGGGCTTCCCGAACAAACAAATTTACTGAGTGAGCCACCTGAAAGGCCCAAAGATGCAGCTATTTATTCCAAAGATCATTCCAAAACACTGAGACTGAGACTGTGTGGAATCAGGCACAATGTTATCATCTTTGGGTACGTTTTCCCAACATTTTCACTGAAAATTTAGAAAATATGCGCGACCAAATACCAAATGCCCATGTATTTGGTGAGATATTAAAAGCTGGGCATTTAGCTTTCGGCGATCAACGCCTGCGGTCGTGCTTACTTTCGCGATTGCAGCCAGCATCTCCTCCTCCCTCTGCCTGGACTGACCGGTCAGGTTCTCCATATGCGTTTTGCAGAGCGATTCCACATCCTTGTGTTCATCCTAAAAAAGACAGACTGTTAGCTTTTTATAACAGCCTTTCCGTAATGAGACGAGCGCCGGCCCATATGCCCAGGTATAGACGTAGATTGAACACCATGTCATGGCCGGATCCCTTTACCTGCAGCTTCTCCTTCAGACTCTCGATCTTGGTCTCCATACTGGCGATCGTCAGGGCTTTCACTGGGTACTGCATGTCCTTGTAGGTCCGTAGCGTGTGTAGCTCTGCCTGGGCCTTCAGGACATCCGTGCTCACGCCGTTGAGCTGCTCCCGTAGATCTGGAGGCACACAGCGGACCTCAGGAACAACCGACCGAGCAGCGTTTGTCAGATCAGCTCAGAGCAGATGGGGAAGGATCGTCACCAACGTCACGCTCTGTTAAACAGCTTTCGACAACATCAGTAGGCCTCAAATTATGCCTGGAGGCAGTCTATTCCCTAGGTGTCCAACCTGTGATGCTTGTCAATCATACGGCAGTGTGTGTCTCTCCACCCCCCACCAAGAGAAAGCCTGAAGGCATAGCATAAATTTGGTGGGCGAATTTGATTCAATGCGTTCATCAGATTGAGGAGCTATCCAATGAGAACAGGTTCGCTGAACTTTCCTCCCAGGTCAGCTACTCTTCCCAAATGTGATTTTCCAAAAGAAACCGGGCACTTGGTCAAATTTGAGGATTTGGTATCCATTCAGCAATCAAACCAACTATTTTCATCCTATCCATGCAAAATCTGTGTATTTTTGCTGAGCGATACTGTTCTGTGCTGGGAAAGAATGTGAGTTTTCTGAATCTGATGCAAAATATTCAAAAGTAATTGGCCTCCAAAGTACCACTCATCAAAAAGTGCTTTTGGGGACAATTCAAGACCGACCGACTTCATCCGTACGCGCATAATTCATTACCCACAATTCTGGTCGTAAATCAAGAAGTACGAGTGTGACGCAGTGAAAAGGACGAGTGTTACTCAATACTTCTGGCTGGCTTTCTGAAAGAAGGATGCTGGTCTGATTTTTGTTTTTGTGATCTTATGAAGAGCCTTAAGTACTGTGAAGACAAGACATACTTGTGTTGTGTTTGCCTTGTTTTATTAAGTGACAAGAAAACACAATTTAACATCCTTGACTCTTCGCTGCACGAAACTGAAAAAGGCAGTGGAGACGGTCCCTGCAGTGTAAGCAAAGTGGATCATTCTCACTGACATTATGTATATGGAAAAATTCATGCACTTCCCCATGATGCATTGCTTCAAAACTGATGACACAAACCACCAACTAAAAGAACATTGTATATACATTTTGACAGAGGTTTCAATTATACATTGCGATTTCTAAATCGACCTTCATGTTTTTCAAGTCTTCACTAAAGTCACTATTAACACAAAAAATGTTTCCATTCCTTTCATTTTGAGAGTTGCTGCGGTTTTTAAATCCTGTTTTCTAACAGCATTACGAATCAAACATCCAGAAAAGTCACCTTTGATACCAAAAGAACACATTGAAATGTTGCTTTCATAAGCCTGAAAAACCATTTGCTCTCAAACTCATACCTGTGCCCACTGTGAGATATGTTTGTAATGCTTTCTGTCATTTTTAGCCTGCTAGCTGGTGAAACCCGATTACTAGATGGTGTTATTGGGTGCACCTGCAGATGTGGTTGCATAAAATTCCCATGGTCTGTTACAGGCCTGTTTCCTTAGCTATTGACTTAATTTTATGCCCTGTCCTGGCTGTATTGGTTTTCCTCTCAGTCTCATTTTATTTTCTAAATTTGGAAATCTTTTCCTTTGCCTTGTGTTTTTTTAATTTTTTTAAATTGTCCAACCTCTATCCGTTTTGATACATAAGATATCAAATGTTGGAAAAGATACTGTACATGGTAACCACAGATTTCTGACAGTGATCCTTTTCATCAATACATTTGTTGCAGAAAGTCACACCCATGGGCTAATGATACTGAGAACCAGATCTGAATGATATTTTCTGGTCATTTACATCAGTGCTTTACTGAATCTCACCGTGTAGCCGTTTGTCCGCAGAGTGTTGAACGTCTCTCAGCTCGGCCTGGGCATCCCTGATCTGACGGCAGCTCCATCCGTTCAAAGCAGCGAACGAATTCTTGAGGGAGAACGACAGAGGAAAAGGCTCAGAAAATGAGTATGTCAAATGAAATATGTCTCAGCTTTAATGCTGGTGGATATTTCCATTCATTCCGGTCAAACAGGCTGTCAAAATGGCATCTAGGGATAAGCTGTGGGTCTTAAGCTTCTGAACGAAAAGCTCACCCCAAGTTGTTCGTGCTGAGTGAGTGATTCTCTCACGCTGGAGTAAGAGCTTTTCGTCATATTCTCAATCTCTTCGATCAACTCCCGGTTCGTCTCCTGTAGGAATTTACAATGCTCTTCCAGGTCCTCTATGGCTTTCCGCCTGAATTTTATCAGCATCTGAAAGGAATTGCGCAGGAAATGCATCACTCAACAGCAACTGGAAACCTGAGAGTGAAAACTGATTTTAGTGGGACGATATGGTCTTACAATATTGCTATAAAAATGCATGTGTCACCGTACAACGAATGCTGAATCTTTTCTATTTATTCGTAGAGTCTGTTCTGTCAGCTGACCTTCACTACTTTGATACAGTCTTTCTTTGGAGGGAGGGGTTCCGATTCAATAGCGGTCTTCTTCATTGTGTACATGTCCCTCAGTGACATGGTTGATTCGACATGGGAAGTGCTGGGACGGGACAGTCCTGCCAAAGAAATGAAATACAGCAGTGCGGTATTGAAGTTCTTTTGCACATCCGGCCTTCATCAACACAAGCATAGACAGCAGCCTGGATCCTGGCAATCTCTCCCGTCCAGTGTGAACTGTAGTTTAAGTCTCACCTGGCAAGTCTGGAAGGGGGTGTTTTGATGTCGTGGTTGAAGCAGTGCTGACATTTCCTCTCTTTGCTGGTTTGTTGGTAGGAGACGCAGTGGCAACTTTTGTCAGGGAGGGGGGGTGAGGCAAAGGGGCAGTTTCTGTTTTGTGCCCCGAAACATCCTTTTTTCTGTTGCTCCGCTGCCAACTACTGTAATCCTAAACACTCAATAAATTTTAAAAAACTGCCAGTCAATTTCAATTGTTACAAAAGTGGTGTTCATGCCTTGAAATTTCTGGTTATCAAGACTTTTCAACTTGGAAAACATTGGGGTGAATAAGTTTTGTGTTTTACATATTATTAACATTTCAGTGTTGTGCCAAAGAAATTGTTTAAAAAAAAAAACAAAAAACTATCCAGACTTACCACTTGCTTGAAATAATCCTTTAAGGACTTAAAATTTGGCACCGTGTCCATTGTGTTCTTGTATCTTCAGAAATTTCTAAATATGTACACAAACCCAACAAGCAGTTTACATAGTTTGTCTCTGACAGAGTGGAAAATATCAACTGTTGAAAAACATCATTAATTGAATTACTTCAGCTGGACAGCTAACGTTAGGTAGATTTAGCTTCTAGGTAACCAGCAATGTCCACATCTTTTCGTTTCGGAGAGTTACTGAAATTAACTTTGACTTTGCATTCACAACAAGATCCATACACGCATTACAATTTGACTTATTTTTATATGTCGTTTTTTGAGTTTTCGTCTAACCAGTTAGCCAGCTACCTTGTCTGTCAGCTATTATCTAATAGATAGGTACACTAGGTAGGAGGTTATCCATGTTGACTTTATTACTTTGAATTAAAGATGCTAAAACGTTAACTAATACCTCGCAAGTAAGATACTTTGGTTAACTCTGTAAAACTTGTCATGTCTACCCCACCTAATAGCTAGAAAGTTAACGTTAAGTTAGGCTTTTATCTAGCCTTTAAAGACGCCACCAAAATAAAGATAGACAACTAAGAATTCAAGACATACTCACATTCATTATTCTGTACTTCAAGTATAATTGTATCCTATGTAAGAGAGCAATTCCCCGTTTCGGTAGTTAATCTACATTTCAAAATAGCAAATGCAGATTGAGCATATTCATATAATAGATAATTGTTTGGCAACTTTGTTGTTAGCGATAGCTAACTTAGCTTCTTCTTAGATTTCTGAACTTCTCCTTGCCATAGCAACCTGACACGCGTATTTCAGGCAAGGCCCACTCCAGTGAATTGCTGCCATCTGCTGGCCTCGGGGGGTATCACACCCTCAGTATTGCACCTCTGGAGAAGCTGGTGCTCTTCTCTGAAGCAGCTACACACTAACTTCAGGTATACAGCCAAGCTGAAGGGGACTGAAGCACCTCACGAAAAAGTTAAGATGTCCATTTTTACTTTTCCTTTGTCACAGGCTCTTGAAAACCCAGTCCCCCATCAGTGCTTAAGTGGAAATGTTCCTGTACTAGCAGCGGTAGTCTTGAAACTTACAGCAACTGTATTTATTTCCAGCAATTTGGGGAGGTTAACCTTATGCTGTTCATTGTAGTAATACATCAAAACTGTTGCTAAATTGTAGATGCTAACTATTGACACGACAAAATGCTCAGCTATGGCCTGCAGCTTTAATGTATGTCTTTCGGCCCATATGGCTATTTGCTGTTGACAATTTACTGAGCTGGACTGAGGGAACTGGAATGTTTTCTAATTGCATTAGAAGCAACGGGTTTGTATATACTCTCTTGTTGACATATAGCATCACACATGCTTGGCTTTTTTTCTCTCTGTGAAATGAACAGTCTTGTACTACTTTGGTGAATAATTTATTAACCAAATATGCCATTACAGCATTTACACACAGGATGATCAAACTTTCAAAGAGATTAGATCTGACAATGTACAATGATTGCAATAAGTAGTGAGGAACAGTGTTTCATAAAAACAGCATTAAAGTGCCATATAAATAATCTATCATTTACTTTTATATACCACTTCTACCACTTTTATAAACAAACTAAACAACATTTCTCTTATTCTACAGTAAACACAATGCACCATAAACAGGATTAGCCTGACTGATATTACAGATACATATGCCTCGATGAAAAAAAAATATTAACTTTAATTAATTGATTTTTCATTTTGTAAACAATTTTGTCTCAATACTGAACACACAAAATGTGTACAAATAAGATATCTTACAATTGGATACCAATATGTGAGATCGCACAGAAAAGTGTACATGGTGTGTGACATTGTGCTCATTTTTGAAAATATGTCCATATAGTCTATCATATATTTTACATTGCGACACATACTACAGATAGAATGAAATATGTTATTTCCACAAAATTTCACAGGACAGAAATTAAAATGTACAGTGTAAAATGTAGTTTGTTTTCAGCAGGAAAGGAATGATTCTGATGTGTTTAAAAAATTCATGACCTACAACTTTGGGCAGCTTCAAATAGCTGCTTGCTTTGTAATGCCTCTTTGGCCATGTTGGAGTATCTGGGGTAAAGGGGCGCGGTCCGTCGTCCAGGTGAGGCATCGGTCAGTCGACACGGGTGCGAAGGCCTGGACCATCACGCGGTGTTGTTGTTGATGTCCAGTCGGCTCACCAGCTCTGTGACCAAGGTCTGCAGGGTTTCCGAGCGCATCTTGCTGACGCCCAGTACGCCCTCGTG
The DNA here is from genome assembly GCA_022829145.1 of Albula goreensis. NCBI lineage: Eukaryota > Metazoa > Chordata > Actinopteri > Albuliformes > Albulidae > Albula > Albula goreensis. The sequence continues at coordinate 31,153,638 of CM040754.1, read as the reverse complement.
GTTGACCTTTTCCGTGTCGTCGTAGTCCTTCACCACTTTGTTGGTGATGAGAGAGAGGCCGAACACTTTCATTCCGCAGTGGCTAGCGACCAGTACCTCCGGCGCCGTGCTCATACCTGAACAAGAAACCTGAACTTAACATTCGCCGACACACTGCAGTATTTTAACAGTCAGAAATTCAAGGTGAATGTGCTGAACCAACAGACAACTGACCTTACATAGCTCTGGAGAAAAAACACAGGAGCTATAGTGAACCACTGGTCTATACCTATGAATTCACTTCTTGTGACCAAAATAATTGGATTTAGCCTTCTCATTTCAGCGTTTGCCTGTCAATACAGTACATGTGCAATACCTTTGTAAGCCTACGGTGAGTAGCTAGGGGGCGCTGATGCAGCAACATGGAACCTATTGTGTCCTGTTCCTACAGAATTTGTGTCAGTTGGCTAATGAGACTCTGCTCTCTTTGACTTTTGGGTACAACTTGACATGGGTGCAAGGAGCTTTTACTGTCCACTCAGGCCCTTTTGTGCCCATTTTATGAGGCTGTACTGAACTTTTGCTGTCTCTTATTAACAACAAACTGTAGAATGAGGCCCTTTTCCTTTTGAAAACAGTACATATACATCCTTAAATCACTTCAGTTTGAGCATGACATAGCAATTAGAATACATACACATATATTCTAATTGCTCTTAAATATAAAAAAATGTACAGAAATATGTGAAACTGAAAGAGTATACGTAGTTATGACCCGTCCGGAGGGGAATGTCTTACCCACTGCATCAGCCCCCAGTTTGTGCAGGAAGCGAGCCTCGGCGATGGACTCGAAGTTAGGCCCGCCCACCATGCAGTACACGCCCTCCTGTACAAACTGAGAGTAGCCTAGGCTTTTGCAGATGTCCTTGGCTAGGCGTCGCAGGTCTTTGTCGTAGACGCCAGACATGGGAGGGAAACGGGGGCCAAATCTGTACAGTGGGCAAAAAAAAAGGGGTGACATGATATGACACACTGAAGAGAAATATATGACACAGTAAGCCAAAGTATTACATCCTTGAAACATGCACACATGCTAATTCAGAGATTAACATAGTTTTAATGAGTCAGAGTGTTTTAACTTTGAGTGAGTTGTGTGCTTACTAGAGTTTGTATGTGTATGTGTGTGTTTGTGTGTGTGTGTGTGTGCACAGATGGTGTGTATGATATGTGTGCATGTATATGGTGTGTTTGTGAGTGTGGTGTGTTGATGTGTATGTACATGATGTGTGTGTGTGTTTGTATGTGTGATATCTGTGCATTTGAATGTGTATGTGCGTGTGGGATGTGCGTATGTGTATATGTTGTGCGTATAGTGTGCGTGCACTGCATGTGTGTGTATATGGTATGTGTGCATGTGTATATGTTGTGTGTATAGTGTGTGTGCTGCAAGCGTGTGTACATGGTAGGTGCGCATGTGTGTATGTTGTGTGTATAGAGTGTGTGCACTGCATGCATGTGTATATGGTATGTGTGTATGTTGTGTGTATTGTGTGTGTGCTGCATGCGTGTGTATATGGTATGTGTGCATGTGTGTATGTTGTGTGTATATTGTGTGCCAGTCAGCTGGACTCACTTGTCATCATTGGGTCCGTTGAGTGGGTTGAGCCCAGCCAGGCCCGGCATGTTGATGTGGTCTCGGATGATCATAATGTCGCCGTTGCAGTAGCCGTCCGCCAGCGCCCCGGCGGCGTTGGTGACGATCAGCGTCTCCACCCCCAGCAGCTTGAAGACCCGCACCGGGAAGGTGACCTAAAGGGGCGGACCAAAGCTGGTGTTTGAATTCCCGCCACGACCTGGCCCAGACTCAGGTCCCCTGCTACTGTCTTAATTGCTAAAATGCTGCTTATGTAAGAAACACAATCGCAGGCATTGAGGCCCGGATTTCGCCCTGGCACTTGGCATGCGCCCGTAGCCAGCGTGATCGCTCGTGAGCAGATGTACCACCGGCTCTGGGCTGTAGGTGCCATTTACAGAGGCAGCGTATCCATCTCTGTGAGCCATTGTTCGTGCAGAGAGGCCAGACTCCACTCTGGCCACAACCACTGCAGAAACCATGCAGTATCAGTGGAGTCAGGCTGCAACAGAACTCCCTCATGCAAAGCATTATGGGTGTGGTTATATCCACTGTCCCTGGACGTCCTCGACTGTGCTCTTAGGCGATGTGAAATGGAATGAGCTGCTCTCTCTGCTGTGATTGGTGGGATGTGAAACGGACGCAGAGGATTGGAGGATTCAGGGCTTACCTTGCACAGAGAGTGTCCCTCATACATGTGGAACCTCCCCTGCATGCACACACACGTCTTCCCTTTGAGTTCTCCGAATACCAGCCTCCCTGCATGTCCCTGAACTGTCAAACACACACACACAGAAAACAGGCATGTCAATATGAGTATTACTTATAACCACACAAGACATACACACACATACACACACACACAAAACATGCAAGTCAATGTGTCTGTCACTTACAAACACACAGGACACACATTTGAGTATGATAATGCCAGTCAATGCATACAGCATGAATACAGCCCTGAATAAGGAGCTGGTCTTCTGACTCAGGGGTCACAGGGCAACCCAAAATAAACCTCAGTAATAAAACCCAAAATAGCCTCACTAAGTTAGACAGTGTATTGAATTAGTTGCTCTGGATAAGAGCATATGCTAAATGTAATGCAATTTCTCACACAAGACTCACATGTGGATTTAAAGTCCCTCATGCTAAAAAAAAACATGCATTTACAATTGACTATCAGTTAGCCACAGCCTGCTTTCCTATACATGCTTAATACATATTCCATTAATGGTCCAAACTCCTGGCAAAGTGGATGAAATAGAGTGTGTTACCTTGAGCAGTTGCTACTGTGCTTGTTTCAAAACTATGTGTCCCCAATTGCAGCATTTAAAATAAGAACAATGTGACAGTTATGTGGTTTCAATGGTTACATCCAAAACTGTTATAAAATTGACTTGGCCTTGACATACATATAACAGTATTTTTCTCAAATCATTGTGAAAGTTTTGGATAACAAAACAAAGCCCTCTGTGTTTAAAGAAATGTCGAAGTGTCTTAGATGACCATTTGTATATCAGCGTATACCCACAGGGTTTATTTGTGGTAATGACTACAATTTCTGAAAAGAGTTACAAAAGTGATTACAGTACAATGTCAGGACACTGAATCTATCTGAAAAGGAAAATGGGTGTGTCAACACCACTGTTTCTGAGCCCTGATTGGCTGGCCCGGTGCTCCTACCGGTGCTCTGTGGAAATCCGGGGATGTCGGAGTAGTGGAAGGAGTCTTGTAATTTGAGGGCATCGGCCAACATGCCCAAACCAGACCCGCAGATGATGGCCACCTTGGGTCGGTGCTGGGTCTGAGACAGGATCCAGTCGGCGGTCTTTTGGTAATCGTCATGGCTGCAGAAAAAAGCACGGATGAGGAGTGGGGGGGGAAGAGGAGGACAAACGTAGACATTTAAGGACCTCATTGTCCTGCTCCCGCTGTCTGCCAGCTCAGTGCAGACACGATTTATTTGCCAATGCAAACTAAACACAAGTCATACTGTGTCCAAACGACTCTACGTCAATTGTCAGGGTGCACCCTCTGGGTTTACACAGGGATACCCTTTAAGGTTACAATAAAGGTGCTCTGTTGGCATGGGAGTCAAATACAAGGTCGTTTCTTCTATCCTAATAGGTTGCAGGGAAAAATGCCATAGCGTTGTGCTCTGCTATTACTGGAATTCCAAAGCTCACTCAACAATGTGCAGAGCTGAGATGTTTTACCCTAAATACCATGAATGCCACTGCATTCCTACACAATATTGTTGCCATAGTAGGACATATCTATCCTCTATACCGCCCATCCCTGTCTACCAATCAGCTTTACCATATGATATGTGATAAACCTATAATAATCATTATTAATTAAACTACATCAGACATTGTATTCTGGAACTGAAATTCTGTTTTATGTTAACAATAACAAGAAAGAAATATAACCCAAGCAAGATTTTTTAAGAGGTGTTTTGCTGAAGATTAATAAAAATCAAAACACATAAAACCCTATGGATTGATTGCCTCAGTTCTTGAAAAGTTACAGTCAAACTTTTCCTCATTCAAACTGAAACCTGAAACAAGTAATTATTGTTTTTAGCACTTAACAGACGATCTACTGACCTTACAGTCTCTTCAATTTTCCATGATGACAGTGAAATAAAACAAGTATATTTTTGACATCCAACATGCTGAATTTGAAATTACAGAGCTCACACACAGCTCTACAGCATGTATTGTTTGCTGCGCTACTATGATCAGTTTCTCTCCTGAATTCCTCACAACAACATCCAACAGATGCTGTTTCCCAGATCTTCGGTCATTTAACTCCTTCTCTCACAGCAACGTCGCTGGATGAGGTAAAATCATTAGCAGCTGCTCTTTGCTACAGGCAACAAAACGCCTCTCCCACGACAAGCCCTCAGAAAGGCAGCACTTACCAGATCTGCTCTTTACTGTGCATTTTGAAGGCTGTACTCTTTGATTCCTGATGCAGAAAAGTGTCACTGGATGCTGATGTTACAGTAGTTTGAGGTACACTAGTGAGGATCTATAGACAGGCCAGCATCCGGACTGTGTCGGTTTGTGAATGAAAGAGAAAGTGGTCTGGGTCTGAATAAATACACGACAGGAAGATCCTGTGTAATTCAGCATGCACTCTCATTGGCTATGGCTCCCTGATGTAGCCCTCAGCACCAAATAAGATGCCTGTTTGTAAAGAGGTGTGCCAGGGACTTAAGTATCTGATGGGAAAATTAGATTTGAACTCGGTTGTGGTTAAAAAAAGTCTGAGTTATTTTGTAGGAACGTGACTTTTTTTTTCTTGAAGAAAAATTCCTTAGGAGTAATTGTGGATCAAAAATTAATATCATTCTGTTACCAGTTATATCATATGGTCCGCACGTTTTTGGTTCATCTCAAGTCAGATCTTTTGTGTGACTGGAATTATTTTGGCTACATGTGATAAGCTGGAATTAGAAAAGGATGGCTAAATTTCTGTCCTCCAGTATCTTAAGTGTATGTGGTGACCAAGTGATTCATACTTACACTTCTAAATATGTTAAATACAAATATGCTAAATACAGAACAAAACTGCAATGTGTTTGTCAACACAAAGCCAGCACGTTATACATGAAAGCTGGTGTGATGTGACAGATTCTGGTTAAAACAAGGTATGCTAAAAAAAGGCTACAATGGCTTTTCAACCGCACCACAGAGCAAAGCACTCACTACTTCTCATATGGTGCAAAACTGAAAAAAAAATTCTCATCTCACTAGTCTTCATACTCAACGTTATTTCAGCCTGAGTCAAAAAAGACGCGTTCATGCTCGCCAATGCAGTCAGATTCAGTCGACTTAAACAAGTAAAGTGAATCACTTCTCCAGCGTGTGTTCTTTCACAGTCGGAATGTACTGTACCCTGTAGGGGTGGGGAAAAACACCACTGCCACTTACAGCCATAAACATGCCAGGTTCGCATAACACGCCATAAAACATAATTGTCATTCATATCTCTCATGAGCGGCACAGTGAACTTTTGTGTGCCATCCGTTCACTGGGGTGTTTTGACCAGGGAGGGGGTGGGGGGTGGGGTCTGGGTGGGTCTGTGTTCACCCAGGCGTTGGCACGGAAGTGGCGCCCCTCCCACCGTCAGGTCTCCAATTGACTCCGGCGTTGGGTCCATCGGGTTCTTTACCGCAGCATGTGAGGCCCATTACGACGAGCCAGGCTCCGCCCCAAATCCAAAGCATGGGACCAGAGAAATTGAATTTTTGTACCTCACAAGGTTCCTGAAATTACTAGCCATTTTCCCCTTTTAGACGCACAGGCACAGCCTTGTTGGACAGATTGAATTAATGACTGATAACCAGTAGCAGGCTGGTAGTGCTACCTTCCCTTTGAGATCAATTTCTTTTCTGAACAAAATATTACTACTGAGTGATGCCACTGTCAATTTCTAAAATGAAATAATGTCTGAATTGGAACTAGCAGTTGAGGTTTGTTTAAAAAAAAAACTTTTAAAACTAAAAAAAAAAAACAATTACTTGTATCAACACTTACTATGTTTTGTCTGGAGATTGTTTTGTCTGGAAATGTAACATTCACCGTGCCTTACACACCAATGTTTAAATTTTTAACAAAAACATCTGTGACTGAAAAATAGCATTGGCTAGTGGTTGCACTGTACACAGGAACAAACATTCCACCTTATAACTTCACCATTCCATTAGTAGAAGTGACAGCTTGAGCCATTTATATCCTTGGTGAGACAAGCTTGTTGTGGGCCGTTCTGAAGAAGATAACCTCCTCTCTCTCCTTGTACTAATTGGTGTTAATAGCCTAATTAAGCTGATAATGCCTCCATAATTATTTACTCACTTACTCACAAAATATCTTCAGACAAAAGTAATTAACAGTCTTCCCTCAAACACGCCATCATTCCCTTGGTTAATTACATATTAAGGATAATTAATACAGCATAAGCTACCGATTGTAATTAAGGTAGTGAACATACACACTTTTAATGAATATCCATGGTAATTATTCATTATGACAATTACAGAATGAGAGTTTGTCTGCACAGAGTCTTGTACTTCAGACTCCCCATGCAAGATAGCTGCCTCAGTGTCTGTTTTTAAGTTATACAGGTCGAGCTGGACAGAGTAAAACATTAATGGGAGTCTTTAACTTTCAAAACTATTTAAATGATTCCAAAATTCAAGAACACTGACACAAGTTACAGGACGAAGAATCAAAGGGTAAAAGTAGCAAACCTTTTAAAAAACAGCTATCTCAAAATTCATCCAGTTCCTCTGAAATTCTTCTAAAAAAATCAGTTCAAGTTTCATCACGGAACTCACATTCAGTTACTGAGGATATTAATTCAGCAAAAGCGATATGATTTGTTGAGCAGATTCTCTTACCCTTGGCCAGGACCACGTATGTAGCTCATGCTTACGGAGGTTGATATCTATGCAAACAGGGTGGACAAACGTCTTTCTCTAGCTCAGGGTGCTCAATGGTGCAGCACCACCTGTAACTCAAACCTGTCACATCCTGGTTACACAACCATTATACCACTGATAACAATAATAAACAAAAAATGACATTTTCCCACTCATGTCTGAAAAGGAAAAGAAAATGTGATTATGAAATAGTCTGGAAATTATGAAAGTTTTGTGGACTTTTGTGCCCTGAACGGATGAACGTCAGTGGCCAACAATCAAGAAATTGAGACCAAAGTCCCAAAAAACATGCACGATACACACACAGCTCGGTGGTGATAGTAAAAGAGCAGAAAAACCAACAGTTCAAAACTCGCCTTCGAGAGTTGTAACGTTACATAATTTGGAGGAGTGCAAGTAGATCAGGGGGCCAAGCGTCTAAAAACACCAATGGTGAACGGTTCTTGATCAATTTCATCAGTACCAGTTAAATGTATAGTCTGTTCCACAGCCATGTACAAGATGGTGCTCTCTATCAGTCAGCAATGTAAATCCAGTTATTAATTCTTACATTTCAGAGGTCTTTGATTCTGGCCATAAACTACTGTAAAACAACTGATTTTACAGTAATTAAGGGATTGAGTAGAATGTCAAACAAACCCTGAGGGACGTGACCACTCCTGACACAAGCACTAACGTCATTCGTATTCAATGAATGGATGAGTATCTAAATCAAAGCCATTGGAAAACAAGTTTATTGTATTCTACACACACAGCATGCATACATAAAGTAATGTGCTACAGCTTTAAACCAACATTGTTTGTGAAAATATGAACAGTTTCACCAGTTTCAAAGAAGCTCTGAGCCTTTTATTGTCTTACTGCGTTGCCATGTTGTAGCACATGTATCTACAGTACGGTCCCGTGCATTACTACATGTTATTTCACACGATTTCAAGACCAGTAGGGTGAAGTCCATGGATGTTATCCAAAGGTCAAATGGAGCTGTATTTTTCCCTGGAGAAATTCATGTAATACTGTGAACTTTGCTTGGGAACAAAATGTGTAGGTGGACCCAAAGCTCTAAAACACAGCTGCCACTTATCAGTCTCGAATTGAATGTTTTTAGACAAAACATGGAGTCCCCCAGGTGTCGGACGTCTGCCGTGGCGGGAAACGGGCTCCCAGCAGGAAGGGCTCATAACCTCAGGGTAAGGACACCACGGCGGGAGCGACAGGGCCGCGCTGACCCCGTACCAGCGCGGGAGAAGGATACGAGAAGCAGCGGCGTGTAATGAGGGAGGCATGCTTTACACTTGACAGGAGTAATCTGGTTATGAAAGAGCGGCCGCTAGTGTTACCCCCACCCCCCGCTCGCCCCGCCGTGTGTTTTTAATCTGCAGCATATGAGGCCCATGTGACTGCGCTCAGTAGTAACCCGCTGCGTCCCGCACTTCCACTGATCACTCGCCCAACCTTGTGACACACCAATCGGCATCACACATCTCTGTTACTGCCAATAAAACAAACATCGGATGTCTGTTTCATTCATTTTATCTTGTTATCGGTTGACTCATCCCAAAATCGGCTCCATTTCTAGACACACTGAAACATTTTTGACACTCATGATTTTGCCTGGGGACATTTTTGGCATCTAACAAAGTGCATAACCTCAACAACAATGCATACGGGTAAAGGATCCTTCTATTTTTTTTTTAAAGAAAGGCTGGAATTTACTTAGGTTGAGAGATCGTCTGTACACAAAACTGGCCGAGACCTACCGTGCGGTTGGCAATGAGTTACTGCCCGGCTCTCACTGAATGGAGGAACTGTGTATACTTTTGCCTTAAGGTGCCCCTTGCATATTTCATCTGCAAGGTATTTCACGTGCTGAACAATGCTCACGCTATGACCGGCTAAACACGGATCATGTGGAGCCAGGCCTTTAAATTGGGGAGAGCGATGGGCACGCTGTGTGACTTGTGACTCCTCTTATACCCGCTCCATCTTTCCCTCCCTTCTGAGAAACTTGCTTCCTCCTTTTCATGAGACGATCATGAGGAACTTGAGCGTCTCTCCGGGGGCTGTTATGCTTTAAAATCAGACTACTGTCCATTCTAATCATGAATACCATACTATCTGCGTGAAGCAGCTACTCTGATACTAAAGAAGCTGCAGCAGCAGAACAGTAGCGAGCAAATGGGTCACAAGGGAAGCTGGGGTTGTGTGACTGCCCCCTGGTGTTGAGACTAGGTTAAGTCATCTATGAGCTCAGACATAATCAGGTGCAAAATTTTAAAACTCAGGGCCAGGCATACTCAGGCATAAAAGCAGCTAAAACATTTTGTTATTTACATGCAAATTACTAAACAGTTGAAATGAGTAAAAACGCTGTTCAAATGGGTTTTGCGGTAAGTATGTCATTTTGCAACTTTCCTCTTGATACATAGTACCAAGGCCTTTATATCTATTACCCAATCAAATTTAAGTTTCATTATTCTTTAGGTTTCAAGTACTATTTGCTCCATATCCATTTTGCATTGCCTTGTTATTTCTGTGTTTGAGACAAAATTGTCACTGTATTGCAAATATTTTTTCGCTGTGACTATTCCTTAGTAAATTTGGCCTTCTGTTCAGCAAATTGTGGCACCCAGATTTGAGAATTTGAGAGCTGGCTTTCTTCAGACCATTCATCTGCTAATACATATATAGATTATGCAATTAACCTCCAATGAGGGGACTTTCATAATATATGTTTTATCACATTATTCAAACAGTCACTCTTTCATAAGTAGAGTTTCTCAACAAGATGATACACAGCTAAGCATTGTTCTGCCAGATAGTATCGTTCAGTGACTTTCTGCCCATCCCTTTTCACTTTATTAGTCATGGACCTTGTGGCGCAGCGGCAGGTGTGACCACTGAGCCGGGTGGTGGTTGAAAGGAAACAGGCCAAAGGCCTTTTTATTTATCTCTTCTAACAAGGAACAGCAAAGCAAGAATATTTAAAAAGCAGGGATGAACTCAAAAACAGCACAGCCATATAACAACCCAAATTTCAGCCAAAAAAGACCCCTTCAGCCTGTCATGCTGTGCTTAAATAGTACACCTAATTGAAGGCAAGTGCTCACAGCTGAGTTGATTAGGAATCACTCGCAGGTGAGCCTGCCTGTTAGTGAGGCCTCTGTTGTTGCAGCTCCAGCCAACTTTCCAGGCTGAGGGAGGGAACCAGAAGACAGCACTTCAAAGGGGGGGAGGGGCGGGGCCAGAGGAGCTTGCCCCTCCCTCCATCTCTCCCGGTGCCACAGACCTACTATGACATCATAATGCAAGTATGACAGCTGGGTCCTGAGACCACAATGAGACACAAATATCATCACCCCAAGCAACCAAATCAGAGAACCACACTTTCTTCAGAGGCCAAAACCAAAGCAAATTCTGAAGACATTAGCCTGGGGTGAAACACTGTATACACAACAAATTCTCAGAGCTTAAACTAAGATGGGAGTCTGAATACATCAAAATAGTTAATATGGTGCTCTTAATTAGGAATTGTTACAAATTGAATCAAGTTGCAAAGAAAGAACAGCCAGTTATTGAGGGTTGTAATTAAATTGCCTTTACTTTACAAAAATATATTGTATATATTATACAATATATAACAATTGTACTGCATTGTTATATAATGTTGTACTTACATCACAATAATTAATGACAGATGTGAGATAAAATTGCTAGAAAGTATGATATATTTAGGCTGATTTTGAACAAAAGATGCCCTGATGCAACATATTACAATTATGTATATATACACTGCATGTGACTATCACTGTGCTATGCCAACTTGAGGACCTGTGGCCAAGGCCCTGGCAACAAAGGGCAACCAGAGACATAGCTGCACTAGAAATAAATGGACCACTTTAGAGGCAATGCTTCAGATAAATGGTCCTTGGTTGGACAGGAAGAGGATTCGCTCTTCAGCTGCAGATACCCTTACAGGAAGAGGACCACTCTCCAGCTTCAGATACCCTTACAGGAAGAGGACCACTCTCCAGCTTCAGATACCCTTACAGGAAGAGGACCACTCTCCAGCTTCAGATACCCTTACAGGAAGAGGACCACTCTCCAGCTTCAGATACCCTTACAGGAAAAGGACCACTCTTCAGCTTCAGATACCCTTACAGGAAAAGGACCACTCTTCAGCTGCAGATACCCTTACAGGAAGAGGACCACTCTCCAGCTTCAGATACCCTTACAGGGAGAGGACCACTCTCCAGCTTCAGATACCCTTACAGGAAGAGGACCACTCTTCAGCTTCAGATACTCTTACAGGAAAAGGACCACTCTCCAGCTTCAGATACCCTTACAGGAAGAGGACCTCTCTCCAGCTTCAGATACCCTAACAGGAAGAGGACCACTCTTCAGCTTCAGATACCCTTACAGGAAAAGGACCACTCTTCAGCTTCAGATACCCTTACAGGAAAAGGACCACTCTCCAGCTTCAGATACCCTTACAGGAAGAGGACCACTCTTCAGCTACAGATACTCTTACAGGAAAAGGACCACTCTTCAGCTTAAGATACCCTTACAGGAAGAGGACCACTCTCAGCTTCAGATACCCTTACAGGAAGAGGACCACTCTTCAGCTTCAGATACCCTTACAGGAAGAGGACCACTCTCCAGCTTCAGATACCCTTACAGGAAGAGGACCACTCTCCAGCTTCAGATACCCTTACAGGAGGAGGACCACTCTTCAGCTACAGATACCCTTACAGGAAGAGGACCACTCTCCAGCTTCAGATACCCTTACAGGAAGAGGACCACTCTTCAGCTTCAGATACCTTTACAGGAGAGGACCACTCTTCAGCTTCAGATACCCTAACAGGAAGAGGACCACTCTTCAGCTTCAGATACCCTTACAGGAAGAGGACCACTCTCCAGCTTCAGATACCTTTACAGGGAGAGGACCACTCTTCAGCTACAGATGCCCTTACAGGAAGAGGACCACTCTTCAGCTTAAGATACCCTTACAGGAAGAGGACCACTCTCCAGCTTCAGATACCCTTACAGGAAGAGGACCACTCTTCAGCTTCAGATACCCTTACAGGAGGAGGACCACTCTCCAGCTTCAGATACCCTTACAGGAAGAGGACCACTCTTCAGCTTCAGATACCCTTACAGGAGGAGGACCACTCTTCAGCTTCAGATACCCTTACAGGAAGAGGACCACTCTTCAGCTTCAGATACCCTAACAGGAAGAGGACCACTCTTCAGCTTCAGATACCCTTACAGGAAGAGGACCACTTTCCAGCTTCAGATACCCTTACAGGAAGAAGGTCATTCAGCATTGCTGGGCAGGTAGGGACCTACTGTGAGGGCCTACACATAACACCAACAGTAGCTGTGTTGAATCAGGTATATGACCTATTACAAGAGACACTGAGCCAGTTTGGAATAATTCCTCTGTAGAAAATCAAACCGAGAAGGGAAATTTAACAAATAAATTTATAAATGCTTATTCTCATATAATCATCAAATTCAGGTAATAAACAAATTCCGACAGATTAAGGGGCATCTGTCAATCCTCAAGGCAAAAAAAGAACTTAAGAAAGGGATCCTGGGCAATGACAGAGGACACACCCTGGGAAGACCCCTTCCCCCCTCCCAGCGCCTTCTAGTCACTACAGTGCTGCAACATTCATCCTCATTTACCCAGACTCTGAAAAAAGTTGTACTTTATTTCTCAGTGGAACCAGTTAATATACAACTGTATTGAACTTAATGAGTCTTTCCACCTTCATATAATGAAGTTTCACATAGAATTGAGCCCAAAGAGGATCACAAACCATAAAAAAATCATACCGCTATAAGTCTGATCATTACGAATGCAAATAAATTATGGAAATGTGAACCATTGAGACAACCAAATCATGACATTGAATCATTTTGTATTACATTTGTAAATTGCTGTTGGAATTCACTTCATGAATGGGAGAAGTCAAAAATGTTTTATAAGCTTGGTGATATTAAACTGGTGTAAAAAAAAAAGGTACCACATAAGACGTGGTCAGAATTGAGTCATCAGAGCCAGTTTAACATCAGCTGCCGCACAACTGCTGTGAGCACCGTGACATTTTTGTGTAATTGTGGATTCTGGGAGTGGCCTTCCCTGTCGGGCGTTTGTGGGACGCGTGAAGGTCACGCCTCCACCTTCTCTCCCTGCCCGAGTGGATCCTGGCCACCTGACCCTAATCCCTTCTAACACATGTGAGGGTGCAGCTGGCTTCGCTGCTGGGCGCAGGGCGGCAAGGACAGCCAAGACGCCGGGGGTACTGGGACGGCCAAGGGCAGAGCTGGGCACGGGGAGGTGTGCCTGCACCCGTCGCCGTGGGGGGGTGGGGTTGGAGGTGGTGGTGGGGTGGGGTGGGGGGTGTGGTGTTCTGCGCAGGACCTCGCCCAGGGCACAGGCACGGGCACGTCCCACAGAAGTCAGGGGGTGAGAGAGAGATCCGGTCTTACAGGCCCGGGCCAGCAAACGAATCCTTGGAGGATGTGTGGAGGAGGTTGACCTCAAACTGCCATATTAATAAAACACACACACGCACGCACGCACGCACACGCAGAGTGACACACAGATGTTGAGTGCCAGGGGGTGATTTCAGGAGCAAATAAAGCCATGAGGAGCTGCAGGTTCATGATTAAAGCGTGAGCATGGGGCAAGCAGTGTGTGTGACTTATAATTTGAAGTGCTGGGTGGAGGTGTTGCCCCCTGCTGGGTGAGAGAGGAACAGGGAATAGAGAAGAACGTTACTGAGAGAAGGTAAATGGAAGTGGGAAGTGGGAGTTGGCGGGGGGTGGGAAGACAGGAGGTGTGCCTCTCTCTCTGTCACAGTCCAGTTGTTCACGGACAGACAGATGTATCTTAGCATACAAGGTAATTGGCACTAATTGGTAGCTGGCCTGCCAGTCTCTCTGCTGGGGGCCTCGAAGACACAGAGACAGAATGACATGCACTCACACAGACACACACACACGCATGCATGCACATACACACACACATAGGCAGAGAGTGTTCACAGATACTCAAACACATATACACACGGGAGTGCGCTAACACACTTACTGTACCCACATAAACACGCACGCACACACACTGCCCAAGCTGGCTACCATAGACACGTCTGTTCCCCGTCCTTGTGACCGGCGCCCCTTGCCATATGTGGCCCCCTTTTCTGTTATGGTTTAACGACTCCAATCTGTCCCCCACAGTCTGAACCTCAGAGTGAAAGCATCATCTGACTTAGAAAACCATAAACCTCTTCTTTTTCCCACTTCAATGAATATGTGAATTAGAGTTTTCATAAACCATGTCATCACTGCTGTTATTAGCAATAGCAATGTTTAGCATTATTTAGTGACTTGCTCCGTTAGTGGGTTTTCTAAGTGTTAATGTCCTGATGCTCTGCTTTGGATATCACTCAGCCATGCTAATGCTAAGTCCCTGGTGATGAATGCAGGGGGCTGCTTTGTGACGATGCCTGGCTCATGGATTAGCGCAGATTAGCGGTGGCGCAGACACCCCGGAGGTAATCCCGCCATGGTAATATGGCAACAAAAGGCTCAGGACTCAGCTGGCATCACCAACCCCCCCGTCCCCTCTGCCCCCCTGCCCCTCCTGCCCTGGTGCTGTCACACTGACCTTCTTCCACCTTAAACTCGCTGTGCCCTCCGTGAGCCCCAAGAACCAGTCCAAATCCTGTCACTGTGAGACGGAAGCCAGAAAGGACAAAATTTGTGAGATTCACCCACCGAGACTCAGATCAACCCGTCTCCACAGAGACATCCAATCCGCTGTGCCCCATCTTCACTCCCTTCTCTGTGGAAACACTTAGCGCGAAGCTAACAAACGACTGGCCCCTTACACAGGCGAAGACCCCTCCTTAAACATCCCCCCACAGCCAGGGCGAGGGGGGGATTACTGTCTGTCTGTGGCCCGTCCTTTCATTTTACCGCTATCTTACAGATGCCACAGCCTCCCCCCAGTTTAGCGCATCATAATGAGGCGCTAATCCTGCAGTTTCCACCGCAACGCCGATAACATCAGACACTGAGTGTCAAATACACCCGCAAAGTACCTGCTTCACATGGCTCCTCTCAGCGAGTAGATACTGTTGAATTCTGGCTGTGTTAACAAAAAAAAGCTTATTTTGAAGCACTCAGCACTCATTTGGTGTATTACGAGAGAGAGAGAGAGAGAGAGAGAGAGAGAGAGAGAGAGAGAGAGGGTCTCTGCTTCAGTATACCTGCAATGCAGTAAGTATATCACATAACACACACCCTAAGGTGCAAGTCCAGGTTCAATACTGGAGGAGTTACCATTGTGCTTGCTTAGCAGATTGACGGTGTCATATCGAAGTAGAGAGATCTCCTGTCAAGCTCACAGCCTTCTCACATGAGCAGACAAGCAGCCTCGATGGCCGGATCAAAAGGTCGACACTCGAGCCTCGCACCTTGGAAAGCCTCACCGAGACGTACAGGTTACCGTTGGGCCCACCATGGTGCCGTCTCACCCCGCCACCGCGGCTGCTTCAGGGGGATCGCACTGCCGTTTGACCTCTACGTGGTGCAGCGCTGGTCGTGAACCAGCACCACCCCCTCCCTACCAAACCCCTCCCCGGCCAACTGTACACCATAAACGTAAACCGGGCTGATAGAATGAGGTTTTGTGTGATGATGCGTCTTTTTATAGATTAATTTGGGATTAATTTGTTTTTTTTTTTGACCGTGTTGTGTAACGGCCCGCCTGTAGAGATGCCAGCGAGGATTAGGGTGGCCTGTGCTGAGGGTCCGCTGGCCGCATTTGATAATGGGGGCCCCCTGCTGGGGTGGTGGGGGTGTGGGGGCCGAGGCTGGGGGGAGGTCACGCTTCACCGAGCACGCAGCGGGGGGACCACATGCTGCCAGTCTGAGATATGGAGACATTTCTCTATTTACTCATGTGGAGCTGCTGTGGCCGGAGGGAGAGGAGGAGAACAGGAGGCTCGCTGACTCTCTCATGTGGAGATTGTGGGGGTCCTACAGCACAATCGCTCAAGACACAAAATACTGTACCCCCCTCTTCACTGGGAGGGCGAGCATAGGCTGTAGAGGTACTGGAGGTGTGGTGTGGTGACAGGTGCTGGACTCCTAGAACAAGAGGAATGGGTGATGTCTCTAGGATAGCAGGTTACACAGGATCCCTCCAGTGAGTCCAAGGATCTCACCTGATTGGGCGAGTGGGATGGGATAATGACTGGCACATCCCTTGTTATGTACTGCAGTATATTTTACATATATTGCAAAGACAATTCCAATATATCTGCAGTATTTTGCAGTTCATTCAACTAACATGGGAAAGGGTGTAGTTGTTGGAGTTATTTGGTTGAGGGTACAGCTTTTGTCATTTAATTGAAGTTGTTGTGAATGGAATGATTTAGTTGGAGGTACAGCAGCTGAAGTAATTTTGTTGAGGCTGTTGTGGCTGGAGTGAAGGTACAGCAGTTTGAGTAATGTTGAGTCTGTAGCAGTAGGGAGTAATTTCTCTGAGAGTGTATTGGTTGGAGTAATGTAGTTTATTTTGTGGCAGCTGGTGTATTTTCGTTGAGTTTGTTGTGATATGGGGGATGAGGGTTCAGCAGCAGGGCATGGAGTGGATAGGGTGGGAGTATTAAAATCATTTCACACACTCTGGCACTCCTGAATATTGCTTCTTTTTAAGGCAGAAATTGGCGAGACGTATTTATGCGGTACATACGGAGCTGGTTGACGGAGATCAGAGGAATGTGGATGGGGAAGCGCTGTGCCTCTCCAGGGCTCCTTAATCCTGCTGCCATGACGCCTCGGGAGGAGGCTGGGGCTGGGGGGAGAGCTCGGTGGGGTCGGGGGTTGGCGGGGGGGGATTGGGTGTGGGGGTTGGGGTGGGAGGAGAGAGCTGGAGAAAGGAGGGGAGCAGAGAGGAGAGGGGTGGGGAGTGGGGGGGAGGTGTGTGGGGCGACCCTAGCTTCAAACTCCCTGCTTTCCTTCGCTGCCAAGTGTGCTAATTCTCCCATGCTTCAGCTGCAGTGGAACGTAACCGGCCAATCAGAGAGGCCCAGCGTTAAGCTCCTGTTCTGTCACCTTTCCTGCCTGTCGCTCTCGAGACGAGTCTGTCTCTGAGATGTCCTTCATCACCACGGTGCTTCTTTGTCTCTCTCTGTCTTCCTGTCAGCCATGTTTTGTCCTCTCATGCCTGCTGTGTGTGTGCTCAGTGTTATTCGTTGAGTAGGAAAAGCCAGCCTTTTACTGGATTTTTACTAGCTTGCTGCAGAACCACATCATGACAAGAAGTTGTTGGCACTGACTTTCTTTGCCATCTCAGCTGTAGATTCTATAGAGTGAATAGAGCAGCAAACTTTCAATGCTGGCATCTCCCTTGCAGTGATGTGTGAGATGATCGACTTTAAATACCAGTAATTTTCCTGGTAAACATTTTCTACTTTTTCTACTTCGCTGCAGTTTCTGATGATAATTTCAAACAGCCTTACTTACTTATGCATTCCTTATTCCTTACTCACAACTGTTTACATTTTTTTTTACTAAATATTACATGTTGCTTTTATTGCACAACAAACTATTATAAAGTACATAAAAAGCATAGCAGTACACACGTTTAAAAAATCATAAATCAATTGTATTATTCTCTCTAAAGTTTATATTTTGGCAGTGCACCAAAGCTGATTTTAGTTTTTACACTGTCTGGCTAATTAAGTTGTCTGTTTCGTTCTTTTGTTACAAGCCTGTGAGCTACTGTACACAGAATACGTCAACACGGCAACTCAGGGAGAGCAGCGTTTAAGTTTAATAAGATGTAACAGCTGGAGTTGAACACCATGAAAAACTAAAAGGTGTTAATACAAAGATGTCCTTATGTTAGAGGGTTATGTGCTGTATGTTAGAGGGTAAAAGGCAGCATTGCTTGGTGCATTTAGGGAAGACCATATTGTGATATGAAAGGTGACGAATGGATAAATCACCAGTACATTTGATGACATTTGATCTAAGAGAGGTTAAAGGTTTAGTGTGGCTGTAATGCTCACCTTATTCAATAAAATCACCAGAACAGGGGAAAATACCGTGACACATAATGAAAGCGGGAAATCTATGGTGTCCTGGACAGGGGGAACTAAATCCTACAGCAAATAAAGAAGAAGCTGCGCTTTCACAAACACCGAAAAAAATGACTGTTTCATTCTTCTTTCTGTTTCCATTCTTCACAATGTCGACCATTATTTTTAAGGTGCACCTGGGCTACCTTGAGGAAAATGCTTACACAGGTAGGTGTCAGACACATGCTAGCACTGATCAACGTTGCTTGAAACGCACACCTGG
The DNA here is from genome assembly GCA_022829145.1 of Albula goreensis. Taxonomy (NCBI): domain Eukaryota; kingdom Metazoa; phylum Chordata; class Actinopteri; order Albuliformes; family Albulidae; genus Albula; species Albula goreensis. Next base: position 31,135,189 of record CM040754.1, on the reverse strand, counting down.
AAAGGAAATGTCCTATTGTTGCAGAATCACGTCTCGGAACACATTAATATCCCGGGTAGCCGAATCTCATCCCTGCAAAAAAATGTCAACATTCCATTAGCAGTGCTGTCTGCTACCAGACGCTCTCTCTTCCTAAAGCTCATTTCAGCAAACATCTGAAACATCAAACAGCCTTAGGCCTGAACACTACTTCTACTCTTGCCACATTCAGTGTATCTGCATCTGTGAAGACTGTACTGCCTGAGAGATGTGTTTTTTTTTTAGTAATTCCAAGCAGCAAGCAGTAGATGTCACTAGATATTTAGCTCTGAGCACTTAACCCCTAGTGGCGCATAAGCTGTGTCCACTACCCAGTGCTCCACAAGTGCTTGGAAGCGATAACCAAGCTATATGAGACTGAGACAAAGAGAGGAATTTTAATGTACTCCATAGTGTCAGAGTAACCTGCCTTATCATTTAAGATTAATAACCCACAGCAAACAAAACCCTAGATCTGAAATTTACATTTCATTAATGTGTCTCTGTAATTTCCTCCTTTCACAGATTACAGAAGTGTAAAGAAACCCATGACAGAGATTCAGGTCCTATTGGTCAGATTACAGAAAGGTTTTTTTTTTTTTAATAAAATGACCATCTCCTGAATGTGAAAAGTATCCAGAGACGGCCAACTTAAGAACAACTAAAAAAAAAAAAAAAAAAGAAGGCTTTTATGAAAAGATTTCTAAGAGGAAAATAAAAGCATGGAGTAAGAGAGAAAAAAGATGGACACCACACCGGATTACTTTGCAGTGACATTCCTGTTAATTGGTGTGTTTTTCCTGGAGAGGTCCGTGTCTTCCCTGTAACAGATGTGCTACTACATAATGTAGCTCCCTGAGACCGATCAAGCATACTTCATTAGGGGGAGAACTGTACGCGCTTAAAACTCTAGCACGGTCCCCCACAGAGGACTCCACATCCCTGCACATAAACCAACCATCAACACACGGACCCCCTCCCCCCCCCACCCCACCCACATTTCGTCGTATTTACTCTCCAGCAAACTGTCCGCGCATAAAGCTTTTTTGGCTGACAATATGAAATCACAATTGATCAAAAAGCAGTGTACAGCGCACTGTATGCGAGCATGAATAATTTACGGCGCCAGCAAATGGGCGCATTATTCTGAGTTTTTAATAATTCATTATTCTCAAGAAACTCAGCATCAAACTAACCAATGATTAAAAGAAAACAAAAAAAAAACATCAAAATTAACAGTCTGGGGAAAAATACTCATGTGAGGGTAGGGTAGGGTATGGTAGGGTAGGGGAGGGGGCTTTGCAAAGTGTGATTCAGTCTTATTTCAGCTTCCACTCTTCAATTTATCTCGCAAGCCTGGGTAACCTGGCTGTCCCCAATTAAATTGCCAAGACATTTATTGCTGAATATTAAGCTGAATTTAAACTGAAATGTTAGCTGGCAAAAATTTCACAACAGAATGTTTTTTGTACAATTTCATGACAGAAAATTTTCATGACAGAAGGTTCATTTTTTTTACGTACTAGATTTGATAATCTTGAAATATCTCGTCATGACAAGTCAAACCTTCGCGGCGCGTGCTGCTGGTGCGTGAAAGAGCAGAATCGTCTGCGGCGGAGTGTCTCACAGTCCTGCTCTGCTCTCAGTAACGCACATCAGGCTAGACCAGCCTCCGGCTCACTCTGATTGGGCCTAAGTTTGCTTGTTTCAGTAAATACAGAAACCACGCTTGTTTTTTTACAGTGACATGACGTGTCTGGAGTCTGAGAGGACCTCTTATGATCTCATGATATTTCATATAGTTCAAGGTCCTCAGGAAGTGTCCATTTTAGTTGCCACAGCAGACCTACCGAATGCTGGACCAGAATAGTTCTGTCCACATTTTCATCCCATTAAAATAAGGGCTATCATATGACAAATCCTCAAGGACTCTGTGACAGTTTCAAAATCTAGGTCTGTGAGGCACAGGATGATGTTTAAAGGGATACCAATGAGCTGGATCACTTTATAAAGCTAAATAGATTATTTTGCAATGAAAAAAAAACAAGCCAACAGAAAGCTAACATTTTAACCAAAGTTTTCAGGTAATTTCACAAAATATAATACCAAAGTAACATAACACTGCAGTCACTGACATTAATTAGTATACACAGTACACAAATAAGTGAGCAAACACACCCTTGAGTCAGGAGCATATATTCAAATGGGATGTTGAAAACAGTGGCCAGGGGCCCGCTTGGACATGCACTGAAACCTATTTTTGTCATATGCTAATGATAATACTAATTTCCATTATCAGTTATCAAAATGCAAAGCAATAAAAAGTAAGGCATCAATATAATGTTATTGTACATACTGCAAATGAATCCTCTGCTCTGTGAAAAACCACTGCAGTGGTCCTTGCATTAAATGCTGAACATTAAAATAAAATGGTCAGCATGGAAGTCTGAAATAGATCAGTGGAATCCATTTGGAGCTCCAGTCCTACTCAGGTGGTACAGATGTAAATATTATTGTAACCATATTTGTTATTGTGATAACTTATATGAGAAACACAAGTGACATGTGATACACTTGCTGATTAAACTCCTCTGAAATACAAGAAAGAAATGGCATTTTTATCAGTGGTCAAAGACAACAGGTGACTACTTGTGGACAGACGATCACAGTTGTAAGAACACATGGTTTACATTTGCACGAGTTTTATTTTTTGTACTTCAGTGACCTCGTAGGATGGACTTCCGTGCTCTGTCAATGGTCCAAAAGACTGATCGCAGAAACACTGGGGCACCATGTCCAAACCAAAACCAAAACCAAGTTGTGGAAACTCCAACATGGACACTTGTGTTTCCACAAGTTTTAAAGAGCGTCTCAGAGAAAGCCATGCGATGAACATTGTCACGGCTAAAGAACGAACACGTTTAAATCATATCATGGATTATAACTTCATTGGTAGAAATGACTTTATGTTTGTGGAGAGGGGCCTATTTTTACTTAGGTGAAGAAACCTTGTTTGTTACATTCCCAAAAAATGAGTACGGAACCTTTTAAGTTATGATGAGGCAGAAGATTGAAATGTTTCTGCATATTGCCTTCATCAGTGAAACCGTACTGGGTGCTGATGGCAGGCTTACGTAACTAAAGACTTAATCAACAGCACAGGTGCACAAGATAATTACAGAGGAACTGTCAATCACGAGCTCTATTTTCAGGTAGGCCACTGACGAGCACTTAACTCATGGCAGCAAGTCCAAAAACCAATATACATAATAAATCAAAATGGATGGAGCTCTTGCATAAGCCTTAACAAGGTTAAAATAAAGACAGGGGTGAACAGATTTAAGGAACTGAGCAGGGAGATTCATAAAAGATTCAAATAATTTGGTGCGTTGCGTTCATCAGTGAGATTATGCGACACTCTCATTGAAGATTTATAAGGTCCAGCTGACTCATTTTACCGTTCTTCAGCTGACTCAGCACATCTTGTAGATTGACAATAGTGATAGACAGAGATCAGGATCTGAAAACGGACGTTTCAGGGAACAAGTTTCAGAATGAAACTGGCAAACTCAATTTTACCACAACCTCACGAAATGATTCACCAGGTATGGTGATGTACGTTCTTGCCTGTTTTACAGATATGGTATAGCGGTCCTGTCTCTAAAGTTACTGAGCAAATGGGGGAGGGGTACTTTCCTAATCAGTTCCATGAACCTTTATCTGCATCATCTGCCTCTGTTTTTGGAGTTCTTATCAAGAAATCCAGGAAGTAAACTTGGCTTTTACAAAAATCACCACAGTTGTGCAAGCTCATTAGACAGACACTGCTAATCAGATACTTTACTTTCAAATAAGCTTTTAAGGAATACTTGCGGCAGCAAAAACAAAATTATAAAGCCGTATCAACTTGAAGAAGCTTTGTTTGACATTTACCTCGACACCTATGGTAACTATGGCAACCTGCACTGCATAGTGACAAGGACACGCCGCGGCAAGGTTAATTAAGTCCCCTTTTAAACCCCCGACATCTCTGGAGTTTTTGGGGGCACATCTGGCCGGGGTCGGTAGCCTGTTGAGACAACAGTGGCCTCCATTTCTCCCTCTGCCTCAACATGTGATTCAGCTAAGGCGAGCTGCTTCTCTCATGGCTGAGACTGAGAGGGGGGAGGGCACCGGAGATTAAACACACGTCTCACCTCTTCTCACCCCCCTCACCCCCACCCCCATCCCCTCTAACCTCCAGGCACCCCCAGTCCCAGATTTGGAGTTGCCTCGGGGGTCATGACAAGCCAGCATTCTACAGCATTCTATAACTACTTTAAGCACGGGCACCTCAAATAATGTACAGAAATTAGTGCTCACTGTCAAGAAATAACCGAATTTCACTGTCTCCCTCTCTCCCAGCTCAGTCACCAACCCCCAACCCCACCGCACCCACCCACCCCTCACCAACAGCCCCCTTCCTTAATAATGAAAAAACCTTGGGATTTTCTAGAATGATCTATCCGTTTCATATACATTATTCCAGTGCTTTCAGTCCCAGGGTGTAACAGGGCATATTGGGATATGGGAGTGATGGGGGAAGGGGAGGATGATTCAAACCCTGGAAACTGAGTCAGAACAGACTGATAGGGGAAGGGGGGGGGGGCTCGGGGTGTTATTGGGGTGTTATGGGGGTTTGGGTGGGGGTGTTAAGCCTGCAAACTCATTCTGTCCTGTTTCATGTGGCAGAAGGAAACCCAGTCTTGTAGAAGTAATGGATTAGTGGGATATGGTGCCATTACTGAAATAACATGGAGGCCTGACATTTGACATTGATGGAACAGATTCCCATCTGCACGAACGCAAACAGGGCTCCTTCGCTGCTGGAGCTGCCATGATCAAGTGATGTAACGCCACAGAAAATTAATTTAGAGGCAACCCTGGGACCATACTGCAGCCAAAACTTGCGTTCTGACATAAATCGCCAAAAGAAAGGCGGGTATCCAAAAAATTAAAATACGTTGTGAATCTTGGCTGCCCTGATCACGGTTCAAATGCAATATTTTCTCAGGCCATATCTTCATCATACTGTTTATGAATTAATTTTTAATCAGTGAAAAACTGGAGAAAATAAAGAAACTCTACAGTACGTACAACTGAAATGGAAAATTTTAGCCAAATTAGCTAAATGCATTCATACTCCTTTGCAAAAATATTGGCATCATTGTGTTGTGCCATAATTTCTGTTCAATAATAAGCAGATGATCTTCTATAGTTATTGAAAGTTAAGTCTTTCAGTCCATCTGTATGTGAGTTTGACTGTGCGCTCATTCTACATGTCATTCTGTTACCTCCCAGAATGAGGTGAACATGCAAAATGGAATATGGAAAATAAAATTAAAGGCTGTAGACAAACAATGCTAGCACATGTAGCCACCCCGGCTCTGCTCCAGCTGTCACGGTTTTCACAATCTATCTGCCCCAATTCCTCTCCAAATCCCCCTGTCCCCTCGCGTTTGGCTTGGGGGAGAGGAAGGGGGTTGGTGGGGGGTTTGGGGGTGGGGTGGGACAAGGCAGAAGGGGGGCAGGGCAAAAAGGGGAAGGATTTTTTTTTTGAGAAGGCTGTCAGGCACTGGAGAACAGCCATCTTGTCTCTGTCTCCTCTCCTGTTTTCTGGCTGACTGCACCTGGGCCCAAAACCTCAGTCTGCGATGCTTCAGAAGATGCTCGTTGGATTTGGTGAAAAAAAAAAAAAAAAAGCCAGGGACGCTATGGCAACGGCGACATGGAAAGGATGTGACAGTGGGAGAATTCACCAGCCTTACATCTGTTTCATAACCGTGACTCATACGGTTTATAAATACACACTCATACCCTCATGCACATACGAGCACAAAGTTAACTGTGTGTACCACTGAAAACCAGAGGAAGAAGCTGCATTAGCTGTCAGTGTGCAATTTTGTCCTAATTTTTGAGATGTAGTGGCCAATAATAAAACCAGACCTGTCTGTGCTGTAGCTGCTCAGTTGGCTTTTAGCTCTAGTTTAGCGCTAGTTTGACTACCATTACCTACAAATATGTGGGTCAGAAGGGGACTCTTATTCAGGTAATTGTCAAGATTCGGTGAGACTTTCCTCACAATACCTTCAATTAACATTTCAAAATCTTAATGTCTTGGGTGATTCAAAAGTGCATGGCCACTCAATGGAAGGGGGCATATTCTGTAATGTTAGTCAAACTACAGCACATTCTGTATATTATATTACATCTGAGGCTTTTGTCCTTGGTTACTGTAAATTTATTTTGGGAAAAAAAGCTTACAAAAGCTGGTGTGTTAAAGTGTGTGTGTGTATGTGTATGTGTGTATGTGAGTGTGTGTGTGTGTGTGTTTCTATTCCCTACCAAGCCACTACATCAAGACCCCTGAAAAAAGACAGATAAAAAGTACAGCGTGTTCCTCTCAGGATCTCTAAATCCCCCCCGCAGCAATAACACAGAGGAACGATATTTCTCTTAAACCGACGGAGGCCAGAGAAATAAAGGCAGAGGGAGACTCGCAGGCCCGCAATGGTGTTACCGCTAATTTATGACAAGTCCGAGGGACACAGAGGGAACGTTCCCAACACGTCAATCATACGCTGTCAGGACAATTTGATTCAAATTAGTCACTGCACTCTGGGCTGTGTCTGCAGTGGTAATTGAAGCAGCTCCTTGTGTGGAGGAGGGGGGAGGGGAGGGGGTCTGTGGGGGTAGAGACGGCTCCTGAGGACAGAGGGGCTCCCACCAATTTTCACAGCACCGCATAGGAGAGTCTTCCAGCAGATGCCTTTCTCAGACTAAAACCAAATCAACCCCCCCATCCCCATGCCTACCAATTTTTCTCAAAATCAGTCATAACAGCCCCCCAGGACAGCCTCCATGCCCCCCCTGTGCACCTACATGCCTGCTCTTCCTGCCCCATTCCAAAATGGACATGGAGCACCAGAACACCCCGCGGCCCGGCCGCCGCGTAACCCTGGGAGGGTGATTGATACGACGCGCCTCCTAAGGAGGATGCTGGAGAGAGAAAAACGCCACTCAATTACCGCTATCTCCCCTAATGCCGCCGCTGAGCTGGGGAGCCGCGTCGCACCGCGTGGGGACCCTGCGCGACATGCCGTGTGTATGTGTGTGTGTGGGAGGGGGGGGAGATTCGGCACAGTGCCGGGATTTGGCACAGCATGGGGGATTGAATGCGGCGGAGGAAATTCGGCACACTGTGGAGGAGCAGGCAGGCGATACCGCTGGTACAGATTTGAATAAATATTCTTCTGGATTCTTCCATTTTTTCCCATCAGCTCTATTTTTCACCAAAAAGGATCTGAACGAATGACCTGAACGATAAGGTCAGTGTCATATCTCTGTTGATTTCAGACTTGAAGATCTCACATTTAAAGATTACAAACAGACTGCAAGACCCCCACCCCCTCAACCCCCTCCTCCACCACCCCTGGCTCCCCATGCTTCAAAAATGAGCTACGGGTCAGCCAGCCCAGGAGAACATACCCATCCCATCCCCACACTGATCTTGGAAACCCTCCGACAGGAAGATCTTAGTGGATGACTCTGCCATGGGGTGCGTTTTAATTTGCCAGCACTATATGAGATGGAGACTGTTTTTTTTCTGCCTCTTCTTTTTTTAACAGGGAACACAGTGCTGCACAGCATCAATACTACTGAGGTCTCCTTTCCTTGATACTTCATGAATTATTCAGGCTCCTGAGCAGCAAGTGTGCAGCTTCAAGATGGAACGCTGTGGGGTGTAAAATTTAGGCAGATTTGAAAGGGATGAGGGGCTTTTGGGAAACACAATCATTTTCACCTTCCTCACTCATTAGGGGGACGATTGCAAAGTTTTTCGGGGATGAATTATTGAGCGCTCCTTTTTCTATCGTGCCCCAAAACCATAAGAGTTTCTGATTAGTCCTGGTTTTTCTTGCACTACATGAAAAAATGTAAACACTTCAGTCAGAGAAGGGGAGCAGACACAAGGCCTCATTAGAATGCTTACCTTCTGAAGTAACCAGTAACATTCTGTGGCTGGGAGAAGGAAAACAAATCACTACCTGCTGATGTGTGTGTGTGTGTGTGTGTGTGTGTGTGTGTGTTCTCTCTCATGCCCTTAGGGAAGCTCAAGAACTGTATATAGCAACAGTGCCCTGCTTCCCTCTAAGACATAAAAACACACACACATTAGCGGATAGAGATTCGTCTCGGTGAGACCAAAAGTATCGTCGGATATAAAATGAATGTATTTGATGCTATTCTTGTCCAAAGGTGAAACGCACATTGTGCTTTGAGACGACTGTAGAGAATCAGGTCATCCGTCAGTCATCACAAACTAGACATTCATAAAGTATATCTCTCACAGTTTTAAAATACTCCTAATGTAAGCTTTAATCTTCATAAGCTTTTATGCTGTAGATTTGTGTTAAATTCAATATTCAGAGCGAGAACATAATTTACTATAAGAATACATTAAATGCAAGTTATGCAACTACAAACGCAACATCGGTTTCCTGACGAAAAAAAGAGTTTTCTTACTTACCCTTGATTTTTTCTCATATAGATTAAATAAACAGCTCACTTTCAATTGGATTAGCCGGTGTAAAATTTTCTTAAATTTTTAAACTGCCCGGAAGCATCTCCTCTTGAACAGAATTCAGTCCTACTACATTAAGCATGTTAAGGCATGTACAGTAATTAATCCTTTAATTAAAGTTGTGCTACAGCTCGATTCCCTGGAGTGCTGTCCTTGTCACAGCCATTGTAGCCCCTACCCATAAGGCAAGAGGGGCGAAGAACATTTTGAGTTGCAGTTATTTGAGACACTGCAGTTCTTTTGAAGATTCTGTTTCAATGAAATGAACTTTTCTCTTTGTTTCAGCCTCTTTGAGATTTGGATCTTTCGGGTAGGGTTTGATCATCAGAAAAAGGGATCATAGACGGAAATTAGATACAGGTAATTTCTGTACTGACATACTTCTGTAGGAAGTGTTTATTTTTTTGTATTCCCCCCTGAGCTCAACCAAACTGTTTAGTGTCATGGAGCAACGCTCTCCCGTCAATGTGCTGGCAAGCCCTCACTCCTTTCCACAAATGCACCAGTAATTACATGCTACCTGAGTCGCCGGAGGCTGGTACCTCCACAGGCACCTGACCAACCAGGAGTGGCCACTAGAGAGTGATGAGACTAATGAGCTTAACCGGCTTAACCCTCATCTTTCCCCAGCAAGCCTGGGCAAATTGTTGCATCACCAATGTGAACCCCCGCCCATAGCCTGCAATGGCATGCCTGGAACCCGAACGCCCAATCACAGGGTTCAGCCTGGGACCCAAAGCCCAATCAAAGGGTTTACATCTGCTTCCTAAACAAACATCCTGCTGTGTGAGCAACCCAGAGGACCTTGGGAGTATTTTACACATAGAGTTGGAACAGCTTGCCATTTCGAGTAGAGGAGGTTGAGACCCTTGGTGTGTTCCCATGCAGGCTTGACGCAGTACTGGGTGGTCCATTGCATGTAGGAAAATGATGAGCCTATTGGAGCTCAATGGCCTTTCGTATAAGCTTGGGGTTGGCAGACATGTGTTTTTGTTTTATCAAGCTCTATATATCTGTTGTTCTTCTGTGGATATATGATGTAATTATGTGACTGAAACATGAAATTCAGGCTTTTCTATGAAGAGTTCTCAAGCATCTTAATTGTAAATGAATTACCTACTTAAGGTCTTTATGAAAATGATCAACATTTTTATTACATGACAACCAATTTATCAGTGGAATTCTATCAGTTGAACAACTGCAGAAGACTATGGACCACAGGCCCAGGTAATGTTAATTCAGTATCATTTTGCTTTATTCAAAACTATAGTATTTATAGTTTTGGATAAAGCGAGAATATTACATTACATTAGATGCATTTTGCAGACGCTCTATACACATTTGATCCATCAGCGTAAGAGAAATTCCTATTTTCATTCTTATATAGGCCTCCATGGGCCTACAGTAATGCATTGCTCTAGCCAGCTACCGTGGACGCTCTCCTAGGTAACTCCCTAAGCCCAGCCAATGGGCATGTTGTTTTGGCTCTGGCTTCTTACAGGATTGGCTAGGAGATCACAAACCATAAAAGTGGCATCATCCCACCTCAATAACCTCAATACATAAACCTCTTTATGTGCATAGATATAGCATTATTTCATCTGCAAAAAAGATAATGTGTGGCACTAATGAATGCTTAAGTCCAAAAAAGCAGAAGGAGTATTCTGTCACTGTTTCATCAAACAAGATGTTGAACATTGTAACTGTGGTTCAGGGCAATTCAAATCTATGTTGAGAACATATCTGCAACTTAAAAGACTGATATTTGAGTTTTTTGTTGGCTAGCTCCTCCCTTCCTCTCTGACATCAGACTGTTATAAAGACGCCCACCCTTTTAATAATCTCACCTCCAAAGAACCCCTGGGCAGAGGCAATGTGAAACCAGGTCACCTCCCTCTTCACTCTCTTTAGTTAGCAAATACTGTGTGTTTAACACAGGGCTACGTAACTCATCAATAATTTTCCAAGCAGTCCAGAGCTATCTTTAGAACCACAGAACTCACTGACATGCTTCCTTTACATGTGGTGGTGTCCCCCCCACACAATAAGGATACAGACTTTGATGTTTAAAATCAGTAAACCTCCCCATTAAAGCAAGAGCAGTAACATTATCAATAGATAATATTAAATGCCTGAATATATTTATGTCACTAGAGGCTGAGAAGCTCTCGATCTGCTGCTGAGGTAAAATTAGTTCCCTGAAATTTTGGGGGTAAACTGATGCTAGCAAGCAGAAGACTGTCAAGAAATCGTACCAGTCACTTTGATGTACTCCACAAGTGTACACCTACAGAAGCTGAGCTGCTACACCTTCAATCCAATTAAGTAAGATCTTTCTGGAGCCTGAGAGAGGGCCTACACTTTGGGTTTGTGAAAGACTGTATTCTTCGCAGCGAAAGGTATGTGGGAGGGATGAAGTAGTGCGGGAAGTAAACCGGGGGAGAGGGGGTGGAGGGGGATGTCGGTTGACTTCAATTAAAAGCGTTGATGAAAAAAAAATAGAGAGAGAGGAAAATGGCGGAATTCAAAGCACTGCATGAATCTCGGTTAAACAGCAATAAGAGATGGGGTGACTGCCGAGGGAGAGAGTGAGTGAGAGATGGAGAAAGTGTGCAAGAAAGAGAGACGGAGAGAGAGAATGTTTTTGAAAGAGAGTGCAAAATGCTTACGGTACCTCTGCCTGTCTTCGGAGAACAAAGCAGACTTCCTGAAGTTTGGATGCCATCCGCAGACAGGAGAAGACGTTCTGGCAGCGAAAACCTTTCCTCTCCTCGCTGATGCAACGCGCTTTCAAAGGGGCTCTGGATTGGGCTCGTCGCGCGCGCCACATGGCAGTCAGACACTGGCACGGTGCGCGCTTTGTTGTATTATATATAAACACGGTTTGAAGACTTTCAATTCATTATGCTCACAGATGATTACCCTCAGAATAATTCATAGTCAGCATAACTTTGCTAAACTTCTATACGGAGGGAAAACACTGAAATGACAGTGGCCTTTTAGTATGTCCAAGTACAGTAGGTGTCCTTCAAGACAGAAGATAATTATCTTTTTATATAGGGCTATGCTATCTCTAAAGTGCCAATGATTCAAGTTGTCAAAAAAGAAAAAAGGGAAAAAGGAACTTAAACTACAAGTAATTTAAACTACTGATAACTACTATAATTACTGCTCAAGTAGGATTTATATTGCTTCATTGGTGAAAATGTTTTCACATTATAATTTGGTGTGCAGTGAGTTAGGGCTAAAATGGAAAAAATGGCAATGACTGAAATATGATTTCAGGGCTATTTAATATATTGGATGAATTGATAAACATACAATGTGGACTGAATACAAATCAATGTTGTTCGGTAGTTCACAGCAGCTTCTTCTCCATAAACAGTAAGTAACTGTTGTGTTTGAAATGAAATAAGTAGCGATATTTACAATATTCTTGTGAAATAATGCACTGGCTCTGTTTGCTCAAATTTATGAAAAGACATATTGAATTTCTGAGTAAAACATAACATTTCTTTAGAACTGCAAAAACAACATGAACCTCTTTTTAATCAGGAAACAGTAAGACAGTAACCCAGTGTTATTTCCAGACTTAATATTTCTTATATGCTAAAATATTCTGGCACCATAATAATGTGAAAATATTTCTTTGTGTTGGATTTTTCCAAGAGTTTTTGGGGCATATAACTGAGATCTCCAGGAAAAAAAAACGCCACGGCCAATACAATCCTGAGAGGAAAACTAATACGGAATTTAAAAACCAAAAAAGATGTGATATCCTGGCTTGCAAATCTCAATATCTAACAAGCTGATTGATCAAAATGGGAAGGAAGGAATGCGGTAGTCATATTTTTAAGAAGAGTCCTACATGATTCTACGTCTCTGAGGACACACTTCATTGCTGTTTGTGCACTGGCTGCAGTGCAGACAATTTAATCCTGGCTCCTGTTTGCTTCCTGTCCTCTGGTCAACCCAAACCAATAAACTAAATAGCAGGTACACTCCCAGACTGCCATGTAAGGACATGCGATATACAGAGGCACGCAAGTTTACATCTTCCCAAAAGATTTTGCTTTTACCGAACTCGGTCCTCATCAAAGTCATTCTGTGATAACCGTGGGCGTTGTTTATCTTCTTTCAAAAAAAAAAAAAAAGAAAACCTAATAGAAACCAACCTCCTACATCACAAGCACCCACATCTGAACACGGCCGTGTTGTGTTCGTGCCCACTCTCTTTGGGTGTGCCGACTCTGGTTTTGCATAGATATTACCTTCATGTGTTCCCTTTTTAAGGTTAGGGGGCCTTCTGCTTGTCTGTGGTGCTGCTGTGGGCCAGCTTTGATCTCCCCTATAGACAGAAATGAAATCAAATAGAAGCTATGTAAATTCACCCTCACTGGAGAATAAGAACCGGCCTATCTTGATGCATTATTGAGAAGGAATTGGCTGTGCCATCATGCAGGGCCCCCGTCTCCTATCCATTATTTAACACAGAAAAGCAAACACAACCCTGGCCCCGACGCCAGAGTCTTTGACCTCCCATTACTGCAAGCCAAACTCTCAAGCATTCCCCCCTTATTATACTAAATTGTGATATAAACTAAGTTAATTTATTCATCTACTTTCTTAATCCAAGCTGTGATTCAAATTCGGTTCATTTATCCTCCTCCATTTCTTAATCTAAACTGCCATTTGAAATAAATTAATTTATTCAAATCATTTGAGAATAATTTTTCGGGAAGAAGCTAAATCTGAGAGAAAAAAATAAGATAAATAAAGCAAAACAAATCAAGGCACATCTCTGAGATAAGGAACAAAAGCAATGTGTGTCAATTTATTTTTTTCCACCAGCCTTGAGTCTCTTAACAAGCTTGCCATGTCTTACTTTGTTATGCAAATCACATCTTGCTTTTTTCTTGCAGTTCATCTCAACAACAAAGGGCCCCCCCTTCCCTTCATACCACCACCTCCTGTCAACCCGTTACCCCAACCCCCCACCCTCCAACCCACAGTCACCTCCTTCCACCTCCTCCCACCGGCCCCCAAAACCCCCCACCCCCCACCCTCTTACCCCTGTCACCTCCTCCCACCGCCCCAAAACCCCCCCTCCACCTCCACCCCAAACTCTGATAGTGCTACACAGCTGCAGGGGTTCCTTCAGTTCACCTCTAACTGAAAACCTGCCGGACAACTCAGCTCACACTAGATCACTCCGCCGTCCTTTACATGGCACTAAATCACATCCAGGCACCCACTGATGGATACTTCTTTCCTGCGAAGGAGAAGGAGAAAATATTGTCTCTGCTGAGACAATCACTTTTTTCTTCTACTTTCCTCACTGACAGAAGGAAAGAAGGGATTTTCCTTCACACTGCGAAATTGCTACAGCTCTAGAGAAATTAAACTGAACACTGATTTGAATTTTTAGTTTAATTAAAACAGGGGTCAAGAGGTCAGCTCGCAGTCTACTTGCCTTGAAAACGTGTTGTTTCACTTTCCTATAGACACAACATCAACCAATACTGAACAAAACAAAACCACATGACCGTGCAAAATGAATGTAAGAAACAATGCAGCGGGATTCAGGCAGCCATGGTTCCATGTGGCTTGTTGTTTTCTGTGCCGTTCGCTAGCCTGTCCAAGTAGTACAGGAACATGTTGTTTTTTTCTATTTCTGTGGGATGAATCATAAGCCAGTCTGCATCGTGTGCCCGGGCATCTTATCTCTCCTTCCCCACAGCTCCACTCCCGCCTCTCCACAGCGCCGCCTAATCAGCATGGAGACGACGGAGCACCGGCCAATTATCCGGCCCTGATTCAGACAGACACTGAATAATCAGACACCTGAAATAGATTGATGGAGTGTAGTGTCCACGGCGCAGCGCTCGCGCGCGCCGGCTCTCCGCTGTGTGCTGCGAGTACTCGCTGTCCTCACACAGACGCACGCGGCAGCAGCGCCTTCCATTAGCAATGGAACCGAATGTAAACACAAGTGTCCGCAAATATGGAGTGCGCCCCTGATAGGCGTAAACGAGCGAGCGTGAGTGTTCTGACTCCTAAATCAATTCCACGGATCCACCTGTTTATGAAGAACATTGAGGCCACAGAGAAAACTGGGTGGTAATGGTCCAAGGGTTTGCACTTTTGCAGTTAACATTCCTCTGATAGAATGGACTGAAGAGCTGGTGATGTCACATCTTCCAACTTGTATACTGAGATTTTAAATGTTAAATGTAACTATGTTTGATTAAGGAGTCAGCGTTCTTTTATCTCATGTTAAGGCAATAATCTTTGCTCATTTGATTAAACTTTTTGCAAGTTTCAGAGCTAGAACATAGAACTCCCTACATAGAAAAAATGTACAGACCTAATTTTCCATTTTATGTATTAGAAAATAAAATACAACATTTGGTGATGAGTTTTATATTTATTCATATGACCTTGGTTCTGTGCAGGTGTACTTTAAAATGTTTAGAAAGGATACCTCTATATCCACACTGCAAGCTAAGTCAACCATTATTTTCTAACTTGCTAACATAAAACACTGAACTGATATAATTCTGCACACTGTGGCATGGCAAAATTTGCATCTACATCAGCAGACTGTACTTTTCAGTATTAGCCATTCTGTCAAGCATCTAGCATCAGCATTAGTAGTCAGCATACTTTAGTATTCAGCATTAGCATTTGGCATGCTGTAATATTAAGTATTAGCTCTTATATTTAGCATACTGTAGTATTTAGAGTTAGCATTCAGCGTGCTGTAGCATTCAGCATGAGCATTCAATACACAGTAGAGTTAGCAGTCAGCACACTGTAGCATTCAGCATTAGTATTGAATATTGGTATTCAACATCAGCAGTCAGCGCACTGTAGCATTCAGCATTAGCATTCAGTATTCAGCATTAGCAGTCAGTGTACTATAGCATTCAGCATTAACATTTAGTGTTAGCAGTCAGCATACTGTAGCATTCAGCATTAGCATTCAGTATTCAGCATTAGCGGTCACTGTACTATAGCATTAGCATTCAGCATGCTGTAATATTAAGTATTAGCTCTGATATTTAGCATACTGAAGTATTCAGAGTTAGCAGTCAGCATACTGTAGCATTCAGCATTAGCATTCGGCGCTGTTCTGATGCAGAGGAGCTTGGCAGTGGATTGATGATGTCATGAACTTGGCAGAGTGTTGCAGCTCCTGGCCGCACAGATTGAAATTGGCTGCTGCGTCCTGACTGGTTAGAAACCACTGCTGGTGAGTGCCCCAGACGGCAAATGACAGTGCACTTAGCCAGCCTCCCTTCCAGGAGGGCTTTGCTCTCTTCATAAGAGGAGAACCCGAGTTCCTTTCCCTTCATGCCTTTTTAATATTTTATATCACACGGTTTGACTTTTCAAAAGGCAAATCAAAGCATCTTCAGTATCCAGTCACTTACCTGACTAACAAGATTAATCGTTCAAGTCAATCTTCTGTCCATGAAGCTCATTTGCAAGTTTGTCCCCATCCTCTTGGGCCGGAGCCTTTTTCCGCTGACTACCTGGCTGCTGTCACATGGAAGATTCTAAAATAAAATCATATTGACAAGTAAAACATATGTGCATAACTAGAGAAATGTCTTTATACTACTGCTTTTCATGAAGGATTTCCCTCGGTGTATATCTGCATTTTGCATTCAGGTCTGTATGAAATGTACCACTCACTACAGACAGGGATGCCACCCTGTATGGCGAAGTAAACCTGCACAAGCAGGTAGTTGCACAAAAAGGCACCAGCTATCTTTTTTATATAGCGTTTGTTTGTCAGTGAATTATTTTCTTTTAGACGTTCAGCTTTTAAACCTGTTTGTACTTGTATTTATCTATTTTGAACTTTCTGTGTGTTTATTTTTACTGGATTTAGGCCTATTCTTATGAATAAGTGTCCTCATATGTGTTAAAAACATTTAAATTCATACACTTGTGTGCTACAGAATGGTTTTTTTCTCAATAAAGATGATCTTGGACTTGTGTAAACTGAAGGAAATGTAGTTCGATTTCTCCTTCAGCATCGCTGCTGATCAATGAGTGGATCATTTTTGTTACAGACATCACAGATTTTATTAAAGCATTTCATACCAGTAAACTATGTTGCAGTGCAAAAATACTTAGAGGGCATGTGATTGGATGAGGTATTTATTTTGTTCCAGTCACAAATCATGTTACTGAAATTTGCATGCACCATAATTTTAACATGTGCTGAGGACTTTGATAAATCAGGTGCTTCAATGTCTTAAATATTCATCCAGCTCAAAGTGTGTTTCTAACCATGGTCAAAAGTTACACTGTCTTCACAGCACTGCTGATCTGTCTGGGCGAGGTTCCCATCAAAGCTCGATTTGTGGGTTAGGTCATTGAGCCAGCAGCCATGACAGTGCCATTGAGTCTGTCCAATGGCTGAGCCTGAAAAAGCTCCTCCTTAGCCAACTGCCAGCAGCATTACCATTCTATGGTGCTCCAGAGACAAAGCATTCATTTACATATAGTTAGAGCTATCCAGCTGCATTTGATGCAGTCAATCGCACAGGCATTGTTAAATCTTAAACTGTTAAGAAATATGGTGTCGTTTAGTCCTATTGAGTGACGTAGAAAGTCTGGAGTTTCAGTCACTCTCAGCAGAAATTCAGACAGAGTCTACTCAGAATCATTTTCACAACATCCCGCCTACAGTTTCTGATAAAAAGCTGCCTGGCAAAGTGAATGACCTTTTCTGACATTTCCAAGAAAGGTAACATCTTGTTATTACTTTATGTCTAATATTTATTCCTCCTCTAAATATTTTTTCTGGCTCACTTTTTTGTTTTTTGTGCATTTGGCATCATCTGTGACAAAAAATTGTAATAATCGATTAACTTCCTCGCAAGGTGCTAGTTCTATTGGAAATTAACTGATTGAAATCCGATTTGATGTCCTGTTGAATGTTTTGAAAATATTCCCCATGTGTTCCCTAGAACACCCCAAACCACAAAAAAGAAAGTTTAAGCAAGTAAATAAATAACTGGTTCTCAGTGCTGCGTATGTACCTCACTGACTGTTTCATAGTTGACGTACCTGCCATTAATCACTTGTTAATCACAAAAAACAATCATATTACTGAGTACACATCAGTCACTCAAGATATTTCTGGCAGAATTTCAGAAAAAAAATCCAAAATCCCCCCACACCTATGCAAGCTCAGTATACATTTTAGTCCAATTGAAATGTGAAATATTCTACATCAAAACGATAGAAAGAGACTTTAATAGTCCGAAAAAAACTATATACTTCAAAATACTGGTCTGAAAAATAATTGCTGTTCTAGACCAGTCATATAGTGGTCCTCATACACTACTGGCCTAATTACAGATTTCAGGTTATTCTCTCCTTTTAACATGAGAGCAAAGAAATGCTCATTTTTAGTTTTGGTGCTTGTGTTCCAGTTCAGCCTTTAGTATCAGCCCTATTGAGTTCTCTGTCAGTCTCAGGGTCGGGGTGGGCGGGGGTGGGGTTTGGGGAGTACTGTGGGGGGCGCTGTGTGGGGTTGATTGAGGTCTGTTCGGGGACACGGAGGGGAACACCTGCCCGAGGGTCCCATCTGGACTGGCAGCCAGCAGCGGCTGAGGTTAAAGGCACAGCCGCGCGGCGAGCGTACGGGCCGATAAAACCCCCGGAACACATGTTCACAAGGACCGGGCCGCCTGCCGCTTCGGTGCCTCGCCATGACCTTCACCTGTGCAAACAATGCCTCTCATGCTAAAAAAGCAGCCCGTTCATGATGAAAACTGTCCACTGTTTGCACTTAACATGTATTCATTCAAAGAAACTACAATTCAGGACGGTAATGTTCAACAAGAGTTAAAGCTGTCTTTGACTATTTTTAAATGAATAGTATACAGGGAGTCCTCGACTTACGAACAAGTTCCGTTCCTACAACGTGTTGTAAGCCGATTTTCGACGTAAGTTGGAATTTATACCTAAATTATACCTAAATTAACACCTTAAGTCACTCACACTGTACACACAACACATGAAGGACATATAAAATACAGTAATTAAATGAAACAGTGGTAAAAAAAAAAAAAAGAGAGAACAATTCCTTACCTTTATTTCTGTGGTCGTATTTACAAAGTGATATGGGAGTGCATCATAACCATGAAATGACGTAACTCGAGACCGTCGTAACCCGAGGACCTCCTGTATACTGTTTGCACTTTACATGTATTCATTACAGGAAATGACTATATATTAAGGTCAGTCATGTTTAATAACAGTCAAAGCTGTGTTTGATTTCTCAGATTCTGTATTACACATACTATGTAATCGAACTGCATATAAGGCATTTATTATGTTTGTATGTAGGCCTAATAAAATAAAGTTGAACCAATGATGACTGGGTTATGGAAGCGTGTTCATATCAGGTGGTGACTTCCCTACCATAATGAAATGTAAGCCAAGAACCGTCACTGCTGGATTCAGGGGCGTTCCTGGGAGAACCTCCTGCGGCTGTAAAGGTTAGCAAACGGATTGATTGCGGCGCGCCTGTGCCTCGCATTGCCTTCAGGTGCCGGGAGCCGCTCTTCTGGATGGCTAAACTGCCCGGGATCAGCCTGGTCCACTGCGTACGGGTTCCGCTCTCCGACGCAGCGAACGTGACATTTATCTTTGCGATTAGGCCATCCTATCACGGGCCGCAGACGCCTGCTGCCGCGTCCCAGAGCGAGCGGGACGGGCTTTTTACACGGAAAACGCATGGTAATTAGCGTGCTGCACACCACTGATATTTGCTTAGGGATCAGTAAATGGCATGGGATTTGAATCACGGAGCTTTCACAGTTCCTGGGGCAGGAAAAAAAGAGAAAAAATCCCATTGAAAGGAAGAAAGGTAGAAACAGAGGAGCGTTAAGGGAGAGGAGGTGAGGGGGAGAAGAGGAGAGGAGGTGCTGGCAGGAATAAGCCTACAGAGACCTTGCTGTGCTTCTTGCCATTGGGTTCTGTTCTTCTCCATCACAAGCCTTCATTAAAATGCAATTGTGCAAAAAAAAAAAAAAAAAATCTCACAAGAAAAATGTTTTCATGACAGGTTTATCCTCATCCAAGAATATTCATGACAGATGTTCTAAAATGTTTACTAATAATTAAAAAAATATTTTCCTATGAGACGACCAGTTGCACAAAGCTCAAAATTCAAATTTCAGCATGTATATTTTTCTAATTAACAATATGTGTTTTTGTTGTTGTCAGTATTACACAGGTATGAATCACATTAATAGCAGGGATGTTCACATGTCTACATATTCATGCAAGGAATCTCATGTGGTCTTACTTGAAATGTTGAATCTCAGCAAACCAGAACCTCACAACCATCAGAGATGCAAACAGTAAGCTATAAATCTAGTAAAATAGCTAGTTTATACTGTACCTTACTGATTGAAGCCTACAGCATATATTTTCGCACTAAAATTAAGCAGGTGTTTATGTTCACTTATTATGTTAGGCCTGTACAATGAAATGGAGATAAACTGATGATATGTAATAATAATTCATTTTATACTGCAAGCTCATGCACTAATATGCCATTTAAAGTATCTGGAAAGTAGCACAGCTAATACTGCTAATGCCTGCTGTCTTTAGCTCAATCACAGTTCCATCCTGTGACTGTGGTCTTATGTTCATTACTCAAGAATGGAGCCACCCCCCTTGCATCTATTGATTTCCCCAAATATTCCATTTAATTACTTTGCACATCTGCTATTGGCCACCCCACTCCCTGCTGCCATGACTACAAAGAAGCTTTGATGAAGCTGGGGAGTTGGGATTGGGGTGGGGGTTAGGGGGTGGGGGTCAGCTTGGACAGGAGACAATTGAAGTTCAATGTCAATTTCACATGTCAGGGATTTCCTGCTCTCTGATGTTTGCAAACGCTAATGCAAAGCATTTGTAGACACCATATGTGCATGAGCTTGCTCTTTCTGCACACTGACATGCTCACAAACAAATACATGCATGCAAAAGTCAAGCGACCCCTACTGAACACAGATCATAAAATAATCTCATTTTCATACTATATCAACACGGCTCTCACAATGAGCTGTAATTCAGACTACTGAACATGAAGTTAACATTTTCAGGACCGTACAGAGCAGAACCCTAGTACATATGGGACTGGTAGAGGCTAGTAGCAAGCAATGGACCACACAAGCTTTTAGGTTCGGTGTCTGATTTAATGGGGCAAAAACGTCAATGATCGATGGCTGTAAATCTGTCTGGGTGTTATCTGGGTCAAAAGGCTCTCAGACTGAGCTGCGGCCCTAAACTGTGTATTATTGAACCCGATAAATAGTGTTTTGCCAACAGCTATTAAGTGTGTCTAACCATTATGGCGTCCGAGAATTAGGACCTCTTCTTCAGCTCCTCCATTATCCCTAATGGGGGAGTTACAGTTAATATCTTATCATAAATCTCGGAGATTATTTTAGCCCATCCACTGAAGAAACACATTATAAAACTAAGAAATTGCTAAATTTAATCAATAAATGTAAGGGGGTCTATGCTGAGTAAAGCTTTTGCACTCTTGTTCTCACTAAAACATGGCAGGTGGCTTCTATGTGCAAGTCATGATGTTAAAAATGTAATATTTGGTATGTGAATTTTAAACATGATTTTGAACAGATGTTGAAATGAATGTACAGACAAACAAGATGTCATAGAACAGTGGACCGAGTTTGGTTAGTTTTCATTTTTCAAGCTTACAGTACAGACCTACAGCTACTGTGCAGGACACCACGAGCCCAGCAGGATGCATTGGCAACGGTTCTGGAACATTCCAAGCTCCAGGGTTCATAAACACTCATGTTAAACCAGGTTGGGGGGTTGTGAAAAAGGCAACAGCAGACAAACAGAGAGAATCTATGTATTGACGGGACCCCTCGTTATTTCCACAACGATGCAAATGTGGATTTGCAGCTTACGTACCGAAACCCCAACCTCCAACAAAGAAAAAAAAAACCCAAATCTCCAGCTTGTCCATTTGGTTTCCAGACAAACAACAAAACAAGGCCCACGTGCGAGAAGCCTCGATGGAGAAGCACGAGTGTCACACTCGCTTCAGCTCCCCAAAAAACCATAATCATTATCACCCCCGGCGATGGGTGCAGCTCCATTTATAAACTGTAACAGGGGCTGTTTATTGTTTGTGTGAGCAATAACAGCCTATAAAATGATCAGTTGGGGGAGATTTGAAGGGGGTGACAGATGTACTCTGTTGTGTGCCACACTTCATATATGTGTGTGAGCACGTCTGCCAGAAATGCACCTGGGACCTCCGGAAAAGAAGGTTGTAGCGTTGGGAGATAAAAATTTATCTCCGGAAGGTTAATGAGCTCCGTGTGATTTTTCCCTAATTAACGCATTAATCATTTGAATAAATGCAACACAGACTTCCACAGCCAGCAGTGCATGGATGGGGCTGGGGTCCCAGTCATCAATCACACCGACCGTGCCCGCCACTGGTGCACGGCATTCTGGGAGCCCGTCTGACATGTCATATTTAACCCCCGAAAATGGCTGCCATACGCCCCCCACACCCCAAACCCCCATACCCCCCCCGAGCTCAAGCCTCCCTGCTTTGTGAAGCGATCTCCTGCCACTGTCAGAGAAGCTAGATGACAAAAGTGTCATTGTTTGATTTTTTTTCTCCTCCCATTTTGGAATATTTTATTTTTGTAATTTCATGACACCGTTGGACGATGGAAAATGTTCACTCACCTGATTTCAGTGAGGAGCACGGCTGTCCGGCTGTCAAATTACAGGGAGAAAAACAGGGATACATTATCGTCGTGCCTGTATACCTAGGCTAAAATATATCCTCTGCGCCAGACAACATTTTCTGCCTGACAGCTCCGCTCACATTTATTCAAATTACCTCAGCTGAACTGCTTTGGGTCTGGAAGCAGAATAAAATATGTCAATTAAATAGCTAATTAATTTTGGCCCATTTATTTCAAGTCTGACTAAAATATTGCTTCGCCTTTGACAGTCCAACGATGACTGGCATCTTTATTTTTTTATTATTCAAATAAATTACAGCTCCTACTGAAGGGAAAGGGAGGGGACAGTAACCACTCAGGAGTATTGGAACATATCACTGATTTGTGAACCTTTCAGCCATAACTTCTGTTTGAGTAATCTGCCTTACAGAACCTAAGAAAAGAAGATACATTCAAAACGTGAGAGGACAGGATGCTCCATCTTGCTGGTTAGGATATATTTGACTCTGCTATTTCTTATCTTATGAAGGTTTTCCAAACGGGAGGTGATTTGTTTACTCTTTGATATGAATAAGACACAAACGTCTCTCATCTGATCCCTCGGCAGCTCCCCGATCTTACTTTGAATTAGTCATTTGAATTTATCATTGCTTTCCAGGTGTACCCCAAATCAGATATCCCAGGCGTTCCTCTAAGCCGGCGCGCTTGTATAATCTTAGTATAATTTACACATCGCGGGTACATTGAAGTGAACCATCCACAGGTGTGGTTATCGGCCGCGATCAGAAGAAGTAAAACTAATAACGTAATGGCGCGTTATACGCTAAAATGACAGGTTACCGGCACTTGCGAACTTTGTCTTTGCGATGACATGCTTTCATCGTCAGTGAGAAGAAAAGAAGGATTTCCATGGGCACATTGACTGGCCGTTGTGATTGGAATCTCTTTTCAATTACAGCCATACAGACAGAGACGACGGCCTTTTCTATTCGCTGAAATGACACGGACATCAAAGTGACACATTAAACCGTGACTGTTAAAGTGCGGTTCCAGCGAAATTAGAAAAATCATACCCCTTACATTGATGCAAATTCTACATAACGAAAAGATCATATATTTTAATGTATGATGAGAATTTGATATTCATAAAAACCTATTTCTTCCTTACCCCCATCGCCCCCCCAACCCTCCCCATGCAGGCCATATGTTTCCCATATTATATGGCGTATGGCCACCCATACTCCATTAAATCACAGGCAGGTTGGGAAGATGGAATACCAGTTCGGAACTGAAGAGACACTTTCACATTCACACTGTGTCACCTTCTCTGTATTTGATGTCCTGTAAATTCTCATACCCCCCCCCCCCACACACACTCACACACACACACACTCACACACATCTCCATCCCCCATCTACATTTGAACCTCAGAAGAAGTTGTTAGCATTTTTACTGCCCATTCTGCATTTCAAAAGCCATAGAAACGTGTATTTCAACATGTCAGGTCATTGGGAAGTGGGTCTACTTCATTTCACAAACAGAAGATTGTCTGTTACGGTTCCAGCGGACACAAGGTTTTTTATTTTCTGGGGGAAATTGAGAACGCTGCCTTGCAACAAAGGCAAATGTGCGATTTTATTTTTCAAACAAAATGGGAAACGGACGAATCGTAACAAATTCACTGATGCATTAACGCTGTTAGGTAAGGCAGTGGGCCATGGTGGGGATTTGACTTGTAGTCAGAGGGTTGCAGGTTTGAATCCCGGGCAGGTCACGCCGATTGCGCTCTTGAGAATAGCACTTAACCTCTGTAAATGCTCAGCTTAACAAACAGGCCATATGCTGAACGTAAGAAAGGCAACATGTCCTAGATAAGAGACGTGTATATTAATAATGTAAGGTAACAGTGGAGAAGCCCAGGTGAACCAGTGATTCAATTCCATTATAATGCAACCTTTGGCCCCTGATGGGGCCACCTGGCTCGGATATCTGCGGAAAGCCCATCAATCAAGCCCATTGGACCAATCTGTCAGGGTCCAGCGGGGAGACATTGTGTTCGGCTTTCGACTTAGCATGACTGATTATTCAATCTGAATATAACTACATATTGCCCTAATCCTTAAGATGGATGAGGTTTAGCCTTTTAATGCTCCTAAGAATGTGGCCCATTTGGGGTTAGGATGGATTCCATGGCAGGATTTGATAGAGTGGGGGGGTTAGAAAAGATAAAAAAGCCCAACAAAATCGCCCATATGCCACCATCTGAAACGCAATTTCATAGAACATACATGATCTGGAGGGGAAGATTATGGGCTCAAGGATTAGCATATTGTTTCCTTCGTAGCATCGTGCAGGCTGCGGCCTGTCCCCCCACTAACACAACCAATGACAGGAGATAATGTGTGGGAGGGACGATTTGGGGCTTGCAGCAGTAAAGATGTGTGAGGAAGGACAGACTGAATAGTTTGATCTGTGGCTCTGTGTCTCTGCTCAGTACTGCTCTACACTCCTGCTCCGTACTGCTGCTCCAAAGGTCTCCTCAGAACTGCTCTACACTCCTGCTCAGTACTGCTGCTCCAAAGGTCTCCTCAGAACTGCTCTACACTCCTGCTCAGTACTGCTGCTCTAAAGGTCTGCTCAGTACTGCTGCTCTAAAGGTCTGCTCAGTACTGCTGCTCTAAAGGCCTGCTCAGTACTGCTCTACACTCCAGCTCAGAACTGCTGCTCCAAAGGCCTGCTCAGTACTGCTCTACACTCCTGCTCAGTACTGCTGCTCCAAAGGCCTGCTCAGTACTGCTCTACACTCCTGCTCAGTACTGCTGCTCCAAAGGCCTGCTCAGTACTGCTCTACACTCCTGCTCAGTACTGCTGCTCCAAAGGCCTGATCAGTACTGCTCTACACTCCTGCTCAGTACTGCTGCTCCAAAGGCCTGCTCAGTACTGCTCTACACTCCTACTCAGTACTGCTGCTCCAAAGGCCGGCTCAGTACTGCTCTACAATCCTGCTTCATACTGCTGCTCTAAAGGTCTGCTCAGAACTGCTCTACACTCCAGCTCAGAACTGCTGCTCCAAAGGCCTGCTCAGTAATGCTCTACACTCCAGCTCAGAACTGCTGCTCCAAAGGCCTGCTCAGTACTGCTCTACACTCCTGCTTCGTACTGCTGCTCTAAAGGTCTGCTCAGAACTGCTCTACACTCCAGCTCAGAACTGCTGCTCCAAAGGCCTGCTCAGTAATGCTCTACACTCCAGCTCAGTACTGCTGCTCCAAAGGCCTGCTCAGTACTGCTCTACAAACCTTCTCAGAACAGATACACACTCTTTCTCAAGACGGCTGCACAGACCTGCTCAGAACAGACACAGGCTCCTACTGCTCTACTGTCCTGCTGAGAACATTTTCACACACCTGCTCAATGCTGCTCTACACTCAGAATGCTGCTCAGAACAGCTATATACCCCCATGTTCAACATTGTTCAATGGTGGAGTGTGGAGACAACTGAGGTACTACACCAAAAACAAAACACAACAAAAACATCATAACCCCTTTGAATTCTTTAACTTGAGCTTTGAGATGAGGGAAACTTCTACAAGTCAGTCTCACCATTTAAATTCCTTGCCTGCCTCTCCATTAAAAATCAATTACAGCTCAGCACTGCTCATCAGTATTGCTCAGTTTTGCTCAGGGGAGTGTAAAGGTAATAAAAAGGTCCTAAATACAAAAAACTCAACAAAAAACGTACAACCTCTTTGAAATGTTTCAACATGTGCTGTATGTGAAGTAAACTCTGGAGGTTTACAGATCTGTCTGCTCAATTAGACCCCCCTCCACTCTCTCTCCATTTGAACTCAGGTAAGATAGTGATTTTTTGACTACAGAGATCTAATGTAGAACCTGTGAAAAACATCCATTTTGACAAACAACTGCTGGATATCGTGCCATGGACCCCGGCCCCCTACCGATCTGCAATTTCAGGACACGCACGCCTCCTTCCTCTATGGTCCTTGCAGGGGTGGGGTCCGGCGTTATTACAGCGCTGCTGTGATATGGAAGACTTCCCATCATGCTTGTTTGTCACAGCAGAGCTTACATGCCTGTTATAACACAGCACCCGCATGTCGACCTGAGGCCTGTGGCCTGCCCCCCCACCCCCTGCAGGTGTGGCCTGGGATGGCACGCGGCATTACCGCCGATCGATGCGGCCGATTGCTTTCCCCCCTCCCTCGCTGTGTGCCATTGCGCGGGCATATAAATATAGAGGTGAAGCAGCGTTCAGCACCCCCGTAGATTGCCCTGCCTGGCAGCTTACCCCCCCTCATTGGCCACCCTTCCCTGATCAGGAGGAGGATTCTGGGATAGTCAGCCCTATTTGAGGCCTCATTAACTCCGGAGCCAGTCTTCTGCTTTGGCTAATCTGCTCTCCTCCTCCAGCCAGGCCCATAAAAATCAATTCTATTAATGTTAACAAAATATTTATACAGCAGACATGGCAGTCATGGAGCCCTCTGTCATAAGAAACCCGCAGAAAGCTTAGCATATCGATTTCTGCGCCTTTCACACGTGAAAGGTGGGTTAAACTGAATGGCAAGACGCTTCCCTGCTGAGTTCCTCTATCTGTTGACATTAGTTAAGAGTGTCCTGTCAAAGCACTGGTTCAACGGTTCCCTTGAAACAGGAGACTGACGGGTACTTTTGACACGTTTTATGTTGGATTGGGGTGGAACTGAGAGAGAAGGGTGAAGAAATTTGAACGGTGTGAAAGAGAGAAGGATGTGCTTAAATGGCACTGAAGAGAACTGACACATTTGCATTGTAAAATTACATTTTCTTATTGACAGAACAGAGGAAATCGCACACTGTAGCTTAGCCTTAATTGCCTTTAATTATTTCACGTGTTATACACTGGAGAATGTCAAAATGAGCACCAAAATGATAAGGGAATTTGCACCCTACTGGTTATAAGTCCACATCCTTATCCAATTAATCCCAACCTCTTAGCCATTACCAACTTACCATGGTGCCCCACCATACCCCTATTCCCTAAACCACTGCACCCTTATGCCCTACGCCCTTACCTATTGAGGCCTTGCCCACTACACCCTTACCCAAGGCACCCTTTCTTATTATGCCTTTACCCATGATGTTTTTACCCAATACACCCTTTCCCACTGTGGCCTTACCCACTACACCTTAACTATATGTGGCTCTAACTACTGCACCCTTTCCATCTTTGCCCTTACCCACTATGACCCCCGTCATTATACCCTTACCCAAGACACACTTTCCTGATGCTTCCAATTCCCATCACAGCCTAACCCACTATACCCAGATCCACTACACACTTACCCACTGAGGTCTTACCCATTGTGCCCTTTGTCCACTATGCCCTTAGCCACCGCACCACACTCAGTCTTCATGAGGACATTTCACTGCCATACCCTTTCACACAACTCCATTCTGATGTTAAGTCAGTGTAAAATTGGACCATACCTGCAGTAGTAGCTTAACTGCGTGATGCTTATGTTATGGCAAGATCCCACCCCCACCTCCCCTCCTGCGCCCCCACTGGCCCCCATGGCACGTGGAGCATGGTGTCCTGCAGAGGGCAGAGTCACAGCAGGCTGTCAGTCAGGCCTGAACTTCACATCAGAGTGGTCACCCAGCACGAGCCCCATCAATACTTTATCTGCTGCATGTGAAGAGGCTCGGCCTGACTCCGCCGTACTTCACAGGCCTGCGTGCGCACAGCGGGGCCTGGGTCTGCCATTAAAGAGGCTCTGACGCAATGCGACTGTGCAGGGAGGTTTGGGGGACTGTGCTGAGACAGGTTCTACCTCTGTCTACATGCATGGTCAATAGGAATGTGGCAAGAATGCAGGTACATGCCCCTCTTCCTCTACCTCCTCCACACTCACTATGGCCCAAACCCACTATAGTGACTATGTAACTATATCAAGTACAGATAGGGAGTCAGAGGGAACTAGACCCTATCCCAGCATGCACTGGGTGAAAGGCAGGGACACACCTCAGACAGGTCACCAATCCATGGAAGGGCCAGACAGACAAACACTTGCTAACTCTCACATACACTAATGGGCAAGCCCAGTCCACTGAACCTGAACCTGCATGCCTTGGGATCATGGTATGAAACTGGACAACCTGGAGAAAACCCATGCAAACATGGGGAGAATAGGCAAACTAAACACAAAGAGAACCTTCTTGCTGCTTATCACTGAGCCATATAAGGTTACCGAGTTTTGAAATTTGGTTGGTTGGACGGGGTGGACAACAGTTGCTGTTTTTACTTAAAAGACACTCTAGTTATGCCCCGTGTTCAAAAAGCTCACAACTTACTCCACACTATTGTGTATACACTGTGTACTATTCTACAAAGTGCATGTTTTCAGTAGTTAGTGTACCAGAGTGAACACACTTGATGGTATTTTACTTTCCAGGAAACGCGTCACCAGTGTTGATGGTGATGCTTCTGTGTCCGCCATTTTGTTTAAAACTTTCAGTTGCAGGAATCGCCTCCCTTTCCAGTTCGCATTGCATTCTGGGAGAATAGTGTCTATGCAAACCACACTTCAGATCGCCACCATATTAAGTGTGTATACTTGTACTATCTAGTGCATAGTGCGTGACAAGAATTAACCACACTATGTACTATGCACTCAAAAACGGCTAGAAATAGGGCATAGAGTGATTTTGGGACACAGCATTGGTCCTGCTCTCACAGTAAGCCTGAATGCGTTAATATTCTGATGTGAGATTCATTCTCCCAACTTTCTGCATGGGAATAAACCACGAATAAGATACTTCTAAGAAGTCTTGAGCTAGCTTAGCATTCCCCATTGGGAAGCAGGGATTCAACCCAGTCCAACCCATAGCTTATATCACAATGTTGAGTGAAACCTGATGTAGCAAATTAGGTTACAGGGCTCCAAAGTGTCTCACAAAGTTTACTTTCTCACATAGGGTCAAAGCTGTGATTAATAGACATGTTTTCCCGAGAGAAATTTCAAGACTATGCGACCATAGAGAAAAGGTCAGACTAGTGGCTGTTATGGCTCAATTTAACGGGAAAAACTCATGGTGCGACAGTCAAAACAGACTCGATTCTCAGAAACCGCTGACACTTTTATTTCAAAACATATGATGTGAATTTTATGAAAATAAAATGTGACAGTCATGTTTCTTCAACTGTCACATTCCAAAGTGCCATTATGTTAACTTTGCCGAGAAACAGACATAACAAAATTGTGGATTTTCAAGAAAGATGTTCAAATCATTCATTGTAACACAGTCCCTTTATAACTGCATGTACTGACTTCAGACAATCAAAATAAAACAAGTAGCGCTCCAGGACTGGATACATGTACAATGAATATTAGCCATCAGTACAGATTGTCCCAGGAAGATAAGTCTAATTCTTCACAATTAACATTTGGATCTCCTTTCACTTCCTCAGCTAAAAATCCAAAAACGCATAATGGGGACTCTCAAACCATTTCCTGCCAAAGCGGGGGGATCTTTGTGGGTGCAATCAGAGCTCCTAATTGCAGAGACACCTGTCCTGCCATTCACACAGGAAGAAAGAGGGTCTAACACACAAGACCCCCCCATCCCCCTTGGAAATTTATAGACAGCTGAAATCTTCTCAAGAAGCTGGTACAAGGTACAACCTTTGACTTGGCAGCGCAGTGGGGGGGAAGTGGGAGTAGGGTGTGGGTGGGTGTTGGGGGGCAGGGGCAGGGGGTTGGGGGACAACATGCTGGGCCAAGCAGCTTTTTTTTCGTGAGCATGTGTAGAGAGCTGTTTGGTGTTTGGTCCTGTGCAAAGCCAGCGCTAGGCATGTGTTTGTGTGCTGATTAGGGGAGTGTAACTCTAAACAGCTGGAGCTCAGCTCTGGCAGGATGCTGTGGGGAGGTGGGTGGAAGTGGGGGGGGGGGTGGGGCGGGGGGGTAAGAGAAGAATTGGCAGAATTTCAAATGAGGGAATAAATAATCCGTTAAAGGATTCTGATGACTGAAGTGAAAAAAGAAAAAGAAATCTTGGATGGCTTCTCTGTTTCTCTTTTCTTGTTTTTTGATGAAGCCTAAGTTCTTTGGAGGAACCTGCCTTGAACCTTGGATCAGAGCTCTGTGTAATGTCATTGGTGCTGAACCACTGTGTACCCAGGATAAGAATAAAAAATACTGCCGCCACCCCCCTTCAGAAAAAGCCTTATAGCTGAGCTCTTCCACTGAACGCTCACAAATGAGTCTCTCAGAGCTGTAAGATCCTCAGGCACACAGTGATGAAAACTTCTGAGGTGAAAAGTCTTTGAAAGGTTACAACTTGCTGTAAAACTTACTTCTGTCATCCTCAGATCAGGACAGGGCTGTTACCCTGCGCCAGTTTCGACCTAAACGGGTCAACCAGGATCAGTGGAAACGGCGCCCCCTTCATCAGAGGGCACCTCCGACCGTTACAAAGCAGTAAGGCAGTAATCTGGGCCTTATGCGTCATTACCAAGCTTAAACTTTATATAAAATGTGAACTGGAAGGAACTTGAGCTGAACACTTGTTTGGTATTCAGCTGCTGAGAGCGACGTAGAGACAGTCCTTCGAGGGGCAGACGCTCAGGATAGCATAATAGGTTCATATTTTTTTCATGACAGACTTTTTTTTCCCCCCTTTTTTTTCTTTGACGTATCCCTGGTCCTACGTTTCAGCTGATATACCATTCTCAAAGTTTCTTTTGTCTCCTTTGTACTTTTCATAAATCACATTTGTACTTTTCTATTATTCAAATTCCGAAAACGCAATAAATACATTTCTATTAGAATGGAGATTTATAATTAATGCATTTTTTTTCAAGGAAAAAGAAAAAGAGCGTGAGGATAATTTAACTGGAAGGCAGAACAACGGAGCGGGCTCCCTGGAGAACAAACAGATGTTTACAATAGAGGGCCATCAGAGAGACATCACAGACATACCGCCAAGCTGCAGGAAAGCACGCTTGCCAGTTGTCAGAAATGTCTTCTCAGGTTTGTTGCTTGACGGTGCTGAATTCATTAATGAGACAGAATAAGATGAATTTTTTTTTTACAGGGCGGGAAAATGGCAGGACTTGATTGCTGAAAGCCGAGTTGGTTTCTTGCTGGGTTCTTCTGTGCCTTCAGTGGAAGACCTCTTTAAAGGACACCCGCGGCTTTTATCAAACGATCTTCGAAGAGAGGGGAAGGGTTGCTTCAGCCAAACGGTTTAACGAGATTGGCTCGTCAAGCTCTTGTCGCAGGAAAGACAGAATATCCCAGTCATGGAAAAGACAATTAGCATTTCTCATTCTAATTCAATTTCTCAAAATCAACATTTCGGTTTTTCATTATATTAACTTCATAGCAGTGGTTTTTCAGTGATCCTGGGTAATTAACAATCGAGATATCAGGGTGCGTCAGCAAATATGGAAATAATTGGCTAACCCTCATTTGCATAATATTCTGATCATTGTTCTGTGTATAATGTACATTTTATGAAGCATTTCAGCTAAAGACCAGTTACTTGTGAAATCAGGTCAAAAGCTGTGTCTTCATACATTAAGGCTGCTTTGACCTGTGTGTGACCCTACTTTAACCCTTACTTATCCATGAAATTACACAATGGAGTAAACACGTACAGCCCTGTCTGACTGCCCCCTCATACAGTTAATAATCCTAAACAAGGAAACAAACACATTTTTCCGCTATAATGACCATGATACATCATAATAACCTTAAATGGAACATTAGCTTAAACGATAGCGACAGTTACATTCGTTTAGATGACAATGGAAAACAATGGCCAGGATTCAATCAACATTTATACTTAATTTTTGCACAAAATGAATGCAAATAAAACAGTTTTGTGAGTTTGGTAAACCATAATGGTACTATTCAATTGTTAGTAAAAGTGAACGACATATGTTGATTGAATCCCGGCCAACATTATTGCTAAACTACCCTAATTTAGATCAGTCTCATCTCAATCTTTTCTGTGACAACAGCCTCTTTGGAGAAATTTAAGCTCTGTCAATATGCACCTAATGTTTAAAAAAAAAAAAAAAAACGATACGTCAGTCATTGAGAACATCAACACCATAATATAATGAAGGTTAACACCTGCTGTAGTCAAGCTCAACACACTTAAAATGTAAGCGCGTCTCAGGGTTTACAAGAATGAATTATCTTATTATTTTAATTGGGTTTGTTCAGTGGAAAGTTCATTATTTCCCACACAATTTAAGACTTTTGATGCATCCTGAAAACTGATTTTTATAGCTGCCAAGTCCAGCGTGCTGCTGTGGCGAGACATTTTTTCAAGCATGCCTTTGTTGATCTCATGCTTGTGTCTTCACATCAAATACAAATTACCTTGTGACCATGTGTTTTATCTGAATCTAAGCTTTCTGAATACTCTGGTAAATGATCAAGACAAATTAAAGGCAGTTCTGCCCAATGTAAATCTGACTAACTTTTGCTCTTACTTTCAGAGTGAAGTTGTCGGCTCACAAGTTCAATAGGCACATCATTTCACAACCGAAAGATAACTGCTGGGAACATCTGGAAAAGTCTGTAAGTGATTGATAAGTATTTACAAAGTGATTTCTAAGGCTCTGGGGCTCAACCAACCTTCAGTCAGAGCACTGAGAAGAATGTGAATGCTCATCTCAAATATGCAATAAAAGCACTTTGATGATTGTAATGAGTTTAAGACCAGTGTTCTTTGCACAGATACGTCTTGGGTCTTTGGGTGACATGGGCCCTGTAATGTCTATCAAAAACCAAACACAGTGAGTGGGCACGAATAAGACACAGGAAGTGGGTACTATCACACACAGGTAGTATACACTAATGCACACAGGAAGTGTGTATTAATACATACAGGAAGAGAGCGCTACCATATACAGGGAGTGGACAGTATTACACACAGCGAGAATGTACTAATATACACAGGGAAAAGGCAACTAATACACACAAAATGTAGGAAGGCCCTAATACACACAAGAAGTGGGCACTAATACACACAGGGAGTATGCACGAACGCACACAGGGAATGGGCACAAATACACACAGGGAAAATGCACTAAAACAGGGAGTGTGAATTAACACGATGAGAAGTAAGCCCTATCCGGAAAACCCCTTATCAGTGATCACTTTGCACACATGGGCACTATCAAATACAGGTAGTGCACTTATTCTGAGTGCACTGTGAGTCTCATTTGCACTGGAAAGTGTGCACTTTGAGCCCAAGGCCCCCGTTCTCTTAGGCTCCCATGTTCTACAGCGGCTTTTATAGAGCTCTTGAGCATGTCTCCAGAGCTCCAGGATAGGGCTCCTGAGCACGTCTCCAGAGCTCCAGGATACGGCTCCTTAGTGTGCCCACAGAGCTCCAGGATACAGCTCCTGAGTGCATCTCCAGAGCTCCAGGATACGGCTCCTGACACGCCTCCAGAGCTCCAGGATATAACTCCTGAGTGCTCCCCCAGAGCTCCAGGATAGGGTTCCTGAGTGCATCTCCAGAGCTCCAGGATAGGGCTCCTGAGTGCGCCCCCAGAGCTCCAGGATACGGCTCCTGAGTGCACCCCCAGAGCTCCAGGATACGGCTCCTGAGTGCATCTCCAGAGCTCCAGGGTACGGCTCCTGACACGCCTCCAGAATTCCAGGATAGAGCTCCTGAGTGCTCCCCCAGAGCTCCAGGATAGGGCTCCTAAGTGCTCCCCCAGAGCTCCAGGATAGAGCTCCTGACATGTCTCCAGAGCTCCAGGACAGGGCTCCTGACATGTCTCCAGAGCTCCAGGATAGGGCTCCTGACATATCTCCAGAGCTCCAGGATAGAGCTCCTGAGTGCGCCCACAGAGCTTCAGGATAGGGCTCCTGAGTGCGCCCCCAGATCTCCTGACATGTCTCCAGAGCTCCAGGATAGGGCTCCTGAGTGTGCCCACAGAGCTCCAGGATAGAGCTCCTGAGTGCGCCCACAGAGCTTCAGGATAGGGCTCCTGAGTGCGCCCCCAGAGCTCCTGACATGTCTCCAGAGCTCCAGGATAGGGCTCCTGAGTGTGCCCACAGAGCTCCAGGATAGGGCTCCTGAGTGCTCCCCCAGAGCTCCAGGATAGGGCTCCTGAGTGCTCCCCCAGAGCTCCAGGATAGGGCTCCTAAGTGCTCCCCCAGAGCTCCTGACATGTCTCCAGAGCTCCAGGATAGGGCTCCTGACATGTCTCCAGAGCTCCAGGATAGGGCTCCTGACATGTCTCCAGAGCTCCAGGATAGGGCTCCTGACATATCTCCAGAGCTCCAGGATAGGGCTCCTGACATGTCTCCAGAGCTCCAGGATAGGGCTCCAGAGTGCGTCTCCAGAGCTCCAGGATAGGGCTCATAAGTACGTCTCCAGAGCTCCCAGAGACACGCCTGGGTGGTCAGGCTTACACGCGCGCTGACAACGCTCCACCGTTTAATTCAGAGCTGTACATCTTTCAAAATGGACCTACACTCCCTCTGCCACTATTTCCCCTTCAAGCTTGTAGCTCTTAGTGACAGCCTGTCAGCACAACTATTAGACCTTTCATTTCTACTTAGTTATTCAGTGCATACCCTTTCTCAGTCATCTTCCATCTTCAATATTCGTCTGTTTAAAAAAAGCATGCTATAAAACAATATGCTGTAGCATAGCACGTTATTCGCAATGGAAATTAATATAACATTTCCATGGAAACAAGGAGTTAAAATTAAAATATAGAGATATATATTTTTTTACTCATCCCTTTCTCTTCAACCACACCTGCCCCCCAAGTTCATTTCCCCCCCAATGCAAATTAGTATTATAACCATGAAATTAAATTGCAATTCCCGGGAGATTTACATACAGATTATTGTATACTGCAGGTATTTAGAGATCTACATGTCACGGTGAGTGGAATTAATTCCATGATAGACTGAGACTTAGAGAGATTTCATACCTCTGTGTCTGGCGAGGGCTTGTGTGTTCATTAATTAGGTTTTCCACACTGGAAGGGTAATAAATCATAATTCAATGGAGACTTCCTCCCGGCAAGGCTACTTCTTATATGAAAACAGTATAAAAGATTACGAACGCCGTAGTGAGTGCAGCTGTGAACACAAAGTGGTTTTATGAGAGAGAGAGAGAGAGAGAGAGAGAGAGAGAAATGTTTCTCCACCCTCAGTTCTCCTTCCTATCCATCTGATCCCAGGATTCTGGTGCAAAGTCTGCCTGCTGCAGGTGGAGGTTAGGGAATGACACTTTTCATGGTCCAGACAGGATATTGGTGACCCCAAATCTGGTAATGTCCTCCATTGTTAACAATGCCTCTCTCAGGAAAATATTAATCTCAATATTGACTTTCCCAGGTCTGATTGTATGTCCCAAATAAATAATTAAACAAATAAATAAATAAAATTGGCATAGCTGCCTGGTTGTTGTGCTATACGTTTTGAATACGTTACACGGAAATCCATATTTACAGTACCACAGGGAACAGAAAGCAAAATATTCAGATTTAATGACAGTCTGTCATTTCGGAGGACTCAGTTCCCAGTGCTGGGAGCTCTATAAGGGATTATTTCGGTCTTGGTTGGCTTCATCACAGCTCTTTTCCAGTCTATTGCATAATTTCGTAATGAGCGATAGCTTCTGTGTTCAGATGACTTGATGTACAGCCTGATAAACAATTACAGATCAAAAGGCATCATGTCGGGTCAGAGCAAAGCGGGGGACACACCGCGTGTATGAAGGCGACGCTTTTACGGTATCTGAGCAACGGTAGCACGTTGATTGTTAGAGGATGGATCGAGTTAGCTTTCAGCCCTTGTCGTTTTGATTACTTCTACCTCTCTCTTTTTAACTAAGATGATAGAAGCTAAGATGCCCATGGGAAAAAAGTTTTGAAGCTGTTCATGATCATATTTGGGTAATTTCAAATGTAACCAGTAATTATATTTTTTTGTTCCACCCTCTTTCTTTTTGAAAGGGACAGGATTTTTGCAGATGTTAGCCAGGCTACACAGTCGCGCACGAGTTACATTTTCCCCCAACTTCATCGCCTCAGAACCCTCCCAGTGATCAGCCTGTTATTTAAGTTGTGCACAGACACGGACACTGGCCCTCCCGTGAGTCTAAAAGGAAAAAATATATTTTTTTAGGTATTAACCATATCTCCAGCTTCATGGAGAGATGAAACTTTTATTTCCCCTATGTACGGCACCGCAGCTGTGCACAGAATCCTTCTCCACAGTAAGTTTTCCCGCTGAATACATTACCCAGAGCCGACTCCAGCCTGATCGCCCTAATAAGGGGGAACTTGGTGGTGACCTTCCATGGCTAGGTCTTAAGCCTAGCGTCAGCAATATTGTTTGTGTTTTTTTTTCATTCCTCCTGCATTTTATCTGTGGCTGCAGGGATCCGAGTGTCTGTCTCAGCTCGCCCCCATCTCATCATTCAGGCCCCCTCGCTTCTCACCGCGTTTCCCCTTGCGGCAGGACCCCTGGGGATGACGGACTTACAACTTCAGCTCTGGTAACCTCGTTTGTGCGGACCCGGGTAGAAAGAAAGAGAGCGAGACGGAGAGAAAGAGAGACCAGTGCGTTACTGTCTCACGTTCATTTAATAATCCTCGCTCACTGGAAGATTTTAATAATCAGCTCTCTCGCTCTTGGAAGAGTTAAGTGATAAGCTCTCTATCTCACAGAAAGAGTTTTCTAATCAGTTCTCTCTCTCTCTCTCTGTGTGTGTGCGTGTGTGTGTGTGTGTGTGTGTGGGGAAGAGTGCAATAATCAGCTCTCCCTCTTGCTCTGGAAGGATTTCTACCTTCTTCAGCACTGTACTGCAGCTGCAGTCTAACGAGTACCCTTCAACATAATGACTACTATACCGTATGCATGAATGTATGTCTGTCTGTCTGAGTGCAGGTAAGTATGTATGTATGTATGTATGTCAAGCTATCTCTGTGTATATATGCATGCATGTAGTAGTCAATACAATCAAACTTTCAAACACCAATTCAGAAGGGCAAGCATTGAAAAGAAATGCTATCACACTTAACATTGATTTTAAAAATACAATATGCAAGTGCAATTGGACAAAGGGGCATGTCTTTATGCTTCTATTACAGAATGCCATTTAGGATAATTAACAAAAAAAAGCTAAAGCCCAAGGACTGCTTGCACAAATTGGTGCTACATGATTGGCAAGCCAGCTAAAGTGCAAACTTAAATAAATAGCAGACGTGATTAGAAACAAAAGTAAATGAAGCTAACTGCCTAGCTTTAAGGATAAACCACATTCAGCTTCCTGTAATCTTTCTAGCCAATGCTAAAACCCAAGTGAGATGAAATTATGAAATAAATCTTTCCTGCCATAAATCATGTCTGTGGAGGCAAAGCAGAGTTTTATGTAGATAAACAGACTAACTTCCTCAACATTACACATTTATAAGGTGTTGTTTAATACATCAGAACCTGTCTTCTCGTCATCTGCTGCTTCCTATTTAAGGATTCTCTCTTGCCTCGCACAGGTACAGTAGCTCAATCTAATTTGTTTTTTTCCCTATTGGTATGTTCTTATCGTCAGCAATGCAAAATGTACAGACACAGAGCTAATCTTCATTATCAAAGAGCACTTTAAACATGTGCCACAACTCCAAATAAACATAGTTTAGATGAGGACCACACACACAATACGACAATGTAATGATACATCACAAAATGGTAAATTCATATGTACCCCTTGTGTATGTATTATGTGGGGAGATGTGTAGGAATGGCACAAAAAATAATGTGCAGATATTCGTTTTTTCTTATTATCGAGAAACTATTCTTATGATAGTCCACTGGGAATCCACATTCTTGCAAACAGGAGACTTGCTGATTGGCTGAGGGTCTTTCAGTTCACGCTCTTCTCCTGCACTCGCCATTGCAGACAAATTGCCTGGCTGCTTCTTCTTTGCTAATAGCTTGAAATGATACATCATCAGGATTTGAATTTTGATCAGGGGCTTTACTTCAGTTGGCTAAACAAATGAAGAAACAAACCTAAATTTTTTTAACTCACACTCGAGAGGCAACATGTGGACATGTCTGGTTTTTTAATATTATTTCTCTGCACGATCAGCCGCGTTCTGAACCGAAAAGTCACTCAGTTCACAGCGTGGAACAAACCGAGCTGCCGATACCAGACAGTTCACTTCAAAGGCGCAGACTGTTGCATCTTACAGGTGTGTGTGTGTGTGTGGATGTCTCAGTTCATCTTTATGTACACAGCAAAAAAAAAAAATCTTAACAAGCTAATGGCTAAGAATTGTGTTTATAAGAACAAGAATTGTTTTTATAAGGACATTCAGCTAGCTTCGACAATTTTACGTCTTGTTTTACAAGAAGTAAAATTGTCCATTGGCATATATTTGAGATATAAGATTGAGCTTTTGACATATTTTCTCAAAGTTGTCAGCTGAATTTTCTTATGAATACAGTTCTAGGCCAGTCAATTTATCTCAGAACAAGGAAAATAAGATCTATTGTCTTGTTGTCAATATTTTTTGGCTTGTTAGGGTTTCATTTTTTGCAGTGTAGGTCTTTCTATCTATTAAAATATGCCAGTTCTGTCTGTATAATAACATCTCCATAGCTTTGGGAAGCCAATTCCAGTCTGTATGGTGAGGGAAGGCACTCGGGGAGTTCTCAGCTCATATCTGGCTTATTTAAATCAAGTGTTATTATTACCGTCACTCCTGTGACTCTCTCTCCGAATGCCATTCTAAACTGTACCAAGGATATGAAAGAGAGTGAAAGTGAGGCGTGGGCCGGTAGCTAGCCTCGCGTACGCCCCCGTGTTCACAGGGCGTGATGTCTGCTTTATAATGCCAGCCGTTGTTCTCTGACACGGACTGAGAGGTTCAGACGAGGTTAGTGTGCCCGCCCCCCCCCCCCCACCACCAGTTCCGCAGTTTGAGTGGTCGGGCCATAAGCCTGGTAGAGCCGCCTGTGGAGTGGTGTATGGAAATCGATGGCTCTCCTGTGACTAACTTACAGAAAAAGGAGCGGTGAGACAGACGCTGTGCCTTGCATTTAAATAGCTGTAAATTTGCTGCTGGATTCTCCCTGCTTCCTGTCATTTCCGTCTGTAATGGTGGCTGATGGGCGCGGGCGGAGTGCGATTTTACCGTTCGGCTGTCAGGGACGCTCTCCTGCTCTGATTGCTGATGGAGGTGTCTTGTGTGAGCATGTGTGTGTGATCTCCTTTTGGGGACTCTTACATACAGGCTCATACACACACACACACTCATACTCACACACACATATTTATATACACACATGCTCACACAAAACACCTGCAGCTGCATGTTTATGTGTGTGTGTGATATCCTTATAGGGACCCTTAACTACAGGTATACACACAGACACATACACATGCTCACAAAACACCTCCATGTTTAAGTGTGTGTGTGTACCTGTATGTAAGGGTATCAACATCTGTGTAGAGTCTTCTACGTTATAATTCCTCTGCAGTAAACACTGTATGGGATCCTGATGTTGAGATTTTCCTGTAGTTACAGATTTCCTGTTCCTTGTGCCAGTCACATACATACATAACCCCCAATCAAATATCCTTGACAGTTAGAGTCAGGAGCAGGCCATCAATTCAGTCCTGAAGCTATAACATTGACTAATCAATATATCTGCACATTCTTCAGCAAAAGAGTTCAGAGGTGACATGAATTAATAACAACTGTGCATACATTAAAGATAGGAACGATGGAAGTTTGGACAAACTGAAAAATGTGAGGGAAAATATTCCAACAGCCCGCTTTTCGAGATATGCTCTGTTGGTCGTGAAAGTAAACCCACATCCTTTCACATCACACCACACAGTGAAACGCAGGACTAATTACTCCACAATTAGTGTCAACTCTTGCCTTAGAACTTTCTGGAAGGTATTTGTTGCCTTGTGATAATAACAGGACATATCGTAGATAAGGATCACAGGATTTCACAAAACCTCTGTCACGTGTTCCAACAGGGCTCTGTGATGATTTATGAGCTAAAATGAAAAAAAGGAAATTATCTAATACATTATACTATTAGCATACTTTTAAACATGTGATTTAAATACAGAGACAGCTACACTAATAAGTGAAATTGTCATATGGCTGCACTGCACCAGGTCACCTCTGAGGTGGTACAACATGCCAGTTTTTAAAGCAAACTGAATTGATTCCCTGAATCTATGGACCATTTTATATTTATCATATCCAGTGATATTTCATCTTTGACAGAAATTAATCATAAGACAAGATGTGAAAGATGTAGACACTAGCCGGGTTTAAACATGAGACCCAGATTGAATGAGGATCCACAGTCTGGACTTTGAGAATAAAAATGTACCTGAAAAGGATTTTAAGACACTGAAACCTCATGCTTGGTTTATCCCACACACTTAATTATGCCTGCCGGCAGACTACAGTACAACAGAGTACAGTGTGTACCGTATAACAGACCCAGAGCGTTTATGTGGCGTTCAACTGAATTCACCTCATTTACACTTTTTCTTTCTGCACAGTGTGGGACACACTGTACATATTGTACAGTTAATCACAGGCATAATGAGTCACGTCAAGTTTAATAACAGAGCTACGGCTGGAACACGGGAGCATATAACCCAAAAAAAAAGAAATACATGAATATAAAGCTAAACAGACTGGACGTGTCAGCCGGGGGAGTGGTGCGTTATTTCGGCTCTTCGCACCGCGGGAGTGTCGAACTGAATTACTCCTGATGCTCCAGCACCCTCCCGAACGTTCTGCTCTCGAACTCCATCTGAATGTGGAGGTGGTGGAGTGCACAGAGTGGAGAGAGAGGGAGAGAGAGGGGAGGGGGCGAGATGTTTTCGTTTAGTTTTTTCAGTGGCTATATCTGCTCACTGTATGCGGCAGTCCTGTATCTCGCAGAGGGTACCCTGCTACCCACTAACACAGTCCGTTTCTCCAGCTCAGATAGCGTAGCAGGAATGCTAAACCACTTCAATCACAAACCTCCCCCACACCTCAGCAAACACCTCAAACCCCCAAAACCAAGCAAATACATTGTGCCTTCAGGGGCCCCGGAAAAAAATA
Organism: Albula goreensis; assembly: GCA_022829145.1. Lineage (NCBI taxonomy): Eukaryota > Metazoa > Chordata > Actinopteri > Albuliformes > Albulidae > Albula > Albula goreensis. The sequence goes on along the minus strand of CM040754.1, from coordinate 31,093,628 downwards.
TATGTATAATCAAAATAATTATAAACACCCTCAAAACACGGTCTCCCCCAGGCTCAGGGAAGCCATCTAGCCAAACTTTGAAGCATGGAGGTGTAACAGTACGACTCGAAATGGAAAAACTCCCCCCTCCCGCGATTCGGCCCAGCTGCAGGAGTGGCAGGCGTGCTCTCTGTAATGGATCATTACAGTGCGATGGAGACAGGATTTATTTCCTCAAATTAACTGGTTGCCTGAGGCACTTTCTCAAATTTAAATAGAACGATTTTCCCTCAAATTTGCAACCGAAACGTATTAGAATCGTTATTGACAGTATGTATTGCAACAAATATATATATTTATATACATTTCATTTCTTGTTGTGGACTAGTTGTTGTTTGTTTGCTCGTTAAGAGGTAGATTCCAGTCACGTCCACGCCGTGGTGTTGGTTTCTTCACTAATTACCGTGTTCGGGAGACAGAGGCAGCAGACATTTTTTTCTCATTTACAAACACGTCTTGCCTGAGTCATCTTTTACGCTCTCGTACACACCAGCAAGCAGTTCATTAGTTTTATTTGGGTTCCTTTATATTTATTCTTTATTTTCCACAGAGAGACGGTAAATGTTATTTCCTGAGTTGTCTGAGTTGGTAGCTTGACGAAAGCCATCTTTTTTTTTTTCTTTGTGGACAGCGGTCTGTCGTCTTTTTGGTCGAGCGCGAAAATGTGGGCCCGCCACTTGAGTGCACGCAGAGAGCTGTCAGTCAGAGTGAGACAGCGTGCCATGACATGGTGACATCTCCCCCCGAAAACCACCCCCCCCCCCCGCCGTCTCCGTCCCAGAGTACTGAAGGCACTCAGACGACTGGGCCTGAGCGTACAATCTGCAAGCCAATTTCAGGCTATTCCTCTACATGACAACTACAAATCTGCACTATAGGTCTGTGAGATAATTACTTCCATGTAACTGGGGGTGTTGGCGGGGAGGCAGCAGGGTTGGTGGGAGGTGGAGGGGGGCATGGTGCATACTGATTGCTGAATTTATCTTAACACCTCGCAGTGGGAAACTATGAAGTACCGATAAAGATATGGCAGAGATGGAGGGGAAGGGAAAACCCTTAGTCTTTACTTTCTGTGAGATCCCCCCGTCTGTCTGCAAACACACACAAATATATATGCACACACAAATATACACCTATGTATGTCCTCTTACACACATGCACACACATGCATGTGTTCTTATAAGGCACACATATACACACATAAACTACTGTGCTACTTCACAATTACACCCCCACAACCAAAATGTATTCTTATTCAGTTAAAAGAAGCTTTTAGCCTGTATCAGTCTCCAATAAGTAAGAATCGTCTTTGAAGAAGTGTATTATATTATCTGTTTTAACTGCAGGCGTAAAAATTCTGGCAGCACACACTGGATTGAAGCCTAATTGGAGGATGGCACATTTTTTAATTTAGAATTTTGGAAGTCATGCAAATCCTAATTGATTAACGTGCAGTACTGTTCTGCACCGCATTTACTGAAGGGAGATATTTTCTCAAATTTTCTTACTCTTTATGGCAATTCAGTCTCTTTTGCTGACTGCTTGCACGAGATAAGAAGCGGCACCTATGGACTAGCAATCCGATCCAAATTTCCGGAAGAGAAAGCTGGTCCCTCTGTCTCAACACCTTCGGGCTGGCAGGCATCGAACTTCATACCGCTACAAAGCCTGCTTATTCTAAACTCCTACTGTCACAAGGTACACACTTCTGATAAAGTGCAAACAAATGTAAGATGCTATGAAATATTGCACTAGCGTTTACACTTATTTTATCTATTATGAAAACAGTACCTTCTTATTTTAATTATAAATTGTTCTAATTTATGAACACAATGAAACTGTCTCTGTAAATTATATCCTGAAGCAATAAGAGAGCACACTGTCAAAGAAAATAAGTCTTTTAATTATGAATATACCTTCAATGATGCAAGTGTGTTTTTGCCAAATTATCACACTGCTTTTCACATTACTAGAGAATAGCAGTAGACTCCTCTACAACATGATGTTATCCCTGTATTGTTCTTGCAGTCTCCAATACTAAGCTTTGGCTTTCAAGTTTCAATCCCATTGGTGGGTTTTGAAACCCGTCATTCTCCAGGTGCCTCAGTAAGGGGATGGGAGGTTGTTCCCTAAACCCCTAAAACCCTAAACCCCCACATTTCAGGCACCCTGGTGATGATGCACTGTCCCGTCTACGTTGAGGCGTTCATGAGAGAGCCGATCGGAACTACTGTTCCAAAGCAGCTGGAGCTCGGAGGGGCAGGATCAGTCACATGATCAGGCTCCCAGCAGCAGCAGCATCAGCAGAAACGGGAGGCCGATTCCACTGCCGATTCACGGGCCTCCCTCACGGCGGAGACAGGCCGGGGAAACCTTGGAAACGGATCAAAATCTTGTGTATTGGGTGGGGGGGGGGGAGCTTGCCACAGGGCGCCGGGAATAATGCACCCGTCTCCTGTTGCCAAGATCAAAATCCAGGGGAAGGAATATTAAACCGCTGGCAGAGGCTGGAGGTGCCCGGTGGGGCAGACAGTAATTGGTACAGGACTGTGACCTCCAGCAGTGGCTTGCTTGGCTCCATACAGGTTAGACGCATCGTTAGCTGCATCGTTAGCCACCGAGCCGCTGCTGCTGCCGTTTCGACAGACATATCTGATCTTCCCTCCTTCACCCCACTGTAGCTACTGCAGCCACGCCCAAATCCAAACGCTGAGAACAACAGTCAAACATCCTGACCGAACACACAAAGCCATTCCACCTTCTGCTGTAACACAATGGCTACGATCCATGCACTCACAAATGCCTACATGCACTCAGAAGGTTCTGTTTGCGGAAAACCATGCAATGCAACAAGCCGCATTCAGTGTAATGCAACATCCCTGTCATCATCATGCAGAACATAACATTAATATTTCTAATAACATTCAACATTTCATTTCAATTACATGGTAACTCATTCATACTTTATAACTCATTGTTCTTTCTTGTTTCTCTCTTTGTATTAATTATAAACGCTCAGGTCATCAGTTCAATTATACTGAATGGGACATTTGGGATATCATTATACATAAATGAAATGAAATCATTCATATCTGTATCACAGACATATTAAAAAAACATGGTGCTGGTGTAACTATGGCACTATTCTCCAGAACTCGGCCTATCTTTTAAGTCTTCAAAATTCTGTTTTATAGTCTTCTCACATATCTCCTACTATACATAGTATACAGTATGTATGAGAGCATGTGTATGTGTATATGTGTGCAACTGTATATATCCGCACACATGCACACACACACGCGCACACACACGTTATCATTGAGTTTTGGAGATAATTGGCTACTTTATTGTCCTTTACCTAGAAGTATGTAATTTACAGTAAGGGAGGCAGATTTATAAATAAAGCCCAGCGAAATGGCCTTAATTCCCTCCCCTCTGTCCTCAGGGACCACAGCAGAGACGGGAATGACGATGAAGGGCCATTAGGAAAGTAAGAAGAACTGGGATGCGTGTTATTGCGACCGCGCTGACTTAGGAAGGTTCTAGAAGTTGTCCGCTGAGCGGAAAGTTTTTTCCAGGATTAAGCAGCTCATTGTGGCTTGGATTCTTCCTTGATAGCACGTTTAGCACGTAATTCATTTAATGAATTTCTTTTAAAATAAAGTAACAGAAAAGGCAATACATAATGTTTAATAGACAGTAACCTCCTTATTGCAGGAATATAAACTAGTGCACATTCAATTAGCAAACAAATGAATATCTATGATTTCATTAAACAGCACCAACAAGTACCCTTTACCTCAGAAAAACGGGTTAACGGTGTAGCATAACAATAGACACTAGCCGGGTAATGTGCCACAGGCATTTTGTGCCAAGTTGCTCCTTGCAAATTAGCATGACTGAAGAAACCAGTGTTTATTCAGTTAATTAAACCAGTCATACCAAGAGAAGTATAGAGGGAATGTGGTCAGAGCACCAGGGAACATCCTTGTATTGGTGTTGCAATAATCAGGTCCAAGCCAAGGGGTCTGAAACAGCCACAGCAAGTCAGTTTATCGCATCTATACACTTCCAAGGACACAGAAGGGCGACGTCATGATGTGGCATACTCAGGTAGGAATGGAATTGCAATTAAGGGATGTTGTGGAATGAGATATTGTGGAACAACTGTTCTATTTGTTGCCGTCTCAACCAGCCGATGTCAACATGGGCGTGTTTTGTTTTTTTTGTTGAGTTTTTCTTTTAAGCGCAAGTACTCCCCCTCAAAATCTTCTCAAAAATTGAGATCGTACACCGTCTTCTTTTTAACATTCCCGTTCTGGGCCAAGGCTACAGTAACAAGCAGGGCCTTGCCACTCGCTCCTGCCTTTCGCTAACCAGCTCCTCAGCCAGGAGCCAATTAAAGCAGCCGCCCGGCGCTGGCTGTGTCAAAGCCTGGGGAGTGATTAGCACGGAGACGGGGACCAGACAACACATATTTATATTCAGATTACCTCTTCAGTGACCCCCATTTCACACATTTCTATTTCAGCAAAATGTCAACAAATACCCAAGGTGAAACACACAGGCTTGGATCACTGTGTGTGAGAGTGCGAGGGTGTGTGTGTGTGTGTGTGGTGGGGGAGGGCCGTGGTGGGGAGATAATTTTATGGAAATGTATGAGTAAAACAAAGCATGAGCATGTCTTCAAACACAAGACAGTAGCTTTATTATTATTATTTCTGTAAAGGTAAGTAATAAGTATATTGACTTTTATGATAAATCTTCTATGATGACCGATGATCAGTGCCATTATAAAGTGCAGTTGCTTGGCAAGAGCCGAGTTACTGTGGGTATCTCATTAATAAAGTAGGAGCCCAGGGAAAAAGGGCCTTATTGGCCGTCGTCTGCTGCGGGGGTGGGGTCTCCCTGTAGTGACCCGGGTGTAACCTTTAGAAGCTTCGCTCGACACCACCTCCGCACATGCTCAGAGACTCCCGTATTTACTCTACCTCATCGCTTCGCTTAGTCCTCTAACCCCCCAAAAAGATGTTCCCATCAGCCAAGGACAGGGAGCACTTGTCATAAATGACCCCCCCACCCCCTCTCTTTCGAACCCACATCCCCAATGCCCCAAAGTCCCCCCTGCAATTATCTGAGTGAGGCTGAGGGCACTCTCCTACTTGGACCAGATGCAGCTCAGAGTAAGAGAGTGAGTGTAAATGTTTGAATGACCTCGCTCCCCGTCTGGGTGAGGCGACTGGAGTGACCCCGCGTCGGAGTGCGTGCGTGCGTGTGGACTCCCTGAGCAGAAACCGGGGGTCCATAGTTCAAGCCATCTTCGTGACATCACTCCACAGCATGGTGGCCATTAAATCTTGGTTAACGATGGCTGAAATACCGGGCCTTCGTTAAAAAAAAAGGGAATCACTCTATCCCGTCGTGCTGGCGAGAACACGGGGAAAGAAGCCAGCAGCAACAGAAAAATCCTCAAATCCTTTCCAGCTGGATCACAGAGATGCATCTGTGTGTGTCTGTGCACCTTAGAATCAGAGTGGTGCTCACACACAGCCGGCTGCAAATACTGCAATAAAATCACGAAAATCACAACTAAAAAACACCTCCCAGGTCAGTACCATAATTTCATGAACACTGACCTAAAAACATCCCTCACACCAACCACATGAAATTGTGAATACTGAATTTAAAACACCACCCTACCAGTTCTATAACATTATTAACACTGAACTTGAAAGCACCCAGAGCAATGCCATAATTTTATGAACATAAGTCAAAACACCACCCAAATCTGCACCATACCATTATGAAGACTGAACTCATAAAAACACCCAAACCAATACCATAAGTTTCTAAACGCTAAATGAAAAACACGACTCAAACCAGCCCGATGACATAATTACCACTGACCTAAAGGCACCCCCAAAACATAATTTTCATTCTGCTTATTGTGGAGAAGTAGAAGCATTATCAGTTCCCACCTTTGACTGCAGTGTGCTCAGAATCTCTACTGCCCATTCACCTCAGTCATCTCAGTCACAACTAACAGGGAACATGAAAGTATCAGGGAACATTCTGGTTAGGTTACCAGATGAGGTTGTGTGGTAACGTTATGAGGAGAGCATTCCCAAAATAGTTAAAGCACATGCTGTATTAGAAGTCTAATGACAGGATTTGCTGGAAAATGACTTTTTCAAGGACAGTGGAAATGTTCTGAGCATGTAATATAGTGCCTCCCTAATGTTCAGCACAAAGACATGCATTTTGGTTTCACCATGTTGAAATTGCTGCACTTTTTGTACACCTCCCATATTTCAGGGTACCAGAATGTTTGGTACATATGGTGCCCTGAAATGGTATAACCATCGTACCCCGACACCATGTTTCACAGAGGAGATGCTTTGGATCTTGGGCTTTGGATTCCTTTTGCTCTTCAGCCTTTGCTCTTGCCATCGCTCTGATCCAAATTAATCTTGGTTTTATCATGACCTTTTACCAGAACTCTGTAACCTCTTTTAGGTAACTGTTAGCAAACTGTATCCTGGTCATACTGTTTTTGGGGCTCAGTAGTGGTTTGCACCTCTGTTTGTGAAGTCTTGTTGCCGACAGCAGTCACTGACACATCCACGTCTGCCTTATGAAGAGTGTTGGATACAGGTGTTTAGGGGGTTTTCTTCATTATGTTGAGAATTCTTTGGTCATCAAATGTGGAGGTCTTCCTTGGCCAACCTGGCCCTTTGCAATTACTGAGCTCACCAGTGCTTCCTTTCTTCGTAATAATGTCCCAAACACCTGATTTTGGTAATCCAAAGTGTTGGCCAATTTGACTGTTCTGTTCTTACTTCTGAGCCTTATAATGGCTTCCTTGACTTTCATTGGCACAACTCCGTTTCTCATTAAGGAATTAACTGAACACACCTGACTAATCAGAAACACCTGTGCAGCCATTTGTCCCAAACGTTATGTTGCCCTGAAATGGGGGGGTGCATGGGATATGCATGAAACCAGAATGTATATAAATATCCCCACATAAAAGCAGAGAATCTGCACTTAATCCAAATGTAAATGGTTTGATTATGAATCTAAAATTATGAATCATAGAGCCAAATCGAAGAAGAAAAAATGTCTTTGTTTCAAAAGTTATGTTCCCTTCTGTTTGTGTATTCAGTGATACCATTCCTGGATGGCAATTTTTTCTTTAAGAAAAAATCCTGTATAATCAGGTACAAATCAGTAACTTTTTGGAATATTCAAAAAGTGTTGAAATGACAAACTGTTTATCAGATTAAAGTAACATGACATTGACCAAATACAATTCAAATCCGTTTTAAAAACTGAAATAGCGAAACTAAATACCACTCTCGGTCAATTCCTGAAATAATGTTTTTGTGACATAAAATTATTGTTCAAAGGACATTCCAGGGAATCCTGTTCATAGGGAACATTTGTGCTAACATTCCAGAATGTTCTTGAAAAAAAAACTGTTCAATGGGAGTGCACAGTTGAGACTATTATAAACTGGCAAAGCAGTGTAGCTGCTGTAGGAAAGCCATGAGGCTTGTGTTCAGACTGTCCGTGCCAAGACACTGACAAGAGGAGCCAGAATGGGGACATTTTTGACAGACAAACAGTACCCAGTCTGCTTGCCCTATGGGTGACAAAAACTGAAACGAGCACAAATGTGACACTGTTGCAGCCACCTTTGATCAGTGTAAAAGCTCTATTTAGCTCCATTGCATTTTGATTCCACCCCTCCTCCCCCCACCCACCACCACAACCCTTTTTTTAGCTGTGGGTGTAAAAATAGAGGCATGACTCACAGATTATAAATTATGAATTTCTCACAACGACAAATATAAATACATCAAATTAAAGGGTAACAGTGCGGAATGGTACAAATTAATAAAATAAAAAAATAGACTTAATGATGGATAATTGGCTGCATGAAAGTTGGAGACAATCTATTTTCAGGGAGCTGTTTGTTATACATGTGAACTCAGAGACAAAGTCTAAAAAGCTATTCCAAACACATAATTTAATTGTCTGTGTTTTTAATGCTCAATATTCTGATGCATCCATACATCATTATGGCTCTTAAAGCAGAAACCATCAAACCGGTTTGAAGACTTCAAACTGGCTTGTCAAACAGAAATCTCCAACAACAGAGATGCTTCGGTAGTGTGCTTAGGGTTGATTTATGCATGGTGATGGGTGTGCATATATGTGTGTGGGTGAAAGCATATAGGTTTGCGCATGCATATACATATTTTTAGTATACTTTATGTTTATAAATAAATATATAGAGGGAAAGATGGAAAGAAAAATGTGGAATGATTCTACAGTTATTCTATCTCTTCTTCGCCTCCTCTCCTCTCTGGTCTAAGTGGTATATCCATTCAGAGGAGTGGGAGGCGGTGGGGGATGGGAGGTTGGGGGTTTGGTGAGAGCTGTCTCAGAGGGATCAAAGGTCAGAGTCTAGGAGGCGGGGAGTTCACGTTCATTTCTCCTGCTCCTGTCTGCTCCGTTGGGCAGAGGTTAAAGGTCGGGAGGGAAATCTAGGGGCGCTCAGCTGCCCACCTTAGAGCATGCTGGAGATAATCCCCCCCAAAAAAAAAAAAAGTAAAACTGCCCCTGACCTTTCAACCGCAACACCAAACACCGGCTGGTCAGCATGACATGGGTTCTGCGCCCTGAAAAATAAAGCACACATAACCCGAGACCCCTCTGAACGCGGTGCTGTTACAATGGGATTTCTGTAATGGGGTTTCCAGGGCTATGTTCGGAGGGAGCCAGCAGTTCAACACAATTATGGAAAATTTTCAGCCCACCTACTGGCTTGTGTTGTCTGTTACAAGTGAAAATCCGCTATGTTATGGTTTTACACACTGGAGCTGTTTAACCCAACGAGTAAAACTTTAAGTTTGTGAACAAATAGAAAGACATCTATTTTCAAAATAAATATATTTTCTTGCTTTTACACAAATTTCAGTCAAGTTACCTGTGACAAAGCACAATTTTCCCCATTAGAGACATGTATGTGTATGTATGTTATTTTCTGTGTCTGTGTGTGCATGTATGTGTGTGTGTCTGTGAATATGTGTGTCAGTATGTGTGCATTTGTGAGTGTGTGCATGTATGTGTGTGTCTGTGTGTATGTATGTGTGTGTGTGTGCATAAGCGTGTGTGAATGTGTGTGTGTTTCTGTGTGCATGTGTATTTGTATGTGTGTTTGTGTCTGTATGTGTGTGTACATGCGTGTGAGTGTGTGTATGTATGCGTGTATGTGCGTGTCTGTGTGTATGCATGTGTCTGTGTGCGTACATATTTGTGTGTGTTTCTGTGTGTGTACGTTTGTGTGCGTACGTCTGTGTGTGTTTACGTATGTGTATGTATGCGTGCCTGTGCGTGTACGTATGCGTGTGTATAAGCGCGTGCGCACGTGCACCAGTGTGTATGTCAACACAGGGACACCATCATCTCCATTATGGAGAGAGAGCTCCATCCACACTCCGCCCCTGCAGCCCAGATAATCCCAGTGAAAGATGATCTATCTCTGAGCGCAGCGAGCGAGCCGCAGCCCGGACCTTATCTGGCAGACAGAGATACAGCGGGACACAGCATGAGAGGAGCGCTCCAATCCCCCCTGACCAGGGCAATAATTAGAGACATGTCTGCGCCCGGGATTTCGGTTGGGGCTGAAGTAGGTCGTCGGGTGATTGTGTTGTTTTCCTGTTGTCCCCGTGCCAGGCTAATGTCAGTGTGTTTGTCAAAGTGAATAATTCTGACGTACACCCAGTGACCCGGTTCTTTATTCACTGTCCTGGAAGAGGCAGGCTCTTAGAGGGGAGTCTATATTGGAAGGCTAGGCCCGGCTCCGTATCGACACGCCATAAATTGCCCCCTTTTTTGTCGATAGCCTTTTTGTCAACATTTTTTTTTTCCAGGTATCAGTGGTTTGTTTTGGTTTTAATTAAAAGTGCTGGACTTAGATTACTCCGCATTGATTTAACTGAAGCTGAGGGAAAACTGGACACTTTGTTTTTCTTAGGCTGATTTACGTATTAATTTGCCTTATTTAGCACAGAGTCTTTATTAACGCACAGATAACTGTTTATAGATGGAAGTCAATGTGTAAACAACATCTGTTTACCTCATTACAGACATGTTTCCACCAAGATGTATAGTATGCCATGACACACACGCAAACACAAACACATATAAATATGGCTATTGCATATGCCATGTAATGTAATGGTATATTACAGTACATTAGCAGCAACAATTTGCTTTCCTATAAGTAATTTTATCTTTCACATTTTTATACAATACTTCTTCAAAGTTTGCAACCCCTTTGGGATGGTCTTTCAGATTATTTTTTTTAATATATTTTTTATATTTGATACTGAAATCTAAGCGTCAACTGACGAGAAAGACCAGGCTGATTGAGGGAACAATATCAACAAATAAAACAGTTGGATTATTCATTCAAAAAAGTGATTAAAAAAACTAAAGCTCATTTTACATTTAAATGCAATGCAACTATAAGCCATTATCCATAGTTGGAAAAGCTCCTCAAATCTTCAGCAGCAGAAAACATTTCATTCAAAACCATGTCTGTCTACTCTCAAAATGGACTACTTCCATTAAAATAGCACAGCCACAAACACAACCAACCCTGATTAGACCCTTCTGAGGACCAATTTCACACTTATCAGCTCAAAGAAAAAACACTAACTGTAAATATCTATACTTATTAGCAGACTTGTGTCTTTTGCATCATTAATGTTAAACTCTCGTCTGTCCTAAAAGACAATAATTATATTATTGGAACAAATATATAAAACAAATACACAAATGTTATACATTTGTCCCATAATACAGTAAGCATTCTAACGAATGCAATTGGTTATGTAGTGTTCTATACACAACAGGAGAAAGAAACCAATCTCTTACATAAAGTAGCCAATAGACAATTGGATGACATATCAAAAAACAGTTCATCTGCGCTGGGTCGTCCACTTTGGTCAGGCCAGAGGACCTCCCCCACAACATAAGTGATGTTTTTCCTGCCTAAGCAGTGGGGGAAGTATCTCCTGGCATCTCAGATGTAGGCTTAGTATGCTTCTACAGGCTACACAAGCTACATGCCTCCTTCGCTACTTATAGAAAGGGCATATGCGAACAGGGACTGCGATTGTAGAGTTTCCTCCACCATGCCAAAAAAAACTCCTCAAAGGGACTGAGAAATGGAAAATTGAGACTGAGACAAAGAATTGAAAATCGTGGTTGGTTGGGGAACCAGCTGTCCACCAGAGATGCCTGGGAGAAATGCACATTGTCCTGGATGACAGCATACAGGGGACCACTCTGGACCATCTATCTGCTCATGCAGAATGAGGATGCTGTGGAGTGAATCCAGGAACGTAATGAGATGGGTGGTACTGAAAGGCCGAATCTGGCATGATGACGAGGGCCACAGTAGTGTCCTGTGGCTGTAGGGGCTGAATTTGGCATGGTGATGCAGGATGCGGTGGTGTCTGGCTATGCATTCTTACATTTCCTATGTGCTGTCAAGGGACAAAGCACAGCACCAATGCCAAGTATGCTCTTTTTTCATTACTACTGTTTTTTTCCATCATTTTCCCTCCCAAAAGTCAACTGAACTGGTTAGCCTCATGCAGAAACCATGTGCTGCTGACTTCAGGGAGAGGCAGCCGAAAACACGCGACTCCTCCAAATCATGAAGCAGCAAGCCCTGACTCTTTCCATTCTGCAGATCCTGCCACAACATTTTACTAAGATTTATCTGTCAACATTGTAGACACTGTAAATATTGTAGAAAGTTCTTTGGCAAACGAGGCAACCATACAGAATGATCTACTTGAATTCAATATAAGATTGTGTACTATTAGCTCATACCTGATTTCCGATTGCATTGCAAATGGTACATATCACAATTTGAATGGATGGTTTCTTTGAAATATAGATGCCAACAAGTGAGCTCACTATAGGCAAACAACAGATTATTCCACTATCAAATGCCACCTCTTTCCCACTTTCTCATCTGATTGATTTTTCACAGCAATCAAGCAGTCAGCCAAGCAATCAAGCCATGAAACATTAAACAAATTTTATAATGGGGAAAAGTCTGAAAAATGATTTTCTGTGGGTTATTCATGGGTCAGAAATATAGGCAATATTTGCAAAATTTGTGACTAAGATTTTCACATCCAGTTTGTTTAATTGGGTCCTGGCCATGATGAAAAAAGACAGGGAGATTCGGAGACGGAGGCTGAAATTAGTGTTAAAACCAGCAGAGTGCGCTTTTAGTTGTGAGAAAAAAGTCGTTCTTATTGCACATGAACTTAAAGTTTTTTGCATTGGATTCACAACACCAGTTACAATGTGCAACCCACAGAGAAAAAGTGTGTTTCTGCACTTCCCTCTACATCAAGCTTTCCTCAATCCAATCAAAGACTTTTTCTCGACACAGAGGTGGACGATATATGATCACAACCCCTGTGACTGTGTGTCCCTGCTCAAGTGACGGAGAAAGCATGTAGGAACATGCCAACAGAGCCATGCCAGGCACTGGTCTGGCCAAGGTGCAGAGTTTTTTCTCCTGTCTCCCATTTACATTTGGACAGTTACCAGATGCTCTTTTCCAGGACAAATTGCACATTTTACATACAATCCATTCATACAGATGGATATTTTTACTGGACCAAAAGAGGGTTAAGCTGCCTTGTTCAAGCATACAACAGCAGTGCCCTACCTGGGACTCTTCATCTGTATTTTTGTGCTTTGTTCCCACATGACAAACATACATTCTCAGGCATATGCTCTAATTATCACACAAGTTACCACAAATTGCATATTTAGTATGTCCTGAGATCACAGGTGCAACAATATACTGTAAGAACAAGTACACTTGCGACAACAAGTAACACCCTAGTGATAAAGCACAAAGCTGAAAAACAGTTCCAAGAGTAAAACTGCAACAGTTTAGTAGTGTCATATCACTTCGTATTATAGCAAACATAGACCCAGTGATCCATTAAGGCGGTATTATCTCCAATGTACATATTATATAAGAGGCCAGATTTGCACTGACATACTTGAAACTCCACTTTGAGTTTCACTGAGTTTGAAGTGTTCAGACACTGAGAGATTAACAAAGGGAATGTCTAGAGTTTGGGAGCCATTTTGAGTGATGTGAGGTCACAGCACAGAGGGATTGTCAGATGAAGAGCACCGGGACGTACTGCAGGTCTGCAGGTGTAGTGAGGGGGGGTGTTAGCACTTCCTCATGACCAGGGAATCGCATTTGTCACAGAATGGGACTGGTCACTGAGCATCCTCTTAGCCTGGGGAACAAGGCACTGGGAAGATGTAACTTGAGGAAGTCTAGTCATAACCAGGCCCAGCAGCCATAGCACCATGAACCCTGCAAATGACACACTGCTGAAACTAAGCAGGTCTGAGCTGGGTTAGTACTTGGAAGTGAAACCTCCAGGGAAACCTAAGCTGCTGCTGGAAGAGGTGTTGTGGGTCTGTATGGGGCATTCCTCCCTTTGGATTAAAACAGAACCCCATTGCCCCAGCACAGTGATGGGGACACTGTACTGCAGAGGGTGCCATCTTAACAGTGAGTCATTCAGCCCAGGTCTTGACTCACAGTGGTCATTACAGATCCCAGGACATTTTTTAAAAGAGTAGGGGTGTTAACCCCAATGTCCTGGTAAAAATTCCCATTCGAATCTGACTCTGCACATCTGGCCACCTAAACAAACCCTGATTGGCTACACAGTCCCTTGCAGTCCCTACCAGCATCGATTCCCCAGCTTGAGACTGGAAAGAGAACTCGGTTGACCTACCTTGTTTAATACACCCACCCTTTTCCTTGTGGGAAAAGACCAATTGTACCCCACTGGTAGTGGTTGAGTAATGACTTGGCTCAGGCTAGATCCAACTGGAAATTCAAAGATTTTAACAGTAATTGCTGCTGAAGACTTGGAATGTTTTCCTCCATTTCCGAGTTTAATACACAGTATTGGAATTGCATTTGTATGTAAATATGTGCACAATTTAAACTCATATTGAAGGCTAAATGTGTTGTAAATGCATTGGGAATGCATTACATTTGTAAATTAGGTTTTGACAGACTTATAATGCATTGTTAAAATAAACTATATTCAGAAGGCTTTTTTGTATCTAAAACTACTCCCATTATTTTAATGTATGCACCCAATTTAACTGTAGTGCATGCTTAAAACATGTTTAATCCCGTGAAATGACACAAAAAAAAAAACATTTTGAATGGGAATGAAATTTAAATAGCGTGCAGTGAGTGACAGGTGATAAATGCATATTTTGCTTTACTTAGACCTTTGAGAAAAATGGGTCATTCATGTTATCGTTTTGCCCAGTGAAAAGTTTGATGTTCCCCCCACAGGTTTTGGAAAAGGCTTCAATGAGACTGACATTGACACTGCATTTCTATGAAAACAAGTGAAATATGCCCGTAACTTTGAAGTACTGTCATGAACGTTCTCATCACTGGTTTCATACAGAGAGTAAACAGTTGATATTACAAAACTGTAATATCAGATTGTCAGTCGAAACACATCCAGGCAAGAGGCAATGTTTTCATAAGGCAAGTGTCACCATGAAAGATTTATTGTTTAGCGCCATTCTGTCTAAATGTTTAGTCCATGCTTTCAGCCACCGTCTGGATCTGTTATGCCAGGAGAGACTTCCTCTGCAGCTTCGCCATGGAGAACATCACTTCCTATGTGAATGAGGGCCTGTGGCCTGACAGAAACTGAAGAAACAATGCAGAACAACCTTCATTATTTATCATCCTTCATTATCTACTTTACACACATCAAAATGTCCAGTGTTCATTTATCACTAACAGCGAGCATATGAGCCCAGCTGTTCTCATATGTACAAAGTTAGTGTTAAATTAACACCAGACATTTTGCTGTGCAGCTGTTTACATTACACCAATTATCTCTCCAATTGCGTGTGGAGCACTGTACATACCGAATGGCATTTGTTGAAATATTTACAATATTTAGAAAAATGGAAAAATTCTTTTCGTTATCGTATTATGTTTGTTTTATATTTTACTGTATGTTGACAGTTTAGCATTTTCAACAGGCTACTACACATAGGAGGAACTGCATGTGTAACTATGCTGCACTGGGTACATCAATGTACAGTTTCCAAGAATGTCTATTCGTATGACAGCACGTGTGAGTGCATGTGGTTTTCAATTGATTTCCAAAATAATTCCACAAATGACCCTTCAGATTTCCAAGAACTGATAAATAAAATTCCATGTTGAGAGGACAAAATATGTTTTTGCATGATGTATTTCATTTTGCCAGACATTTATGGACCTTTGCCAACATGGTTACTGGTTGTGTGATTTTGCAAGGTGTCAGAAAATGAGGCGTGGTTTCCGAATATGTGTGTAAACAGTTTGTGGAAAAAAGCTGTAAACATGCTGTAAGTATATAAGGTTATGCTAAACACGATGGCATATATGCTTTGCTGCTGTTGGTGTGTGGAGAGGACTGCATGAACGCCACTGCGTCACTGTCTGAGGACAACATAAATTCTTCATTGAGTCCTTCGTGCTTCTCACCACTTAGCCAAATGATAATTCATAATGATTGTCCACGTTGCGGAAGGCTTAATAGCAGAGCTAATGTCATCCCAGGACACCCAGCTGAATTTTCCATGTGTCCTCACAGTTGACATTCAAATGCTAATAGTGACTTGGCACAATTTTTATTCATGTCGCGGCCCCCAAACCATCCCCCCCCCACCCCCAACGATTACTAGTTAATTGAAATTCATCATTTGAAAACTTTAATCAAATTAATGGAAACGGCTGTCGGCTAAGGAATATTTCACCTGCCTCAGTCTGTTGCCAGATCAGAAGGAAGCTTCACCCCAGACGTATGCTTCACCTTGGGTCTTTGTTTATTTATTGATTTATTTATTTATGCATGCTTTCTGTTTCAGCACACACATTATAAATGTGTGGTGCCTAGAAGGTATATATACGTATATAAAAAAATAAAGAAAGGGCAGAACCAAGTGAATGCAGCAAATATATAAATATATTTACCATTTATATAATTTGTAGTGTATATACAGCATTGTATGTTATTGTACTATGGTATTGCTTACATTCTCTTTTACACTCTCCATTTTAATATATGTATATACACATACACACATATACATATAAACACATATAAATATATATATGTCAGAATGTTTTTGCTACATTCTGATACATATAATAGTGGAAGTGTGTATAAACATAAACTAGTCTTCATTTTTTGCTAGTCTAGCTGGAGCTGATGCTTATATGAGACTAGTTTTAACCAGCAGTGCGCTCCCTCCCTCCCTCTCTCTTTCTCCCTTCCTCTCTCTCTCTTGCTCTCTCTGTCTGGCCCCCCCTCTTTGTGAGTCTCTGCACTCCATCGCTGCATTTCTGTAGCGGAAACCCCCCCCCACACACACGTAGCCCAAATGATGGTGTTGGTGAGGCAGGGGGTTGGGTTTGGGGGGAAATGGGAGGAGCCAGCGTCTGGCAGAGAAGGTTGAGCTGTTTACAGAGAAGGTTTATAGAGCAGCAGACAGAGGGGCTGGCCTAACAAAGAGGGAATCGGCAGTAGAGACGGCAGACAGACAGTGAGTGAGAGAGAGAGAGCAAGAAAGAGAGAGGGAGCGAGAGAGAGTGAACGGGGGAGAGAGTGAGAGGGAGAGTGCCTGAACGCACGCACACAGCACAGTGCAGCGGAGGGAAGATCCGCAGACCAGACAGACGCTGAGTCGGTTAGCTCCCCCTTCCTGGTCTCTCTCTCACGGCGTATCTCCGCTGTAACCGCTGGGCGCCCTGCAGCACCAGAGTCCATGCCACACAGCTGGAGAGACCAGCGGCTTCCAACGCGACTCACATTATCGGGTCAAGGACAGCTATAGCCCTGCTGAAACTGCCGGTAAGTCCTGAGACTTACACATCACTACCCACTTCAAAGTTATTTATAAGCAATGTGAAGGAAGTGTTAGCTACTTTAGTTTATGATGGATTTCTATTTACCATGCTTCCAGATTTCATTTACACAGATAGTATTTTTTGGCAGAATTATACTGTAGTCTTATTATGATGAGGATATGATAACATTACTTCAAAAGCAGTTATTTTTGGTGAGGAGCAAATTGATGCACTAAGCTGAAATGCTCTTCAAAGTATAACTGTACTTAAGGTTTTGCTCTGTTTTGTTTTTCTGACGTGAGATCTTTGATGAGAAGAGATAGAGGAAAAGAGGTAGACAAAAAGAGAAGAGACTGTCTGGTAATGGATGAATCAAGCAGAGACTTGAACTGAACAGAGTTCACTGTTACATCATGGTTCAGCACAGAGGCCACAAATTCTCATTGGTCATGGACAACGACTCAACCCAAGAGGCTTTCGCGGGGCTTGGAGCCGAGGAAGGGGACGAGGTTTTCGGACACATTCCCTCCAACAAGGACCCCAACTGGTGCAAGACCCCCACCGGACACATCAAAAGGCCCATGAACGCCTTCATGGTCTGGTCTCAGATCGAGCGGCGGAAGATTATGGAGCAGTGGCCGGACATGCACAATGCAGAGATCTCCAAGCGCCTGGGGAAACGCTGGAAGATGCTCCCGGACTACGAGAAGATCCCATTCATCAAGGAGGCAGAGAGGCTCCGCCTCAAGCACATGGCCGACTACCCAGATTACAAGTACCGGCCACGCAAGAAGAGCAAGTCCTCCACGCCTGTCAAGGCCGGGGAGAAGGTCCCACCGAAGACGGGCAAGGCCGGTCATGGCCGCACCTCCACCAGCAAAGCACTCAAAGTCAAACCCTCCACTTCCAAACACAAAGTGAACCTTAACGGCAATAAGTACAAGAGCTATGACGAGAACGTGGGCGAGGATGACACAGTGGATGTAAAACTGGCCCGAGTCGCGCCGGACGAAAGGAAGGCCCCTGGGGCGAGAGGCCCTCATCAGGCGGCCCCAGCGCCCCCTGAGGGCTCAGCCTCCGCTGCCGCTGCTCAGCCCCGGCTAAAAGTGCCCGTCCCCCAGCCGGGCTGTACCGTGGCACGCCTGCCTCCAGATACCGCCACCACCCCAGGGGGCGCCAACCAGACGCCCGTGGAACCCAGAGCACCGCTCAACGCCAGGGAGCCTCTCGCCGGCAGGCCATCCACGCCCACCTCCACCAGCTCCTCCTCCGTGTTGTCGTCCGCCTCCTCTGACGAGGAGCTGGACGAGGAGATTTTGCACATCATATCCAACGCCAGCTTTGACAGCGTGCCCATGGACTGCTCCGGTCTGGACAAAGACTTCGAAGTCTTTCACACCAACTCAGGATCCCACTTTGATTTCCCCGACTACTGCACACCAGAAGTCAACGAGATGATATCGGGAGACCTGCTCGTGCCCAGCATCTCTGACCTAGTGTTCACCTACTGAGCACCTCTGACCTGCTGCTCACCCGCCAAACATCTCTGAACCGGTGTTCACCCCCGAGGTCAGCCACAACCTTGACTTTTTCTCGCCAGCAGACCTACCTATAAATGCCTCCCTTGTGACCACTGCAAATCCAGTTTTTTTCCTTCTCTGGACATGGACACTGCACCTTTTTTTCTCCACTGTTTAAATTTTTATTTTATTTTTTGGCTAAGAAACCCGTAAGTGCTATTGCTTTCATTTTCCCCAGAGCGACGCACCTTCCCTCAGCTTAGGTTCAGACAGCACAGGATTCTGTAAAGTCTTCTCAGAGAGAAAATGAGAACAAGGTAGGAGGGACAGACACGTCTGCAGCACCATCTCAGCAAAAAAATTTGTATCAAGAAACAGGAAAATGAGATTTACATTGGTGTGCCATTTAGTGTTAAAAGCATTCAGTAGTGTATTTAAGCTACACAGTATTCTATGCTGTTAAAAAAATTAAATGTTACGAATGAATTATTTATATCGTCTGCAAAAACAAGAGTAATGCACCCATCACAGAGGTGCATTGTCATTATTTTTGTAACTGTGCTAGCTGTATAATCATCAGATACAGTTTAAGTACAGCTATAGTGTTTAGGTTGTTGGAGAAGCTTCTGTTTTTCCACATTATAAAAAAGGCACAAAAATCTAATCACTAAGAAAGGTATTAATGTGAAAGGTGGATGGGGTGAGAAGTGAACGTTTGGGGAAGCTGTGCGTCTGGTGAGTCTGCTCTGCAGCGTGTTACAGACAGACAGCCAGCCAGCCAGCAATCGCAGTGCCCCAGACCTGAGGTGAATATACTCTGTTACTCTGCCGGTGCAGAACAGCTGCGGGGAAAAAAAAAACCTCAGACAGCCGGGGCTGTAATTTACATCATACCCCCCGTCCATAACTGGGTAATGTAATTTACATCACGATGGCCCCGATCCGTTAGTGAAATACAGCTTTCATCAATCTGATAATACCGTAGACATTAAGATGTATGTGTCATTATACTCGTCCCAACATAAACCTTGTTGTGTGCCTGATTTTCGTCAGTTTAGCCTCTGGTGTGTAGGGGAGAGGGAGGGTGGCGGGGGTGGGGATTTGGGGGTGAGGGGGTGGGAGGGGTTAGGGTTGAGCGTTTTTTTGTTTTTTTTTTTGGGTGGGGGGATAGGAGCTGTGCATCTGTGCATGCAGGGCTGCAGCCTATTGTGTGGGACCGGGCTGGACCGCAGCGCTTGAGGAGCGTCTGCCGGGGGGTGACGATTCAGCGCGACTCACCGGCCGGCTCACTAGCATGCATGTCATGTCTGCAGTCTGGCTCCAGCTGCCTGATCAGGGCCCATCTATGAATGGAGGGAAATCTGTGTCCACCAGCTGTCTCCATTGACTCTCTCAGGGATCGTCTGTCTAGGTCCTAGTGCCTCCCATAGGTAATTCGTCTGCGCTCTCTATCCCTCCGTCTCTCTCTCTCTCTCTCTGGGAAGACCGGTGCGGATACGGAACAGGGAGAGACAAAGCATGTCGACTCCTCTCTGTCACTGAGAACGAGGGAACTCCTCATCATCATTTGAACGTGTCTTCTTCAGCACTGGGAAAAAGGACCAGCATTACTCTCCCATCCCAGAGGCTGTCAGTAAGGGGAGAGGGGAGGAAAAAAAAAACTGTGTTTATAAAAAAAAAAAAACTTATATAAACTGCTAATCCCGCTCAGCTCCAGTTACCTGCTACAACGTAACTTCAACAACTGTGTTTCCATACAGGAGTGGGAACGTTCGCAGAAAGGGAATTATTGTGCGTTTTGGTTTTGAGATGAACCTCAAGGTTTCCGATTACATAATGACTGTT
Source organism: Albula goreensis (assembly GCA_022829145.1). Taxonomy (NCBI): domain Eukaryota; kingdom Metazoa; phylum Chordata; class Actinopteri; order Albuliformes; family Albulidae; genus Albula; species Albula goreensis. The sequence continues at coordinate 31,073,207 of CM040754.1, read as the reverse complement.
AACACACTGGCCAGCAGAACGACACCAGATTCACCTCACAAAATTACGCTGGTGGAACTGAAGCAAACCCCTACGACAGACTCTGATCTTTGATAATGACCAAAACTCATCTTATTTAACTCTTTCTCTGCCAGTGCTGGCAAATTATTTCTGATGATGAAATATTGTCTGTGGAGCATGGACTGTTTGTTTTTTATTTTTTTTAACCATGTTCCTCACCCTACTCTTGTCACCGTGTCACACCAGCTCATTCAGGTAACCATTGGTTGAATCAGGAAAAGGTTAAATATGGGCAGAAAGGTCATATTTACACCCAGATCAAAAAAACAGAAAAAAACACAAAATCGAGGCCTTTATTTACTCCTTAAAACAATACAGAAACTCCAGTCACATCATCCTCAGAATGGGTACGCCTACTTTGTAAAGAAAAAAAGCAATATGCCTTTTTGTGTGTAAGACAGTGCTTTAAAATGAATTGAATGAACAGCATTTTGACAAAAATGACAAATGACTACGGAAAAAACTGACAGCTTTAGGTCCAGTCACAAAATGTCTGTGGAACTTCAGGCAATGTCTGCTTCCTGTTGTTTTTTATGCCACAAGTAGCGGCATAGTCAGCATGCCCTGGAGAATATTTACCTTAAAACAGTGTTCATCAGGACCACACAGTTTTTTACTGTAACATTCTTAAAGAAGTTATCTTCATTAAGGATCTTCCATTGGTAGAGCTCCTTGTCGAGACATATCTTTGCCAAACACACACACACACACACACACAACACAAATGGATTTCATTGTGAGATCAGTAGATTTCACTGTCCATGATGTGGTCAGGGATCGAAAATATTTCATATACAGTACAACATCGGTGTTTTAACGCAATAATCGTTACCATCACTTCATGCATGGAATGGATCCAGTATTTTCATCTTAGTTTATTGACGTTTATCTGTCAACCTGACTAATACTCAGCGTTATAACACAACCGATATTAAACCAGACACCAGCAGTATACACCTACAAACTGGACTCAGGAGAAAACAATCTGCTCACTGTGCAACTGCTTTGACTAGATTTAGTTGTTTTGCTGTGTATGGCTATATATTAGATGTATCTACAAAAAACTCATGTAGCAACAGAAGAAAATAATGCTAGATTACACTTTTTAAAAGATTAAATATTTGGAACGACAGTATTTTACAGTCTTTTTTGGTGCATTTCCAATTGTAAATAAAATAATTTATTTAATTATATAAAATGTCAAAAAAGAAGGTTTATAATTACATCCTGGGCAGGTTTAGAAACATTACCAGCATTTTAAAGTATTTATTTTATGTGTCTTTTTTATTTTTTGGTTTTGTTTATTTTTATAAGTATTTTTTGTAGTCTTGTTTGTTTGATATTCTTACAGGGAACAGCCAGTGAATAGGGTAGACGCTCACAGATGGGCTTGGGCAAATTACTGTCAGTGTGATAAATGCAAAAAGCTGCGTATAAATTAAATTGTGTAAAAAAAAAAAAAAAAAAAAAATACACCCATCTGGCTTGCACCTCCTTCTCCAAACTCCATGTTGATGAATAGGGGAGGGGTCCCAGAGACAGAGCCACAAGGACAAAGCAGATTTCCAGATTCGCCGATTTCACACGTCCCGTCTCAAGTGGGGCATGAGAGCAGCTCAGCCATGCTCAGCACGTCTGTCTTGAGCCGAATCAGGCCTGTCTGTAGACACAGCCTCCCGCTTTGAGCCGTTCAGATCTATCTATAGTCACCACCCCTGAACTGGGCCGAATCAGATCTGTCTATAGTTATAACCCCTGAACGGGGCCAAATCAGGTCTGTCTACAGTCACCGCCCCTGAACTGGGCCAAATCAGATCTGTCTATAGTTATAACCCCCTGAACGGGGCCAAATCAGGTCTAGCTATTGTCATGACCCCTGAATTGGACCAATTTGTGTGCATGTATAGTCACAACCCCTGAATTTGACAAAATAAGGTATATCTATAGTCACGACCCCCAAGCTGAACCAACTCAGGTCTGTTTATAGTCACAACCACTGAATTGGGCCAAATCAGGTCTGTCTATAGACACGACCCCTGGATTGGGCCACATCAGGTCTAGGCATAGTCACAAACCCTGAACTGAAGCAAAACAGGCGTAGGTGTAGTCAGTACCCCTGAATGGGGCCAAATTAGGTCTAGCTATAGTCATGACCCCTAATTTGAGCCAAGTCCAGACTGTCTACAGCCCATGAATTGGGCTGAATCAGGTCTGCCTATAGCCACAGCACCTACATTGGGCCACAAAGCTGGACCTGTCTATGACGTCTGAATTTGAGACCAGAGCCAGGGGGCCTCTCCAAACCTCAGGGTGCTCCCGCTCCCTGGTCCACACCATTAACCGGACAGAATGAGCAAGATGTGAGAGAACCATACAGCAGCGTGTATGAAGAAGTAGCCAAAATCCGACCATGATGCCTCACACAAATACACTGTTTACAGGTTATCACAGTGGACTAAGTCCATCACAGAGAATGTTTTTCTTTTTGTCCTCACAATGAGAGAACTGTCTAATTTTCTATGTTTTTTGATGCTCATTTCTATATACATGTACTATACTCACAAGCAAGTGTTCTGGTCTAGGACTGCACTTTAAGGAACATACACTGGGCAAACTTTGATCCTGTGTAATGGAGCTTAAAAGGAGATCCATCCACTTTCACCCACTAAAGATGTGTCCATCTCAGAATTAAGGTTTGTCTTGTAACAGGAAGATGCCTTAAAAAGAGGCTAAATCAAATGCGCTGAATTTTGAATTCCTTCAGTTTTATCAATACAGATCAAAAACGAGGGAAAAATACAAAAAACTGTAAGAAAAAAATGTCACAAGCTGTTTACTTGTATGAATCTTGTTTGTGTGTCAGGAATTTTTTTATTTAACTGGTCATAAGTTGATGAAGGTCCATTTTGGAAGACCCTTGGCTGAGCAATGTACTGTGAACTGTACAGAACCACATACTGAAAACGGACTTGACTCACAGTACAATAACACAAGGCTGTCCACATTTGAAATTCCGTATATGTACCTGAGTAACTAGCATTTTCAAATGTTTATTAAATCAACTCATTTGATTCTGGGATCATAACTGAAATGTGGTATATTAGGTAAATGGACATTAAACCTAAATGATTTTGGTAAATCTGATAGTTCAGTGTAGTTATGCATGTATGTGAAATATATGATTCTCTCACAAGGGGAGTATCTGCATTCCCTTTGCTTGTCATCTGATTACTACATAGTATCCTTATTATAATTATTCCTATTATGATTATTACTTCAGAAATTTGCAGAATACAAAACTTTTATTGTCTTGCACAAGAGAATGGCAGAGATACAAGCATCAAGTTTTAAATGTGAAGATGGTTTTAGCAGGGAGGTAAAGTCTAATTTGAGGTGTCAAAATGTCATCAAAGCAAAAACAATAAGAGCCATATGGTCTATGCTTAGGTGTTGCTATAAAATAATGTTGATATTATTATTATTATAATTATTGGCGATGTTATGATGGGAATGCTACCGCTGTGTAGACTGCAAACCTTCTGCACAAAGCTCTGCAGTTCATGTGTTACTGAAACATGATGTATTTTTATATCAGTCTTGACTGTAAAATTAGACAAACTCATCTCATTCTGTGTGGAAAAAATGTTGAAATGTGTTCATCTTATTTTCAATCACTTTGTACAGATTACAGTTATCATTATTTTACTATTATCATGTATGTTTTTTGTAGCACAGTACGTTCTGCTTTTGGGCAAGCAGGTATGTAGATAGACATGAAAGCACTTTGTTGTAAATACTGTATGTAGGACTTGAGGGACGCCATGTTCTCATTTTTTGGGTATAGGTATCAGTGTAGTGACACTTTATTCATCACTGAATAAACTGTTATAGTCAACGTCTCTTCTTGGTTTCTTTCGCGACTCGGAAGTGGCAGACTCAACACAGAAACAGGGCGCTCACGTTTTGTTTCTGGTAGCGCTAGCTGTTTAGCTCCCACTAAAACGTTGCGAGGAGTTTCAGAAAGGATGCAGGTGTTCTTGTGGTTAGACTCTAAACTGTATTGTGATCGTGCCATTTAGAGCACACCCCAAACACACACAGACACAGAGATAAAGAACATTGTACTGGGTGCAAAACAGATTAAATTGAGAGTAGTTTGGCTTTTTGAGCTTGTTGTCTCGCATACACTCTTAGAAGAAAAACGTTTCCTTAAGGGTTCTTCATTTGTCCCACCGGGGGAAAAACATAAAGCTTTTTCTCTGCAGAGCCTTATTCTGAAGGTTATATAAAGAACCCCTTAAATATATCAGCACCTAAGAAGAACCTTTAAGATGCTAGAGAGAACTTTTTCTTCAAAGAATGTACAGCAGTTTTTCAAGCCCTTGAGTTCCAGATCACGTTGTTGAAAGAAAGAGCTAAGCAAGCTTTATGGCACTGATCCAGGATGAAGTCAAAGCAAGGTGGAGAAGACATGCAGCTTCTCTGGTGTGTTTTGCCAGCTTCACAGACCACTTATTTTAACACTGACAAGCTTCATGGGAGTTTCCTTACTGTAAGACTTTTATGCGTTCAAAGTGTTAACACACAGGCCTCCGGAATAACACAGTGAATCTCTCTATCCCCAAAATAAAGATCTTCTCGACTTTTATTACTTTGAAACATTAATTGAATTCTGCAATACTTATTGGTCTGTTGGGGCCCAACATTCTTGGTTAGAGTGCAAAAAAAAACTAATTACACCACAGACTGTTAACATAAATCTTTAAACTATGCGGTCATTGGCACGGAAGCACCAGCAAGCCACTACTGATACTGTCTCAATTAAACAAAGGATGTTTTTTTCAGTTTAAAAATCAATGATCAAAGGGTGGTCCTTCATTTCTGGCCCTGGAGACTCAGAAGGCTACACCATCCAGCTTTAGCTGTCTACACGGTCATTGGAAAACTGATCTGAAAAAATAAAACATTTACCAGCAGTAATGAACACTGAAACCAAGTAGAAGTGGACTACTCTTGGGTATATCCATAAGACTCCCAAGGCACGTAGCGGCCAAAGTTATAATTGCGCCAATTTTCCACTTTAAAGATAAAAATAACTCAACGAAAGGGCAGTGCGAGGCTATCAAAGCAACCCACCACAATCTGTGGCTCACCCTATGGGTTGCATACTGAGAATATAAGTTGCAAAGTCATCTCTAAATTACATAACAGGTAATGGGTAGCTGTTGAAGTACACTGAATTCGCCTTTCTTTTTTCTTGATGCTTCTCTACAGGGGAAATCCTATCCAGGGAATGTTCAGAAATGCTATCACTGTGTACATCAAGTAGAAGTGTTTTCATGCTGTGTTAGTTCAAACAGCCCATTATCTTGAAAAACTACTCGCGGTGGCTTGAGTAATATGCGCTTGCAGCAGGCAATCGATTACTTCCCGCTCTGTATCAGCTATTGGCCAGAAAAGACCAGGTGTTCGGTACAAACTGTAATTCTGTGGTGATGTTATTTTCTGTGATTTTCATTACAGTGAAATTATAAATGTTTGACCTTTTGGTCAGTGTTGGTTGCCGTCTTTGATGGCCAATGTTGAAATAAACAGACAACAGCCGAGTGTACGTGTTTATGTGTTGCTAAATAACAGCATTATGATGATCGTGATGAAGTTAAATGTCACAATCGAGCAACAAGAGAGCATACACAGGCTCTGTAGGCCTGTGCCTGTGTGGGTGGAGTGTGAATGCAGGAGGGAAGTCTCTATACACACTGACAGGACCGGTTTCACTTACACTTTCGCGTCTCGTGACCTTTCAGGCGTTCGTTCACCTCTGCCTGCTTCCGCTGAAGAAGTGCCGGAGACTGTCTCTGAACGAACCTCGCAGTAATGAGTCTTAAACCAGTTTTAGCTGACCTGGGGAGGAGCCTAAACTGTTTTCAGATGGTTAGTCCTGAACTTTATCCTGTCAACACTTCCCATTTTAAGAATTAATACATACTTGTAATTAAAGACCTCAGTTCACAATTACCTCACAGTACACTCAACATATTATAAGTTGACATTTCCCATGAAAAAATAAAGATGAGGTTCACCATTAAGTCCATAAGAAAGCATTGTTGGGTGGATCAAAATCAAACCAGGGAATCGACACGTGTGTTATATGTCTAACCAGATATCTCCCCTGGGAAACACATACAGCCCATAAGTATCATTCAGTCCATTACACAGAGTGTACTAAAAAAAAACACCAAAACTGCATATCCAAATGGCACATCCAGGGGTATAGGTGGGAGATTCAGTCTACATATCTTGCTGTGCACATATTTGCCATGTATGCTCTTAAAATAACTCTAACTTGTTGGATGCGTTCATTAGTAGAGTGAGCATAAGCTAGGGGCCGAGCAAGGCGAAGAATTTGCTGGTGTAATTCAGCGGTTGTAAAAAACCCAGTCGAAGGGGACCTGAGGTGGGACAGTGAGAGGCAGGTGGCTCATTATCCTGAATGCTTTCCGCTATCTGCTATCTCATCCTCAGCTTCTGCCCCTGTGGCCGCTCTCTCTGTGCAGCCAACGCTGTCAGAGGAGAAGCCTCCAGCTTCGACGCTGCCACATCTCAAATCGCCCCTGGTCCCCTGCACGGCGCCCAGGCCTGGGGGGTGGGAAGGGGGTTGGGGGAGGGGGGGTTCCGGTTCTTTCTGCTCACCGGAGGAGGGTGAATGCAGTGCAGAGCAGTTTCATTTTACCGTGTTAAGGCAAGGGTCCAGAGAAGACATTCATACACTAACTCACAGGCCAGACATAGTTGGAAAGGTGCTGTAACAACACAAAGATGCTACCTTCCTAAAAAAAAAATAGAAGTCAAAAGGACATATAGTGAAATAGCATTTTTCTATTTGTGTTTCTCCTTCCCCTTCATCTGCATGACTGTGGGATGCTACATCTCCCATCGCACAGGCAGCCTGGGAAACAGATTACCAGAGCTTACAAAGGGTGGAGGTTTGTGTCTCAGTGAAGCTCTCTCCCAAAGCCTTTCTACATCACAGCTGTGATGCCTTCCACTGTCTTTAGTGATTTATCTACATTTGTCTCTCTCTCTTTCTTCCCTCCCTTTCTCTATCTGTCTTTTTTTTAAGACTGCAGCTAAGGAAAGGATTAGGCACCGGTAAACTGCTGTGTCAGTCCGGCCCTGCTCATAAGAGAATCAATTAAAGCGCACTAATTGCTTCCAATTATACAGCAATAAGCAGCTGATCTGATTACAGCGGGGAGGCTGAGAGCGGCACGCAGAGGCCGGTCAATCCGTTCCCTCTCCTGACTCGCCTGCTCGCTCGACTCCCCCAGATTAGTCCTCTTCTGCTTGCGTCCGCGCTTGTGTTTGCGTCCTTACAGTCTTCTCTACCCCCCCCACCTTTCCTCCCCTTCTTCCAAGAGCCGCGATGGTGCAGCTCTGCTTTAATGAGTCAGCGATTATACTCTTATAGCCACTGCACCACGGATCAGAGGGAAGCGACGGCTTCAGCACGGCACGGCGGCAGCAGCTCGCTCCTCGGTCCAGCGGGCTCGTTGGGTATTTATACATTCTTTATTTTCCTTCGCTTGTTCTTTTTGCTGGGTCGTTCCACGCTTTTAGCCCTCTTCCTATATTCCCAGGACTAATAGAGCAGGCAATGAGAGTGCAGACCGCCAATTGTAAAAGGTCAGCTTGACATCTGCTGGCACCCGCATATTCCCTCCAAAAGCATGCAAAGACTTGAGGTAAAAAAAAAAAAAAAAAGAAACAGAAAACCAGTGTTAGTGTGAGGCGACTGCAGAAGGGTTCCAGTTTGGAGATGGACATATCTGGAGTGGCTGTCCCCTTGGGGGAGTGAGCACAGATGCCACTCACTGCCAGAAGGTGACAGTAATGAGTTTTTAAGGAGGTTAGCTCCCCAGCCAAGGCCTTGCACCTCCAGCTCAAGGGGGCTCTAGCCGCCCTGTCTGTTTCAGCGGGGCCTGGGGCTTTCTCCTTACCTGTGTCGAGGTGCCTCAGGGCTTAGTCTACAGGCTGTTCAATTTTAGCAAATAAATCAAAACTGTTTCCTTGTCCCTGACCTTGGTTTAATTAGCCATGGGTCAGCGAGGTGTCACGAAAACCAAAAATGGGCAGAGTTACTGCAGCTATCAATGATGCATTAATCTGAACCAATCATTGGCGTTTTTGGAGGAAAGAACAATCTTCTATTGGTTCAGACTGTTTGACAGTGTGCTATTTCTGTGGCCATTTTTGGGTTCCATGAGACCTCACTCTTCTGTAACTAGTTTCAGTTACCATGACAAAGGACCACTCCCCCCAACCCCTTGCCTTGTGGTCAATATCCAGGTGGACATTTTGTCCTCTATGTCCCTTACTGTCCTTACATTCACTGTCTCACTCCTCTCTTCTCTTTACCATTTACTCCCAAGGCCTGCTTCCGCTTTAATGTTCCACAGAGATCTGCACCCGTTTCCACGGAGATCTGCCCCCGTTTTCATTTCCTGGAAAAGCAATTTCAGCATTGACACTTTGATATTGCCAGGCCGGGGCTCGCGTGTTTGTGTTTCTGCGCACGCCGTAAATGCCGCGTTTACAGCGGTCCTGTAAATTCAAATAAATAAAAGCATCATATTTATTCATAAAGGGCCTATGAGGCCCAAATGAATCGTAATAAATCAAGAGGCGCGCAATTTTTACACACAAATCCGTCTCTTATCTGGACTCTGACGCTTGTGTGCCCAACACTTTTATGATCCGCAAATTTACATCTTTCATGCATTTTCATCATCTTCCCATGTAGATAATGACAGTGGCATTATGCATAGATAAGAAAATGTGCTTTATTTGTAATGCAATGCAACTGCAACATACGTTTATGACATGGCTTTTTCTCAATGGCAGAGAACAGGGGGAAATTTCATATAAAAGATGCTCTGACTGACTAAAATTTAAATGCAACACATTATATTTTTCAAAAGATGCTCTGGCTCAAGCTTTTAAATGTAATGTAAATATCTTCTCTTATTCTCAGTTTTGTAGCTATTATAAAATTGGATATACCGCTCAGTAAATGTCAATGAACACACTCCCACAACATGCAGCATGGACAGCGTATATGTAAAGATGAATAAAAAATGAGGTGGTTGTGTTTTTACATCTAAATTCTTGTGGTACACGTCCGCATGTCAGCAGGATAAAAAGAACCAATCTGGCAACTTGCTGCTGGCATTGACCCAGATTTCTCCAACGCTGACCTTGCTCCGTCTTCATGTGTGGGGCATCCTTCAAACAAACTCCCCCACACACACACACACTCACAAATTTATATACTCCCCCCACCCCACACACACACACACACACTCACACACACACTTAAAAATTCATACAGCCCCCCCATCAAACACACACACACATACACACACAAACTTAGTCACAAATTCATACACCCACTCTCACCACACACATAGACACAAACACAAACAAACACACACACACACACACACACACTCACAAATTTATATACTCCTCCACCCCATCACGCACACACACACTTAAAAATTGATGCAGCCCCCCATCAAACACACACACACACAAATTCATACACCCCCCCTACTCTCACCACACACATAGACACAGACAAACAAGTACACATAATTCATACAGCTCACCGACCCCACACAAACTCAATCACTAACTCATACACTCTCCCACCCTCCCCCTCTCTCCACACACACATACACACACACACACACCTGTTGTGAATACCCACAGTGGAAACAAGTACTGATAACATCCATGATAGTACTTAGATGTGCCTTACAGTACTTTTGACAGCATGGATTTATCTCTGTCCCGCTGCATGCAGGATACAGAAGGTCCTTCATCACATCATTGATGAATACTGGAGCAGAAACACCATGACACGGTCATCAGACAACACTGTCAGCAGAGCTACACTGTGCTCCATAGGCTCCTGTTCACCTGCAAGCAAGCAGGTAGTGAATATGTACCATTGCCTGCTATTCACCAACTGATAAGCAGGTACTGAATATGTACTATTCTCCTATAGTCAGACCAGTATTTAGCATGTTCCATAGGCTACCATTCACCTAAAGGCAGGCAGGCATTGAGTGCATTCTAAAGCCTGCTATTCACCAACAGACGAGCTGGCTCTGACTGCATAGGCTGCAATTCACCTTCAGATTCACTGTTAAAACCCCTTTTTGATTGAAAATGGCAAATCAGACATCTTACATTATGGATAATTAACCCTATTCTTCCAGGTACACTGACTTCCCAAATACTTCCCAGCCAACTTCCAGTCACAACAGATACATTTTATACCCAAATTTGTATTGTTATTATAAATGTTATAATTTATATATAAAAGAGGCATAGAAAGTAAATAACTACAATCCAAGGATTCAACATCTATCAATTTATATAGCTAAAAGCTAGTGAACATTTAGCTTAGCTAGTACACTGGGGTTAAAAAAAAATATGGATTTCCTGCTTGTTACAATCACCATTGTAAACTAAAAGCACCTGTTTTCTGCTCAGTCTAACTTCATATTAATCTTTTTACCATATTAACATGTTCATGTTTCCCTGAAGCACGCTCATACATATAAATGCTCAAACAGTAAATGTTGGATGCCATGTTTCTGTAAATAACCAGCTTGTGCTGGTTTTCTCTGAGACAGTGACAGACACAGGAACTGAGGCGATGGGCCCCTTGCTGATGCGTCTTCAGAAAAGGAAAGCCTGGCTTTCACCCACACACATCCCACCTGGCTGCTACACGCTCGGGGTTTTGTAGGTCACGCCTCACAGCTCGCGGCTCAGGCACACTGCGTAGCGTGTGCTAGCTCTGTGAGATGTCAGATAAACATGGAACCGCTTCTGCGCCCCCCAACCCCCAATCCCCCAATCCCCCCAACCATGACATGTGGCTCGGCCTGCTCCAAACCTCCACCTTTTAACAGGAAGCAGATGCAATTCAGGTCTCCGACAAAAAAACTGACCCAAGAGTTTTGGAGATACTGCTCCAGATTTCCAAAAAAAATTGACCCAAGGAGCAAAGGCTTCACCAAGATGTCCAGAAATTGAAAAAAAGAATCACAAGCTGGCCCATTTTTCAAAAAACCAGGAACCAGTTTCCACAGTACTGATCGCAACCTTGAACGCCTCTGGCTTGTGTTCACAGTGTGGCTGCAATGTAGCCCCCATATGTATGACCATCACTGTCATGCTCGTTCTAAGGATTTGTATACATTTTTTTCAGAACTGATTTTTTGTTTTGTTGGGTTAGGGATTTTTTTTATGGCACCCAACCCCCTCACCCCCGACCCATCCACCAGTTGTTCCCACTGAGCCCCCGTTAATCCCATGTTTTCCAGTGGATTTGCCCCCCCCAACCCCCCTTTCAATAGGTTTAGAGTAAATTGTGGGGTCTGGAGAGGACTAAGCTGAGTTTAAGCCTTTTAAAATGGAAGCTGAATCATTGCCCTCTGCACGCCCAGTTGCAAGTTTTATTTTCAAGAGAGAGCCGCGTTGCTCCAATGGGTGCAAGAGAGAGACGGGCTTTACTCTTTATGTAGAGCAGGGAAGAAGAGCAGTGACTTGGTTATGTAAGCCACACACAGTAAAATATGTTTCATTACCTATCCTCATTTTCATCTTCTATGGGCATTTTATATCTCCCAGCAGGGTAACAGTGCTTTCACAGGAACGAAAGATTAACCTCAATACATCTTCAATACATTAAGTTCTTAGAAGAGAACAACTGATCTATATATATCCTGCTTACTGTGTACTGTTTTATATAAATTCTACATGTGGAAGTACAATCTTTGGTAGGTCTTCAATGTCACCGCTTGCAGTTGGCTGTTGGCATTGCTGTCAAGTCATGCACTTTTACTCAGTGAACATTTGCAATGTAGAAAAGATAAATATTGTTTAAATGAGCAAAAGATGCAAAAGCTAAAAAAAGGGAAAATCAAACAATTTACACCCAACAACATTTACCTAAATAATTACGATTTAAATTAACTGTTATAAGCACAACCAGGCCCTAACCGGTCATAATCCACATAGTTTAAATACAATTATTCAACACCAGATTATTTCAAACTTTCAAAATTATTTGATGAGTCATGATACACTATAACCACCATTCAATACATATCTTAGTTTTGGGGTTTTGGGGTCAAAGTTCAATTTTGGTACAGAAGAAATTCTCATGAAAAAAATTAATGTCTTTTAAAAACCACAAACTCTTTCCTATACTCTGAACTATCCTCAGCCCTTTCTTCCTCACTTGCCATTGTCAAGAAAAACAGCTTGGACTTTGTTTATTCAGTAGAACCACAACAATCTGGAAATGCCAGCAATCCAAACCGGGTAAAAACCTGGAAGTACCATTGTAGTTATTCCTCACTAATCTCAATCACCATCGCAAAAAAGGTGAGCATCAACCAAAACACTATCACAGCATGCAATTATAATTGGACAGCGAATGTCTCAGCACAATCGCTAAGGGAGACTATTTATTTGGGGAAAAAAGAACAAGCTGGATAGCACAAGCTTGCGCGCACTTAAAAGATTGATTGGACATATCCGTTTCATTAGGCAAATGACCGGCTAGCCAGCTAAGGTGCAGATTTGCTAGGCTCATCTAAAAATTCAAGTAAATGAAGCTAGCTAACAAGTTATACGAATATCTCTGTTTAAGAATACATAATTTTTTTGTCTGTTTAACTACCAACACAAAAAGGTGAACATTAATCCAAAGTTTATAAGAGTTTCATATAAACATCTCCTGCCATAATTGGTGGTTGTAGGGGAAAACAGTATTTCTACAATGAGAAAAAAGGTACCCGCCTACTCCAGCAGCCTTCAGAAGCTCACATCTCATCACAGAGATGTTCAGTTCTCTTTGTGGACAACACCAAGCCACCCATATCAAACAGTTAATTTCAGATATGCTTACCACTACACCCCTAGTATTTATAGGCTTGCAGCATTTCTTCACAAACAGCAGCATAATTTAAAGGAAATTCTACTGAAACAGTGTGACACCAAAATGATTCACAGTGGAGCTCATGGGAAATGGAGTCCAGCAGCACATATCCTCTCAGTATTATATATAAATATCTGATGCAAGGTTCACCAAAAAAACCTCTAAATAAAAACCTTGCACATATACATCTTAGCATCTGACTTTGTGGAAAGCATTTTGTCACATCCATAAGAATAGCAGCCATCATTAACTGAAAAACAGTACCACTGAACTCTTACACGCTGCCTCATAAGTGCTGTCACCGCCACAATTTTGTTAGACCCAAGAAATCTCCTGTAGAGACACTGCAGTTGCCCTGTGGTACCTTCACGTGTGAATTAGTGGGAGAGTAAGCAATGATCTGGTTTGATTGCATCTACTGACTGCTGTACCCCTATCCCTGCTGTACCACTTTAGCTCATATATGATACAGTTCATATATGACATTATAAAATGCTTTGCATATTATTAACCTAACCATAAAATTGGATCCTTTTGTTAAAATACTGGGGATTAGACACACAAAAACAGAGAGTGAGGTTGAGCTCAAAGTACTCAACAGTTCACTGTATAAAGTGACCAAGGGCATATGTGGTATTATTAATAGTCTAGTCTGGGAGTTTGGTTTACTACCCCTGTGTTGCGGTTTGATAATCTGTACAATATATTATATAACTTCATAGCTGTATTCAGTTGATTCCATAGTTATTAGCCAGCTGGCTGTGAGAGCTTTGATATTTTATAATTTGTTACCTTTTCACAGTTACAGTATGGCCTGTCAACAACATCAGCTAATGACAGAAAATATCTGGCAACGGTGTTGACTGTCATGTTTACATTTCTCGAGGATTAACGGCATTTCAATGATCAGGGCTGAAAGTGTTTGCTTCATGTTGAACATGTTGTGTAATCATCCTACATCCTATGGCAATAAAATTTATGATGGATGAACAAAACATGATTTAAACGCACTAATGCTACCATCAAAATTATTTCACCATTGAGAGAATGACCTGATGGTCAAGCAAACAACACAGTTATCCTGAAGGAAATTTTATTACTTTGGGGCGATACATCACTGGATTTTGTTCTGACTTAAATGTAAATCGAAAAACGTGGAATATTCATTGCTCGGAGTGTGAATAAACAACTATAAGAACATAAGCGTCTTGAATTTTAAACCAGGCCAAAGCCTGTGATATGCACTTAGTGAGAGGGATTAGAATAACTGAATTTTTTTTTGTTGTTGATTTCTTTTTATCATCTGTGTTTGAGGGAGAAGAGCCTGGCATCTGTTTGTGGTGTGAACACGAATCCACAAAGCGCGGATCAAGCCAAAGATCAGGGGAAGATAAACCCCCGGTGAGTTAGAGGGCAGGGGCAAACCATGTGACCCCTCTCTGCCCAATGACCCATTGGGGGGGTGGTGGGGGTATCTGAGCTGGCCCCCCGCCGGCTCATGATTCTCCCTTTTGTTCCATCCGTCCGCTCGAGCTGACAACAAGAGTTGGACATTACAAATGTATTCATACTAGAGGCCTTGTGCCAAGTTTGATGGATGCTATAGTAAAAATAAACAGAGGCTACATCCAGCTGGGAATAGGGCCTGAGCGAATCCCACATATAAAAAATCCTCCTCCTATCAATACACAAGTTTATTACTCTGTCAGAAAAAGTGGCCTGCACTGTAGTAACACGGTACGAACATCACAAGCAGTATTTAGGCCCGTCAGTAATTCATCGCCTTGAAAATAAGAGCTTAGATGTTTAGCGCATAAGTGTCTCTTGTGGGTGGACATGTGAGGCGTGCCGGTTTGAACGTAACAGCCCCTAAGACAGATGTGCGGCTAACATATGATGATATGATATGTGGTGATGGGAAAAGTGTGTTTCAGGAACCTCATTATGACAAGAGGTAATATGCTGTAAATCAGCCAGGCCAATAAACCAATCAAAAGACTTTTTGAGGTCTTGTGTACTGTTGTTTTCAGCAACACAGTATTCCACCCTTACTGAAACTCTGCAGGCTATAACAGCTCACGACGACCAATGAGATCACACAATTTTATAGCTTTGCTATCTTTTTTTATAGCAGTCCTTGGGAGAACCCAAAAGCACAACTTGTATGGAATTATTTGTCCTTCTCTCAAAAAAAGTCATTTAAAACGTGAAGGGATGGGAGCAGATTCGAGCCCATGTCGCATTCCCAGTATATTTATACTTTGTGATTAAACTGCAGATAGATTTTTTGCAAACCAAGCAAAATTGAGCTGAAGATGGTTATGTTCCAGCTTATGTTTCTAAACCAATTTCATGCACAATTTCTCCTGTGCTGAATGGGAACTGTGTTTAGAGGCAGCTACAGCTGTCCTTACTCCTGGGATATGGGAGGTGTGCTCCTAAGAGATGCAGAGCCGAAAAATATAAATATCTGTGCATGTGTGTGAGTGCGCATGTGAATGTGAATCCACAGTTATACAATTATTTTATCGTAATTATGCTACATATGAAAGTACATTGACCTTTATAAATGCACAATTATGGAACATGACAAAATATTGTTTAAATTCATGAGAGTAATTACAATTCATTTATTTTAATTCAGTTAACTATTTATTCTTGGTAATTTTTCTCTCAACTAACAAGCTAATATTTTAAGTTGAGATAGTTATGGGTCGCCAAAATTAAATATTTTATTTTGCGTGGATTTTTGGCACTGCATTCAATATGAATACTACCTTTTACCCCCCAGTTGAATTTTTTTCCAAATTTATGAGGTCTTGAATTGATTGATCAAAAAATCAGAACACTCTAGTTTCCTAGATAGTAACCACATCCTCTTTTCTGAGTCATGACCATGTACTGTCACTGATGGCTTATGCAAATAATATTCTGCTGAGCTGATTTTTTTCCTGTGAGTAAAATATTAAATACACCGCTCTCATGAAGCTGCTGTCTAGATGCCTGGGTAGTATCCAATTCACCCTCACATTTACTAAATGTTTAAAAATTATAATTATTTTTTAAATATTTAAGATTCTATTTACTAAAGACGTTAGAATGTGCAAAACTGTGCTGCTTGTGCAAAAAGACTAAGAGAGCATGTGATTGGTTGAGATAGCTCATTAGCTACACACATTATGTCACTGAAATTGAATACGAAAAATATGCAAGTGGATTTGATAAATCTGGCCCCTAATGTTTAAGAAAAACAGCTTGACTTAAATTAGCTACATATCTGAAAATTTACTTTTCAAATAAATGCTACAAGTTCATCCAAGTCCCCAAGGAACCAGTCATTTTTACTACAGTAATTAGGTCTGGGGCTGGAAATGATCTTGCATGTTGACTTGGTGAACACATTATGTCAGTTTAAGCTAGTTAAGTGCATTACGGATCTGTATCAGTTTTTGGCACAGCTTCATCCACCATGAACATCTGAAATCAACTCTGAAGGCCACTTCAGTTCAGTACTGGGAAAACCAACCTTCAGATCGTCTAAAGGTCAACCTCTCTAGCGATCACTTTTTTATAGTGGTTGGTTTAGTCCGAGAGTCCTGGCAGAGGCGTATAGCTGGAGAGGGGCTCTGCGGGAATCTCTATGCCACGGTAAATGGCAGAGAGTTCAATATCGGTCAGAAAATCAGAATTAAATACAGTACTACTCACCTTCTAGACAGTCTAGAAACCACATAAAAACTCAACAGCTTGTGAGAAGGACATAGATTGCTTGGTGTCTGAGTAGTTTTGGCTGGCAGTTATCTCTCTTGATGCCCGGTGTTTTGAGAGTATGTATATATGCAAAACTGTTTTAATCCGGTTTTTTTTTCCTGAGAAGTCTGACAGGTGTAAAGGGAGGCTCAGAGGATATGTGATGGTGGGGGGGGTTAATGAACAGACCCCCCATGTCCTGTGCCAGTTTTTTTTTCTCCTTTCTGTTTGTCGCTGGCAGTCAGCTGTCCGTCATGCTGCCTTTGCTGCAGAAAAGAAGAGAGAGACAGCAGCCCCCCTTCGTGGTCCTGGTCCGCTGATGGGGGAGCTCAGCCAAACGCACTGTTCCACAGCAGCTGCACCCACACAACGGGGAGCGCAGAGGCAATCTGTTACAAACACAACCTCAAATCCCAGCGCCGAGCTCGCTGGCCGCCGCCAACCAGAGCCCCCCCCCACCCCAGCAACAAAGCCTGCCCGCTAACTTATTTATTTATTTATTAACCGTTGTCACCTGGGTGCAAACATTTCGCATAATCTCTTACGATGGTGTGCATTTCTGCAGCAGATCATCCCGGTCTCTCTGTTGTGTCACTGAGCTGAGAGGGTGTTTAGAGGGAGAACCAGTAGCATTCACTTCGACCGAAACAAAAACCAAAACCCTGCCAAGAACGCCCTGCAGAGAAATTCCTAATTCACGCCACCTTGAAGCTGAAGTCATTTACCAATTAAACAGGGAGAGATCCTCTGTGTTCTTGTGTCGGATGGTTTGAGTGTTTTCCCTCAGCAAACTAACAAATGCATATTTAAATACAGAAGATTGCATTGGGAATGCGGTGGATCGGAACGATGACTGTTCATTTTAAAACCATCCGTCTTCATTCTGTCCTCACACATCAGTGAGATCAGTACCATCCGAAATATCCAGATCAGGCTTATGCAGAAAGAAGATATCAGATGAAAGGAAAGTGAGATTTCAGCAATAATAGATCCAACTGAACCCAAATATGGATCATGGGTTCATACTCCATTAAGACCCCCCAAAAATTTAATTTAAAGACCAGATTCTGTTTCATTTTGAAGTGGAAGTGGGAAGATATGCATTTGTGCTTGCATTTGTGAGATCAGACAGTGTATTCTACACTTTTATCCTGTCCCCATGTAATTCACTGAACAGATACAGAGTAAAACATTTAGTGTTAATTTAAATGTAACAGAGTCTTTGTTACAACTCTCAAAATAATAGAACCAAATGTACTCTGTCAGAGTTGAATCAACACTGAACATTGTTAGATCAACACTGCCTATTCTACTTTGTACCTTTTGTGGTTTTTGTGATGACGGTTTGGTTTTGTGTAAACCCCAGTCTGATTCTCAATGAAATAAGGGGCATATTGGGGGTGGTGTCATTTGTAATGCTCAGCAGTAAGTGACTACATTTGGTCATTTCCTGTTTCCTGTTGGAAATCATATGGAAGACTACAAATGGCCCTGGTCTGTGGTATGACATCACCTTAATTATGGATTTGCGGTTTCCACTTGACTGACTGGTCTCATCAGTTTTTCTCAAAGCCTTTTTCAATGCAAACAACAAAGGGCCATTCAGACAGCTGGGCTGAGGCCTAATGTCCAAGACCGCAAGGTACCAGTCATTTTTACTGACAAGCCAAATCAGCACGGGAACCAAGACTAGATGCTAGCGCTCACCTAAACCCGTTTTACTCTGAGTATTATCAGTTGATGAATCACACAAATGTGAACAAAATGTTGACAACAGCTTCCACTCAGCTAAGTACCGTTGCATGGCAACAGTCATTAGCCATCAGAAGAAGCCCAGCCCCATGTAATTTAAAACTGGTAGAAGAGTGATCAGCAAACTAATTCCTCCTTATTGCTAGTACAATCGCTGCAGGCTACTTCTCATTATTGCAATATTTCTCAACCTAACTTCCTGGCTAACTATGTTGAATAATATTTTGAATGGATGTTTTTAATATCTTGCCATATGTCCCATACAGAGATAAATGTAATAAGATCATATCCACTAAAGTACATCAAGCATCACCTATCAAGTTATAGCAATCAAACTGTCTGGGTAGACACCATCAATGACACAGTTTGATCTATGATCAATGATAATTTTATATTAAGATACTGTCCAAAATTGCAACAACAAAAAAGTTTCAGTAGCAAAACAATGGCAGACATTGACACCAGAAGAAATCATTCATTTCTACCATGTATAGCAATAAGCCGAGGACTACTTAGTCACTTTTAGGGCATACGCAACTCAATAAAAACAGACATTACATGAAGCTTCCTTGAAAATATTCTGTATTTTTCTTTTATTCTATATTAAGCTTGTTCAAGTGGGTCCTGGCCAACACAATTTTCTTTGAGTACATTTTGTGTTATTTAAGACAAGCAAATGAGCAGAACACATCCTTTGAAATGTGTTCTTCTCATTCTAAAATTAACTGCCATATGCCCTAATAGAGACTGTCTGTTGTGATGAAATTGCACACGCCCTTCAACAGACTAAGTGCATGTGATTGAATCCAGTCCAGCATCTTTTCAATGCATTACATAAGGGCCTTCATATGGCCTTCATGTATCATGTATCGTCATGGCCTTGTTTACTGTTTTACAGCACACATGCTGTGAATAGCATGTATGTTAGTGTCCTCTCTCATATGAGCACTTACAGGAGCCCTGCTGCTGATGCAAAATTCACATTCATTAAAACAGGAGATACGAATGCTTTGCTGCAAATGAATCAGCATCAGGTTTGGTCTGAGCGAGCTCACCCATGAAATGGCATTCTGTAGGGTGAGTCCCAATACTTGAAAGATGAACCCTCCTGTTCTCCACTACCAACTTGTCTGCTCCACCCCTTCAATTTTAGGGCATTTTCAAGGTTTGGAACATTCCCATTTTCAGGGCATGTGGAACCTCCTGGGGTAGTTCCTGGGTAGCTGATGAGGTAGGTCCTGGGGGCAGTTGATGAGGTAGGTCCTGGGGGCAGTTCCTGTTCTCACAGCGGGGGCAGTTCCTGTTCTATCATTTGCTCTCTTCCTCTTCTCATCTCTCAACAGACAGGGTTCCCTCCCACTCATTTTTTCTTTCACTATCTTGCATACATTTTCAAAGCACTGAACTAGTTATGGGGGAGTGAAGTTAGCACTGAAGCAGAAATTAAGTCTTTACCATCCAGTATCAGTAACTTGATAAATAGGACCCATGACCTCATTGGCCATGGAGGGAAATACATTCTACCAAACCATGACTTGCAGCTGAGCTCCATCCTAAAGGGGGCTCACAAAACCTAATTTCAACCATCATTACTGCCAGACTACAGAGTTATTCATTTTCTTACAAAAACATAACTCTTAATATGTTTTCATGGTGAGACTTGTACATGTTAAATGTACCAAGGCGGTAGAACATTCTTGGGAAGTGGCAGTTCCTCTGTAAGAAAGGGAACCCTGTGGTTCCAGATGGAGAGGGTTTAAATGGAGTTTTTAATTTATGTGACTCAGAGTGAAGGAAGAGTGTTTCATAGGAAATACAAAATTATAAATGTGGAAACAGTGTTCAGTTGGATGTACAGCATCAAGTTTTTCAAAACATAGCCTGGTAAGGACCAATGCACTTCATGTACACCAAGGGTATACAATTCATGTCAGTCAGTCACATAAATAGCATAATCAAATGGAATATGAACAATAATGACAGAGTACACCACAAACGTAGTCCAAGACAGGCCTACATATGAACATGACTGTACCCGATGCTAAAAGGGTTTGTTCTCTCACAAACACCTCAGAAGATCGGTTAAAAACGGTGGGTGAACATCTCACTTAAACCATACTGGGGCTGAAGAGGGGAGAGTCCAGGGGACAAGCGCTCCTCACCCATCCTAGAAGACGAGTCCGCAATTAAGGCGGACAGGAACCGGTGCCAAATAATTCCCCTTGAAATCTCCCTTTCATCCATCAAACTGGGTCAGAGCTTCGGCGGTGGCAGGTAATGAATCGCACAACCCTGTGACCATCCACAAAAAACCCTGACCTTGCCATGTGTTAGCGGTCAACCGGGCTAAAGCGGGACGCTCGGGGGACTGGGGGCCTGCCCAGCCTAACGCCCGTGCCAGCCCTTGTAAAGCTCACAGAGGTAAACGCCTGTCTCCGGGCAGACACGTGTCCGGTGGAGCCAATATTGACACATTTGGCACAGACGAGGCGATCCGTCCATCAATCAAAACCCGCTTCTCGCACAGTGCCCTTGGAAAATGAGACCGCCTCCCCATACCTCTCTGCTTGTGCCCGTCAACCAAGGAAATGAGATCTAAACGACACGATGATAGAACACCAAAGCAACACCAAAATACACCGAAGACGAAAAATAAATGGGAATTATTGCTTGCAAAATAAACACAAAATAATAACATAATGCAAAAACTATTTCATTACGGTTTTTTAACACAGATTGGGAAGCATATTGACTTTAATTTTGGTCGAATCAGATAGTCCATCGGGTTTAATTAATCTCATTATATACAATTTAGGGGATATAGTACAGCAGGTAAATTCTATTAGTTTTAATTGGCCTGCTTAGATCCAATTTGAAACAGTATGGTACAGGTAAGCAAAGCCCTCCAAGGACAAACCCTTGAAAAGCCCCTGGAGAGGAAACCAGAGGCATCAGTTTTTCTTAGCCTCTCCGCAGCAGCCCCTGCAATAAGAGCGGTGACACTGAGAGGGAAATACGATCAATGCAGGTGTCGCTGATGAATTTGGGCTCCACCGCTAAGCTGTTTAATGTCAGCCTCTCTGCAGAGCGGCCTCGAGCTTGGTTCGGCCTGAAATCTGCACAGTAATCCATTTTCACAGTCACGCCTCACTGTCTCCACAAACCCGTTCACCGTGGCTGTATAAATATGCACTCTCTCACTTTCCCCCCTAAACTATGATTACTGTGGCTTGTCAATGTGAATTCAGCTGCACTAGAGAGAGGAGGGCTCTTATACGGCTCGGTGCCTTCTGTTTTCCTTGAGACAACAGCGCCCTCTAAAGGGCACAAGTAATATTTCCAGCCAAGTCAGAGTGAGCATGAATGGCTTTGCTCAGTTAGACATTGACCATAAATATTTGAGGGTTAAATTCCTTAAATGTATCAAACAGTTCACATACATATACCCAAAAGCTTTTAGAACATTTCAAATATTTGAGAGATGAATATTTTGTAGTTCAATACAAGCCTCAAGGCAAAATGTGTAAATATGTGCACGGAATCATGGGAATTACATATCTCGCCGTCTGCTGCAACTAAGCATCAGTGGTTCTCCGCTGCCGGACATACCCAGTTCAGTCATCTGCTTATACTTCGACAACAGCTGCAGGTGTATTCTGCGGAACCTGTAGTGTCCACTGAGGACATGAGTGAATTACCTAAGCTTTCCTAATTACCACCTCCCATCATTATGCTCTGCCCAAAGCATCATCCACAGGGTCAGCCGGACAGGAAGCAGGTTAAAGTTAACATTAATTTGAATTAAATTACGATCATGCAGTATTCCAGACCCCAGGTGCTGGAGGCTCGCTATGTACTTGCTGTTTCAGTTCCAGCTGAGTTCTTAATTAGCCAGGAGTGATTAATTAGTTAATTAAAGATGACCTAGGCTCGGCCCTCGCTTGAACGGTTGCTGTCTGTAGTTCTTTGTCAAAGATATTTGCTATTGTAAGGGTTTTGGGTTTTCAAAAGAAAGTTACAAGTGATGGTACTGCATTAATCGAATATGCTTTTGCTTATTTGTTTGTACTTTCTAACAAATTAGCCATGCAAATTGATATTACAGATAATTAAAGAAAATTAAATAGTCATTAAAGTAACTCATAAATTCTAAGGCAGTTAATTGAGTTTAACTGATTGATTTTAATTAAGGCAAGTTCCCAGAGACTTTCTTTTGGACATTGATATGACGAAAATATACTGAATGAGCACTGAGTGAACTGAATGAACACATACATTGCACAGAGAAATGTTAAAAACTATTCTGTGTACAACCCACATCTCAGTCAAAATATATTATTTAACAGAAAGTACAGGGGTTTTCAGGACCAGGGAGTGTTCGTTATTGATTATGTGTAAAAGTCGGTCTGAACTACTTCTGGGGACAATTACACTCATTGAACTACTTGTGGGGATGATTCCACTCATTTTTGCTCATGCACGCTTTGCCCGATTCCTCTTCTGAGAAAATACACCTCCTGGTAAAAGGACTCCAAACCAAAGGGATCTAAACTTCACAGACACACTTCGGCAAGTTCAGCAAAGAGGAGAGAAAAAGCATAACAGTCTTTTCCATTTTTAAGTAAACGTTAAGGACAAATAGTGATTACATTCTGATACTTTAAAGCAACCTTTTTTTTAAAAAATGACCAGGTTTCCGTCACTGCAGAATGTCAGGGCTGGGGCACGTTTAAGTCCGCAGGGGTTACTCCTGTATTAATTCCTCCCAAAGATTCCTCCCCAGCTTTTGCCAAGCTATGTCTCTCTCTGACTGGTGCAAACTCTCGCTTACCATTGTGTAGCCTACAGGCAAGCGTATCTGAGTAGTGCTCTCCTGCAGAGAGAATGTATGTAATATTCATATATTCCAATAACTGTGGTATCATCTCATGTGTTGTGAATCATGTATCAAGCACTTACGGTACAACTCATAGTTAATTACCGATGAGACTTCTTTCGAGAAGCAGCTATTGATCAAATCCTTCATCGGACTGTAAGCATCTGGTATAAAACATGTTACATCAAACAACAGCTTTAGAAAGGAACTCTCCTTCAAATGTATGTATTCCATTTGATCACAATATAGGCTTACTATGCAGATCCCCAGTTGCTTTATATAAAAGCAAGACAGCTTCAATTCAGCGTACAAACTGTGACAATATCCGATTCTTATGCAATTTCATAAGAAATGTTTACTATTTTCATATTTTTCCCATCTTTGTCACCTGTCTCGGTTATGAAGTACCTAATCAACTTCCAGGTAAGCTTGGTTATTGCTGACGTATAATATTAGGGTTTGATCTTATTTGTCAGGTTTTATTTCTGTTTCGTTTCTGGCTGGATGGTCGTGTAACAGACGTCTTGGCATCAGCGGGGGATATTAAACGCATTACTCATGTTTTCCTGAACAGGCCTATTCGGGCCTTGCAAGAATGACAAGAATGCACACCCCAGCTATTTATAAGACCTTGGATATTCATGTATCCAATCCTTTGCTATTTCCAAAAGGCAAAACCTAGCAGTTACATTGTTGATATCTGGCAGATATCAGGTTTCAAGAGCAGATTCAAAGGTACACGATTGCCTCATGTATCCGACCTAGAGGAAGACTTCAACCCAACCTGTTGGTACACCAATTCTTTTCAAATGAGAGAATAAAAGTGAAAAGAGAATTGTTTTGATTTGCGGTGAAACAGCTTTTATGTTGTATCTAACACTGCCAAATACTTTACAATATAGTCTAGATTACATGATTCAGATATTTTCGATTCTAATTAGAAAAGTATGAGGGATGTGATTGGTTCCTTGAGCTGCCAATCACAGTGTGAAAATGTGCCTTCAGGGCAAGAGGGTACAACACATGGGAAAAGTTAGTACATGCAAACATACAGAATGGCTGGGACTTAATTTAAATAAACAAGCTTAGCCTCTTTAAGGACATAAGCAATAAAATCAGAGCAGGATTTGCACTCAGCAGTATTTCCTAATTTCATGATGACAAGCCGGCATGCATGTGCAAGCATCCTGTGGTAATCTTGTCTGACTTCTCTTCATGTAACGACAGAATAGCAGACGCCTTTCAAAAGGCTGAATTCTGTTTAGATTGAATTGCATACGTCTTTAAAGAGACTAAGTGCATTTGACTGGGTCCCCTCCGTAGTCTATGCCAGGGCTGGAGGGTACAGTGGTATCTCCGGTCCATCAACTCAATATATGTCTGCAGACAAGCTGTGTCCATAACCTGCAGTGGAAGGCTTGTTATGTGGAATGACACAAAACAGGAAATACCCATCATTCTACAGAGGGCTATTAGCTACAACAATGTGTCCATCCGAGTGGAAAAAAGATATATCAAAAGCACACCACCGGTCATTTGACATAATAAATTAATCTGGAAAAACAGAGCCTTTGAGCCAACGGCTTATCTCCATACCCTTCTGTTTTATTTTTCGCATTTTATTGAAAAGATTATGATCTCTCATTCCTCTGAAATATGTTTGCTGATGGATGCACACTGTATTTCAATAAATGACATAAATGAAATGTTTCAGTGAGTGGTGAGATCTTGTTATGCATATTTAAACGACCACAGTGTATGACTGCCAACGCATAACCTAGCATTATGTCTCCATTTTCAATGTTTCATAGTGTATTTTGTTACAAATAGCGCGAGACTGACCTGCTAAAATAGGATAAGTTTTGATTTCGAAATCAGTGATGCTCATACAAACATTTTAATGCAGACATTAAACATTGTATCTCTGTTTTACATAAAATGTCCAATTTTGTTGCTTTCAGCTGGTATTTGATATTGCCATGATATTGCCGCCGTGATCCGAATTCATTCATCGATTAAGCATGTGTGGAGAACATTCACACTGCACGTACGCCATTTCGGGTCTAACGAACGAATGAATAAATAAAACCATACATTCAATTATTTATTTATATATTTATTCATCTATTTATGAGGGGGCTGGGGGTCCCTAGACGGCTGCTCATGTACTCAGTAGCTGGCACGTACGCTTTGCTATCGGGAGCGTCTTCCGAATGAACCGCTGCAGGGGGGTAGTCGGGTGGGGAGGGTAAGGGAGGCGAAGGGGGGCTTTGTCCTATGGGACAGCCCTGCTTCTCTGGGTTATCTGCCGCTCAGATACCGGGTTCAATGCCATTAAATATTGAACAGCAAATAAGACACGGAGCAGCGAAACGGTGACATATAGGAGTCTGCAGCCGCCTTATATCCTGCACTGAGAATAATTGATCTGCAGGAAAGTTTCCAGGGGCATTACAAAAAAAAATCCTCCCACATGCCAAGCAACCATAGTGCATGTAATCCTATATAAAGTATCCCCTTAATGGTGGAGTCACCTGCAGTATCCGGCATTTGATATAAGCTCTGAGCCGTTTAGTTACCTAATAGTCTGACCTTTTGCTGGAACGTTGTCCGTGAAACTTTCCGTACGTTTCATTATCCATCTCCTTCCCCAGGTTTACACACGTGTTTGGGGTGTTACGCATGGATTTGACCTTAAAGGCAAATACAAGCATGTCAATAATTATTCTTTGGCTATCATTTTTGTATTTACAATGTTGTCTGTACAGTACACAAACACAGCACACATCCACAAACTTCCAGTTTTCAGTTATTTTTTAAAGTTTGCTCGTGCAGCTGAAGGCTTGATAAAATATTACATTATGACTGAGAAAATGATGATTTACTTCAACATTGTGACATTCCATACATAAAAAATTACTTCAGTGAGATGCTTTGTTGAATATTTTTTGTTTTCTAAGTACCTCAGTATTATGGAGCTTCCATTTGAAATACCACAGCTATAGGTACACTCGAGCTATAGGCTATGTACTTATAGGGAGACGTTAGACCAATTGGCTATACCCAAACACAGACCTACTTCCTGTTCCTGTTGCTAGGAGAAATCAGAAAGGGCAGAGTGACTGTAGAATGACTCATACCTTATTAGAAACCTCCGCATGTTTATCACAAGCTGAAATGTGAGGTGGCGGTAAGCGCTATGCAGGCCGTGGGTTGTGCGATGATTAGAAGAAATTAGGAAATTTCTTTAAATGAATAACCCATAATCCTTAATTGACATGATGCAGCAAGTCCACAGGGGAAAATGTTAAAGTTGATTAATTCGTTTATACGCCCCCCCATTTATTACGCCTTCAAAGAGAACCCATTTCTTTGTTTGGTGATGCAACATGTTTGGTTAAAAAGCACACCCACTGGTGGAATTATTGTGGCCTCAATACGCAGGGTTTTTGAAAAAGCGTGAAATTGAAATGATCACATCTGAAGAAAACTAAGGGAGAGAATAAGAGGCAAAGCCTACCAGTGAACGAGAGCCAATTAAACAACAACTCCTGATAGTAGATAGAACGTCGTTGTCTCAAAGATAATAATGAATGTTTCCTCTCTGGGTGATATTTTATCACCAATAATAATGTTTGCCAATTCCCTGTACTGGCAGGGTAAGAACCCTCCTCATCGTTTACATAAGGAATGCCAAAGGTTAATGAGAAATTGCACGACTAATTAACTTGCAGTTTGACTTCGCGGCCCGCTCTTTTGTTCAGTTTAAACAATCTTAGTGTCTCTTGGTGCTAAATGTCTTTTCCCAGTACGGCCGGTGAGCTACTGCACATTTTAAGTAGGTGCTTCATACTTGGAACAGATCGTTTCGTTCCGGGCGCATTTAAACGCTGCCTTACCCTGATACCATATATGGTCTAGAATAATTTTTATTTGTATTTTCTTATTCATGGCATCCTTATGATAATTACTGAATGGGACAAGGAGATGTGTGACACCTTCACGGACCCCCGGTGGAAGTGAGCAAGGTTGTTGTGATGAATGCGCATGTCACTGGCAGTTGGCATTAGCATCATTCCTGCTTCCCGTGGCGTATATAAATGGCATGTTTCCCTGCAATTTGTTCTGTGTGTGCCACACTGATATTAATTCATCTGCCACCGTAATGTGCATTTGATGTATTCTCGCACATTCATTCACATCTTAATTGGAATACCCGAAGTGATAAATGCGGCTTTCTTTTCGCAAACAGTAAATAATCGTCCTCTATTAACTGAATTAACCCCTGGTCCTTCCGCAATTAAATAGATAACTGAAAAGGTGTATCTGAATAAAGTGCTCTCTTGGTGTTTTAGAAGTCCTCAGGAAAGCCTCTACTAAATTATTTACACTTATCCTACCCTTAAAGACGAGGCTCAAAGGAGAGGAATCTTCATCCATTCTGGAATTAATTAAAGTGCGAGTGGAGCCAGAATGAAAGAAGAAAAACTTTCCAGGTTACCTGCTGTGAGCTCCTGACAGCGATGGTCTAAACAAACACATTCGTGTAGGTGGAGATCATACATATGTATGTGTGTAGGTGAACACTGGTGTGATCACCCATATGTGTGTAGGTGAACACAAGACAGAAATAAGCCTATGTTCGAGGCACCATGGCAACGTATTACAGGATCAGATGGCAGATTTGAGGCAAGCCCAGAACCAGGGAAAGTGTTCAGTTCTTACATTCACACAAGCGCCAGACTTTCTCCTCCCAAAACAATGACCTAAATCATTGAACCTGAAAGAATGTGTCAAGATTTTATACATGCAACACATTATTTTTGGGTAAAAATATTTTACTCCAGAAACATTAGTACGAAATTTGCTTTTCCGTTTGCTCATCATTGTCCGATTTGATAAAAATGTGCAGACAGTGTTCACATAAGGCTGAACATAGAGCTGTAGTGAGACTACTGGGGTGAGGTAGACTCACAGCTGAGGTGCTTAGTTTTTTTGTTTGTTGCAGGAGGACTGGCAGAGGAGGGAGAGGGGAGCTGGGTGTGCGCCAGGCGGTTTGGTGGTGAGATGCTTGTGCGGCTGTCGCTGTGTGGAGCACTGGATGGGGGTGTGAGTGAGGGGTGCGGTTGGGAGTTGGGGGTGGGGGGGGCAATAGCTGACCCCTCCCAGGGGAGAGCTATGAAATAATGCAGGCATTCAGTTGTTTTTTTTTCTCTTATTTCTGAAAAAGACCTGTGGGTGCGTAGAGCTGCCGATCTCTCTCTCTCTCTCTCTCTCTCTCTCTCTCTCTCTCTGTCTCTTCTCTCTCTCTCTCTCTCTCTCTCTCTGTCTCTTCTCTCTCTCTCTCTCTCTCTCGGTGCGGTACATGGCACGCATCACCGCGAAGCTCTGAGCACTGCCGGCCTGGCAGCCTCTCTCTGTCACCTTCACTCATTCACTCGCTCTCTCGCTCTGTGGCGCTCGGACAGCCGGACCCCAGCCTTCTGCAGGTAAGCCTGCCGTTTATTTCTCCTTCGCAAGAGCTCTCCCTCTCTCCCCTCTTTCCCTCTCCCTCCCTGACTCATCCTCCCATCCACCGGCGTGACCTTGCCAGACCAAACACAACACTGGGGAACCGAGAGAAACACTCTTCATGGAGTCACTCGTCATACACAGGGGGCACAGTTCTGCTTGCTAACTTCTTCCATCTTTCAAACAGGTGCAAGGATTTAGGATGAACAAGCTTGTTACATGTAGTTACATCTGATTAAAGGTCAGTGTCCTGGTCTACACTGGACAAAGCTATTGTTTAGGATAAGCAAATTGATAAGCATTTTTTAAGCGTTAACTTTAATTTACTGGCTTATAAATAATTGTCACAGTGAAGAGTTCATCGCTTCTTTTGCGTAGATATTAAATGCAGTGGATGTCTGACTCTGAGTGAGTCATTCCGTTGTCTTAGTCATTCGGACTAGGGTAGGAATGCTGTTTATTCACAGGCTATGGTATAACACAGTCGCTGTCAACTAAAGCTGACCAGACATCCTTAGCTGAAGAGACCAGGTGCGACCATATAGTACAATGGTATGTGTTTTCTGGGGTAGTTGTCATGACTGCAGTTTTCAGTTAGGAAACCCACCTCAGCTAACAAAGAAGGTTATATGAAGCCAAATTTTTTTGTTACAGGAAGGCTGATTAAACCGGGATTGAGAATGCACACCAAATATAGGAGAGTAGGGCATTGAAAGGGAAAGCTTGAGAGAAATGTTAAGGTCATCTGAATGGTGATTTAATAGACTTTAAAAGACTTTAATAGACACAGCACCCCCCCCTCCCCATCCTGTTTGAATGGATGAACAGACACAGCAGGGCGAATGATGTTGATAAGCTTGCATGACTCACTGGTCCCTCATAGCACCCCACCCCACCCCTGCCCATGCCCGGCGCACTTCCTGTTTTCAGTCTGACGTCGCGGATTAGTCGTCGCGGAGGTTCTCCGGGCAGTTATCTGCTGTCTCCTGTGATCAGACAGGCCTCGGCCCCACCCCCACCCCCTCGCCCTAGGGGCCGCAGAGAAGAGCCTGATATTTTCTGATTGCGTTTCGCCTCCGTCTCCTTCAAACGTGCCAGCTGACAGGACCGATCGGTGAAGGTCACGGGTAGTTACCATGACAACCAGACACGCGTGCCCTGGGGTTTTTGACGTGTGTGTGATGCACATGTGTGTCTGTGTGTGTGTGTATATTTCTGTATATGTGGAAGGGTATGTCAGTGTTTCAGTTTCATTCCATGTAGTAAATGCAGTATCTAATCACACTCCTGTCTTAACCACATCCCCTCACCCCCCCTACAGACCTCCACAGTGGATGTCCATGGCGGCCTTCGCGGAGCTACCCTGCTGTCCACGCTGCTCCGGCAGGAGCGAGAATGGGGCCCAGGCTTTCGGCGTGCGCTCTTACCTGCACCTTTTTTACGAGGACTGTGCCTTCTTCACACCCCAAGACGAGGAGGAGGAGGACCGTCAGAGCAAAGGGGACCCCGTGTCCTCAGGGAGCTGGTACTCTCTGCTCTGGAAGGTGAAGCAACAACACACATCACATCTTAGTTACCTCACACCACTGAAGACTGACCTCAGTCATGGACTTCCATCATTAAATTACAATCATTTAGCAGATGCTCTTATCCAGAGTGACTTACAGTGGGAGAACAATAGTGCATCCACCAGATCATGTGAGCAATGGTGGTAGACCTTGGTTAACCACATCTGAAGCCAGCTAATATACAGCATTGCTAATCACAAATGCATGTTGGATACGCCATGCTGGTTTCATCAACTCATTGATGAAACCTCATGAATGCAATCAATACATCCCATAACAAGACATACTACCAAATCCAAAATCATAGAAAAAAGAACTTAAATTAGTGACCACATCTGAAGAGATGGGCCTTCAGGGTGTGTTAGAAGGCAGAAAGTACATTTCACCATTGGGGTAGGCAGTACAGACAGACATCATGACTGGGAGGTGAGACTACACAGGGAAGGGCAGTTAGTTGCTTTTGTGCGAGCAGAACAGAGCTCTGGGTGTATAGTTTGCTGATAGCTTATAGAGGTTTGTGTTTCTATGAGCTGTCTCTCAGATTTAATATGTAGACAGATTACATAACTGCACAGGAGCTGACATTATGAATCTAAGATTCAGCCTTGGGGCCATGATTGACCTGATTTGATCTCATTAGTGAGTCCCTGTTCCTCTGTTCCCCTCTGCAGGCGAGTCTAACAGCAGGGCTCCTCCTGGTGGTGACTGGGGGAGTGGCGCTCAGCGCAGGCCTCCTGCTGCCCCCGCAGATCGAGGATTTCGGGGATGGCGACCTGCTGCTGGTTGACGAGCACGCGGTAGAGCACAACGGCATGCTGACGGCGTGCCGCCTGGCCGGCGGGCTGCTATTGGGCGTTGGCAGCACGGTCCTGCTGGCGTGCACCTTGGCCTCGCCGGTCTGCAGAGCCACGGAGCGCGTGCGGGATGACGGGACGTACCGGTCCGGCTCGGCATCGGCGGGGGGCAATCTGGGTGGGCGGTCACCGGAGGCCTGGGCCTTCCCCTCTGCCGTGTCACCCATCCAGCCGGCTCTACCGATAGGTCTGGCGCACATGCTCAGTGTGCAGCCCAAGCCGGGACTCTGAGCTCCTCAGGAAATATGGGTAAACCCAGGTCACCGCTGGGTCCGCAGCCTACACTCCGTCCCTTCAGTCTAACCATCCAGCCTCTTCAGTCGTGATGGAGCATTGAGGTCTCATTGAACCAGAAATGGGAGGAGCTACAACATAGAATGTTACTCTATGATTTGGACTGGTTTGCTGTAGCAAACCAACATCTTTGATTGGTTCAAACAAGTCAATGATTGACAGTGTTGAGTGTAGCTCAACCTTGGGGTTTATGAAACCTCATTTCAACCATCACAGCCACACCAACACATTCAACACGCTCCCTGTTGTCTAAAAAAAGTTAAAGGATGTAACTTCTCGTCACGTTACGATCACTCGTAAAGTCTATGGGACATTTACACAAGAAACATCTCACCCAACACCACTTCGCATTTACCTCCGGTATCTTAGACATACAGGACCAGTAAAACCAGCTCCCTGAGCATGGGGTCACACATTCTCTGTGTATATAATTCCTTCTGCAAACCTGGAGTTGCCTTATTTTTAATAAAAAATCAGCTGTGATCAAAATGGCTGGTATGTTTGACTTCTTCTATTTATCAGAGTGTTCAGATTCATACAGATTCAAAAGACTATATACATAACATTTTAAGTCACTGCAAATCAAAGACATTCTGTACCCTGCGCACTGGTGTATCCTTATTCCCCCATAAATAATATTCCTTTTGATATATATTTAATGTGACCACTAGGCATCTCCTGCATGCAAATGATGTATGACCCATAATGCAATGTCACACACAAGAGTGAGTGGCTAATCTATCTGACTGCGGAAACCTATTAAATCTGCCTCTTGGTACAGGCAGCCGGAGGGGGCGGAGCTACATGGTAAAGGAGTCTAACGCCATTAAAATTTAACCCCTCCTGTGTGGCGGGCCAAGGGTATTATTCATCAAGGAAGCAGCTTCTGATTGAATTTCAGATTTTCTGAAAATAATTTCAGGAAGAATAGATAATAGGTTCCTATGTCTTTGAGTTGTACTTTGTGATTAATTGGAATTAATCAAATTAAATGGGGTGATTCATTTTCTGATCTCGCATTAGAAGCAATTTCGACACTTTGCACAGATACTACATGAAATATGGCCATAGGGATTCTGCATATGAAACATAAGATGCTTTTATAATCTGCTACTGATTTTAGTTCTTGGTTCGGTGTGGTTTGGTTTATTTCCTCAATGCAATTTAAACACAATTTCCCCTGATAGCTTTTATCAAACGTAATAGTATTTAATCTAGATTTTACGGTACCCTCGCTTTGATAAATGATTTGATTTTCTAATTCTCTGTTGCCAGACTCATTTATTTTCAATGACTTTATTGACAATGACATGATGTAATATTTGCCAGTAGGGTTTGGCACTGCTAACTATTAAGAACACAATAGATGAATGGAAATCATTAATAGCAATGGGCATACAAATATTTCATAAGGCTTTACATGGGTCAGAGCAGTCCGTGAAGCTAACACCATGACTATGGCTATACCAACAGCTATACATGTATGCTAAGGCATGTGTGTTAAAATGATATACGGAATGCTCTCTGTTGCAGAATAGGGGCCTAATTTACTAAAGCATCTAATATGTGCAAAACTGTTCTGCTGTTGTGAAAACACTAAGTGTGTATGTGATTGGTTGAATGAATTTGTTTTCTCCAATCACAAATCACTTCACTGAAATATGCAGACATTCTAACATTTTGTAAAGGCTTTGATAAATATGGCCCAAGCCTTGTTGTCAAATTGTGCTTATGTAGTAGGCTACCTAATACAGTTACAGTAAATTACAAAAATAGGGCAATGATATAAAAAGTTGTTTTTGTATTAAAAGTGAAGGGTTTAATAAAACAAGGCAATTTCGCTGTTCTCTGATCATGTTAATGAGGGACCAGCCAGAAGCGATATGTGTGAGCTCGGGTGAGTAGCGGGTAATTTCAAAATGCTTTCTCTTCGGTGGAGCGGGTCACTGGAGACTGGAGATTTGGCAGACTTAAACAGGTTCTTCTGTTCCTGCCACACAAATGGATTTCACTTTCCTTTTAAGCTTTAATGAATTGGGAAATCTAGATCCGACTCTCCCATCCTCCTTGTGAAAAACATTCTACATTATTAAAACTATTACTTCACGTCTGGGGCACTTCACTAAATTAGTACTGGACATAAATAAAAGCTGTGGTTATGGATAAAAATATTTGGAATATGTGATGCTCCTTGTGAACTGAAAAAACCTGCTGTTTTTCTGGCCTCATTAAAATGTCATTGTAATGCAAGACAAAACGATGACTTAGCAATTACGATTACAATTTCATAGTGTAAATACTGCATCTGTTTTCTAATGTACACGTCAAAACATGTTTCACAAGAAAGAACGACAATTGCAGTTGCTAGGCTTTTCATTAGATATAAATCAGATAAGAATACATGAAATGGAAAAGCAACGCAGCCCGTAGTCTAGAGGCTAAGGTACATGACTAGGACGGTTGAGGCTGGTGGTTCAAGCCCCAGTCCAGCCACAGCAAGAACACGCTTGCTGTTGGGCCCTTAACCCCATATGGTTTCCAGGGGGGATTGGCACTTTGTTAACCTAATCAACTGTAAGTCGCTTTGGATAAAAGCATCAGCTAAATGACTATACTATAATATAATTTAATGAACAGCAAGAACACCATTGCTGTTGGGTCCCTGAGCAACACCCTTAACCTCACTTTGCTCCCAGTGTGTGTGCATACATTACATACTGCACAGGCACATATACAGGATACAGTATATGCAACATACAGACTTTATTGTTGCAGGTGCATAATTTCACCACAAGATGGCAGCCAACTCAAGTTTAAAGCGAGAATGTGCCTCTGGTCCAAACCAGGTCTGCCTAACTGCTTTTAAACGCAAGTTAGAATCCTAATTAAGATACAAATCAGAATGAAAATAATGCCAAGATTTTGAGGGAAATCCGCCAAGATTTAACAGTATTATAATACCTGAATATATTTAAGGCAAATCGCAGCTTATCTTAAATGAAGTCATTTATTTAGTCCACACGACAATAAAAATAAAAAGCTGCACTCAGCTTGATAGGGTATGATAAATCTTTTCATATCAAACAGAAAGCTGCTGATTAAATTAGAATGATTTATGGTAACAGTTACTTAATACAAGAAGCTGGTTATCTGCTCCTTCACTGAGTCTTGGTCCCTTTCAGGTTGAAATGAGTATTGCTTTCTTATCAGTAACTCTGTCGTGATGCAGTTCCTTATTGTGTTGTTGTTCTGATAAAATAGAAAGCTGCAGACGCATGAGTTTTCTATTTTTGCTTCCATGGTGTCACTGAAGGGAGAGGCCCAGGAGGTAGGGTGATGAAGAGGGAAACAGCAACAACACCTACCTGAGAGAACTTTCACATTCAGCACTCAGAGCAGAAAGTGACATGGCGAACCCATCTCAGTGGGCCACGCGTACAGAGAGTTTTACTCAGTTGTACTGCTGCCGGCAGAACCTTGTTTTAGTTTGGCTTAGCGGCTAAGGTGGTTGACTGGAAGGTAAACGGTCAGTGGATCAAGTCCCAATCCAGCCACAGTAATACCAGTGTAGCTGTAGGGCCCTTCACCGCACATTGCCCTGGAAGGATTGGGCCCTGGTTAAGAATAGCTTACTAACTGTAATGTATTATTTTATTTAATAGGACCGGCCAAGACTCATTGGTAGCTAATTAACAATAAAGGGTCCAAACCAGACCCCTGGGGAACCCAGACTTTACGTTTGTAATTTATCTGTTTGACATTGGCGATGACCATTTATTGTTATTTATCATCACAATGCAATTCAGTTCATCTTGGTGCCTTGAAAATATAGTAAATGTGCATGCTTTGAAAGAATGCTGTTTTCACTGTCAAGCTGGTGGCCTATCCTCTTCCTAACAGGCACTGAGGAAATCCAGTGCACTGACACAAACTGGGTGGATTAGGATATGCAGTGATTCACTGTAGGTCAGTATTGAGATGAACTCTGATAACCAATTCTTCCTGACAAGCCTCCCCTCCTGCGAATGTTGGGACATCCACCACCCCCCCGCCCACCCATTTCCTCATTCTAACAGCCCTCAAGTAATCTCTGCAGGAAAATCGTCACCCAAAAGGATTTGGCAAAAAGACCTATGGACCTCTCTGCCCTCCAGTACCTGAATGAGTCAACAACAGCTCTCTTATACTTGCAGAGGCCAGTGTTGTGCAAGGTAATGGTATCAAACAATAGGTTCGCTTTAACAGTGTGTAACGCTGTGTTTGGGATGTTACAAAGAGCGTGTGTTGTAACAATCCCCCAAACCCCCCCTCCCCCATACCTGCGTTTAGCTCGGTGGTTTTCACACAGAGACCTGGCCTTGTTCCCTCACCATTGTGAACATTTGGAACACTCTGTCATCATAAAGTGATTAATAAAGAATACAAGGAACAGTCACTTCCCCTTCTGCTCCCCAGAACAAGCCTAGCATATACTACATTTATTCTGACAGTGTGAACCCCTCCCTGGTATTTAATTTGGAAATCTAAGTGTGATTTGTCATCTTCTGAAGAACTGCTGCTGTAACAGCAATATGCATACAGAGCTCTTAGCTAACCTTATACCTTATGCTATGCTGCAGTGTGGTGTAATGGTAAGAGAGCTAGGCTTCAAAGGTAGTGGACTTGATTCCAAAGAAGGGCACTGCTGTTATACCCTTGAGCAAGGCACTTAAATTGCTGTAGTGAATACCCAGCTATATAAATAGATTTAATGTAGGAATGTAAACTCTTTAAGTAGCTCTGGAAAAAGAGCGTCCGCTAAATGGCTACAAAGAATACTTAATATGTAAAGCTGCAGGTGGGCAAATGATACAAATGACCCATTGGGTGCATAGTGGATGGCAGTGCAGTGTGATAAGGTGGGCTGGTAAATCAGAGGTTGCAGGTTCAGTTCCTAAGTACGGCACTGCCGATGAGGACTTAAGCATTGCGCTTTGGTAGAGCAGACAATGTGCAAAAATGCCAATTGCGTTGTTTTTGTGAGAACATCTGCTACATGTCTAAAATGTATATGCAATGGGCTAGTGAGACTGATTACAGTAAATAAACACTGGGGTTTTCACATTTCTTGTAATCTTTGGGATGTTTTAGGATTGAGAGAGTGAGCTTGAGATGGTAATAGGATAGGTGCTAGTGCAGACGTCCACCCTGCATCCTGCAGCAAAAGGGGAAACCTGTCCAGCCCCCCCGTCTCCAGTGTTTTCCCTGCAGGTCACTGAGCTCTCGCATGCCTGTGTGCAACCCGCGCGAGGAGGACAGATGGAGCCCCGCTTTACCCCCACCCCCTTTGTAAAGTCATGCCACTCGGGCATCATGTGTTTGTGTGCACACCGGGAAGCGGAGATTGGGGGGGTTGCAAATGCACCGCCTGCCGTCTCAGACTCTACATCCTGTGTGGCTACTGCTCGAGTTTCACAGGACAGGAAGTTGAGCAATCAGCCAATCTGTGAGGGGGATGGTTGGGGGGGGGGGGGTTGGGATGGTGAATTGGAGAGTTGGGGGGGGTGGGGGTGGCTGATTTCAGTGCTCTGAAGGCAACCTTTCTCTAAGGCCATCATTGTCCCTGCGGCTGGCTGCTCTCCACACATAGAAACAACGGTACAGAAGTGAACAGCTCCTATCTCCGTTACCAAACCCCTGGCTCCATCTTTGACGTTCGCCCCATGACACACACAGTGAATTCCAGGCACTGACATGAGGCACTTTCACTGGAAGCAAGGCCCTGTCTCCCCTTTCCACAATTACAACTCAAAGACCAACAGATCAATTGGCAAGACAGATCAAAGACCACAACATCAACTAGCACTGAACCTTTTGCAAACTTTCGTGACCACCTTTTATCTCGATTTCAAAAACATCGATCAGATAAGGCAAGCGCTGATAAAATACTGAAAATGTTTTTGCTGAATCAGACATACACATACATTATGTAGTCACAATTTCCTTCAGTTGCTTCATATCCTTTTATTTGGTTCATTTATTGTGTGCCAGTAAAATGCGGTTTCATATTCAATAGAAATACAGAGCAAGAATGAACTTGCCGAATTAGTGGCTAAACCTTTGGCTTTGGTTGTTTACGCAAGATATTTTAAGCAAGTTAAGAAAAAAATTATTTTTGATAGTAACTACCTAACATAATTGGCAAGAGGTAGTGGATAGTGCAACAGGGAAGGGGTCTGGTAGTTCCAAATTGGTGTGGGGCACATATTTCCTGTATGTTTTGCATGAGCTCATACCCTTGGAAGGGCTTTGTCTCCAAACGGCTTGAGTAATCACAGCTCAATGTTAAAGCATGTCTTTCCTTCAAGATTACAACACCACCAGTTCACAGAGAGTCATACACAAACAATATTTAAAGAGCATGACTCCAACGTTATTTATGAGTTATGGCCTTCTCACTCTACAGATTGGTTTTCTAGCAGTCTCTAGCATTTTGTGAGATGTTTTGGAACACTGCTTCGACTCAGTGTTTTCAACTTCCTGTATTAGGTATGAGTGGATTGACTTTCCTCATTGAAGCCTGAGGTTGCATTCAGTCAGCTGTATTCTAGGTGACTGGTAGACTCTATGACATGTCTCAGACAGACCAGACCGGGTGAAAGAAAAGGCCTAACTCTCAATTAGGTATTGTTGTTACATTGGTTTCTCCATTTTTTCCGCCGTCTGTAGTTTTGCAGTAAAATAATCAGCTGTGTAGTTATAGATATACTGGCTGAAAGTCTTCTTGGAACATTGAGGAAATGTGGGTCCTATTTTCACTAGAGTTTGCCTTAATGTTACAATGAGAATATTCCTCAAACACTCTAAGAATGTGACATTGTTCCAAACAAGTTCTGTCAAGGTCACAAGAAAACTTTCCAGGTAAATAACGTTCAAGGAACACCAAGAGAACTGGACAGAATTTACATCCTGGGAAAATTTCTGAGAATGTTCCGGCAACCAAAACTTGTTAGCTGTGTAATGTGAAAATTACTCAGTGCAACGTCATCTTCTTATTGTGGAGCTGTCGCCAATTATTGCACACATCACTGCTTCAACCGTTCTCAAACAGGTGTTAAGGTTTATGTGTGCATAATGTTACCAAAAATGCAAGGGGACAAAAGCCATGCAACACATGTTTGCATTTATCAATACCCCTGGTCTTTAAGCTATGTGGTAAAGGGGATTGCGCTGTAATTATAGACTGGGCTGAGTAGGGTCTTTAAGCTGCAGCCTTGGCCCTGTGTGTGTCAGGCACAGATCTGCAGGTTGGCTGTGCTCTGGGTTCGAAGTAGCGGGGGGTAGGGGGACCACGAACCCCCACAGGGCCAAGCCACAGTGGGAGGCTGCGGGCCGTCTGTCTGTCTCTCTGTCTGTCTGTCTCACCGAGCACCACCACCACCACCTCCCCCCAGATATAGCCCTGGAAACGAGGGTAGTCAGGGCGGCAGAACAGGGTGGTGAGTAAGCACTGAAACCGCGCTCCTCTTGTGATCACAGCTGTGTAGGAAACACTGCGAGAGATGACTCACCCGTTATAAAAGAGGACCCAAAAACGAACATGTCTAGTCATTTTGAAAATCCAGACGTCCACGCACACTCTCAAAAGAGGCCTCCAGTCATGGTTCTTCGCTCAGTAATAGGGCAAACAAAGAAATAGCATGTAAAGTCACTGAAGTAACAAAGAATCCCTTTAGACATGTTCAAAACCAAATGCAAGATTTATCGTTCAAATGAGTTCAAATACCACTCATACAAAAGCAAACAAACAACGTCATCTTGAAGGCCTTTTTTGATGCAAGATAGTCCACTGTAACACAAAAAACGGGGCCTGGTTTTTGAATTGATAATTATTTTAGATACAATATACAAACTAAAAGGGATCTCAATTAAGTTGCATCTGGGTGAAAATCAAAGGACAAAATGTTAAAATAATCAAAACAAAGCATGTTTTGTGTCTGAATAACTAAGGTCTGTCATTTCAAGGTACTAGTTTCGGTAGCCAGTAGGAGGAAATGGCCTTTAACAAAAATAGGTGCTCTAAATTTCACAGATCAGTTATGCAGAACTAGATAGAAAATGATCAAAATCATTTCAACACACATAATTAGACTCTGAGATTTTCGTCACTTGTTTCAGGGATCTCACTCTTGCAGAATAATGGTCACACTACAGCTCTTGTTTAACACCCAAGATAATTCCACTGAATATAATACTAGGAATTTTGGTAACCTTTGAAGTTTGCAACATTCGCTGTTGTGAAATGTGTGCTTTGAGCGCCAGCTCTTTGGGTCCTTGTCGTTTATACTGTTGACAAAAGTCTTTCTTCATGTTATCTCCTTGTTTTTCTTTTGCCATGATTACAACAGTACAGTAGACAGAATTCACAGATGGTTGTGTGACTGAATGCATGGTTTAGTATGTATTCTCTCTGTAGTTACCAATGATGACATTGTAGATTTGCAGTTTTGGGAAAAAAGGTAGGAACCCACAACAAAGGAGAAAGGAATGTTAAAGACCACTGCATGGTAGCTAGATGGTCTAAGAACAAGCAAATTACTGGACTCCAAAACAATGTGGATGGAGATAGGATTGTAACATATATTTGAGTATAACGCAGCCTAAAACAGTACCAGGAAGTGGGAACACGGTCAATAAATCAGTTTTATTTTCATGTAACTTACTTCACACCGCAGTGTCCTGGGATGTTCTAGATTTAAAAGCAATTCAAAAATACAAAGGCAAGACATGGGTTACCAGATAGTGTACGAATTATATAAAATCTCAGTTTGAGAGAAGATCAACGAAATTCAAGTTTAATAATCAAGCATCAATAGTTTCCTTTCCCTTCTGAGAGACACACAGCATGACTGCGCTAAGCTATAAGCAAGAACGCACAGACAGCCTGAGGAATAAAAATATTCTTGTTTCATGGTATAGCTTTTATGACCGACGATAATATCTCTGTTCGAAATCCCCAGTCTGTTCCGTTCACTTTGCTGTCTGTCGTTGAGGGCGTTGCTCAAAAACCGCTCTGAAGGAACGCTGTCATTGATCTCCACCCCCACTATGTATGCAACTCTGTGACTGCATCTACAGTAGAGCTGAGCGCAACGAGCAGGAGACGAGGTAGATTACACCACAGTCTATAAACATTACCTCAGTGTCATAAAAAAAAGGAAGAGGGATGCGATACGTTTCAACACACAGACTCTCGCGTGATTGCCTGTGGCCTTTACTCAGGGGCTAGACGTATGCAGATGGACCAATCTTGAGCAATCCGTAAGCAGCGGCATGTGACAAGAGATATTTTCCCCAGTGGCAAATCCAGAACAACCGCCCTTGTGAATTCAATGACATCCACTGCCCCCCAACCAACCTTGATGAAGTCAGGTGAAAATTGCATTGTGATTGGTTACAGTTTATTGTGAGGGCAGAGGGATGTAATTGGGGTGCAGTCATCCCACTTGCGATATTCAACCTGAGTTTAGTGCCCCCCCCCCACACACACAGGAAGTGAGGTATTATATCGAGCTCTGACCCAGTGGGAACCCTTCAGATTTCCCCCCAGTGTGTGTCTTGGTACAAGGTACATGTGACACTCTAATGGGGCCAGAGGCTTGCTCACAGACTGCCTTGGTCGCTTCTGAGCTCTTGGTTACCGTACTGTTTTACCTCAGGCAAAGGGATGTTCACAATTCATCCTTTCAAAAGTGGTGTTCGGTTTTTTTTCACTCTTTTTTTGAAGCTATGAATCTATGATCTCAGTTTAGCTTCTCTTTGATCGAATCTGCCTCAGCTTCTCAAACAAACAGCCCATTCAGGGGTGCCCAAAGTCAGCCAGCTCTGTTAAGTCTTTATTTTTAGTAGAATAACCACAGATATAAGATATATACGCTTTTTCATGGGAACTGGTTTCTCCACCCCTGAGATGATGCACAGGCCGAAAAAGGGCTTTTAATTGTGGGAGAACTATATGCTCAATTTATTTTTCCCAAAAAAAATTCTAGCGAAAGACTGACTGGAAATGTTCAGAAGATGCACACACCCACACACGTACATACACTCGACAATAATAAGGCATAATTAGCTACCTACAGCTTTTAACCAGTCTAGATGATAGATGTGTCTATATTACCTGGTTCCATGTTTCTGAGGTCCTACTGACAATAAATTCTGATTTGGTTTGATTTATAGCAGCTGAACAATGAGAGCAGCCTTGTTAAAAATGAAGTGACGAGCATGTAATGGTTTCAGACAAAGGAATTAACGATTTAAATTGTTTTGTGAGGCCACTCTTGGTAATTCAACCCTCCCATCTATTCCACGGGTTTCACATCTCATAGGATCTACTGTGTATTTTGCAATTACACGCCGCTTTATAAAGTACCCATGCTACACACTACTGAATACTGAGTGGCCTCCTTACTGCCTTACTGTTACGGGAACCGTTTCTGGCCAGTCCTGGTGTTGCGGCATGGAGCTGTGTACTGCTGGGAAAGCCCGTTTGGGGTGGTATACTGCTGATGGAATGACCCAATGTGTGCCATGAAAATGCACCCCTCATCATTATACCAGCATGACCAGCCTTGTATCGCGGAAACCCGACAGGATGTATCCGTGAGCTCGTGTGGCTTTCACGATATCCTGGTCTTCCCA
The DNA here is from genome assembly GCA_022829145.1 of Albula goreensis. Classification (NCBI taxonomy): domain Eukaryota; kingdom Metazoa; phylum Chordata; class Actinopteri; order Albuliformes; family Albulidae; genus Albula; species Albula goreensis. The sequence continues at coordinate 31,030,841 of CM040754.1, read as the reverse complement.
TCAGCATGACATAGCAGGAACTGGGACTCATCAGGCCAGGGGCTGTTTTTCCAATGCCTCCATTGTCCAGTGTTTGTTTCCAAACCTCCATCCATTATCCAGTGTTTGTGATCTGAAACCACAGCCTGTTGTTTGTCGCTGGTGAGAGTGGAACTGCTTTAGGTGGTATCCCCATCCGTGAGAGGGTTTGATGAGTGAGTTGTGCATTCCGGTACGTTTCTTTCAGCACCGGGTCGTTCTCAGCTGTTCGCTGGCTGACTGTGGCCCATCTGTTATTCTGCACGAGTCCCGTCGGCCTCCATCAGCTTCTTTCATCTTCGCTGTGTTTCAGACCACATGACCACCATTGTGTTACGGTTTTGGGTGGTGGACCATTCTTGAAAGTCCCATGATGATGTCATGCCTTAAAAAGCCTGCATGCCCCATTCAAAGACACACAACTCTTCTGCCTTAAATCATGAGTCCTTTGACTCTGACTCTCACACCACACATGTAATATGTAGGTACCTGCCTTTTAGCTTTAATTTCAAAGGTCATATACAATGTGTGTGCTAAAACAGAGAGCATGAATAAAGAAATACATCAGTACATAAACAAAGACAGAGGGTGTACCATATAATGCAGGGTAAATCTGATCTGGCAACAGACTGAGACAGGAAAAAGATTGCTTGCTAAGAGCTGTTCCCATTCACCTGACTCATGTCTTCACATGAAGAATTAGTACTGCCATTCCATTACACAACAGCATTAACATTACACAATTACAGACGGAACTGTGTCATCCTGATACTGGTTCATGCAAGATAAGGTGTTGGTATTGGTATGGTGTATCAAGGAAGTTCTGGATTCAGACCCATGGGAATTGTGGCGCTAACAACATAGAGCTGCAAAACTTTGTAACCAGAGTCAGTTCATGGCTGGGCTGTTGTGAAAACCACAGTGTGTCACTGGTCACTAGGGGAAATCCAACAGTTTTTCCGGCCTCAAGAAAAAATATGAGAGTATCGCTGGTCTCCAGGGTAAAATATGACAGATTCTCAGGCATCTAGTGAAAATGTGAAAGCATCACTGGTCTCTAGCAAAAAAAAAAAAAAAAAACGGATGGTTTTTCTGGTGAAAATCTGACAAATCTGGTTCTGAAATAAGCCAACATAATGTGCCTCAAGGTCTTGCTTATCTTCCTGCCTTGTCATCTTGTTAAATCTTTTATTTCCACATAAATAGAAATTCTCTTTTCAACCACATTGAACGTACTGGGAATCTTAGCGGTGTCTGTTCCAAACTGGCCACTGTCCAAGTCCCCAGCCTCAAAGATTCAATTCATGTAAAAATGTGACGGTAACTGCATACTTCCTCTTTCTTAAAAGGGATGAATTAGAAACGTCTCTTCCTAATTACTATTTCTTTGAATGATGTGATGTATGAAGAACTTTGATAGAAAAAAAGGACCATGTATCTCAGTTATACTTTGAATTATACAACTAGGAAAAGATCCATTATATATTTAATATATGATATTTCTTTTCAGGTTTTTATCATTCTCTGCATTTTTTCTTCTTTGTTCCATAGGGTGTTTGAGCCATTGTTGTGAAATTGTGTGGCACAAAATTTCAGGGTGATGACAATGTAAAAATTTACATTAGTTTTCTTTTTTTACTCATCATCTGTTGATGAAATACAATCATTTAATGACAAAACCATCTTATTTCATCTGTGAGTGAGTCATTCCATAAAATCAGCCATGCAAAGGGAAATGGAGGCCAGGCAGGCGCTAAACTCATGTAAGTTTGTAAGAGTGAACCAAAAAAGCCAAAACAAAATAAATAAATAATTTCTGTAAATCTTGAGTTATTTTATTATAAGTGTCAGCTGATGTAACATTTGTTTAAGTAAATTTTGAGTCACAGGTCATGTCATGTGTATGTCAGCATATGAGCGCATTTCATGTGTCCTCAAATAAACTCTTCCAACTGTGCAATATGGGACCACAATATTTACCCTGCGGAAAAGTTTCATAATACGCAACTCTCACAAGGGAAATAATTGCTTAAGATCGTTGCGAAATGATCATCCAAATTTCTTTATCATTGATGGGGCTGATCATTCCAAAAATTAATTTAAATGCTGATAAAACACATTACACATTAATCATCAGACTTTGCTATCTTTTATCACACATAACAGGCTATGCCCAAAACAGGGTGGTGAGACTTAGCAGGATGTATGTGTATGTGTGTATATATAAATATATATGCATCTATACTTTACCTTTGGACTCAAATACAGTGGTAATTTTCTGGATTGTACATCTTTTGTGTTATGGTCCCCAGAACCCATGGGTTGTACCCTCTTGCTACACATTATCAGTATGCTACATCAAGAGTCCAGAGATTCACACAAGACATTGTTGCAATACTACATTTGCTTATCAAACTCACAGTACTTTTCATACTTAGGATGACCATGTAGAGAGATATTGAATGTACAGAATCTAAATTAACATGTATATACACAGTGAATAGGTGTGTACATTTCCCCAGACAATTTTTAAGGGGAAATCAGGAAAAAATCTATTTTCTGTTGTGCTGGGGGTCTGTATTAAAATCATATCACATAAAGTTTTTGTATTATCAAGGTCAACATCAGGCCAAGACCCTTTCAGCCTTAATGAGCCTGTCACACATAGCCAATACCCACTGTTTAGAAATCTAGAAAAAAAAATGAATGTTTAGGGTTCCCTTGTTAATTCAACAAATTCAGTTGTTAATTTAAAAAATTCAGCAGAGCCAAGCAAATGAAGCAAAAGAAAAAAATCTACATTAAATTTAAGATGTTATTTTAGCATATTTTCAATACTTACAATGTGAACACTATTAAATGCTTTGACAATATATACACATGTTGATAGAAACATATTTACAGGAGTTTCAAAGGTGGTTTGCACAGTTATCTTTGATGTGTCGTATTAATACGTAAGCACCTTTAAAAGGGATTCTTAAATGATGAGACAATGTTTTTGTTTTGATGGAAACGTAGGATTGGGTGTCCTAAAATCAAAGACGTGCAAACACGACACATATTGTGTACAAAAAACGTTTTTGTCTACAAAGCAAACTGTGATCCAATAACGTTTGACGTTCTCCATTTTGCAACCGAAAAAATCTGAAACGCTGTTCACCTTCACCCAGGTTACTTTGTGATGGAGGATATGCGTAATGTTTGATGACAAAGCCATTATTGCCAGTCCATTAATGATTCAAGTGGACTGGGTGAATATATAAACAGGGAATAACCCAGCTGACTGGTAGTACCAGGTACAGGTGCGTTAATATGACACACGGTGTTTCCTCAATTCCTGTTAGCTGGTTCCTCTTTGCCGAGAAAGTGGCAACAGAAAGCTGTTATAAAGGTCACTTTGTGCCACACCGCCAGTCCTACCCCTGCCAGTCTGTCTTAACATATATACCTTAAAGAGCTTTAGAACTTCACATACTTAAGGGTCCAGCAGCTATAGCATTTGGCATGTTTTGCAAAAGCGAGAAAAGTGGAAAAACTTATTTAAATTGGCTCATTAACAATACCATTAAATATATATATGCAAACACATCGATTTGATTTACAAAGAGGTACAGACTGAATGCTGGCTGCTTTGCTGTTATCGGGGATGTGGGAGCTTGAGATGTCCGGTGTTGCTTATTATCTCGCGCTCAGTTCCCCCGGTTCGCACAGCACCCTGGGAACTCGGATCCCTTTCTGGGATGTCAAGCCCTCTCACACCGAGGAAGCTCGACCCCAGCGGAGCATCGTCTGCTCTCCATGGGAACAAAGGCGACCTTGTATTAATAGCACGGCCAAGAATGCGTAAACACTGGTTTCCTCGGAACAGAGGCGAGAGCAAGCGCACGTCACTCAAGCGATTACCAAACATCCTGTGAGAGTCCTACGGGGCTGTGATGTGCCATCAAACCAGCCCCCCTTATCCCTCTAGTCCAATCACAGACAAGAACCCTGACCCTTCTCCAGGCCAGTGGCTGGTTTAGAGGCTAGTTGCACCAGAACCGAAATGTGTAACGATATTATTCCTGAAATAGATCGCCCTCATTTGTTATTAGTAGTGTATCCTCATATTCAGCACCTTGCGTATAGCAGGGGATTTCTTGCAAACGGCTTCCTCTTTTCTTCAAATGTGTGCTTAAGGTTTCCTGATTGAGAGAACCCTGCAGGTGGATTGCAAAAATTTCCAAGGATTAATCGGATGGTATCACAGTGACATCACAGGTGCTGTAATTTGAGATTCACTGGTCACTCGCTGACAATCCTGTCACAATATTTCTCAACTGTTCATGAGAAACGATTTGCCTGAACGAGTTGCCCAGAAGTTAGGAAGAAAATAATCACTCAGATGGACTTACCAAATAAAAAATGTTATTGACAGAACAGTATATATATATATGATTTTATAAATGTAATATTTTTTATTTAAAGACGTGTTGATAAAATAAGATGAGCAGTTTTACACAGCTAGCAGCTTGATGTAGGCTAACAGAAACAAAGCTAGATCACTCTGACAAGGCTTAAAGTCTATGTCCGTGGAAAATGGTTACCTAGCTACACTCTTAGAAAAACAAAAGGTTCCTAAAGGGTTCTTCACTTGTCCCACTGGGGGAACCCTTAAGGGTTCTTCTTTGATATGGATTTCATTCACAAGTTCTCTGTAGAAGCTTATTCTGTGGGTTATATAAAGAACAAAGATACATGTATCTAAGATGACCCTTTAAGGGTTCTCCCCAGCAGGACAAATGAAAACCCTTTAAAAGTACTAGAAATTACTTTTTTCTAAGAGCGTAGCATGCATGGAGTTTGTAAGCCAGTCAGCTACCATTTGCTTTACTTTGTTTTGGGTTTTTTTAACCGGTATTAACATCATTCAATCTTGCCACACTAGTACAATAACTTCTGTCAGTTAACTTGTCTTCGGTGGTGGTGAAGCCCAATTGGCGAGATATATCTTCCCATGCAAAAAAAAAAAACACTTTGATAACTACCTCATACCAGATCGTTTCCGAATAAATACGTTTACTAACGTTTGATGTTTCATTCTGATCATGTACATGCCTTAAACAGCATTTCAATCATCAAAACTTCACCATAGGATCATTTTTATAAACGCACTTTACAAAGAGTGATAACTGAATTTCACAAAAACGTGAAAGAAAAACACTCTCCAGTGTCCACCGGGACAAAGCAAATCTAAAAATCGCAGTGAGTTAATAAAGCGTCTCAACATTGTTCATGACAGTCTCCTGTGGTATGACGTGACCGTAATCCAACAAAGCTGGAAATAAACACAGCCAGAAAAACAAACAATGATAAGTCTGATATAATATGCGTATTAAACAATGTTGACAGACAACACGCTGTATGGTTTAACGACAAGATTTTACAAGCCCAACAAAGAGAATTTAACTGTAATTTGCTTTTCTAGGACACCGCCACAGGGGCATTTTAATTTGCATGTTTGCCTTTTTTTTTTCCAGTTGTGTATTTAAATGAGGTGTGTGTTTTGAAAATGTATGGAAATAAGGGGAGAAATCTGAATAAATAATGTTAAAAGCTTCTGTTATATGGGACAGGCTTCCTTATCTTGTGGCTTGTTGCGTTGGATTGCCCTTGGTCCTCAGACGCATGCCAGTGTAAAATTCTGCACCCCGTTGGCACTCCGGGGCCCCAGGCTCTGTGTTTGAGACTTCTGACTGACTGTAGCCATGGTTACGGGACTCAGCGCGTTTTTTCACAGTGAGTCACTCTCTCTCTCTCTCTCTCTCTCTCTCTCTCTCTCCTCTCTCTCATGCCCCTGCGCCATATTCAGGGAACCAGGACTGAATGGGAATGTAAAGAAAACCGTATTATCTTTCACAATGCGGGCATCTAGCAGGCTCGCAATTTCGACGGAGACCGAAACCTTAGTTCTGAATTATTGATTTTATTATTTTATTATTTATTAAACTGTAAAGATAGAAAAAAAAACACACTACAGGAGGCGATGATGCAAAGTAATAACATTTAATATTTAATATAGGCATTAACAAACGTGCTGCAGATTTCAACTGAGGTGTAGTCAGCGGCGCAGGAGAGTGTGTAGTGTTGTGTGTGTGTGTGTGTGTGTGTGTGTGTGTGTGTGTGTGGGGGAGCGAACTGTGAGCAAGAAGTCTCAACTTTTAAGCTTATACAATACTTTTTTCTCAAAAGCAGGGGGACAGATCGGCCCCCGCCATCTGCTCCCCTGGGTGTAGTTAAAGGGTGAGGGAAGGGAAGAGTTGCGACTGTTGCCTTTTTAAGAACAGCATGTGATGAGAAGCCTAGTATTTTATCTTTAAAATACTTTTTAGCAGTGAAAATTATTAGCATCATGTTAAAGTTTGAGCTTGATCCAATACATTTACTTTTAAAGTATACAGGAGCCATAGCTGTTGGTGTTGATAATTGTACCAGTTTATTTTAGCAAGAAAATATACATGTTTTGCATCAGTATATATTTGTTCAAATAAATATAAATATACGGTTGCGAGTAAGATTACAATGGCCGGACTGGAATGTTCATTTAGTGTTCACTCAACCGTTGCTTCTGAGTAGAGTTGGACGGGTGCCCAAGATCATTATCTTTGCTGGACCGTCCATTTCCAAGCCAATTTGGGCTACAAACAGTCCTGGGATTTACACAAAATGTCCTGGTACAAATTCTTCTACAAATTCCCTTAAACGGTTTTAATCTTCTGGGGCTCCAGGGTGGTACATTTTGCTCACTATGTAAACTTTTATACCCAATGATATGTACAGAACTATATACATGACCTGATAAAGTGTCATACATTTTGAATATTCATTTAATAAAGCTGAATTATTTGTAATGAATGTCCTTAGCAGTTTAGTACAAAAAATATTATTATTATTGTTGTTGTTGTTGTTGGACATATATCTATCTGCTCTAATGCATTGATTGTACCGCGCTTATATTTGATAAGTATGGTGTTACGTATTAGGCTAGCAGCTGGCTGACTTGATTTTATCATATTTATGATTCATGGCTAACTGACTGCATTTTACAGGATTACTTCTTTGACATTTTTTCCAACTTGGCCAAATTGTGTTGGGGTGCTGAAGTTTGACATTTTTCCTCAGATTAGAGGTACAAGCAGTTGCCATAGTTGGGTGAAGCAACTGAAACCTAGACACAGAAACAAAAGAAAAAGTGAGAGAGTATGAGACTTGGTTCATTTAATCCATCAAGATTTGTCTGGGCTACATTCTAACTACAAATCTCTTGTATATTTCTATCTCAGGAGTCAATAAAATGCAGACTTTCACAGTAACAAAATCTCTCTCTGTCATACGCCTACAAACACCCTCTTACCAGTCATTTTACAGTACTACCTTACCCCACTTTTGACATTTTTATCTAACCTTTATTTAATCAGAAAACCCCTTGAGATTAAAATGTTGTTTCTAGATGTTCAACTCATTTCTTTCTCATGTCTGATTCGTGATCTAGTTTCTGTATCATGAAGGAAATTTGGGGAAATTTCTACCAGAATACATTGTACAATGAGAGACAGTCTGAAAATACTGGAATTTAGTTAAATGAGCTGGTTGTTAATTTAATTTTTTATAATACAGGCAAGAAAAAAAACCAGTAATTTCCCATATTGGTAAGACTTCCAGGCACCGGGAATAAAAGTGAATAATGATTTCTCACTAGCCCTCCCAGGAGCCCAGAAATAACGTTTCCCCGAGACGCACCAGTGAAACTCCTCTCCTTCTCATTGTACTTCCTTTCTGTGGTTTTGTCACTTTCTGAAGGGGATTACCGTTTTTTCTCCTCAGAACCTCTGCCCTGTGAATTCATGATTTGTAGAATGCCCAGCCTTTTCTCTCAGCATATTCCTCTTCTTGGAAGCATGATACCAAAGATCATTTCTGTGAATAGCAAGAAGTTATTCCCTCTGTTTGAGGCAGACTCACCACCCACGGTGTTCCACCTGACCAACCAAGCAGTCATATCCCATTTTTGTCCCTGACAAATTTCATGAGCTGGCAGTTCAATGTAGGTGGCTGTTTGTATTATGGCCTGTATGTAATATATGAAATGTGGACTGTATTCTGTTGTATGACAATAGACAAAAAAATTTAATACTGGAAATATTGATATTTGAAAAGCCATGACCTTTCAAAAACAATATTATCATTTATTTACATTCTGTTATCCAGGAACGTGTCTTAAATGTGTCATACAGTACTTTTATCCTTTCATACAGTTGGGTTTTAACCATAGCTCCCCGCATGCTAATTCCACATTGCTTAAACTTGTCTTGTTTTAAGAATAAAATGCATTCATAAGAAGTTCAAGAAACTTCCTACAGTGAAAGGGTTTCTTTGTAGATATACATTTTTATAACGATCAGTTTTTGCTCTCCTTCCTGTCATTTTGACTTTTTTTTCGCACTCTTTACAGGCTGTGTTCCTGTTAGATCAGAGACCACGCTGCGCAACGCGTCGGCTGCTCAGTGATTACGCCGAGTCCATCGTGGATCTTGCTCACTGATTGCCACGCATTACGGCATGCTGAATTCGCTGGCGCTCTATTGCAACGCGAGACAACATCATTGCCAGGCATTGCATGTGATGACTATCTGCGTTCAAGCGCCGTTTGTCAGAAACTTTATTTTTACACGGCCATATCGGGAGTCTTGAATGGCCATCTCGTCGTCGGAGCGCTCGCGGATGAGTCTGTACTGAAACAGGCCTCGCATTGAGAGAATTCCTGAGTGTGATTCATGCAAGGCCGCGGATCTCTCCCGGAGCACCGTTCAGAGAGAGAAAGAAAGGGCGAGAGAGAGAGAGAGAGAGGGAGGGAGGGAGAGGAGAGAGAGAAAGGGAGGGAGAGAGGAAGGGAGACAGTAAAGTATGGAGAATTTGAGAGAGGGAGGAAGAGAGAGAATGAATGATGGAGAAATAGAGACAGAGGAAGGGAGGGGGGGAAAGGGTGGGAGAGAGAAAGGGAGGTAGAGAATGAAGGATGGAGAAATATCGAGAGAGAGCGAGGGAGAGAGAGAGAGCGCGCACGAGCTCTCCCGCGAGGTGCTCCCAATCACACGGGGTGATGTTGCGCAATAACCCCGTTCAGCTGCGCAGCCGCCGGAACCCTCCGCGCTATTTGCACGGTATTACCTCACTCAGCAGTCTGACACGTATCGCATTCCTAGAAGCGGCTGACTTACTGCCATTACAGACTTGCACCTGAAAACGAGAGGGTTGCACAACTCTTCTGACGGTTGCTCAACCACTCTCTCACTCTCCCCCTCCCTGTCCTGCTGCCTTCTGGAAATGTGTGGAAACTTGGGTGAGGGGGGGTGGGCTCAGACAAGTGCCTATTGTGGCTATTTCAACTGTATCATTTAAACAACCATCGAATTCATTTACTGCTTTCACCTTTTAAAAATAAACATACGCAAAAGCCATACCAGTCATAAAAAAGAGTTGAAATACTGACCTGCCATACCTTACTTTTAGTAGGTCTATGTTTGAACTGTGATCAACTAGTCACCATATATAGATATCTGAGTCTGAGAATAACCTGCTCTGGACTATTTTTAGTTTGTACTACTAGATTTGATTAAAACATACATATTAAATGCATTTAGTTTATAGCCTCTGCTTTACGTTCAATATTCTGCCACCATGTGTTTATTACATAATTGTGTTTTTGCTTTACATTTGGTTGTACATTTCTTTCTGTTGTGTAATTTTGTTTTGAGGTGTTTTCAAATGTTGATTATCTCATGAGTCAATACATAATTACTTCCCACACCTTAAAATCATCAAACTGTACGAGCTTGTATAGTATAAATATAGCACTGTGTTTTTGAATCTGGTTTTTCCTGAAAAAGCGGAACTCCAAATGGAGATTAAAATACCAGGATAGTATCTGTTTTACAGTTTTTTTTCTCCCTTAATGATGAAGAACTAATGGGTACAATGTTGTCAATCAATTTTCACATACAGTCAATATTCCTGCTTTGGGCTTCCACTCATATCTGGAAAAAGCTCTGCGTGTGTATGTGTCTCTGGAACTATGTAATGATGCGCTTGTGGGTCCTTAGCGTGTGGCTACATTAGGATATACTTCTAAGGAGATAATCTAATCTCCCAAACTGACTGGCCATAGACTGCCATTTTGTTTCTCAAAAAAAAAAAAAAAAAAAAACACTTTAAGTTTTCATTTGGATGACAGCCTGTGCCCATGTCCCCACATACTAGACTGGATTCTGCTCAGCAAAATCCATTCATTAATTTTCAGGACATTTCATTGACATTAGCACGTTAGCATATCGGTTAACATGCACAGACTAGCCTTTTACCATTTCTGTCTATGGCCGCCAAAAATCACATGGTATGCGTACACAAATTTGAGTAAAATTATGCTTATCACATAGAGTATTACATAAAGGATGAATTATTTTGTAGATGAAATGGAGAATAGCAAAACAGAAATTGAAATGCACCAGTTTATGATGCAGTTCAATTCATTACATAACATCGTTTCGGAGCTGACAACCACTGAGCCCTACACAGCATGTCCTGTTCTCATTTTCAATACTTAACGTGATTGTTTCTTTTTTTTATTTTTCTACAGGATGGAGGATAGAGCTGGACCTCTCTGTTTTTGTTCTGTGAAGTGGGTGTTGGGGGGTTTCCTTGGTTGGCTGCTGTGCAGTTGATGAGATTGGGCGAGTCTGTTAGACCTGCAGGGGAGAGAGATAAGGAGGGGTGGAGTGGGCGGGACTCCACGGGCAGGGCCCACAGCTTGGGGCTCTCAGATGATGTGGGTTGTCTGCTGGGTAATCCTCACCCCCTCGCGTGTGTGCTGTGGCGGTGTTGCGTCAGACCCGCGGGAGCGTTCTGAGCAGTCACTGAGCCCTGAGCGAATGCATGGGGTCTCCAATCTGGCACAGACGGACTCCACCCCATCCCCATCCCCATCCCCACCCCCACCCCCACCCAAGCCCCAAAGTGTTCATCTGATACTCACCTGAGACATTTGAGCTGAGCTACTGAAGCTACTACATGCCTGTTCCCTGGCTATGAGCTCTATGTTAAACATGTCCTATTGCCACACCGCGAGCTTTACGATTTAAACAACACACCCCTTGCTTCACCATCAGCTCCATTGTACAGCGTATCATATTCCCTCTCTGTCAGCTTTACGTAAAACACGCTGCCAGCTTACCGCCAGCTTCGTGTAAAATGCATCCTGGCACCTCGCTCGGGGCTTTACGTAACAAACCCTAAGGGGGAGTCCAGAGACACAGCTCCAGAGAGCAGCTGACCTCTTGACCTTCAGCGCCGCTGTGCATGTCTCGAGAAGCCTACTCCAGCAAGAGGCATATTTTCGTCTTCCCACAATTGCCCCCGTTACGTTAGACCACATCGACAACATGTCAACAATGACTTTGGTACGATATCAGGCAACTTCCTTATATGGCGTTCGTCCATCCGCGTAAGCCTCCGGGCAGGCAGGGAGAGAACTGTATCATCTTTCCACATGTCCCAGTAAGCTGCACTAAAACTCTATCTGGGTTATATAAACTCACACCAGGCATCCAGAAAACAGCCAGATGAACAAAGCCAGGACCGCTCATTGCACTTTCATCATAAGTTCCTCTAATGGGTTTTTAACATCAGCTCACTCAATGCAGTTCTTGTCTTTGGTGCACTTACACTGAGACCCACTGCAGCGGATGCATGGAATGAACATCTGAGTGGTATGATCAATTTTCAGAAGGGGGGGCAAAGGACACCATGTAACCGCGCTGAGAGCTGTGTACAGGATTGCAGTAAAACTCCGTGAAAACTCCCTTATGTAAACATCGCCAAGTTGGTTTCGTCCCGCAGACCTGAAATATTACAAACTATTACAGACATAAAGACTATTACAGGAGATTGCATCAGGCAGATATTGCCCCATACGGTATGTATGGAGCTGGCTTTCACATGCCTGAGCCAAACATCTGAGACAAGAAAGCTAAGATTAGGTTAAAGAACGTGGAAAAAGGGGAGTGTTGGCCCCCGTCAAAAAATAACGCAGGGATTTATTCTCTGTAGATTTATTCGCCGGTCTGTGGAGCTCCGTGCTTAATTTGTATTTGACCTAATTGTTAGCTATTCAAACTGTGTGTCGGAATTGCAAAAGGATACCTAGGCCTACTCAGGCTAACCACTTACGTGCATGAGTTTTGGTACTAATAATACAAAAATAGAGGTTCGTTTTTTTCATTTAGTTTTTTAAACAACTCAGGAGTAAGGTTCCATTTGTAAAACCATGTGAAGTTCAGAACAAAAAACATTTGTTGATCAAAGTTAAGACAAAGCACGTACAGAAAGCTTCCATACCTCCCCTACTCCCCCAGTTTGAGAACGCTGCAGGACAATGTCCCACTGTTTTTTTTTCTGACACAGCTCATATTTAGCGAACTCCAAATCGCCACAGGGACAATGTTCCCCTTTCTCCCCTGCCCCCAGCGTGTCCCGATTGGGTTACAAGGCCCGTGACAGGACAGGAGGGGATTCTTCAGGAAATGAAAAGATTGATTAATGAGCGAGAAACCTAAGATCAAGCATAGATGTTTTTGTACACATCGAACATCCGGAAAGTTCCTGGCTCAGCAAGTTTGTCCATGCATTTTTGTGGTTTGGTATTTACAACCGGTTGATAAATGGAAATAGTATAATATACTTTACCATATGTACATACCATAATGTATAATGAATCTTCCATCAGAGAGATAGAGATAGACTGATACTTGGTCTTGTCTGTGCAAACAGCGTTGTGGCCAGGACTCTATCTGGGGTTAACTCTGTGCAAACTGAATCTCTGTGTATCTCAGCGCTCACCGTGTTCCTTTGCTTCACATTCTCTGTTCATGTCTTACGCAATCACCATTTTGTACTATAATGTGCTTGCAGGCCGTTCTCACGGTGGGGTCTAACTGAAGTCATATGAGCAAACAACCCAAAAAAAAAAAAAAAAAAAAAAAGGAAATGGACTGTAAATCCACCGAGGGCCCCCTCACATCCCCCCTCCCAATTCCATCCACATGACCCCACACCCTCCACCCCCTTCCCCCGTCCCCCCTGGCCCTACCAGCATCAGTCAGCGTTCGCCATGGTGGAAGGAAATCCTTGCCGTGCGGGCGGGAAGCGGGACGCGGCCCAGATAATCATATCCTGGCTGCTGCCCCTGCCCATCCCTGGGGCCCGCAAGAAAAATCACACATCCTGAAAACCCTGAGAGTCAGACGGTGGACAGTCCAGTACACGGTCTCAAAACCGCTCCTACTGCCGAGGGGATACCTCACCTCTACCTGAGTGTTTGTCCACCTCCTGGTGCTTCCCTCACTAAAGGGAGCAGGGTTGTCAAACTCTGGTCCTGTACGGCCACCACAGTGTTTGTGGGATGTTTGTGGAAGCCATTTTAGGCCCTCCAAACCAAGTGTGTGGACTCTTTAACAGTTATGTTTTTTTGAAAATGAATCAGTTAAGGGCTGAAACACACCCAAAACCAGCAGATATTGTGGCCCCCCCAGGACCAGACACCTGTGTTCTCAAGAACAGAGATTACTGTGTAAGGTTAGCCGCTCTGTTTTTTCTCATGTCTGATTTGGAGTAGCTGAGCATGCCATGTGTATATCTCTCTGCTATAAGCCTGGCAGAGCCACACAGTTCAGAGAAATAAACACTCCTACATTTGGGATGCAACCAATATTTTCTAAAAAAAATCACTTCACTTCAGTGAAGTCAGATGTAACGCGGAGGCTGGACCTCTATGGGTGAATGCGGAAATTCATACTGAAAACCACTTCTGCAAACCGCCATCTGAAATCAGATGAATGTCCAAGCTGTCGTGTCCCCTTTCCTGGTAATGAAGTTAGATTAAGCTTTGTTTCCAGAAACTGGTATTTCTGATATATTGAAATCTGATGATCTGGCTCCCAAGAACTGGTTAAATGTTATGGGGATGTCTGTAAGTAAAACCGAAAGTGATTTTACCTTTGTACACTGTCAGCTCCTCTGATATCTACTCTGAAAGGTTACCCACAAAATGGAGCACACAGACGGTATCAATGTTTATCAAAGAAGTTATGTCCACAAAACTTCATACTTGTCATAAAATGTGCACACACTCCCACACACACACTCCCACACACACCACAAACTCCCACACAAACACAGACACACGCACACACAAACACACGCTCACATCCCATGCTAATTTCATGTATATTGTGAAATGCTAACCCACTAAAAGCCACCCCAATGAACTTCATGAAGGACATCAATTCGTTTACTTTATAATTTTTGCTCAAATACACAGAATGACTGTGATATTGGTGACTGAACTGCTAGCTGAATAAATGTATTTCTTCCCCAATCCTTTGCAAAGTCCATTTTTATGATCGTGTCACATGCAAGTAACACATGCTCTGGAAACTGTATTTTTTTATGGTTAATTTGCAACCATCCCCCTATTTGAGTGACAGGCAGCTATCTAGATTCAAAAGTCAGATCCCATACAGCCGGCTTCAACTTGTGAATCTGGCTGGTTATCGTCCCAGCTAAATCCACCAATCGCGTGCAAGGTGACAGCGCTAACGCTAACAGGAGTGTGTCAGAACAATAAAAATACACCAGCATGCTCGTGATTCACAGCTTGCAATGCCAGATTTATCCTCACTTTGCTTGCACAAAACTTTAATCCACTGCTTAGAAGCCCCATTTTTTTCATGGCAGCGATATTTGTTTGCAGGTGTGTGATTGCAAATATAGTAAAAGTATACTGTATTTGTACACGGTTTCTGTATTCAGAAAAACATCATATGTAGGAGACTTTACCACAAGGCCACTTATGCATTCCTGCAGGGAGATGTTGCTCAACGTAGCGCATATCTTCTGTCTCTGACGAGTAAATACTTTACTTGGCCATGCACCAGGATTGCGAATGGTTCCGGTGTATTGGCAGGAATTCTCAGTCAGTGTCCTGTTAGTTCCCTGAAATTTGCAAACCTTTCTGGATTCAAACACAGACGGTTCTGTCCCTCTTGAGTCAATGCACAAGATTCGCATTCATTTAATGGTTTTCCTTCCCTTTTAATCAGAGTTCAGTTCAAGCGAATCAAGTACTACTTAAGTGGGGTCAAGAATGTGCACAGTCCATAAAATGTATTACAGTCAATAAAATGTATCAGGTTTTTTTGTATATAGTTCTGACTTGCTGCTTATGATGGCCATAATAAGAGTAAATATTTTCGAGTATGAAATGGATCACACGTACCTGCAATGATACTGCAATGATCTTTGCCCTTACCAGTAAGTTGCACTGCATTTAGTTTTCAGTTGTAACAAGATATTTCGTATGCATTTCCAAGACCATTGCACTGGCTTTAAAGATAGGCAGTGCAAGGCAGGTTGTGCGTTTGACGCAAAAGGCTGGGAGGTGAAGAGTGTTTCAAACGTTTCCGCCGCATTCTCTGTGAATAGACCAACTTTGCTTTCTCTATGCACTCTGTGCCAGGACATTGCTTTGCTTCAGCAGGGAGTGGGTTCTCCTGTGTTGTTCTAAGTTTATCTCGTTAAACAGCCCCTGTGATCAGGAGTAGCATTGCCACACGTGCTTTCTGTGGTTGACAGCCCCATTGAACCGCCAACAGTACATTGAGAGCACATGACTAATGGAGTGTGTTTTCAGAATCACACCACCGAAGAAGCTAAAAAAGCTAATATCTCAGTAACCTTTTCTTCTGAGCTGGTGACAGTTTCATATTCAAGTAAAATTGTTACAGGGCTACTGATTTTTGTGAGAAATTACTAAGTGAGAAGATTGGTATTGAAGAGTAATATTAGTAGTTCATTTTGTGTGTGATATCAGTTCACCTGGGCCATAGTTTTTGCATTTTGTTTGTTCAGTGTACAGGAGGGAAACCGAGGCCTCTTCCATCTGTTTTTCACTCACATTCAGTCCCGCTTTCTCTTTCTGTGGACAAAATATGTGAATCTGCAGAGCTAATGAGGGGAGCTTTGCATTTTTATCAAGATCGCAATCGCAAACTAAACATCCTCTGGGCCACGCAAATACAGCAAGAAAGCCCTGCAGCAGGCCGACTGAGAACTACGTGCTCAGCATGTTATGAACTTAACGCCACGATGATTACATGTTGACTGTGGAAATCTGAAGGGTAATTAATACTCGGTCAGATTACACATTAACTTTAAACTACCTCGATGGTTTTTATCTGAAGTTACAGTCATCCTAGACTAGAGTAATAGAGCAAAACAAAAAAAAAACACAAGGCTTTAGTGTATAAAACTATCATGGAGGTGGGTGCAAATGGGGTCAATGAAGCAAGTCTCATATGTCTATCATTCAGTCGTTAACTCGTTCATTAACATAAACTATTTTAATTAAGTGTTCGTTCAACTATCGATGTGCATGGTCATGCCCAGTAAAGCCCAGCAAAGCTTAGGCGTATTTTCCCTGCTTCTCAGAAATCCTTCTGAATGAGTCAGGCCTAAGGCCTGTTTACACAGTTAGGATATGGAGTATTGCGGTACAGAATTAGACCTGGTTGACCTCACTTTTTAACTCTTGCCCAGCCTTTTTTATTCTATCTCATGATGAAATGGAACACAGGGAAGTGCAATGGCAACACAGACGGTGCCTTACACTTTAGCTCTTCCTGTGCAACAAGACCGCCTAACACGTTCTATTTACGGAATGGCAAGCCGAAAATTTTGTCACGCTTATCAAAACACAAAACGAAACGTGCTACTTTCAGGAATTACTTTAGCTGCCACGCTGGATCTCAGGGGATTTTTTCGCGGGGGAAAACACCTGAGAGCCACTTCAGGGAAGAGTAACTGGCATAACTCGTTGGTTGGTGTGAATTTACCTAATCTAAAAGTATGACCAGTCAAATTAGCCAAACAAATACCTAATTGCAGGCACAGATAGTAAAACTAGGATTTGGGAGGAGGGCTTAATAAGAGCCTATTTAAATTTACAGTGTGGATGAAGCACATTTGCCTTACTTGTGTTTGTGTGAGAGATTGTGTGTGTATACTGCATATTTGTGTATCACCAAGTCTTTGTGTGTGGTGTACTTCCGTATGTTTGTGTATATGTGGACATGTTTTTGTGGGTATACGTTTATGCGGAGCAGGGGTTGTTGATGTCTGTGGACTTTTGGACAAACATAAATCCATTTATCATCCGTGAGAATCCAGACCATGTCTCAGCAAAGACACCAGAGACACTTAAACTTGAACAGCTTGGCCAGCAGAGACATTCTCTCTGTTATAGAAACAGTGTATTTTTGTGGAGGAACACACACTCATGGTGTAGGATGTAGTTATAGTTATGAATGAGGCTTTATGGAGCCTGCTAGGGTGGAGCTACATGCAGCTGTCAATCAATGACCTGAACCAATCAGAAATGTTTCTCTCTCCAAGGCCAATGCAGTCATTGGTCCATATCACTCAGTCACTAATTAAATAAGGCAGCTCCTACCATTTTGGTTCAATGCCATCTTACTAGTGTCATGTTTCCCATGCCGCACAGTGTTCACATACCTGTACATGAATACACTGTATTCCTGAAAATACAAGATATTTCTTCATTAAAAATGTAAACCATGTTTTTGAAACCAGAGTATGAAATGAACCCTTTGTTAGTGTGTCCCCCCATTTACCGTGACAGGCATCGGAAGCATCCAGACTGAATCTGACACAAACTAAATTGGACCTAAATTATGGAGATGAAATTGCTCCCCCCCCCCCACCTTTGCTTTTCCAAGAGCATGTTCTCCCTGCAGGGATGTAATAACATAAACCGTGTATTACATTAATGCAATGCAATAACAGATTACAGAGCATGAACCCGGCCTAATGGGAACATCACCTGTCACTCACAGTTACTGCATAATGAATACACAACCAGTATGGAACGTCTGGCTGTGTCACCCTGTCAACGCTGTAGCAATCACCGATGCCAGAACACTCGCATGCATGCCCTAAACTCATGAGCCAAGAGAGCCAGGAGACTGGTTGGAGAATATTCAGCCAAAGGCCTTGGGTAGAACCGGAGATGAGGTTATAAGACTGGCAGGCTGAGGCAATGTAAAATTGGCCTCGGCCCCCAGCAATTTGATTGGTAAGAGCCACATAAGTGCATCCGTTAAAGCGAATCCAGACACAGCCTAGCTAATGGAAAACATTCACAGAACATTGGGGAGAATTTAGGTCATATTTTCACTGGGATCTGACACAATGTTATGATGTGAGCATTCCTCAAACATTCTAAGAGCGTTACATTGTTCCAAAAAAGTTCCGTAAAGGTCAAAGGAAACATTCCTCGTAAACAATGTTCAAGCAACACAAAGAAAGCTGGGCAAAATTTACATCCTGAGAACGTTCGCCCGAAAATTGCGAGAATGCTTTGGCAACCAAAAAAGTGTAAGGTAGGAAGGTCCATTGCGATGCTGAGCTTGGAGTGGCGAGGCTTCCCCTCTCGCCGTGGCCTTGCTTTAATTTCACGCAGCTGACTCACAGCGCAGAGCCTCCGCTTTCATCACACTTGTTATGAAAGGCATGTGATTCAGAACGGTATAGTGCTGCTGACTCAAATCAGCCACGTATGAGTGTGCACCAATTTCTGTGCCTTTCTCTGCCTCTTTCTTTCTCTCCTGCCCTCTTTAACTCTCTTTTCTAACGTCTGAATGTGTTTTTAACCTTCCGTCTCTCTCATTCTTTCTCTCTCTCTTTTATTGTCTTGATGTGTGCTTACCCCTTCTCTCTCATTCAATCCATCTCTCCTACTGTGTTGCCGTGTTTTCACCTTCTGTCGGTTGTCATTCTTTCTCTCTCTTTCTATGAAATATTCTTATATTTAGTATTAGTTCTAAAGAAAAAATGGTGGACAGAATGGTGATACAGGCTGATCTGTTTTTGAATGTACAGGGTCATGAACGCGCCATTGCGACCTGACCAGCTAACAGTTTTTAGTTTTCTAGAATATTCCTAGATCATTAGAGCAAATGCTTTCAGGACAATCAGGTTTCTTGGTCTTTTCTTGAACATTATTTACCTGTAATGTTTTCTCGTGACCTTAAAAGAACTTTTCTGGAACAAGGTGATGTTCTCAGAATGTCTCAGGAATGTTCATATTATTACCTTATGTCAAATCCCCATTCCCACTGTTCTGGAAACATTTTGTGTTAACTAGGTGGGGATTGTTATGTTACACCATTGGGAGTTAATAGCCATTGAGTTTAAACCCCTCAGTGCACAGTAGTCACACAGTGCTCAAAGTAAACACAAATGAAGCTGTAAACCACTGTGTTAATCCTGTTCACCAGAAACAAAAACAGGAGCATATTTGTATGGGTGGTATTCTATTTCATTACATCTGACCACACGTTCAATACCCTTCAATAATCAGTTAAATAAACAGACTCCACCTCTCAAATCAATAACATCTGCTAATCAGCTCAACAAAGACTTTGCAGTGGCCTGTATCGTTCTGTAATAGCCCAGCTAACAGTTTTTGTCTGCCAGAACATTCTCAGAGTATTACGGTACATTTACCCAGGGCTTTAATTTTATCCAGTTTTCTTGGTGTTCGTTGAACATCTTTTACCTTGAATGTTTGCATGTGACTTTGACAGACCTTGTTTGGAACAATGTGACGTTCATAGAATGTTTGAGGAATGTTCACACTATGACATTATCACGAACCCCAGTGAAAATATGACCTAAGTATTACCCAATGTTCTGGGAGCATTTTCTTGTTAGCTGGGAGGACTTTCGCACTGATCCTCAGGATTTCACTGACTCAAGTCCCGTACGGACGAGCTTCCCCGCGCCGAGGCACCATAATTCACTTTTGCTTTGCCAAGCCTCCATGATTGTATTATTTTGCAATGTTCGGTTTGATTAGAGTCATGTGCTCTTTAGTCAGACTCCGATGGCTACATCCGACGCCCTCGGCCACGGCCCTGCTCACGCCCTGGAAGGCGCCGTCAGCCGTCACCATCAAGGGCTGGTGGTGGAGCCCCGACAGTCCGTTCCCTTTGAATCTAAAGCTGATGTTATGAATCTCATAAATCACATCCAATCACAGGGATATGAAAACAATAAACCACTGCTTGTAGGAGGCTGTTGCCAGCGATGCTTCAGCCGAAGGCTCAGAGTGAGTCATCAGCGTGCTTCAGAAGTCCCCCATATTTCTGCTCGACCAACAACTCACAGCATAACTATAGCTCTCATATAGGGAGTTTCAGTCTCCTCGATGGTCAACAAATGCAGAATGAAACAGTGAGCAGCTTAACACCTCGTTGTGAAATGCTTCACAGAAACTGCTCCTGTCAGCGTTTCAGCATTTCAGCCTTCAGACACATTGATTATGTAACCATTCTCCTCCCGCTTCTTGTTAACTAGACAAATAATGCAAAGAAATGGGGAAGTCAATCTATTTAATATGGTGTTGTTCTTTTCCATGCAACGTGAAAAATTCAAATCTTTGAGTTTCTCATCTCTGCAGTATTTCCATGGTTGAATTATCATTCTTCCTCAAAGTCACTGTAAGTATGTGCACAAACACACACACACACATATACAGGGATCTTCAATCTTATCAGAGATGTGCCTGCATTGTTCCATGCTTTTGTTCTCACCTAGCACTAATAACTGGGATAAATATGAAAATCAATACGAGATCAAAATCGATAATTTCACTTAACAGTGTTAAGAATCCACAACATTTGGTAGCAGAATCAGGTACTGAATGAGGCCTCTGGAGGACTCCTGTCAAAATGAATGGAAGTCTATAGGTGAGATGCAGCCAAAATTGTTTTTAAAACACCAAAAATAATACAATTATTACTTTAATGAATTAATATTTTAATAAATGAAACGTATTCACCAAAACAGTATGGCTCTCTACCGTCTGTATGTCTAATGCAGAAATGCATTAAAATAAATAAAAAATATGCATATTTTAATGCATAAAAATTGGTGAGTAGCCTAAATTGGTAGCATTCCCTAGTTTATTAGCTTCCGTTACTAATGATAGGGGATCTAGAGGACAAAGCCAACATTTTTCACAGCCGCCATAACTAATAAGCTATCTGGCAAATACTTCTGGCCAACCTAAAGGCTTTGACTGCTGGTTATACAAATCTGAATTACAAAATAAATGATAGACTAGCCAGACAAAATAGCCAGCCACAATTCAAATGAGATGTAAATAAGTCTGTGTGTAGCTATTTGTAGTAGTAAGAGTTATTATCACTGAAGCAAAAAAGGTGAGCATTCAACAAAAATGAATCATACTTTCCACTGGCAACAAAAGTTAAATAAACTTCTGCAACTATAAATTTGGGGTTTTTTTCTAGAAAGTGGAATTTTGTACAGAATGATTCAGGGCTTTGTGAGTACCTGAAGTAAGGGAGCGAACATCACCGCTGGTGAAACGTCAGGCGGCTCTGACTGTTTTGAGATGGATATGTCTCCTCAGACGTGAGTCACATCACTTTCTGTTCTGATTCACCATGGGGTCAGGAAGCAGGCCTCCCACCTGCAGAGATGCTCAACGTCTCAGACAGGTCTACCCACAGCGCCGCGCAGAGCCTCTTATAGGACAAACTGTTCTCCAGAAATGCTCTCTGCGATGCTCTCAGACCATACGAATGAGGTCAAAAAATTACACGCACACTTTTTGCAACACAAAACAAATTAAGGTCATATCACGTTATGTCTGCATTCTTCTGTGTATGCACTATCCCCCGGCCTTGGTTATCCCTTATCCCTTTGGACTGCATTACCTCAGCATCATACCGAAAACATTTGTCATACAAACCGTAAGATTGTAATATTTGTTTTGAACTTTTAGTGTATTTATTTTGACTGTATTTAGGTCAATTATTATGACTGGGTGTTTTTATAGGCTTTAAAATATTTCTTTTAATACACTATGTGTTATACAATGATGTTTTTTACGATAAAGTGAAAAGTTGATGAGGAGAACTAGTGACGGATTAAACTAAAAAACACACCAGCTGCTATTTGGTCCAGAAAAGTTAAATGTGAACAAAAGAGAGCAAGTAACAACCCCCCCCCCACCCCCACCACCACCAGATGAGAAATGCATGGTTTCCAGGGGAAGTGATCATTCGATCATTCTTCCTCTGTGATAAGGCCTGGCGAGACGTTGCTGCTCATTCTGGATCAGACTCCTGCAGAAAGGAGGCCCATGTGCCTTTCTGAAACGGCAGGCATTGAGTAGACTAAGCTCCGTCCAGACTAAGGTATTACAAACATTCCATTCCTGTAACAGCTGCAGCCAGAAAAGCTGAGGTTAAGATCTTTACAGCACTGGAGCTCTGGGGCAGAAGTATACAGCCTTCTGACAGATCACCCCTCCACCCTCCACCCTCCACCCTACCCCAAGGGCCCTAATCGGTGACAGGGGTAAGCGGAACTTTGCGGGCTCTGTGTGCCTGGAAGATCTGTTTCACATTAGATTATCTTAACAGTTGTCTGTGCTGACAGCGAGACTCAGCCCTACAGTTTAAGACCTACCGCATCATATGCAGACTGGGTCGAACTGGTAAACCCAAAAAAGGCAGTTTCCATCTGACGCTTCAATGTGTTCATTTGATCTTGTCAAACATTTTTTCATAGTTTTTCGACAATGAAGAAAATACAGATCAGGGTAAAAATAAACATGAAATTGGGTAATGACTACAAAATATAGTTGCAATATAGTTAAAGATCTTCCCAAACAAAACACATGCCTGAAGAAATACCAATACCTTCAGAAAAATATGTGTGCAGAAATTCTCAACAATGCAACTAGACTGGGCAACCTGTACAAAGCAAATTATCACAAAAGGCCTTTAACAACAAACAGTATATTTTAAGTAGTCTTGTCAATGAGCATTTTGTCAGAATGCGTCATGTGTGAGTGAAAGCAGTAACGCTCCTCAGCTGAATGGAGAAGTACTTGGTGCATTTAGCTAACCGCTGGATTGCCGTTACAGAAGGATTCTGAAACACAACGCAGTGAGTACACAAAGGTGCTTTAAGTACTTTCTGTATGAGAATATGTGAGAATGCAATCCAGCTGCCTATGAGAAAGTAAGTATTTAGCATCCCCATAAACCACCACTCTTTCCTGCGGGAAGGCAAGGAAATGGGAGGCTTCAGACGGATGGTACCATCACTTCCAGCTTCAGTGGGGTATCGTTGCTCCCAGCTTCAGGGTGGAATGAGCTTCCTTAGCACTGACTCACAGGACTGGGCGGGGTATTATTCTGTTGAGATAAGCTAACACACGCACCAGCCCTGTCCGCTGTTCTGTTTCAGATCAGAACATGTTTCTTTTTTTATCCCAACTTAGTTGGACGCTCACACTTACGACCACAGAAGTCAAAAGGGGGGACTGAGTCACTGAGGGCAGATAATAATATCAGTGGAAACCTGGTGGAAACAAGGGGCAAGACAAAAGACTGACCTGGACAATTTTGAAGAGATGGCGTGTTTCTGTTGTATTGTCAGAACAACTAAGGGAACAACTGTTATTTTTTAAAGGATAATATATCCCAAGCTGGTACGCTGCATATTGTCCCATATTGTTTACCTAACTTGAAATGGTTTGCGTAAAAGAACAGGGAGAAGTTGGATGAAAGAATTTAACACTTTAGTCACAGACATTAGTCATAGCCTATTTGAACAGGTTACCACAAATCCGTGGCATTCGCAACAGATTATTTTTTTCCTCATTTAAAACCACAGTGACTTGGTCTGCAGACGTTGTAATATGTGGTCTCTCCAAAAAAACAAAAAAAAAAAAAAAAATGCCAAGTAATCAATGAGCAACATAAACTCTGCACTGGTCAGAAAACAGCCATGCACAACACTATTTTGGTGTAATTTATAGAGAAGTAGGCTTTTGATCTGCTGTTGAGTGCTAGCTGTAGGGAATACAATATCAACAATCTAAGTTAGCTTTGGGCCTCATGGCCCCCACATGACATAAGTAAATGCTCTATATAACCAACAAAACACAGTTCCAGGTTTAGCGGAATAAAGGCAGACTGACCGGTTTATGGACTTCTACAAAGATCATGTGACTCTAACAGGTTAAGGACAGTGCTCTATGGACAACCTATTTCCCAAATAATGGAGGCCTTGTTTTTTTTAATACAATAATAAAATCTTTTTCACATGCTACATGTCTAAAAATAGCAAACCTAGTAGCAATGGGGTAAGTTAATCATGAACAAATGGTTAAATATGTTATCTTGAACATATTATAATTGTAACACAAATCATATGTCATTTATAAAAATCAAATGATTTATACCTAAAGAAGTGATGCCCTGAATTTATGTTCATATCTGACTTCGATATCTGGAAGAATCCTTGATATAAATTTGACAGTTCACAGCAAATCTTACAGAGCAACTGCCATGAGTCTGAGCACTTCTGCTGTGCCAAGCATAACACCATACTTGACTAAACACGTTCCATAATGTTTGATTTCCTTCCGGTATCAGGCAAATAAATCATCACTTTAGGCATATAGAAAAGACGAAATCTTAGCAAAGCAGTAGTTCAATTACCAATCAGTCTGCATCAGGGAAATGTGGTTTAAATAGATGCAATCTATTTCCCCCTGAGACAGTTAAAGGTATCTGAGCACTGCTGGGGAATTTTGGTTGTTTACGTGTAGGTGTAGTCAAGGCTCTGCTACTTTCAAATGAGACAGAGCAAGGCGTAAAGATCGTAGACGGGAAGGAGGGTCCAGAATGTATGTTCCTTTGAAGAGCAGTCTATGTGAAAAGTTGTGAATGAGTTGTAAGAGGGTTACACACAAACGCGGGCCTTTGTTCAGCTGTTACGCTGACGATGGCCCTGTGAAAGGCGCGCTCGGCACGTTAGCATTACACCCAAGCCCCTCGGGACGTGAAAAGAGCTGTCTTTGATAAGCCTGGGAGATGTGTCTATACACAGATGGAAATCACAAAAGACGGATCAGTTAATTAGACACGGCGACCCGAAAGACAAAGGGAAATACCTGGAGAGGTGCGACGGCCAACCCAACGCACTGACTTACACCACGTGGGGGTCCTTCCGGCCTTGACATCAATTAAGACGGCAGGGTTAATTATATCATTACTCCCACAGGTTACAGGCAATCGTTTTGTTTATTCTCATTTGATATGATAATAGCATGCAGACTTCCTCCTTTTAAACTGGATTACGATTATCAGGTTACGGCTATAGGAAACTAACAATCAGTAGCACAAATTAACTTAGCATGCATCCTGCTCATTCTTACTCCAAATATAGCAAAGGTAAAAGTAACATTAGGACAAAGAAAAAAACGCCATTGAACATTTTCCTTGTTCGTTTGGGTGCACCCGTTCCAGTGATTGTATTTATGAAAGGGTACACAGAGTTCAGAATGGGGCTTCTTCTTTTTTGGTTTTTTTTTTTGCTCAACATCAGCTCAGGAAACTGCTTCTCGGAGAGCTGCGTTACCATATAAGCCTGGGAAAAAGACCCCTGAAACATCCTATGAAAATGAGCCTGGAGCTGTCAGTCATGGCCAGACTAAAATACCACTGTGTAACTTGTTTATGCAAAGGGACCTGAAGCAGCAGTGGAATTCGTGCTTTCACAATCGGTGCCGCTGAATCTCTCCCAATTCTGCGAGCCGAGGGAGCAGTCCAAAAACTGCGACTGACTGACACTGTATCCACTGTCAGTTCAATTCACTTCAGCTTTATTTGTGTAGCACTTACCACAACACAAATTGTCACAAAGCGGCTTTACATAGATTGCTGGCCTGAGACCCCCTCAGAGCTAGCCTAGGGCAACAGTGGCAGGGAGAAACTCCGACTAACAGGAAGAAACTTTGAGCAGAATCCGGCTCAAACAGGGAACCCATCTGCTGCTGGACAGCACTGGGAAGACAAAGTAAATGCAGTATTATATATGAAGAATACTTCATTATATAAATAATTATAAAAGCAAGGTTTAAAGAAAAAAATATATGGTGGTCGTTGGCACTAGAAGGGCAGGACAGCAAAGACGTCAAGATGTCACTTTCCACTCTGCCCAGTCTCTTCTCATTGCTGAAAAAGTCCCTGCTGATGTTTTGATTAACAAAGCTCTTGCACAAATTCGAGTGATGCAATCGGCCAGCAGAGCCTTTTTTTCCATTGATTCACAACTTCAGCAACGATGGGAAGCGGCCCAGCTAAGGTCCTTTTGTGGCAACAGGAAGTGAGTCTAGTTGCGCTTGTTGTCTGACGGTGCAGAAGCCAAATTCCGTCCCTGTGGGCTTCTGGAGCGTGCTCTGGTCATGTGGATTGAGGAGTGTATTGAGGAAGAACAAAAACAAACTGTCAGGGCCATCTCCTCTGGCAACCTGCCTTTCCCATCCCATCATTACTCATTTAATGCTGGCCATAGAGAGAAAACAAACAGCATGTACTCACATTTGCAATTCTAACTCGCCACTAGTGCAACAGTGTGCAACAATCTTTGGAAAACCTGCTCATCTCTAGAGATTTAAACTTAGCAAATTCTCAAGAGAGATCGTCATTCACAATTCAAAGTAATAGACTACAGAGGCATATCTATTCTGATGCTTAAAACTGTACAGCAAACAAAACTTATACACTGGTACTAGGACAGAATCTGTGCAAATTTAACCTTCTGAGTGAAAATAAGAGTTTTATTTGGGAGTTATGAAACGACATATTTACTGAAATATGAACCAAAAAATGAGAAACGTGAGCTGCTCTGCTGGCTGTCCAGCGATGCAAGCAGCCAAGTTTTGTGGAATCAGACACTATTCAGACGCCGACCAACGGTGCTAATCCCATTAGTGTCAGACATCTAAGCCCTTCCCTCTTTGTAAACTAGGCTAATTGGAGCATTTCCTCACGTGTGACCTCCCGGCTTCCAGAGCTGAGAAACGGAGCAGAGAGCAGGCTGCATGCAGCAAGCCCAAAAAAGGATATACTCCCAGAAATAAGTAAGATAAAGGATGTGTGTTGGGGGAGGACATCCTAGGAAGTGCACCCTGCCTGACTGGCAGTAACTTGGCTTTATGCTCCCATGTGGGCAGGTCACCATGGACCTCTGTGTATCCGTTTCCAGGGCGCTAAATTGCAGGCCAACCTTCGGCAGTGAGGCTCTGTCAGCTTAACCTTTGTTCCCATGGTGATAATATTTCCTAACCACTGGATGGTGGATGCAACTAGAAAACGGCCTGGTCTTTTTAATGAAGCTCATTCATAACGGTCATATTCTTCTCGGTTTCCACATTAGCTGCAAGTAATTGGTCATATTTTTGATGCGCTGTGGAAAACATTAGCCCTGCAAAAGCAAAGCCCTGCAAAGCAAGAGATAGTGACTCATCGTTCTCCGTGAGGTTGTGCATGGATGATTCCTAAACTGCGGTGGAGATTCTGTAAAGTAAATCAATAGAGGCAGGAAACTGTTATAAATAAACCTAGAGGATGTTTCTTGATATTCAGTTCTATAATGTTTGCACGCAGAAACTTAGCACGTTAGTTTTCAAAGCTGGAGGAAAACTGGATTATTTAACAGAACAAAGCGTACTCTGCAATGCTCTGCACAGTAAACGTTTCCGTTCAAAAGCCTTCAGCCCACGGCATGGGTGCAAGTGAGTGTGTTCTTTTTTAAGGAGAGCTCTCCCACTCAGGACCCGGGCTATGAAGCAGCGCAGGAAGCTCCCTCGCCCACACAGTCAGCCACTGACACATTTCGGGACCACAAAGGGACATGAGCAGAGTATCTCAAGATGCAGACATTAGGCTTCCCTTTGAAGCGCGCATTATCCTTACTCCCTCCGCTACGAGCAGGCTGAAACCACAACATGACAGGCCGCGTACAAAAACGGGCTGTATCTAAGATCGTTTAAGCCACAGAGAATTGGACTGCACTGGTAGTATCTTAGAAGTCTTAATGCATACCACATTGCCATAGTTCTTGGTGAGCAGGACATTATTTGGCATGCGCATTCACTGGATTACAGTTTGCATGAAAGCCCAAAACAGAATCGTTCAGTTTTAACCAGCCGAATTAAGCAAGCACAACATAACTAAAATTAAAATCAAGTGCCTAGTCGGGCAGAGAGAGAGAGAGAGAGACATCGTGTTCAACTGTGTCGTTTTATTTTGCGCCTCAGACCGCTTCGTTCTGTGGACCGCGGCAGCCTTCACAGACGTAAAAAAAACAGTAGCATCTGGATACGAACGTCATTCAAGAGCGCTTCTCAAAACGTGCCAGTGAGTAATCTAGCACGCAGTCAGAGGAAGTCCTGTCATTAGCTTGATTAAACTTAACAGACTTTACTGAAATAGAAAAGAGGATATGGGGAAGGGGAGGGGAGCGTTGCAGGGCTGGTCACTGTATATCTGTACCCCAAGCGTGTTAATTTTAACACTCAGATCAGAACATTACGAAATGTCTTTGCAAAACATGTTGTCTTCAAACAGAACCAACAGAAACAGACATTTATAGATACAGATTGCACAATATGAAAACTTGAAATGAAGATAAGTCTATATGTTTTGCATCCCAGAAAGAGAGGATATCTGGAAACACAGAGAAACAACATCCTTATACTGTAAATTAATGGATAGGGCTGCCTCTGGTTTATCTTCAACCTCCAAACATCCTACAGAGAATCCAATCTCCTTTTAGCTCCTCAGGAAAGCCTGTTAGGACATATCTACTCTAAAATGCCTCTCATAGTTTAAAGGGACAGTGAACATAAAAATGAAAGGCAGTCATTGCCATTTCCTTCAGAAATGTCTTGTGACCTGAAAATTGCAGCTCTCCACAGATTCTGTGTCCAGACAACATCAGATCATATTACTTTACTGCACTGCACAGAATTCCAGGTTTTGTGCTCATTACACCGGGGTCTACATTGTTGAACAATGATCTTTCGATGCAAGTGGTTTTCGACTGGCAGCCCTACTATAAATATCAGTTTTGTGAAGCATACGACAAACAGTTTTTGTTGAGATTGGGAAATGGAGGTGTTAATTTCAGTCCTGTGTACATTTCTGAGTCTGTTGTCTTGTGGTTTTTTGCAACAATTCTGTTATGTGAGCTATAGCTTGCGACTACTGTTCCTCTTTCCTGGTGGTTTTTTCCTCCCCTTATGCTGTTGTTTGCCATATACCCTTATGATTTTGGAAACTGTTCGCTTCGAAGCAGTGAATTATTTTGTTGTACCTGCATGTTGGACACCAGCTATTTCGCCTCTTTCAAAGTCTGTGATACCACTCATGTAGCTTCAGAAACTGACATATTAAAGTGTTTGAAGATTAAATTGTATTTTACAGCAGAAACATACTAGTAATCATTACTGATATTATTACAAACACATGTACTACTTATTGACAGTGATTTAATTATTACAAAATATGAGTCCTTTTTCATTTGATGTTTCCATTATTTTGTCCAAAATTGTACCAGGTCTAAATGGCTACAGTAAACTTTGAAACTGAAGTTACACATCAAGCTGTTCCACAGCACACACATGGATGTTTTTTTTTTTTGTCCAATTGTTATTTAATGGTTTCAGCTCAATGCCTGTTTGCTTTCCAGAAACTGCAAAGCACCTCTATAGTTTACATGCTGGACAACTGAAAATGCACTGTTATTTTTCTAGATTGTCATCTGTGATAAACTAGGTTAGGGGTCAGTGAAGCCTCAAAGACTGAGATTTTTACATCACTGAGATGTAAGACAAGCAAACAGAGACCCATTAATCAAAGGCTGCTTAAGGTGAGAACACTCTGATGTGCAAACTTTTATCAACACTATTGTCTGAGTCTTCCTTGAGAAAAAAGCTAGCATTGGTTTTTTTTTTTTTTTTTTTGGGGGGGGGGGGGGTTGGTCTAGTATCCTCAAACTCTATTTTATAATACCAATCACGTGCCCTAGATTGGTATTATAAAATAGATTGGTCATGTTTATTATGTATTTTGGTATTTATATAAACCTATTTGGTAAACTAAATGTCCCATACCTGTGATCCGTGAATTCCCATGCGACACAATGTGACTCAAAATATGGGCTAATTACTTTCACAAAATTATATAACCTATAGGCGTTGCGCTCCCCATGGCAACCGAACTGTTTTCTTTGAATAAACTAAAACCCCACTCCCTTTCTCTTCCTGCAAGCTTCCATGTCGTCTCTCCTTTCCGGCTTTCTGCATGCCTTTCTAGTAAGCATTTTAATTACCAGTGGTGCAATACCATCACTGCTATTGAGTCATGCAAGGGGTGGGGCAAATGGCTCTCCTGTAAACTGCTGGCTTGCTCAAAGATAGTCTCTACACATGCTTATCTTAATAACTTCGGCAAGATAAGCATATTGGCAATGAATCTTCCTTTTCAGCCCTGCTCATTTGTTCTGCCAGTCTTGGCTACCTGAAAAGCAGTCGGCATCAGTAGGATATAATGGCATTAACTATGTAGGACGTGAAAAGTGTTCCATTCCCGTTTGGACGTCCTTATTTTACAAGAAATACGAGGCAAATGTTTGCCTCTGAGTTTGAAGTTTAGCTCCTTCAGATGTTATGTCGTTAAATTGCTATTAAAAAAAACACGTCAGATACTGCTACGCCCTTTGAAACATATGTTTTCATCACTCAGCCATTGTTTGTGTAGTCGGCACTGCCTGTCTTTGTGACTATTGCGGGGTTAACCTACCGGTGTCGTCAGACAAGAAGGGAGGGACTAGGATGTTGCAATCATGGCTAGTTCAACATCATCAACTTGAAACTACTGTAACAGAGGGAGGGTGTTGGGTATTTGAAGCCTGTACTTTACATCAGAGTCTGTGCAGTTAGACGGGCAGGTGGAGGGAGCACGTCTGATCTGATCTGAGCTCGGTCGTCGAAGAGTTAGATTGGAGTAGAAATGCCTGTTTAGCTAGCTGTGTCAGATCGGGTGGTGTGAGAACATTACATACAACGACAGTTTCAGTAGCAAGTTGGAACTCTTTGTGATACGACATTAACGTTCTAGCTACATACAGACAAAGCGGACTTCTCGCTTGCAGGTTGATAGCTAGCTTCCAGCGTGCAACTACAATATAGCTAACGTTAGCTTGATGAGCTGGGCAGCAATCGAGCTAACCAACTTTTTTTTTCCTGACGTTAGATACCTTTAAAGTTTTCAGTTGCCAACTTGACAACATAGCTACCAGACGTGGAATATCAATCACCTGTCTATCTCTCTGAATCAAGGAAAACAACAAGACTACGGAATCAAAGGATATTGAAAGTGAGCTATTCGCCAATTCAGCGGGAATACCTAGCTAGTTAACAAAGACGTCCTAAGGAACCACAACGAGAACACCGGTAGATAGCTGGCTGTAGCTAACTATCTGCTGCCTGGTTGTACGTGAAAGCGGACTGACCTGACTACCTTTGACTAAAGGAACGGCGAGCCACGATTGTCAAAGAAATCATCTTTCTGTTTGAATTATGGATCCATGATCGACACAAGCTTGCATTTAACCAGTTAGCGAGATTGCTGGTTTTTTGTTCTGGCTGAAGGGAAAAGGAGTCTTGCTCGAGGTGGAAAGGATCTTAGCAAGCTACGATATCACACCATTATTTTTGTGCTTTTCAATTATTTGTGTCAGCACTCTTTACCCTTTTGAACTATCTTTAATTTTGCAACGTGTTTTGGAAGATGGTTTTCTGCAACTGATCGCTCTGGTTGAAACTGGAATTGTCCTTGATACCTAGCGAGCTAACGTTAGCGACCATTGTTCTGCTTTGGTGAAGAAGTGAAGAGTGGATCCCTTTGTCCTCCACCAACGAGGTAAGGCAGCCAGCGTTACAAATGTTAGCCAGCTAGCTGAGCAAATTAATTAGACAAACGTTGTTCAGAAATATGAAATGATTGCTAAAGGACCCCTCTTGCCACATCTGGCCTTGTTCTGAATTGTGATGGTTAGCTATAGCTAGCGAGAAGGTTATGTTGTGAAATACCTTGGTTAAACTTTGGGAGAAAGGTGATGGTGCAACTCCGTCCTACCACGTTATGCCGGTGAATTGCCCATTCATAATAGTCTTATGTTAGCTATCCATTTCCACATTTTTTTTTCGTTCCAAAAAAGGTTGCTTCAAGGGTCGTTTTGAAGACATTTAATTCAAAGTAGGTTATGATCACAAGTAATTGACACATTGTGAATAACAGTTTCGGGCTGTCATTGACAGATTTATACTGTAATGCGGCCATAAGACTTCCATTAACCACGGCGATGTGCGTAGCTGAATTTCCATTGTCAGTGTGACACACACAGACCGATTAACATTTCGAAACAGACGGACGTTCGTTATGAGTAACCAACTTGGCTGTTAACGTCAGCTCTAGACTCAGTGAGTAACTGAACCGCGTTGGACACTGGAGAAGTATCAGAAGTTTTCCATATTTTTGCTGAACATGATACGACTACTGTTTTGTAGTCCCCATCAATTATTAGTGACATGTACTTATTATACAGGTTGCTTGTTAAGTATATTTCTTGTCTTCATTCTTAAGATAAATGAATTCGTTCACTCTAGAGTAACTGTACTTGTTTGGACGCTCGATATTTGCCAGAATGTGGCTCTTGTTCTGTCCGATGTCATCACACTATTTAATAATGTGACCGTTTATCAACTGGAAACGATTAGTCAAACATGACCTAACTTTATAGTTAATGCAATAATTCAGTCATTGTGTTCAATACACATAGGCAGCAGTATCGGCGTTAGGGACATTGACGTCACCCCCTGTAGCCTGTTATTTGTCACCCATGCAAAATATCTGGTTTTACATAGAGAAGGTTTCCTGTTCCATGTCGATGATGTGCATTTTGATGGCTGCACGATTTGCGTGTTGCAATCCCATGCAGTCCTCGTCTCCTTGTCTTGTTGGGACGTGAATAAATTTTGTTTTTTTTTTTTATACAATTGTGACAGTGTTTATAGTGCTTAACCACAAATGTGTGCGTCCTGCAGATGAGCGTGAACCTGCAAACTGCTCCCCGCACGCTGCCACTGCGACTGAAGCGGCTGGAATTCGATTCGGATCCCCTTGATACGGACACGCTGAAATGCAAGCGACCCCGGCTCAGCCTGCCGCCGTCCTCGCCGGGCCTGGCGCCCTGTCTCCGCCCACTGACCCAGAGCCCGAGCCCCGGAAGTGCGGAGGAGCACTGCATCTCACGCATCGGACCCTACATCCTGCTGGAGGCTGCGGAGGGCACCCAGACGTACAGGGCCGTACACAGCGTCACGGAGGTTGAGTTTTCGTGCAAGGTGAGCGCATGTTGCTTTCCGGGCGCTTATCTGCGTTTTTGTGCCTGTGGCCTGCATGTGTTTGTTGTGGCAAGTTGGGCATCCGCGCAGCAAGCATGCAGACCCATCACAGATTAGGTGCTTCGCTGTAGTTACTGCATTGCTAAAATGTTTTGCAGTACTGGAGAAACCAAAGTATGTGAACAGTGTAGAAGGAAATGATTTAAAATGGCAGATTAACTTCATGCCCAAACTATAGCAGATGCAGGTGACTTTAGGGTAGCGAAACCCAGCAACCAAAGCATTTCACTGTTTATGCAACCTGCAAGTGACTCATTGCCCTTGTCTTGAGTCAGAAGATGGTTTGACAGCTATAGGTCCTTATTGATGATTAGGGCTTTTCTCTCTGTGGGTGAAGGCTATAGCTATAGCAGTTCTACATAGTCGTCCTAATCTCGTTTACACTGAACATGGTCTGCTCTCAGCCCTTGTCAGATGGGCATCTAGCCACCCATGTGTTCACAGTCTTTGGTTTTTCCCACAAAGACGTAATAGGGCAAGTTCGTGCTCACTGAAAACGATCCGCGGGTCTGTCGCCATGACAACAGTTACCACAGAGAGGACTTGCAAAGACTGCCCTCTCATGAGCTTCAGATTCTTTGCAGACTCGGCTCTGTTAACTCTCTTCTTTTTGAAACTGCACCCTGATCTACAGCGTTGTCTTGAATGGTGTTGCATGTTTCCAACATAATGCTATCACAATTAAATACTGCTATTAACTAAATAACAGAATCTTTTTGCAGGGTGACCATGATTAACACTTTAAACCACATTTGCATTCCAAACCTGCACCATTTTTACATGCATGTGCAGCTTTTTGAAAGGTGTGCAGTTTCTGATCGCCTGTGTCTCTCATGTCTACCATTCAGGTTTTCTCGGTGAAGAGGTACCAGGAACTGATCGCCCCTTACACCCGCCTGCCGCCCCACGAGAACATCAGCCGCATCTCTGAGGTGGTGACCGGCGAGCACAACGTCTACGTGTTCTTCGAGCGCAGCCATGGCGACATGCACTCGTATGTGCGGGCCTGCAAGCGCCTGCAGGAGGACGAGGCCGCGCGGCTCTTCACCCAGATGGCGGCCGCCGTGGCGCACTGCCACGAGCACGGCGTGGTCCTGCGTGACCTCAAGCTGCGCAAGTTCGTCTTCGCAGACCGACAGAGGTCAGTACATGCTCCATCCCCTGCCTGCCCCTCCCCTTTGC
This sequence comes from Albula goreensis, assembly GCA_022829145.1. Lineage (NCBI taxonomy): Eukaryota > Metazoa > Chordata > Actinopteri > Albuliformes > Albulidae > Albula > Albula goreensis. The sequence continues at coordinate 30,996,112 of CM040754.1, read as the reverse complement.
TCCCCACGCGTTTTCCGACCAGCTACTGCGACCAATGAAAATGCTTGAAAACTGCCAGTTTGCTCGATAGTGTCGTTTAGCTCAGGGCGCTATCAGTTCATCATTGTGATTGCATTGGCTTCAAGGCCCGGCAGTCGCACCTTCGGTAATGATCAATAACTAAACCAAAATGTCAAACCACATGCGAGGAGGAAAACATTGCCGGGGACCTGAACTTTGCAGCTCTACAAAAACTCAGACAGCCGCTGCGTAGGCGCTGGTGTGTTTCCATGCACTGAATCATCATCGAAGAGCATCCTACTCAAGAGGTTCCCCCGCGCTCTCGTTGTGACGGTGCAATTAACCACCCAAACAGCCAGTCTGCTCCTACAGTGTACTGCTAAATATAGCTAAAACAGCCTGTTAGCCGGAAGTCATGCTAGCATCAAGAGTTGAACTCACCCAGAACTTACTGTTGCGCGTCAAGTAGTAATGAATATTACCAGTATATTAATAAAACATGTATGCAGTTGTCTATGAAGTCTGAACTGGTTGATTGTACATGAAATTAAGGTGGCCATAGTGAAAGATCTAGAATTTCTCAAGACAGTTGTGCAATGTTGTAAATATTACACTTTCAACATTATAAATTGTTCAAAAAAAAATAAACCTCTATGAAGTCAGAGTATTGTAATAAGCTAAAAAATAGCCATTATATGTATATGTGTGTGTATACATATGAACATGAAAATGCAGTTGCTTAGCTTAGCATGTTTGAAAAAAAGCCCAAAGGAATAGCTATGAACCCTGTATGTTTTTTTTGTCCCTGCAGAACAAAGCTGGTGTTGCAGAACCTGGAAGACTCCTGCCTTCTGAAAGGGGAAGATGACTCACTGACTGACAAACATGGCTGCCCGGCCTACGTGGGCCCAGAAATCCTCAACTCTCGGCACTCATACTCAGGGAAGGCGGCGGACGTGTGGAGCCTGGGCGTGGTCCTGTACACCATGCTGGTGGGACGCTACCCTTTCCAGGACGTGGAGCCCGCCGCCCTGTTCAGCAAGATCCGCCGGGGGGTGTTCACCGTCCCGGAGTCCCTTTCGCCACGGGCCAAGTGCCTGGTGCGCTGCCTGCTGCGGAAGGCCCCCGCAGAGAGACTGGAGGCGGGGGACATCCTCCTGCACCCCTGGCTCACCTGCGCCCCCACGCCCTCCGCCAACAACCACCTCAACCCCAGGAGCCACCCAGACCAGGTGGTGCCGGACTTTGAAAACAGCGAAGACAGTGACCATCTATAGGGCGGGGAGAAAGGGAATTGTTAACGCCTTCTCTCTCTAAGCTCCGCCTCTGTCTCGCTCCAAGTGGAAGGACTGTACCATCTTAGGTGACACTGGGGTTTTCAAAGGACAGAGAAGGGAGGAGGGGGAAGAAAAAGCATCCCCCCCAAATCGAAAGTCAATCTTAAGTGGACCGTCACAAAGATGAGGATCGTCTGTGAAAGTGGATCCACGGAGCACTGACATCTGCAGTCACAAGGCGGTAAACCATGAAGCTCTATGACCATGTGGGTGACTGACATCTCCTCAGAGGAAAAAAAAATCGGGGCTGTTCGAAATTTCCAAGGAGCCTGTCGCAGCCGAAATACTATTATTTTTGTCGTTTTCCCCACGGAAAAAAGGGTTTGAAGGAAGATCTAGTTGACCAATAGGTGTCAGAAGGTTCTGAATTAAAAGCGACGGTGCCATTTTGTTCATGACTGTGGAGGTTGCTTTCCATATGTTCCATCCTATTCCATTGGAGATGACCTCTATACAGTAACAGGCCTTGTGTCACCTGTAAGATCAGTAATCTTTCTGCTCAGCAGTATTGTCCCTTTGTGAAAAGCGATTCGCTATTGTGAATAGCGAAAGGTGTAGATAAGGGGATGAAGTTATTGGGAAGAGGTTTCTTAAGAACAGGCAAAATTAGTGGTGTCAGATACCTATTAACTTGATATATTCCTGGAATACTTGACGCACAACAGTTTGTGCCTTTTTTTTGTACTGGTGTTTACATAGTTTGGTGTGTAAATCTGGATCCAACCATTCTAAGTGCCTTTTTCCATAAAGAAAATTAACCCTCCATAGTTTTTTTTTTTTTATTTATCCTGATGGAAATTAGAACCAAATAAAAAGAGTGCTCTACCAAAGAATACCTGTAGCTTCCCTCAACTGTCACTTGGTGTACGGATCCAGTTAAGTTAAATGAATTTTGTGTAAGATTAAAAAAAGAAACAAGCTCATGTTTAACATTGAAAGGAATTATACATTTGAAACGCAGGGTCTAGCTCTGGGTTTTTTTTTTTTTTTTTTTTAATGAAGAACTTGTGATGTCATTGTACGCATGTTGTCATAGGTCCTACATGAGTTGCGCAATGACTTCAGACAACTTCTGCTTGACTTGCTTTCTGTCTGTATAAGTATGTACAGTGGGGTGGGTTTGAACCAGAAGGATACCAGAGTTGTACTTTTTCCCCCTGTCCTATCTAGGGCAAAGTGGTATTATGTTTTTGGACCTGAAGAACCAGAATGAGGCATTAAGAGTCAGACATAGAACCTGCACACCGTGGGTTCTCTAGCTCTCTCTCTCTTTTCTCTCTCTCTCTCTGAAAAAGAAAAAAAACTTTGAATTTTGTAAATCTTTTTTGTAATTAGGCAGAGAAAAATGCACACTACACTTGTTTTCTTTGTTTCCGAGGGAGGTTGGACGTACTTTGTTTTAAAATAGTTGTATTTTTTTGTTGTTGCCAATAATAAAAGTTCAAAAACAAAGTGAATTATTTGTTGTCACGTCAGCTTGTCACTGTGGTAAAGAAATTACTTTTGGATCTAAACCAAATCAAAAGATCACCTGTATCCAGCCACATTTCGGCTTCCTGTTATGAAGCACTTGCTAAACGACACGACTGTGTTCCTCTGAGGCTGAATTCTTCACTATTTTCAGCTGAACGTTTCATCGTATTGCATTCCTCTCGCTGAAGTCATTTCACGCTTTTTTTTGAAGGAGGAAAAAGAATGTCTCCAATTATGGTTCTAAGCTTTACATCATTAGATCAAAATACACTCGCATTACTAGAATGGAGGTGGTCCTTCGTTTGCGCAGTTTCTCTCCATTTGACCTGAGGTTACATTTGCCGAATTACCGATTTTTATCTGATTTTTCATATTTAATAAGGAATGTAAGGTCATTTGTTGTCAGCCATAAAGTTAATTTATTCCGCATGCAGATACTCAGCAACAGTTTTGTCTTTGAATGTATTCTTGGCTACAGTGATTAGACTGAATATCTGATGAAACTTTAGTTGTTTTTCCTCAAGCCGACATGAAGCTAAATAGCTATTATTTACATATACAATCAACTCATGGAAAACCGGTTATGGCATGACAAGCAAGAACACTTTTGCCCCATAAAATTGCTGCCTTCACGAAAAATATACAGGGTAGAAATGAGAGATAAGCAAAAATAGACGGAAAAGTATCACAAAACAGCATACTCCATGGGTATCATGCACTTCTCAAATTCAGTGCAAATCAAATTGAGCTTGTATCAAAGAATAGCAAACCTCCTTTCCAGATAATTGTTTGTCCTCCAAGTATGTCTCATCTTCTTATGAACAGATAAGGAAAATTAACAATGTTCTGAAAGTAAAAACCAAAAAAAAGAGCTACTATCAAATGTAAAACTGCAAGCTTTCAACACCTACACGTTTCAAGCATTGCTGGAATTTTCCATATCTGGTTTGTGGACAAGCGCTATGAAACTAGCGGAAACAAAACGGCAGCTAACCACAGCATTTCAGGCCTCACATTTTGCATCAAAATAAGCGCAGAATTCTACACGAAATGAGGAAAATAAAACGGATTTATGTTTTGGATGGAGAGCCATTCAAGAATATCTATTTTAAGTGGTGTTCCAGTAACAAATGTATACCATTTACAGCAATCTACAAGTTTCACTTGCTAGGTAGCGCTATTTCTGTAAAATTATGGAATTTCGCCCCTTTTCATACCCGTTGGGTCCTCTGATACACGCCTGCTCACACAGTTAGCTGATGTGGTCAAAATGCTAGGCTCTCCTGAACAGGCCCCAGCAAGGCCTGTACTTCAGGAATTATACTTGAGATACAGCAGTACCAGTGACAAACCACATCGCTAGTCGTGACAAAAAGTCACATATTAGAAAATGTCTTTTTTTTTTTTGGGGGTACAACAAGGTTGCCTTTTTCACAATTCATGACAATGAGCCTTCAGTTGACACTCTCCCACACAGTTTGCCCTCATAGTGAAACAGAGACAGGAAACATTCTCAGTGAGCAAACAGAGCTCATGACGCTTGCTCAATATGAGAGTGACCTTGAGGTCAGAGAGCCTGTTTAAAGTTACAAGAACCACACATATTAAAGAGGCAAACACCACATGCTGCTCTTTCGAAATTACTTTCCAAAAAAAAAAAAAAAAAAGAGGGGGTGGAAGGCAGTTTGTGCAATGCTTTATATTCTATTGCATATAGTAGGGAAGGCAGGTCTGGAAAGGACTAAGGAGGATTAGACTAGCGGGGTTGCATTGGTGTGGTATAGTTCTAATGAGGTCTGACACAGGCAGAGAGACTTAACACATTCCAGAGAACAAGGGCCTTGCATCTGATATTTGACCTGTCTTGCCCTTAACAAAAGCTTCAAACAAAGCTACATGCATTCATCTGGCGAGGTAAATCTTTTCACCCAAGTGCTGGAAGTATTTTAGAGATCTGTTTTTACAGGTTCTACAGAACTCAAGAAGGAACCCCCCAAAGTTGTTCAAACAGTTCAACAGCTGCCTTATTTAATACATCGATAAATACACAATACAGCCACAGAATATTCAAGAAATATTCCACCTCGTCAAGGTCTAGTAAGTGTGATCATTTTCTTGCTTTTAAATAACACTTACACACTTTTGGTTAACACATTTATTAAACATGGTGTCTTTGTGACAAAAAAACTTTTAAATAATAAAACCACAAAGTGAGTACTTGCAAGCTGCCAGGGGGGAAAACAAAGTAAAATGTGCCAAAAGAATATGTATACTGTAAATAAAAACCATGGGCCCACTGTCTGTTTTGTGTAGTACGGGCGCTCTTTAACAAATAATCTGGATTTCTGTCTTATTCACCAAGTATTTTATAATCCCTGAGAATACTGTTCTGCTTTGTGAGATTGTAAAACATCTGGCTGGGATTAAATATTGTATGAATGTCATTTTGGCCAAATATAGCATACCCCTTTACTACAGTAATGAAGTGCTGAATTGGGAATTCTAGTTCTTCCCACCAATGAGTAGCAGAATGCTGCTCTCTTTGACCTTTGCCGGGTGGAATTCCGGCCTACACAGCATGCTACGCCTTCTCTCTGTTCTCTACACATTCCTCAGTTACCAGAAAATGTGCACGTGGGAACCTTTTGTCCTTACAGCACTGTTAATTGCGTCTTTTACTCATTATTTCGACCAGCTGAACGCTGCAGGTCAGGGGTTAATCTTCAGGACATATTTCTATTGAAAAACAAAATGTAACAGAGATGCACAAAAGGAAGAACGGGAACATCAAATCAAACAAAGCGCCAGTAAAAGTGGTATGCACTTTGTTTCAGTATGCACAGTGGAGCTGTGGATGTTTTGGCCAAGAGTATTCACACTAGCCCCAAACAAATTAACATGTCCTGCACGGCACGGGCTGTTCGAAAAGAGACGATTTTGTATTTATGTTCAGAGTATAGCAAACAAAGGAATTAAATGACAGGTCAGAATAAATGAACGCCTGTAAGCTAGGCAAATGAAGGATAAGTGTGTTGAAGACAACTGAAATTTTCCCCACCTTCAATAGTCTCCTGCTCTATTAAAATTTATTTTCTATTGGTATGTATGGTCTTCAATGGATATATAAACCCAGTCTGATGCTAACAATAGCCATAAACCACTAATGTCAACAGGACAAAAGCTCGACCACAAATACGCTGGGAATACAGACCAAATGCTGACTGTGATACTTCCACAAGGCAAGAGACGGTAGCACACCTACACTTCACTGACACCTATAAAGCTGACCCTTTAAAAAAGCCACTTCAGTAGACAAAACATGAATCATCCACAATCCACAACTACTTGCACATATTTCCAGGCGATTTTCACAACGCTGTGCAAGCCTTAAAAGTAATGGAAAATGTTTTGACATTATAGGGTGTCGGCTCATTTCAGTTAAAAAAAAAAAAAAAAAATCACAACCAACGTATACTGTAACCTCATAAAACTTTCCCCATTAGCTACCACTTCTGCACACTCATGAGCAAATACAACTCACGATGACAAAATAACAGAAAAGGCAGAGGCGTTGAAATGATTTCTTCCATATGCTCATCAGGAGCGAAAAAGCTCATTTTCATGTGACAGAAGACAGGCTCTTGTTTATGTAACTGCAGCGGTGAGTTGATCCCATTTGCATACCTGCGTCATTTTTATAATACCATTCATGTCCTGCTGGTTTCAGGAGTCATCGGTAACTGGACACAGTAGAATTATTCAAGTGCCCATATCCTGAAGGTATGAGGTAAGGGAAAGAGTGACAAGAATAGGAAACAAAATACTTTTGGACACCAGAGTCGCTACATGAACACTGCCGCTGGCAACATCACACTGTCACTAGAAAAATATCGGGTGAAGAAATATAAATGCAGGAGGATATTAACATAGGGAGCACGTGCAGAAACATTTTTGATCAATAGGCTACATTTAATAGAACCCTTTTCCTTAAAAAATAACAAACGGAAACTGGATTATGAAAATGCGACATTCTCTAAAATGGCTTTTTCACCGTGGTACCGTGATGTCATATTTGCAGTGAGTTCTGCTGCTTCGTAACTGTGGTATAGACTCAAATGAGCTGACTTAAAGTACTGACAGGTAGTGATCAGACAAAACCATTTCCTGAGCCTGCAAACCAGAAAGTCCATGAGGTTCACCATCCATCCACAGACTACACTTAACTGTCATATTTTTAGCCAGCTAGTCTGTAAGGTCAGCTACCTATACGCAACAAGGCTAAGAACACCTGTCTAAAACTATCACGTTGCCACTTATTGACCTTCCTCCTCCATGTTTTTTGAAACGTAACTATATAGGTCAAGCGGTTTTCACAGACAACGAGCAATGACTCATTTCAGTTTCTTTCTGCATCAAGTGTGGTCACCCCATCCACGATTTCACAGATGATAAAGGGGGTCTGCGCGTAGCTCTGTTCACACACGAAACATCACATTTGAAACCCGAGTTAAATAAAAAAATAACTCTGGTGACACTGATAAAAAAACAAAAAAAATAGACGTGACAAAGGCCATGGATTGAAGACTGACTGAATATGTTACACTGTCCAGTCTCCCCACCAGTCTAAAACTGTATTGCGGCTTAGCACAGTTATCACCCAACGCTACTTATTTCTGTGGCTTCTTGTTCTGGCTATTGTTTTTTTTTTGTATCTTTCCACATACACAGCTTTCCCAGTGAACAAAGTTAATGAAAAAGTTGCACGAAAAAGGAAATCATAAAAATTGACCAAAAAGAATAAAACCCTTCCACTGGCATGTTAGAAGATTCACATATAAGAATTAATGACCAACACTCTGCAATAACAGTGTTTGTTTAAGTAATGGTGGCTCACTGTATGACACCTTGAAGCATTGCTATACTAACTTCAGAATCCATTATTCGATTCCATTGTGCTTTCATGGTTGGGTTAAAAACAAGAAAGCAGTAAAAGCTGTCAAATTGGCTCTTTAAGATTAAAATTATTCACCAAAACATGACCCTGGTGAGCACATAGGTATAACATATGCTGAAGAGAAAGTAATATAATGTGGAAAATAGTGACCCCTAGTGTCCAACACACATAACAGGAAGTAAACCGAGAAGCCCAGATTCAGTCTAAACCCTTTCTGTCCTCCCATTGGTTTAAAGAGAACACTACTTTGAAATACTTGCTTAGAATATACTGAAATGTGACAATGTACACAACGAAAAATGAATGATAAAAACTAACGGAATGATGAGCCATGTTATGCAGAAAACAACACACTTACTGGCAAGAAATAAAACTCTCAGAGACTGAAATGACCATGGTTCTCAAAACAATGACCAGTGCATGGCGGGATGAAATACACATTTTCTTTCACAGACAGGTACAAAGATCCACACCCTGTGCTTTGGGATTTTGGAGGAAATACTGTGGAATGCAGATGGTTTCCTGCCACATGCTACAGTGGACAAAAGGATCTCTCCTGTATACAATACAAAATGAATGGGACCCAAACAATTCGTAGGACATCATAGAGATGAGAGAAAATAAAACATGGTGGAACGGCTGAATATTAAAAAAATGAAGGATGTTCCACATATGAACAACTTCTTCGGTAACATGGTGTTGACGGGCACAGCTGCATTCAAAAATAGGCTTTTGGAATGAAAGCTGAAGGAAAACCAACCAAGTGCTGTGTTTTGGTAGGGGGAACTAAAACGCATGGTGAAAACAAAGACGGAGTGAAGCAAGAATCAGGCTGCAGCTTCACAAAGAGCCCGGAGACCGCCCTGTCCACTCATACGGCTTCCATCAGCTTCATCAGGTGCAAAGAGCACCATATCTGTGGAGAAAAATAAGAGTCACCACTAACAGACTAGCACATAGGCATCTGCTTAAAGTGCAATTTGCATGACGGAATATTGTTTGACAGAAATATTAATGGAAATCCCAACAGCAGAACCACGAGTTTGATCTGGCTTCAACAGCTCAGCAGTTCATCCACAAAACAAACACAGGCACCAAAAAGCAGGACTGAGGAGTTCGCTGGTGCACTGACGTGAATGTCATTTTGAAGAAACTTATCAAATGCCATAAAATTGAAAATATTTCCAAAGTTAATATTACTCACTAATTCCTTAATTCCGCTTTGTGTAATACCATCTGAAATGTATTACTATTTTACTACTTACTACAACTAGTATACTACATTTTATAATGAACTCATTCCCACTGCTTGGGACTGTACACTTTGTAATTCTTTCCAGTGCACAGAAAAATATTATTTGTTAAGGATGTGCCATTTACATTTTGATTTGTATGCTGTTGTCTAGCATCCATAAACCTTTGCACTGAGCATTTGAACTCTTTAAGGTCCCTCTGAACTCCATGATGAAAATAAGATACTGGCTGTACCATTGGAAATTCAGACTATTTACCTTATTTACAAGGTAACTGATCACAACCCTACTACACAACCCTAATGGTGCCAGAACTATACAGAAATATAAACTTCCCGGTTGTGCGGATTGCTGGATCGGGGACAAGTTGCCTATTCTGTGAAATGACAGCTGGACACTCACCTCTCCTCATCCATGTTCTCCTCCTCATAGATACCTTCTTCAAGCTCCAGGTCCAAATCGTTGCCAATACCAGAGTCTCGCGGGGCCATGAAAACACTGGCATACCAAGGTCGGGGTCAGTCGTTGACTATCAAGTATTTTTAACACAAACTGAACATATTTCCTACAGGTAATCACACGGCTAAGGCTCATGTAAAATAAGTCCGATGTTTTTACATATGAAGTATTGCAGGGCATGTACTTGGCAAGCCCTATGATGCTTTTGCCAGCATCTTCTTGCCCTGGGGTCATCCTGTGGTACGAGGGTCCAAAGAAAAAACGCCAATAATCCTCTACAGTACTCAGATTTGGTATGTGACATCATTGATGAAGAAGAATGCATACCCAGTATGACACTAATCAAACAGAGATAGGTCATAATGAGCCCTCTGCTCAAAAGATACAGGTCATTTAAACTTCACATTTTCACCTCTCTGGTCAATTATGGAAGGTGCTTTTACACCCTGCTCCTGAATTTGAGAAGGGTCACCGCTCGCTCCTCTTCTCAGACAGAGATAATTTCCAACCATCTGTTCAAACACACATGGGTCATTTCTGCCCACCTGCCCCTGTGCTATCCTAACAGCCGGCGACTCACCTGACAGACCGGCATGTGAAGAACACAATCCTTTTCAACCTCTTGTTGTAGAAGAAGTAGTTGAAAGACCACAGGTTTCCCTCCTCTCCATACGGGTCAGAATCCAGGTCTGGGTTATAGCTGCCGAGGAGACAAGAAGCCATGAGCACTCGTATTGTTTTAAAACGTCATATCCTCTTCACCACCCTGCCCAAGTAAAATGTATGAGGCACCAAATGACCCCGAGAGACATGATGGGATTATAATGGTATGTAGATAACAGGTATGCTGCTCAGGGTCACCTGTAGAGGATGGGGATGAGGAGGGTAAGTAACAGGTGACTGATGTGGCTCACCTGTAGATGTCACATTCAGACAGGCAGATTTCATCATCGATGGCCTGCCAGAGCTGCGGCTGCAGCTGGCTGAACTCTCCTCCGGCAGCCGAGGAAAGACTGCTGTTCACCGCGTTGAACACCTGAGATAGCGACCACACTGCCGTCAGCCCACACTCTCCCATACACCACAGAGCTCAACATGACGCACTATAAAGTTAGGATTTACCTGGTGTGCATAACTGAATCAAAAAATCAAAAAGAATATTGATTTGTTAGGAAGATAAAACAACTTGTCAAGAGACCTTATGCAACATGTAATATTTTTCTTGCAGTGCAGATTTAAACTGAGTTTGTTATTGTGCATCAAAACATTTTCACATATTTTACTATACTATACTATACAAACTTTTACATTTAGTAAACAAATTATTTTGACCGCTAAACAATATTTTGAGTAGATGAACATGTTTGCTTAATAGGATCAGCCTGACTTCTCCTTTGCTTTCACAACTGTCACCAGCGGAAGCTTAAGTAATGAGAAGTCTCACCCAGTTAACGCTGGGCTCTCTGCTGAAGTCATGGCTCTTCGCACGACTGAAGTCGTAGTCGGGGCGAAAGGAGGCATTGAGAGTAGCTATCAAGTAGAAGAGCGTCTTCCGACTGCACTTGTCAGAGAGTGGGCCTTCACCCTCGTCCCCACTCTGGCTTTGGCTCAGCCTGTAAGGGCGAACAATTCAGCGTCAACTAAACACCTATTCCACAAATAAACCATACACTGGTGATGCTCAACAGTCAATAAACTTTCCAGAGACTCCTGGGAGGTGATACATGCACCTGACTAAATTGAGGGAGTTATCGAAATAAAAAATTTCCATGCTCAGTCATGATCTGTAATGGTTTTGACAAATGCAGTAGTAGATTTAACTAGGTATACATCACCACTGTATTGACAACATTACCATAAGAACCTTTGAACACAGGTTGCTCCAAGATAAGAGTCTGAAAGGGGGATGGCAGCATGGTTTTGTTTTAGGTGGTTATTGGAAAGACTATTTTCTCCTGAAGGTGTCTTACTTGTTGGGGCTTGCTCCGGCGGTCTGCGGCGGTGAAAGCGCTTCCAGGACGTGCGGCGAACCCTCCTGACAGAACTGCTTGAACATCTGCTTGTCATCGCCTGCCATTTTACATGAGTAGCTCTCAATCCTGCGGAAATCCAGTGAAAAGCAATAAGGTCTAAAACATTTTCTTTCGTTGCTTTACATGCATTTCTTGATACCATGTACCATTGCACACTATACTTAATTATGGTTGCTTGCATCGAGCATACATCAAACATAAGTGTGTTAGTAAACATAAATGTTAGTAACATTAATGTGAGTTGCTTTCCTACCTGTGTCACCTAAGTTAACTCGCTATCTATCGCTAAGTTACATAACTGTTGTAAGTACAGTGTCAGTGTATCAAATGACTTGCTTATAGTCCAAAGTCAGCCAAAACAGGACTATACTTTTAGATAAAACTTAAGGGCAACTAACGGAAACAATATACCGTGCTGTTTGTTCTCCTTTTCTGTCATTACCGTGACGTTAGCTGTCATGTACTTTAGCTACCATGACAAACGTTAGCTGTACTGTCACTGAAGCTAACTCTTAAGTAGTAGGTAAATAGACAAATATGCTATGCTAGCTAGCTAGTTAGCGAACACAGCGTTTTGTTTATATGAACTTACCTTCCTATTATCTGGCAATCCCCTGTTTCGATCGTGAGCTGGGAATTTATAGCTTCAAAACTTGAATTTTCCAGCAGTTTCATTTCACAAGCTGTATTTTCGATTATCCGTTTTGCAAAGTAAAGGAAAACAACTAGCTAGCTAACAACAGTCAACTTCAACAACGTTAGCTAACTTAGCAACAAGCAAGTATTAATTTGAAATGTTTCCACATTGTCAACGTTGCTGATGCCACCTTTATTCCTGAATACGCTTGCACTGAACCGATTTAGAAAATGCGAATACCTGTCTAGGTCTAAACTTCTATCGAACGATACGATGCAACTTCTGGGCCTATGCTTTTAAAAGCCGCGGACTAAATTTAAATCCCACCGACTTCGAGACTCTTTTGGCCCTCAAGGAAGTACCTAGCCGTCGCTATTATTCAACAATAGCAAAATATTAGACTCGCTGTCTGCACATAAATGTAAAGCATAAATTTATGGACGCGGTAACGATCTCCGTCGAAGGCTTAAGACACTTCTATGTCTAATAAAAATGTCTTCCTTTTTACTGTGAAATTTCCAATACCTGCCATTAAATAAACTGAAATTAAATACAAAATTCTTCATCCCAGCTATTTAATCAGGATTTAAATCTAAATCCTAGGCTTCTTAAAGCCTTCGCCTTGGCAGCAACGCCTAACTTGTGGTATAAAAAAACAACAGTAACTTGATTTTTGTATTTTTCTCTCTTCGCTTTGAATGTACTTCCTTGCTCAAAACGACCAGGCTTTGGCTAGATAATTTCCTTGTTTTTAAAAGCCGATTCCTGTCCAAACCACTGGATGGCGATGTCAACATGTTTTTGTAATTTCTGTCATGGCGCCATTTTAGTAAATTGCTAATAATAATGAGTAAGATGTACCTGTTTTGTTAGATATAAATACACATATCACATTTACTCATTTAAGTCACAGACCGTGATAGAGTAGAATGACCTCTTGAAATTTGCCGTATGAAAAACCTTGGTTACATGAACAAGCAGCCAGAAGGTAAAATATTTTAAAATCATGCATTTTTATACACATTATTATACGTTTTTTTTTTTTTTAAACAAGTCACCTTCTTTAGTTTTAAGCCTACCCATTCTTTTTATGCTAAAGTAAGTTATTAATTTTATTTAAATTGTGTTTTTTTTCTGGTACATTCTTGCTTACTTCCAGATAGTAATTTTTGCCCTCTCCTTTCAAAGAGATGATTTTTGTATTGTGAGAATATTGTAAATAAGTAGATAAGTGCCATACAGTCATTTAGGTGGCATCCTATCATATCAATATTTGAACCCGTGTCCCTCCACAAACCGACTTTAAAACTCTGGTCCCTGTTTGGGCATATATGTGCAGCCTTTTCCTCCAAACTGTTTCCCTTCAGCCTTCCTTTTGACTTCCATCTGTCCTAGTTTACAGCACAGCACAGTTCTATGCCCACACTCCTAGAAAACATTATTAGCTACAATGAGTGTTGTGGCTAGCAGCCATACTAGCATCTGAGGCCATCTGAACAGCATATCACAGTGCCATGACTGACCTGCTATGACTAATCTGCTGTAGAATATAAACCACTAAAAATTCAGACTGAATATTGATATTATTAATGTAGATAAGCAGTTCAGAGCGTAAAGTGGTTGTCAACCCTGGTCCTACAGTATGCACATGCTTGATTTTGTTCCAGTCAAGGTCTTAATCTGATGGACAGTAGAATCTAATTTTACCAAGGTAATATAAACATTAGCTACTTAGCAAACACAGCAGTTAGCTTGTAACAACTGAAAAACCTTTGTCCAATTATCCAACAAACTCCCATTTCAGTTGTGGCCTGCAGATTTAGAAATGGCAGTTTATCTGTTTGTTTAAACTACTTTGTAATGGAGTACAGCAGTGTTTATCAGCCCTTGTCCAGGAATGACCTTATGTATGTTGGAGTTTGTCCCAATCAATTTTCCTGATTAAGGTGATTGAAAACATAATTTTGTGTTGACACAGATTACCACACTTGCCTCATCGCTATCATTTCCATTGTTTTCAAGCTCTGTCTTTTCACAGATGCTTTTGTTTCAATGACCAGATGTCATTGTTTTGATTCAATGACCAAAAGAATGGTGGCCTGCTTGCTGACCCATTCCTTTAAGGCATCTTGCCAGTGTATTAATGCGCCTCACAGTTTGGTGTCAAATCATGCCAATGCCAGCTGTGTGTGACTGGCACCGTTTGTGAAAACCCTGTGGTGCGAATCACAATGGGCCCTGGCATTGCCTCGATATGGAGGAGGAGGTTGAGTTGGCAGGCATGGCTGTGTCGAATCAGTCTCCAGCGATTGATGGTTGTTTGGGGACCCACGGTATGCCCATAATGCAGCGCATGACCCGTCCTCCTCCAGCTCATGTCTGAAAGCCCAGCTTGTTGACTGTGGCCATGAAAAGAGGAGTCAGCTCACATCATGAGTTTCAGAGGAGAGCGTGTGCATATCTGAGCTCTTCTTAACTGACAGTGGAGGTTGTGACACTGAGGGTAAACCACCCCTAATCAGAAAGTATAGTAACAATTAAATCGATTGCGGCTAAGATGCTTGTGAAGAACAGGAGGGTGGCTCAGTGATAAGCATTGTGGAATTTGAACCCTTTCTGTGTACACAAATTATATTTTTTCCAAATTATCTAGTTTCCCCCCACAGTCTAAAGAAATGCAGTTTACTGATTTCCAAATTACTTATTGGTATATGTGTGAGAGAGTAGCCAAGAGAAGAGATGGGCTTTCTGTCTTTCACTCCTTCCTGTCTTTCACCCAGTGCATGCTGGGATAAGCACCATCCTGGACTGGATGACACAGGAATGAGAATGTAAAGAAGGATGAATGAAAACCCACATACACTACGACAGTCTAGGACAATATTTAATAATATATATTTTTTAACTTAACATGTAGTTCATTGTCTTTAATTCAGTATTTTACAGAGAGAAACAAACAAAACATATTGAATTTTCCAATTACATTCACTGAATAACCCAACATATTGTCTGCTCCTTGTTTAATGCAATGACAAAACAATACAAAAAAAAAAATTATATATATATATTCTTAATATCAGCAAACATGCTGGTATTTGGCCTGTTTTACCCTACACTGTCAGGTATTAATCAACACTTGATATTGGGGTTTTCATAATGTTATGGTATTTTGCATCTTTATTTCAATCTCTATGTGAAGAACCAAATTATGATATCATTTTGATGTCATTTTATTCAGGGGAAATTGTATGAAAGGTAATTGTCCATAATGAGACACTCGAGATAACATTGAAGAGGGAGTTAAATTTTCTAATGAATAACATTTTAAACTGACATTGGAAACCATTGGGGTCTTAATTACTGGGAGTCTTGTCACTGAAACCACACCATTTTGCGAAAATTATGTGTTGAATCCAAATGCAAAAAAAAGCTACATGGACTGTTTAAAAATAATGTTGACAAAAATGATAGTTACATATTTACAACCATTTTAAACGCTTATAGGAATAACTTTGACAGAAATCGGGACACAGGGGGTCCTGAGAGACTGGGAAGCTATGACATAGTTTCACCAAAATATAACGGGGAATTCGAGGATCAGTCTTCCGCTCGCACTGGCACCTTGCTTGGCTAGTTTTTCCAACGAGTCTTTTTTCCAAAATAGTCCTAGATTACCAACTACTGCACCATCGTCATATGATAACTCCTTCTAGTATTTTCACCTGTCTCTCTGCGTCATCTCTTTACCATATCAGAGATTTAGCAGTAGCACCGCGTTCATTTCGATTTGTTATTCCCATAATTACAGAAATGCATATTTACAGTTACAAACGTCATTCGTACAGTGATGTCATCACTTGAAAATGTGGGTTTTATCATCCGAATAGTATTACAATGTATCATATGGCAATATGTACTGCATACAGATTCGATTTCATGCATAGAAGAATTATCTACACTATTTGTGTATATGCCGATCGTTTTGTCATTTACAGGAACAGAAAACATAACATACCATTTCCCCTTTAAATAGTGACTTCCTGGAGTGAAGTTTCGTTTCACTTTTCATTTAGAAAACTGTATCCAAATGGTGGACCCTGTCTTCATTCTCTAGAAGGGAAAACCTAAGAAGTGAAAGTTCGTAGGAATATTTGCGAAGGTAAGCATATAGGTGCTAATTGTATGTACTTTTTAAAAATGTATTGATTTGTAACTGTGCTGAAGTTTATATTCGATTTGATGTTGTTCAGCTATGACCAGACAATCTCACCAGGAATATGCTTTCGTAAGGTACCTTTTACGTGTGCCAGAATTGTGCCCATTTATTCAGCTGTCTAATGTATCACAGTTTTCATCTTAATTGTCAGTTGATTTCTCTGAAAACATTGCTTTTGTAGTGACAACTTTTGCAGTATAAACATTTGTAAATCGTTAACATAAAGCGTTACTCCCTAAATAACATGTAGAGCTAAGCCGTAGGGGCAATTATAGCCTATTTTTTATGAACAATATCACTTCCTTGTCTCTGTACCATCTATAAACTGAACGTCGTTACCTGTTATGCGTTATGCAACAGGCTGCTTGGTCTGAAGAAAAATGCAAGTTACTTGTGCACGGTTAAATAAAGATTTTGTCGTGACGCCTGTAAATTGGACGAAATGTGTATAAATAAACCTATTTTTCAAGTGAGTAAATGTAAACTTTTTTTTTTTTTTTTTTTATGTTGGACAGACAATATTTACTGTTCACTGTCGAAAATGGCAGGTCCTGAACGACCCGGTTTAAACACACTGAATGAGGGTAAGTTACAACCTTGTGAAATGTTGCTCTGTTTCAGTTCCTGGACAAAGTTAACGCAACTACACATGAAGTGAATGAGCGATATCATACCGTGTATTTGGTGTAAAAAGAAAAAAATAAATAGGGGAATATCAGTAAATACACTGGCCTCACATAAACAAACTTTGCTTTTAACTAAAAATGTTTAGGTGAAAATGAAAAGCAATGTTTTCTCTTCCACACAAAGTTAGTTGGTCATTGAAATACTTAATTTGAATGCGTCAGTATACACAAGCTAGTTAGGTTATTGTATCAAACAACTTTACCATTACTCCTGCTTTCACCTGCTTAATTAAGCACCAGGGAATCACTGTTTTATGTGGGCACCTGAATTTATATGGGCATCTGAAGTGAAACACCAGCGTATTGACAGACGTTTTTCCCCCTCTGTCAGCGGAGAACTTAGCACAGACCCTGAGCCATGCCCTGACCTGCGGAGACAAACAGGAGGCCGTGAGGGTCGCTGAGAAACTGGCCGAGCTGCGGCTACCTGTGTCCGTACGACTTTGCCAGGAAGCCTATGACCCGGAAACTATACAGTAAGTGGACTCCATTAGAGACCGTTACAGTCATGTGACTGCAGTGTGCCTTTACGGTCAAATTTATTATGTTTTTTTCCCTGACATGTCATTGCCTTGCAGGTTGAAGGTTGGGGTAGAGGATGCCCAGTCACCCACCTCCGTTAACATCACAATGGCAGTAACACCTGGAATGACCATCTCAGATCTGAAAGACAAGGTAGAGGAGAACATTTCCTACTGAAGAAGGCAGATATTTTATCAGAGTCACCTTCAGGCACTTATGAAAGGACATTGTGATATGTAATCTGTTTTCCTTTCCCTATAAATCAAATCATGTTCCTCTTTACTCAGACATTTGTTTGAGAGCATTTGTTCTTTTAAATTGAGAAGAACTAACTAAAGTGATGAGTAAAAGGAGACAGTCTGCCTGCAATGATTCGCCGATTCCTACCTGTCCACAGGTGAACGCGGAGTTTGAATTCCCCCAGGCTGTGCAGAGGTGGGTGATCGGGAAACGTCTGGCCCGGGACACCGAGACGCTGTGCAGTCACGGCGTGAAGCGAAATGGGGATCAGGCCTTCCTCTACATCCAGTCACCTCAGATTGCTCAGCTGAGCCGTGAGCAGTACAAACAGGACGAGGAGACACGCCGCCTGCAGGGTACACGAACCCGCTGCCACACGGTTACCTGCTAACCAGAGTTTAGCTCCATATGGCAACTACGCACAAAAACATCGGAACAGGATATATCCACATGTCTCTTCATCCACCTCCTCATCACCACTTCGAATGTCATTTTTGATCACCAGTTGGAATTGCCAGTTATAGTTGTTATGTTATAAGTTACATGGGGTAGGCAAAATAATGGAAACAATGTATAAGTGGTGTCAAACTGAGCCACAGTGTGTCTCTGAGGTCTTGGTGAGTCTTAGCACTTCGTTCATTGATTTAAATCAATGATTGGCTACAGAGTCCACACACCAGGCCTCCAAGGCCTAAAATGGCTGCCGATTCAAAGGACACAACAAACATCGGCAGATGCACTCGGGTTTGACACCCATGCAATATATGAATATTATGTACTGATAAGGAGATAATTGCCTTGACAGCAGCTTATTCCTTACTTCTTGGAATGCCGTTAAACAAGTTTTGAACTATTTCTGCTAGAAGATTGGGGGCATTCTTTTGGAAGGAAAGCCAGGTCTTTGAGAA
Source organism: Albula goreensis (assembly GCA_022829145.1). NCBI lineage: Eukaryota > Metazoa > Chordata > Actinopteri > Albuliformes > Albulidae > Albula > Albula goreensis. The sequence goes on along the minus strand of CM040754.1, from coordinate 30,977,394 downwards.
ATAAAGGAGAAGGAAGACAGCTCTGTTCTTTACATTCCAAAAATTCCCATAAGGAATTTTTGGTTTTTGTTCATGAAACAGGTCTTTAATTAGTTTGGTATTTTGGGAGTGTTATTGTCGGGGAGTATGGGAAAATCTTGAGGAAACAGTGTTTGCACCAAATGGTGTACCTGGTCTCTTAAAATGGCATTGTATATTGTCTGTAAATCTACCATATAGTAATCTGACGGAATGATCCCTACAAGATGGCTGCCCATACCATAAATGATCCACCACCGTAATTAATTGTTGGGTATAGATAGTGTGGGTCTCACAAAATGTACACCCATTCAGGTGTAGAAGAAAGAGCAAAACACAACTCATTAGATCACATTACTTAGGTTACAAAGTTCAGAAGTGCAGGTTTTGTGTTCATGACCATGCTATTATGCATCATTACACTGCTGTTTTGCGTTTGCTTTGGTTACAAGAGGTTTTCACAAGTGAGGTTTGTCAAGACTGTGTCTTGGAGGTGTAGATTGAGGCTGTTGTTTTATGGTTTTTAGCACCTGTCCTGTTGCTAAAAGTGTTTGTGTATCACTGCTGGTGACATTCAGCTCATGACCACTCTTCCTCTTTCCTGATGTAGCTTTTTTTCTTTTGGTGTACACTGCTAGATTTTTGTTACCCTTGACACATTAAAATTGTTTCAGTTTCTGTGACTGCTGCACCTTGATTTGAGCACCAACTAATCTATTTCAAAATGTAGTAAAGAAGAAATATCTTTATAATTAAGACTGACATTAATACTAAACATGTATAGACTATTTTCACATTTTAAATGTCATTTTTTGACATTGTGTTGATTCTGAAATTGGTTTCTGTTTGATCAAATGACTAGCTTCATAGTTTGTAGTTTGTGTTTGCAAAGCATTTTTCACCATGAATTTTGCATTTGTATCCATGACCCTGTAATCCTTCATTTTATGAATGTTAATAATAAATCACTGTGAATTCCACCCTTTTAGGTATCTTCGAAAACATTGCATTGGGTTATGCACTGGAGGGAAGAGGCACAGGGGATCCGAGTGTGAGAAGGAAGCAAGAGGGTGTACTTAGGGTGGCAAAGAACCCCCCACCTGTCATACTCCCCAAACCCGAACCTCCACCCCCTCTACCACCAAAACCACAGGTAGTCACTAATACTGAAGCATCATCAACAGACGTGCCTTCTTACCTACCAAATTTACACATTTCACTATATAGAAGCTATTAGGGACATTTTATGAATGTCATGTTTCATTTCAGATTGGTTTACAATTTATTATTAAGATAATGTAATAGAGTTATCTTTACAAGGTTTTAAGAAACTACCCAAATAACAATATGGCCCAGTAAATGTATTTCGTTCAGAGTGAGCATTGCAAAGCCTCAATACTGGTTCAAGCACCAGCAGTGTGAGAATGGCACATAAGTGAGGTCTGTGCGTACTCGTTTGTGTGCTTGCTTGCGTAGGTCGGCTGGTCGTGCCCTCTGTGTACGTACGTGAACAAGCCGACGCGGCCGGGATGCAAGATTTGCGGTGGTGATAGGCCTGAAAATTACAAAGTCCCAGACGGCTACAAGCCCGATGAGGAGGAGGCCCGTTGGATGCAGAAGGAAGAGGTTGCGCGTTTGCAGTATGAGCAGGTAGCCTTTTATTCTACAGCTATGCAACCTTTAGATACAACATAAGATACAACAATACCAGGGTTTTATACCTGAGAAATGCAACCCAGGGCTAAAATAGAACAAATACATGACCTTTGTCACATATTATGACAAAGCAAATGTCATTATATATTTGTGATGTATTGTGATGTAATGTATATGATGTACTGTATGACGTTTGTCATGTGTATTCAGGTGTGCCTCAGAATTGTTTAGTTGTGAAATGTGGTGCGTCAAATGGATTGACAGAGACTGAAATACGTCCTCGTGATATCTCATCTGTGTGTTTTTGTGAAATGATGAAGGCTCTGGCGGATGAGAGACAGAAGAATTTCCTGACTCTGATCCGGACGGACGAGCAAAGTCTGGTGCCCAGCATTGAAGAGCTGGACTGCACAATCTGCTATACAAGCATCCCAGCAGGAGAGGGCGCCATACTACGGGAGTGCCTGCACACGTTCTGCAGGTATGACATGATAGAAATGATATTTTTAACCTTTTAAAAGATACCTCACACTAGCACTTTGGGTGCGTTCCAATACTCAGATTTGTCTCCTCGTCTTCTCCACTCGTCCCCTCGTTTCCTCTGTGCCCCGGAAATGTGTCCTCCCTCCCTCCTCTGTTTCATAAAGGTAGGAGACGAGATTTTGTATCCTTCACTCGCCTCCTCCTCTCCCTCAAAAGAAGGATACATCGATGTATCCTACGGCGGAAGTATTTTCACATTTTTAGGTGACATCATTGTGCTCATGACCAGTCAGATTAAAAGACCATCCCACAGAAAATTTTGACCGGCTGAGGTATCCTCGTAATCAGTTAACGTTACACGTCTTCATCAATAGCCGAGATCGACTTTCATGAAGGGCTTATCGGATTAGCTGCTCCAATTTTCATTTCATCTCCTTGTTTCCTCGTCTCCACCACTCGTTTCCTCCTCTGCTCCACTCGTTTCCTCCCCTCCTCCACTTGTTTCCTCCCCTCTTTTCCTCCACATGTTTTGGGGGTAGGAAACGAGAAGAGGAGAAAAAGTATTGGAACGCACCCTTCAACAATCTTGTCCCCGGCATAATGCACTTTGAGTTATAAGTTGCTCTGAATAAGACTGTCTGCAAAATGCCTGTAATGTAATGTAATAAATGTATGCTATATAACGAGACTAAGTTAAAAGTATATGATGCAATTGTTTTTTGTGTACATTTTGAGTTTGCCTGAGAGGTGGATCCTGTGAAAGAAAAAAATGCCACAAGTAACTTTTATGCAGTATATGCAGGTACAGCCAAAGCTAACAGCCAAAACTCTGACAGAGAGACAAGAATGGGAATTAGCCCAGCTAGCAAGCATGCATTGGCCAGCTAGAGGCCCACTAGCATTTAGCAAATTGCCTTGCAGCGCTCCACAAGCAGACAACCACGATGAAGCAGTTATAAAATGTTCCTTAACACCAGTCACTTTTTAAGAGATGGTACAACAGTGGGTGAAGGGTTCTGCCACTAGCACATCACTGTAGCATCCATTAGCTGAACAGTGGTAGACTGACAGCCACATTGACAACGGTCTAATAGTGACTCAGTACATGCGGACACTCTCTATCTTTTCCCGCCAGCAATGCAACTTGCTTCCTCCGAACCGCATAGTCATGTACCTGCTAGACTGAGTTACCACAGCAACTGCAGGTTCTGTTAAAGAGCTATGCAGCTGGGGCACTGACTTACTGTTGCTGATTGGACCAGAGGAATCATTGGTGACTAATGAGGTGGCCACTACCATGCCATTCTGCGCCACGGCCAGTTATCAGAGGTGGAAAACCTCAGCTTCAGAGAAAAGAAGGACCCCCATATTTTTGTCCCAACCACGCACCAAACCAACAGATTTTAATTAGCACAACTGTTGAGCTGGCTAATTAGTGAAATCATCTTGTTTTGTGCATGGGTGGAACGAAAACATATTAATACTTTATGGAGCTTGGGTTTCCCCGACAGACAGAGCACTGGCATGCTTCCAGTTTTATCCAGGCCGAAGGATGCAACTCTCACAAATCTCGACCCTTAGTGTCTCGTTAATCTCAGCAGATTGTGCATCTTCTCTACCAGTGCTAGCATGGTGTTGTAACTATATTTCCTATAAGAGGTTTACCAACACTCAGCATTCAGGAAAAGAAAACAGTGACTGCTATGAAAAAGGAATTTGTCAATCATGCAGCTTTGCTCTTACAACAGGGAATGTCTGAAAGGGACAATAATTAACTGCAGGGATGCAGAGGTGCCCTGTCCTTATGTGGACGATGACTATGCGTGTGACTGCCAGCTGCAAGACCGGGAAATACGATCAGTAAGTGCAGCAGTTCTTCTTCTCTAGGGAGCCACCCCTCTGAAAGTCCATGATTTCGAGTGTTATCTGCCATAATGGTCAGACCGAAGACCTACATTTCAGAACAGAGTCACAGTAAATGTAGCTCTAGAGAGGATGGGGACACTTAGTACCTCCCTCAATCCAACAGCAGGGTCCTAACCCACAGTTTGGACAATCACTGCTCTCGATTTTGTGTTGAGTAAGATGTTTGACAAACATTGTCCAGTGCAAACAGTAACCTTGTAAGCCCAGCTGTGTACCACGTTGACCTTCTGAATTGATATTGGTGTCCCCTACTACTGGTGATACCGGTGATAAAGTGTATCAGAGTTACTTCTGCTAATGAATCGAGGCATTCTGTGGGTGGGTTCCCCAGTTGGAGGTGGCAACTGCTTGAACCAATCAGATTGCAGAACACCAATCTCACTGTAACTTTTCCAAAGCTGTAGAGATATGCCATGTGGGTTCAAGGCTATATCATTGTCATTAGAGAGTAACTCTTCTGTCACTCTGGCCGGTATTGTCAGTTGCTTTCGGAGGAGGAGTACCGGAAGTTTCTGGAACTGAGGCTGAGCATCGCAGAGACGAGGAGTGAGAACAGCTATCACTGCAAAACCCCTGACTGCGCGGGCTGGTGCATATTTGAGGACGAAGTAAACGAGTTCAATTGCCAGCTATGCAATGAGCCCAACTGTATCCTCTGTAAGGTGCGCACAACTCTGCCAACTACCCTTCTGTCTCTACCCCATCCCATCTGTAGGATACACGTTTCTTTATGGCTGACAGGCAATGTAGAAAGATGTGCGATTGATTTCCATCCACTGATATAATGAATAACGGGATCCTGCTGTTTCTTAGGCCATTCACAAGAACATGAACTGCAAGGAGTACCAGGACGACCTCCGAATAAGAGCCGAAAATGACATTGCTGCTAAGCAGACTACAGAGATGCTCAATGTAAGAGGTTTACCCTGTAGTTTTTAAACGTCATTTTAATGGTCAATGAGGTTTATGGGCAGGGTTTGTGTCACGGACTAGCGCTGTGACGAGACACACAACACAAACACCGCAACACCACACTCGGTACTTTCTGCCGGCAACATTTTACGTCAGTATTAGTGTGTGTTAAGATGATTGTGCCAGCTGTCAGTAGTGTGTATGTGCTTGTGTGTTGTTCTGTGTAATACCGCAAACAGGAAGTGGGGCGCACCAGGTAGTATTTCTGCAAGGGGGGCGCAGCGGAAGCGTCCACCTGGGTCCACGTTAAGGGGGGAAAAATAAATTATGCTTCCATTGTTGGTTTATTTTTCGGTTAGGACCTCCTTTGTTGTTGTGTTGCATTCTAATGTTATTGGAATTTACCATGGCCATGTTTTGTGAGTTTGGGTTCATTATTTATAGTGTATCATATACAGTATGTGGTTGATTGTTTTTGTTAATGGAAGGTGCCTGGTGGGAGGGGCTACACCTACAAAACAGGGTGTTTAGAGTGCCTCGGGGTTGTCTTGTGCGTGTGAATTGGACTGGTGGATGGGAGTGGCTCTGCACCTTAGGCCTCAGTGGGGGTTTAGCTAAGTACGCTAGCCATTATTTCTTCCCCTTAGTTTTTGGTTTTCAGTTTTTGTCTTTTTTTTTTTTTTTTCTTGCTGTAAATATATATCTATTCCTGCACCGTCACTGATGTCACCTTTCACCTGTAAATAAATGCCACCATCTGCACCTAGTCCTGCAATCCTCATCCTTTAAGTCCTCCGCCCCGGTACACCCTGTCACAGTTTGTCTGACAAGAAGTCAGAAATGAGATATGGAGTCACTCTTCCGTAAGCATACATATTATACTCCGGTATGCATGACAATGTGTACAAGATGAAAAGTAGCATATATACATGAATGCATAGTAGCCCACGGTTTTTCTTTCTTTTGTAGGTGGAACTGTAGCTAGGGGATGAGTGCTGAGATTCGCACAGAAATAGCTATTAATTAAATGTAATCTTTTCGTTAATTGAGAAATACAATTAAAGACTGTAAGAACAGGCAAGTTAAAACATGCTTTATTTTCAAGATTTGGGTGTACCCTACTGGTTTATGCGCTGCTAGGCCACAATGAGTTCCATGACAAGTTCAGATCGGGTGAATGTTTAACTGAGAACAGAGTGGGGTTTTTTTTTCATACTGCAATATGTTGGTCTTTGTCATTCTGTGTCCTCATGAAAAACTCCACGCATTTTGAATAAGTACAGAACTTTTGTGCATGTAAGCCTTGGCACAGTACGTCTCTGGATGGGTTCACCTGTTACGACTCATGCTGAAAACACAGGGAAGCCCAGCTGTGACTCTGTCCCACCCCTGTCCTCACAGACCATGCTGCAGTCGGGAGAGGCCATGCTCTGCCCCAAGTGCAAGATCATCGTGCAGAAGAAGGACGGCTGCGACTGGATCTGCTGCGTCATGTGCAAGACAGAGATGTGCTGGGTGACCCGCCAAGCTCGCTGGGGGCCCAACGTAAGAGACCCCACTGTACACCACTCGGACATTATCACTATAGAGACCTTATGTTATGTTTCACAAACGTATCTCTCAAGACTCAAATGCATTATCTTGTCTTTCTCAGTCATATCACTAAACATCCTTCAGCACTGTTTATCAAGCATACGTTTCATGTAATTCCATTCATACAATTATAATACATAAATCATTCAGTAGATGCTCTTATCTAAGGTGACTTACAGAGTGGGAGAACGTAAGTGCATCCACCTGGTTAAACGGCATGTATTTCAAAACCTGTATAACCAGCCAATTCATTTGTTTCAATTATTTATGAGCATTTTTCCAGGACAATGAATTAGCTAAGTGTATTAACTTGGCATGTGTCTGATTGTAAACATAAATGTGTACCATATACTTATTTACTGATGTAGCTAATCGAGTAGACTACATACCTACGAGTGAACATACCTACGGTTACTGCAAGCCTTTGATTGTATGTGTGAAAATTACAGCGGCTTGGATGCTTCTATACTTAGCTGTCCTTTACCGCTCTGACTGGCTGTGAAGCATGCAATAAGAGGGATACCACACAGCTAACTGATTACATACGTAGACGTGCAGCTATTTAGAATAGGAGTGAGAGGCTGAGATATTGTGTTGAGTCCCTCAAGGAGTGGATGGTTTTGAAACATCAAGTTCCTCAAACTTCCTCAAGATGAATTAAAAAGTGGTACACAATGCAAACCGTTTTTTACACTTGATCTTCCTAATTTCGATGGAGATTTTTCACGAAAACATTTTAGGAGCAGTATGTTAGTCGCTCATTAGCTTGATGCGGTTTTAAAGTTTTCCTCCCCTGCTCTTTCCACAGGGTCGTGGGGACACATCAGGGGGCTGCAAGTGCAGAGTGAACGGACCCTGTCACCCCAACTGTGGAAACTGTCACTGATTCACCCCATCCACCCCTCGACCACCCCCCACCCCCACATCACGCTCACCTCCTCTCTTCACTCCTCCTCCTCCTGCTCTCTGTGGGCCCGAGGAGCTGGTTGCTGCTTTACTCTCCAATATTAGACGCTCTGGTGTGCGGCACCAGAGAAACAGGAGAACTTTTACCCCCATAGTGAAGGAGCCTTCAGCGTTTAGCCTTTCCTGGTGAAGGTAAACCCTTGTCAAATTGCTCCACCACTGTGGTCCCCTGTAACACAAAATGTCATATATGTATGCTTATGATTATATGAAGGTTGATACTGCATTTATTTGATTTTAGGTTTTCTGTAAGATATGAAAGGGAATTTTATGTATAACCGAAAATGAATGCTGTTTGTTCAGTTAATCTTAAGCATAAGTGAAACAGTGAGATGGCTTGTGCAACTCATCAAAGAGCAAAAGTAGTACATATGAGAACAAAATAGAAAATGATAGGCTGTTTTTTGCAAATGCTCAGGGATTAGGCCTGTTTACCGTTAACAATGCAACGCCAGAACAGTAAAAAGAGATAGAAACAGACACGAGACTTGGAAGGTAGATTAATACGCAGATCTGCAATTCCTCCAGACCTCATCATTGACAGCAATAAAATTAGGTTTATGTAAGAACACTCCACGCATCCAGACTACACCGTTACTCCTGCCGTTTTCACATATATGTCCAGACAAGAAAACGCACAAACTGAGGCTTAGCTTTCATATCAAGTAGCGTGCGGCATTAAAATGCGAATGCAAAGGGGCCGCAGCTGCCCTGTTGGTGCAAGAACACTCCGCGCATTTGGCTTGCATTGTTCTTAACATTCTCAAATACACACCCGTATATGTTTTAATACCCTGAAATATGAGTACCCTCAAAATTAAAAACATATCTAATACATGTTTACAAGAGGGATTTTCCACCCAAACACCGTTCTGTGAGTTGACAGACTACCTGGTGACCTGGAATATTAAAAAAGACACTACTGTCACAGTTACAAATACTGGAACTATTTTTCATTTCATAGTTTCTGTTGTGGATATGACACTGCAACATTAGGATCTGTAAACATACAGTACTGGGCCAGGAAATGGCATTAAACATGACAGTGGTATCAGTAGCAATTTCTTCTATGGTGATACAGTGTCTACGTAATGCATTCTTGAGAGATTGATATATATATATATATATATATATATATATATATATATAAAATAATGACAATTATCAAAAGACACTCGTTTTTAAATAAATATACCCTTAAATTGTGAAAGAACAAATTTATTCAAATCATAAATCCCGATTCAATCGAACAGGTTTAAGCATTAAGTTTTACATTTATGCTTCTTACCTAAAGAGGGCTTGCTATTCAGCGATACAAATGAAAACAGAAATAAAGCGATTACCGTTGCTAATTTTTAACCCAGATGCATCTTGGCCATGTACGGTGAGGAAGGTGTGCAGGGTGAAATATTCACTCCCCACAAACACTCGAACTTATTTTACTGTCCAGTCACTGATTAGATTAAATGTAGGTGCACTTGTACAAAGGAGGGCGAATGTAAAAAGCACCTAAAACCACCAGTCCTTTATTGTGCACATGCCCGCTAATATAAAAAAGCAGTGCTTAAAAAGTTAATTTATACTTAAGTATACTTTCAGTTGTAAAAAGTGTAATTGAGCACCCTCTCAGTATTTCAAAATGTGTTGTAACCAGGGACGTCACCAGACCATGGCATGTGCCCAGTAATATTCTGCTGTGCCCCAGATCATGAAAAATAATTAATTTTGCTGTTTATCATAAATTGCAAGCTTTGGGATGTGAGCACTGGGGGCCTGTGCCCCAGTCGTGCTTAAAATCTAGCAACACTCTGGTTGTAAATGCACTTGAAGTACATAACTAAGGTCGAGAAAAAGTGAACTTAAACTACACTTTTATAAACTGCTGTTTTGCAAGGCCAAGATGCAGCACAGTCCATAGAAAATGGGTATTCTTTGCATGGACTCATCTCATTTACCATGGTACATAGTTCTTGATAACCTTGTTGCAAGCTCCTCGCTCAAAGATCCAAGACCCAGTACTCTTAATATTCACTAGCAAAAACTCTTGTAAATAAATTTTAAAACCTGAGCATTCCTATCATGTAGCTAGGTACTGAGACTACATTAAAATATTAACATTGAGCTGACCATCTGCAGAGTTAAATGTGAAGGATTTTGCACGTTTACCGTAATTCTCATGGTTTTCCTGAATATGTTAAGACAAACTTTTGGGCAAGAGACAAACTTTCCCCCGTCATAAACATTTTTACAAAATCCAGTATAATTTTACGCAATCATTTATGCATTGCGCAAACATGGAGGAAAAACTAGAATTTTCTGATTGATATGAAGTACTGTCGCAAGTAAGCTGACCAACGTGTTTTTAGTAGCTCAATAATAAAATACAAATTAAAAGAAAATTTGGAAGTATTGAATGATTAACCCAGGTTAATTTAGTTTGAGTGTATTTTTTCATAGATTAAGACCACTGTCTGTTTTCAGCAAGGCGTGTCTTTAGAAAGATAACCAAACGATGCTAATTCACTGGATCTGATGAGACTAGTCAGCAGTCTAAAGCAACACACCTGAAACAAGCCAATTTACTGAGTTAGATTCACCAGCTCAGAGTGATCAATGATATTGTTGATCACTTGCTGATTTGTAATGTACTAGTCTTTCACTACAGTAACGTTGATCTAATTTCTGTGTTGTAAAAATTTGTCTTTGTCCCTGACCCGACAATTTCCTTAATTGTAAATCTGTAATTTAACTAAAAATTAAGGTGGTTTTATTTTAACTACATTATTAGACTACATTTTAAATTTTTGACTGTATATTTTCTCTCTAGTCAGAGTTGTTTCAACTACCAATGTCTTTTAACCCAAATGCTATCAGTTTATTTCCATGTTAAAAACAGCATTATGTTCACAACCTCCCATTCAGTAATTTCAGATTTTTAGTTGGAAGATATATCAACATTTTTTCTCAGCACTTACTCCAAGTTAAATTTTTCTTTTTGCAATTTACTGACATTTAACAGCACATTTGTATGGGGAATGTTGCCTGAAAAAGAGATTTAATCTTTAAATGTTCATTTTCATGAAACATTCTCTGCAGTGCTAAGGCCAGATGATGTTTATGGTGTAACGAAGGCTCAATAGAGAATACTATATAATGAACAAGTGTCTCTTACGTGTACTCATCTTTTTCAGTGCTGCCCAAGCTTTGTAAAAACATGTTTACAAGTTTTGTTTGTAACGGAACACAGCGAAAATGGCCTTTCAATCGAAAAATGTTTGTATCTGTTCCGGAGGGAAAAAAATAAATATTGGCTCCAAATGAACAACTTTCCTTTGTAAAGCGCAAGATAATTGTTCTGGCTCTGTTTTTTATGAATGAGTTGGTTGACCACTGTGACCTCCCTGCCCAGTGTGGCCTTCAGTTTCCTTCCAACACAAATAAAGGCTGAAGTGTAATGTGTACAATACATACAACACAGTACAGTCTTCCCATTATGCACCTCTGCAAAACGTTCCATTCAGAACATTCGCTGGAACATTATTTGGATTCAAATGGCTGCAGAAATTTACACCAGTTGAAGTCGACGAACCGGAGGCGATAACGATGTCTCACATGAAGACAATACATGAAAAACCATTTCATTGTGTAGACGTTTATTTTAGTTGGTTTCAATGTTTTCATGACAGAAAAATAACTGAAATCCACAAACCAGTTCGATGATTAGATTTACAGTGATCGTCCTTCCACTACCCACCTAGTGCAAAATCAAACTAAAATCGCAGACGTGTCCGTCCCGTGGAATCAGGAGAGTTCTTCAGTTCGGAAACACCGGAGGACGACTCAGCCAGAGGGTAAACAAGGCCGAGCGCAGCTGCTTCTTGATAGACTGATATCTGGGCAGTGTGTCTGTTAGAGCACTCCGTGGGAAAACCCTGCTTGTAAAGCGGTCGTAATCGTCCAGTGATTCTCTCAGCAGGGGGTTTCCCTTCATCGTTCAAGCCGTTCAAGATTCCATCTCTCATCTGTTAAATTATTACGTCCCTGTTTTCAACAGACATCCGGATTTCCGTTTAAACTCCACTTCTGACACCAGTTACTCAGCTTCGACCAACCTGAACATTCAAGCGTAGTGCCCTTTCACTTACAAGCGAACCAGGCCAGACAAAAAAACGGCTTGCTTTCGATTTCACGAAGTGAATGGATTGAAATCCAGGCTAATATGGCAAATAAACAAGGATTTACATGAACGGTGCTTTATACCAAAGCTGAAATAAATGAACAGGATTTCAGTAATATTCTATTGTGCAACTCATTGTGGGAATAGGGTTAGCTGGGCCTGTCCGTAAACAGGGAAGCACGGCGGACTGGAAGCAGCAAAACTGTTTGCTTATTGGGATGGGCGGGCGTGGGAACGGTTGATGAGAGGGAATACTATCCCAAACAGGTGGAGAAAGGCTGAGATAAGACAAGCTAAGGGAGATGCAGGAAAATGGAGGGAGAGAAAGGCATGCCAAGGTCGAATGAAACTTGTCCAAAAACAACATGCACGCATTTAGCATGGGGGTGTGAGTTCACTGGAAGCAAATGCACAAAAGGCTCAGTCATAATTATGATAAAAACCAAACATGATCAAATATAAATAAATCATGTTCGATTTGTTAAAATATATACTTTATGTGGTAAATATAAGAAGCTGGGGTTTCGAACGTAGCGTATTTTTTTGGTCACAGTACAGTAATTCAGATTCGAGAGGAGTGATGTTGTGACTGTTCGGAGGAACCGGATGGTTGCAGATGAACTTTACCTCGGGCCAAGATCTAAATTAGGTGGGGGCGTGGGGTAACGAATGTGTCAAAGAGGCTCGGAGTTCTCCATTGGCCTGGATCCTACAAGTAAGGCCATGGGGGGGAAACTTAAGTCACTTAAGCACCTGCCAGAAACGACACACACATACACACACACACCCACACACACACACAGATCCACCATATACTCGGTGACACAGACGCAGTCTAACCCTCTAAAGAAAGCAACAGTGGCAGCCCCACTCACTACTGACGATCGGACTTGGCAATAAGCGTTTCCCAGCCTTTGGATAAAAGCCATCTGCTAGATAAGTTTTAATCTCTGTGAGCGTGAACGTTTGATTTTAGTTTATATTTCCTTTCTATTTACACTTATAAATAAGGAGGGTGTCCGCGGAAGCCTCCCCTGCCTCTGTTCTTGTCCTTTTTTTTTTTTTTTTTCCTCAAATAATGGAGTCCTTTGCAGTGTCCCGCGTATTCGGGAGACTCAGGGGAAGAGCTGCAGGTCGAGTTTCGGGGCCCACTCCAGGGCGGTGTTGACCACGGCGAGCGCGGCCGCCCCCAGGGCTACGGTGAGGCCCATCACCGCCAGCCGGACCAGGCGTTTGGCGCGCGGCCGCACCGCCACCATGGCCTGGGACTGGGATTGGGCTTGGGCCTGGGCCGCCATCGCCTGGTCCTTCCTCCTTCGCCGCAGCACTGAGTCGGGCCGCTGCTGTGCTGATGCCAGCTCAAAGTCCTTAAAGGTGGAGGCGGCCGTCCTGTGGGGGATACACAGACCACACAGGGAGATTACACATAAAGGTCACTTCATATAACACCTATGGGCAGCAGTGGAGTAGTGCAATGGTTAGGGAGCTCATCTTGTAACTCAGAGGTTGTAAGTTTGATAAGGCACTGTCATTGTGTCCTTCAGTAATTTAATTCATCTGAACTGCTTCAGCCAACATCCAGCTGTATAAACTAATGTACAAAAGCTGTAAGCTGACCTGGATCTGCCAAGTGCCTAAATGTAATACAACAAAGTAACTGAATGTACACTGAAGTTACCAAAAGAAACACAAAGCCAAGACACAGCACACTTTAATTTTATTTAAACTAAATAATTTTTATTTAGTTTCATTTTTGGATTTTTATAGGAGAGTTCCAAATCTATACTTTGTAATAACAGCAATTTAATTTTAGGGAACCCCTATATGTATGTAAATTCTTAAGGTTATTCATGTAAACTTTAATTTCTTGCCAGTTAATGTATTTGGGCTACTTTGTGACTATGCTGTAGTGTAACTGGCACTGCAATCTGTCTGTTCTAAGGCATTATGGGATAGATGTGAGAACGAGAGGGTGAAGCAGGGTCTCACTGTTGGCTGTGCTGCTGGGCGGCCTCTCTGGCGAGTTCGGAGGGGGGGAACTGGACGAAGAGGTCTCCGGCTCGGCTGATGAGGGTCTCGTACGGGAGGTCCTGAGGGATCTGGGACAGGAGGTGGTGCACGGAGGCCATGTCACACTCGCAGTCCAGCACCTCCTCTTCCCGGTGGAGCACAATCTGCACAGACAGGGACACACGCAGACAGGTGCATGGTGCATGCACATGAATGTGGACATAAGAAGTGAGAAAACAACACAGACAAAGACAGATGAAGAAAGGGAATGAGAGAAGGACAGAGAGGGAGAGAGAGATTATCACTGTTACCTCTTCAACAGCACTGCCAGAAGCCTCTGCACTCTCAGGTGCTACAAACTAAAAGTATTTCTCAGTAGTTTACTCATTGAGCATTGAAACACTTATGAATGTGCACTGTGCCTCATGCTGTGTGCAGACAGATGGGAAATTTGTTTATGTAGTTCAATTAAACGTATGCAGAGCTTAAAAAAGTTGAGAATTTTTCCTCAAGAAACGGTGGGGAGATAACAGCTGGACAGATAAGGTCAGGCTGAATGTGGAAGAAAACATAACAACATCCTCTTACAGCAGGGCGAACATTACACTCCACAAAATGGGAGGATATGACCACAATACATCATATTGGTCATGTTTTATTAATACATGCTGCTAACCACTTTACCATTTACAAGCCTCAAATCTATGGCTTTTTTGTATTTGACTGGCTACTGCTAGCTCTGATTGTTACTTCTGCTTGACATAGTTGTATGACCGTTCAAATTTGTTTAAAAACTACAGCATTTTCATGTCAACAAACTTGATTTCTATCAGATTTACTTTAAAATTTTCAAGTAAACGTTTTGGAATCGTTAATTTCCTTCAAGCATATTTTTCCGGGAGTGATACAGAACTCCAAAAAACAGTGAGAAAGAAGAGTCGCAGCCAAACCGGGCTCTTTTGTGCTCTTTTCCATGTCTTTTGGCTAGCGCGGTGTTGTGCTGCCACATCACAATCCTGTGGAACAAATGCTAAACAGCAGGAGCTGCAAGCTAATTAACCCAGGCCGGTCTGGTTAGCCTAGTTAATAGGCAAGTACAAGTGTCCACAAAACCCCTCCTCCCACTTTGCTTGCTAAATTTCCCCTTGGATATTGTAAATTAACATCAACCCAGAGTAAATCTCAAATAAATGCTCATTATTTCATATTAAAAGTTAACCATACAAAAAAAATGTGTACAGAAAACGCCGATCCTTCCCCATCCCTCCGCTTGCCTGAACCTAGGCAAATCGTTGTGTTATCTGACTGAAATCTTTGTATTTTTACAGAGAAGCTTGTTTTGGTGACGTTACTAGGAGCGTGTTCCAGAGGTACGACATCCAAGTTTTCTTGGTGGATCTCAAATGTGACTCATATCCTAACTCTGGTGTGTTCCCCATATTTTTCCTGCTCAAAATCCATTCGCAAACCCACTCCTGACGACTGAGAATCTGTCATGTTCGCCACAGCAAGTTAACAAAATGGACAGTGAAACTGCACACATGAAAAGGCTCATCCAGCTTCATCATACATTTAATACAGATTACATTACAGCCTTATTATGCCACAAAACGTACACATACATACACTTACAAATACACAAACAGGAAACTCACCACCGCGGCAAAGTAGATGGGCATCAGGGGATGGCAGGCCAGGAAGAAGTCGTACAACCGCACGACGTGGCGGAAATCTGAGAGCACGTGGCCGAACCAGGTGATGAGCCAGCTGAGGGCGAAGATGGTGCCCACCTCTGCCCTACAGAGACGGGGGGAGGGGATGGAAAAACGAAGGCATGTAACAAATATTGATTAGTGACATTAGCCACAGTTTCTGACAAAACATACACTTGTTCACATGTGGACATTCACATGGTAAACAAATGAATGATAAAGAATCTAACTTTTCATGGGAATAGTCCAAGTAAAATGGAGGTGAAGTACCAATGGTGGAAAAAGTTCAAGTAAAACTGGAGTGTATTTTCACAGGAATAGTTCAGGCACATTACAGCTAAACAGTGTACAGTCATCCCTCGGTATCCACGGAGATTGGTTGTATAAAATAGCATAGTATTTGCATATAACCGACGCATATCCTCCCGTATACTTTAAAATGCTTTATGCAATGTAAATGCTATATAAATAGCTAAATAGTTGAATTTGCTGGGCTCTGCTTTTTGGAACTTTTTGAAAATTAATAATTTGTTTTTCGAATATTTTCGATCCGTGGTTGGTTGAATCAGTGGGATACAGAACCCGCGGATACGGAGGGCCGACTGTAATACCAACAGTGTCCCACCTACTCTACGCTTGATTGTGAAGACACATATCACAAAACTCTTTGCCTGAGTCTTGTGATAATGACATGCACTGGCCAAAGTCTCGTTATATAACTGCCATTTTACACGGCAGCTGTCAGTACTCTCTCTTTACATACAGCATGTTACTTTGCACTTCATCTGAATAGCAAAGCTCATAAATACATGGATGAACCTGCATTAACCATAGTTGTTGTTGGTGTAATAATTCATAGGTTGTCAGCATGTATCTGAGAGTATTTCATGGTAATAAAAGTAGGTGAGGTGCTGCTTACTGCTGCATGAAGTCATGCACTTCCGGGTTCACCCTCTCAATGATTGGCATCAGATAGTTTAAAATGTGTTTGGTGTTATCCATGGTGGGGTCCATAAAATCCCTATGAATAAACGATTGAAAAAAGGTTTACTACTGCATGTCAATACATACACAGCAGTTATGATATACACAATACATCTGAAAGAAAATGTAAGCTAAATGAGGAGTGTTATCAGTGTTTCCTCACAAAGAGTTACTGCCTTCAGAAAACATTTTGAGGAGTAACTAATATAGGATACACTTGACAATTTCAATAAAAATTAATTTCAAACTTAAAAAGAAAAACATGCATACTCGTAATTTATTAATGCTCATCCCTACACACCATCTGGAAACGCATCAGAGGTTTAAATAAGGAAATGCTCTCGTTAAAAGTGGAAGAAATTAAAAAAAAAAAATAAAAAAATAAATAAATACTGGGTATATTTTGCTCTTCGTTTTATGCACTAAGATTTTACTCAAATTACAGCTGCAAGATACCATTAAAAACTCATATCTATACAAAACACTGCTTCTGAGTATTATCCTTAAGATTCACTATGATATTGGGTCATTATGTTCATTAAATATTGCATAGCAATATAATAAGAAAATTAACCTTGTACTGCAAACTGTGTAATGGATTTATTTACTGGTTTTGAAAATGTATAAAAATAATTTAACAGTGGTAATGACAGCATAGCTTAAAATGAGCGTTTCATATTGCTGATTGCCATAGACTTCCTGTCTGGGGTCAGAACAGAGGCACCGTCGCACCTGAGATGGTGGGTGGAGAGCTTCTCCACCAGGACGGTGGCCAGGCGCTCCCCCAGGACCAGGAGGAAGGTGACCACGATGTCATGGTAACCCTGGTAATAGTGCAGCTGGGGGTTGCGGTCCAGCACGTACAGGATGATGTCGATCAGCTCCTCCTGTAGGCCCTCCCTCTGCTCGTCTGGCATCCCTGCGCAGGACAGTGAGGCCGAAATCACGTTCTGGTCACTACACATGACCGTAAGGCAAAAACCATACCAGCTCTCTACCAATGACCGTGAGACCCTGCTCAGGACTCTACACACGGCCACAAGAAAACAACCCTATCAGGTGTCTACACATGACCGCAGGAAGCAAACCGCAATCAGGTCACTAAACATGACCGCAAGTCAAAAACCATACCAGGTCTCTACTAATGACCGTTCAAAAATCATGATCAAGTCTCTACACATGTTTACAAGATTAATAATCCAGTAAGGTCTTTGTATGTGACTGCAGAACACTCAATCGGTTCTCCACAAATGTAATAGTTTTGAAACTGAATAATATACTGTGTGTGTACATTTTATATATGATTAATAATTCCATTTATAACATACGGTTCACCTCAAGGCTAGATTGGGTGCAAGGTTACAACTTTCATAGAATTAATGAACTTAAATAAACCAGAATACATAATAAAACCATACTGAATGTAGTTCATAGTCACAATGCCAGCTGAATTGTAATATAGAAAAGTAGCCTAATTGTCAGATTATTCCCAGACACATTAATATGGAGTAATATGTATCTGGGCCATTAATGCTACACTCTCTCTTGTGGAAAGTCAGACTATCAGCTCTGGTAGTCAGTGAATCTCAAGGGTTAATCTCTCTTTGCTAAACAGTCCATGTTACGCCCATATAAAATGCATTGAGGCCAAGCTGAACCAATCTGCACCAGAAACAATACGGCCTGAGTCCTGCATTGTGTTTCCTAGGAAGAGTGTTGAAAGTGATTTCCGCACGTCTCAATTCTAAAAATAAAACAAGTGTGCTTTTTTCCCCCCAGTTTCTCAAAATGGATGCCAAAATGAACACAGCAGGACAATTCTTCAGGGACTAACCCTATGAACCAGACATCTGGAGCAAAGCAACCAAGACGTTTCGAAACACGTACAGCCGGCCAGTTATTCTGCAGTGAAGACAGGCCAGCTCTGCACATGACCAGGTCTGGGCACTCTGAAAACATGAGGCTGGGGGAAATGCTAGATCAGGCGGATTACTCGGCAGAAAACAAGGGCTAATCGCACGATTAGGAGCATAAAGGACCCACTTTGCTATTTATATTTTCTGAAAACGTGAGGGGTAGGTGGAGAGTACGAGCACCGGCTTCGCTAACGTGCTAACCTGGAGGGAACCTCCGAAGAGAGCGCCGTACATCCAGCAGCACCTGGTGGTAGTCCTTATGATTCTCTCGTATGTCCTCCGCTATTGATACACAAAGTAGACATCAGAAATGTGAAAAAACAGAAATGAGATTCAAAGAGTTACAAAATGTACTTCAGACCAGTCATAAAAAGAGGACAAAAACTTGAAGGGGATCCTTGCCTAGATAACTTTATTGGGACTAACCAGAAATAAGGAAAGCATAAACACCATAAATGCCTCAGCCGTCCTTATTTCGTGTTAGCCTTTGTGAAATTATCTAGGTAAGGATCCCTGTCATTCAAACATGTGAAATAGTTAATTACAGGGGGACCTCTGGTTACGATGGTCCTCGAGTTACGACGTTTCATGGTTACGACGCACTCCCATAAATTAATTAAAAAACTTAGTTTTGACCTAGGCGGTTTGGTTCATACATACGACCACAGAAATAAAGATAAGAAATTGTTCTCTCTTTTTTTTATTACTGTTTCATTTAATTACTGTATTTTATATGTCCTTCATGTGTTGTGTGTACAGTGTGAGTGACTTAAGGTGTTAACTTAGGTATAATTTAGGTATAAAAATCGGCTTACGACAAGTCGCAGGAACGGAACTCGTTCGTAAGTCGAGGACCCCCTGTATATGCTGTGTGAGATCAAGTTTGAAATTATCAACGAATATGTTTTAAGGGCACAGCTCCTGTCTGTAGTTTCGGAGCAGATATGAGAGTTTCTATTTGCTGGACTTGTTCTGCAGGTGCCTCTCTCACCTGGTTTCTCAGGCAGGTTGTCGGTGTTGACGTTGAGCAGCTTGGGCCACACTCTGCAGCGGATCTCGTCGGTCAACAGCCCGCCCTCGCTGATGGCCATCCTGCGCAGTGCCGCTACGTCCACGGGGGTGACACTGAGGGCCTGCGTGATCTCCCCCACCTTCCTCTTCCTCCGGGCATCCCAGTCTAACCACATGACAACCACATCAGCGAGCACATCGGTCCACATCAAGCTACAGAATGACTACGCCAATCTGCTACTCACATTACAGTGACATTGGTTCAGTCCCCTGTATATTTCATAGCCAATCAACAGAGGGAAAAATCAAAGGGCCGGTTCCAGAACAGACTCAGAGGAGGGGAGCGGAGGTGATGCCAAGGCCTGTGCCATGGTTCAGTGAGATGTTCCAACCATGAATCAGGAGTGTGACCAAGAGGGGAAGGTGGAATTAAGCCCGCCTTTCTGAAAGTTGCTCAATCCCGCTTTCACCCTGGCTCACTTGGCTGTTTCCCTAGCGCTCCATTCTGCCACCTACAGGCAGGAACAGGAACTTGGACGCGATATTGCCAGGGTTTTGCAGCATGGAGGCATTCCACAATGGCAATGTTGCCATGATTTTGCAGGATATTAATGGAAGAGCTGACTTTCATGTGTCATCTCAGTACCTCAGCCAACACACATAAACTTCAGCTACACCTGTTTATTTAGAACAGGGGCTGCAAATCTTATCCACAGAGAGCAGGTATGGCTGGAGATTTTCATTCCACCCAAGCAGGAACACACCTGTCTCTACCAATTTCATCAATTGATCTTGGCCTTTACCCTACTGATTAGTTGCATCAGGTGTGTTTCAGCTCGGCTAGAATAAAAATCTGCAGCCAAGCAGTCTGTCTGCGGATAAGTCCAGCTGACACAGATTTAGAGTTTAAAATACGTCTCCTTTTGACTTTGGCCCACATAAATCAATGAAAATCTTTCTCCAAGATTACCAGGGCCAATATTTACTACTGGTCCATTTGCAAAATAAGTTTTGCCAGTTTGATCACTTCATAACTGTGCTGAAGTAAAAGGATGTTAAAAGATGCATCCCGATGCTGTTACAAATACTTCGGATCAATCAGCACGCAGCACCTACAAAGCTTTGACAGGTTTCTTTTCGCTTGTACTTGCTACACTATGCAGTTTCAGCACCATATGGAAGCTAAACCAGTGACGTTACGTTTTGATGCAACCGGCTGACATCCCAGTAAACACAAATCAGCTGTAGGATACTTCCCTGTTAGCGCTGTTAGGTATTTTGACGAACTATAGTGAAATACAACAATATAGCATCCGCTGTACCTATCTGACCGACAATAAATACGTTGTCTTTACTGGCAGTCAGTCACACACAAAAGATTAGCATAATTGTATAAATACACTAGCCCTAGCACACATTAGCTCTCCTGTGAAAACTCTACTCACTACTAGCTAACGTTACTATTACAAAAAAAGAATTTAGTGATAGAAGCTAGATGGCCCAGCTACTTTATTACAAACGATGCAGCTAATTACCAAGTTAATGGGCAAATCAGCTACCAAGTAGCCTAATCGAGGAAAGCTAGCTAGCTAGCTAGCTAACATAGATACCAGCTAACCATGGAACTGACCGAACGAACTAGCTATGTAGGACTAACATGTTATCAACTATACCTATCGCTAGCTGTAGTCTCCACAAAAACCGTCTTTTAAGAGAATCACAATTGCTTGCTGTCAAGGGTGGCGAAGTTATTGAACGACAAAGGCCACGATGGAGACACTTACCCTGTTTGCCGATCCCATTCAAAGGAGAGGAGGCGCCGACGCTTTTAGATTTTTTCAGGTACATCTTGCTACTTCGCTCATTGTTGTAGGTCGTTCGATGCTCCTCTTCTTCCTCGTTCAGACCGGACAGGCATTACAAAATGCGAGCGTATCAAAAGCGATCACTGGCCAGTAACTAAAATGAGTCCAGGGGTTGTCTCGATTAGCAGCAGGGACCCATCCTCCCTCTCTCTCCGTCAGACAGAACAGGCCACATCTCAGCGGACAAGCGCTACTTAGCTAGCTACCGTGAATAATACGAGCAAGCGCTACGTCATCCACAAGGCGTGTGACATTCGCTGGTTTTTTACAATCAAATGATGTGATGCGACTCGGTTATAAACTCATTAGACAATAACTGCAAGCTTTAAGTAAAACGCGCCTCCTGGGCAGCTTCCAGCTGATCTAGATTGCTGTTACGGCGTTCTGAAATGGCGACTGGGAGTTGTAGTTCTTTACGCAACAATACACATCATCTCTTCGTTGTAACGTTTTTCAACCACCCTAACTTGCATTTTGATTTTCTAAATAATTGTATTATTTTGGTGTTCTGAGATATGTTAGTGTCTTACGCTTAAGCACGACAGTGTGAGAATGAGAATGGGTTTGTGTTCAAAATGAGTTACAATTTTCATTAAAGGTGCTGAACAACAAAGTTATAAACCAGCGGCATTCGTGGAAAAATACCACAGTATGAATGCATGCAATTTAAAAGGAAAGATAAACTACTAAACTAATAATTTGCCCAATAAAATACATTTTATGTCTTCTATCATTGTGACGCTCTTTTAAAAACAAAGCATCACACAGAATACTGAGTCAAACTGCACCAGTGCTGCCTTGTTTTAGATCCATGTATGTGAGAATGTAGCATTCCGTCATTCGGTGCTCCTCAAAATAATTTTTTTTTTCTTTTTGGCGGGTGGGTGTCGTTTATTATGTAAAATATGTTCCCAAGGTTTTGTTTGGAATCTTCGAAGACCACAACAATTGCTTTTAACTTGATGATAATAAACCGTTAAATCAGTAATGCTTTGCATAATACCCTCACATGCAGTTTTAGTTTTACGGGACTGAGCTAATTGCATAATTGTCTCATTACTGAATATGCTCATTCTTGGGAATGCGTTTTTATAGCACGGTTGCCCTGTCCTTATTTTGAACCTGCCCGTCGCCATGGCAACACTGCAGCTCTTTCTCTAAAGGGCGTCGACAAGCTTCGCGTGATAACTGATTAAGGTACCCAAGAATAACATACATTCCTGAACCGCTGACACTTAATTTCTTATTTGCAAGCGATTTCTTCAGTATTGCCAGTGAGCTGCTTAACTATTTTTTACCAGGAAGGTAAACTACTTGCAGCAAAACCAACTCTGGTATCATGACTTCCATCGTCTGATGTGTGATTCTTCTTGGCTGTGAATGAGAAGAATGGCTTAGTAACTAGTGTCTCTTTGCATCATTACAAAGGTGTAGGTGGCAAACAACAAATATTCACAGCTTCTCCACTGCATAGTGCTTGGTAAATGGCTGCTCCACTTGTGAAAACAGAAAATACTAGATATCTGCACATCTGATAATTAATTACAAGTGCAAAAGGATCAAGGTAATTTAAAAATGAGAACTCCACAACTTTGTATTGCAAAAACCAACAAAACGTCAGTGAATACTTTTTTGCAGGACATAGCTGTTGCATAAGGCTTGTCAAAATGTATCATTAGTGATCTATGGCATTTGTGGTGAGAAATTCCGTTCCCCAAAGACCAGAAGTCAGGCACTGCTTATGCCCCACAATGGAATGCCAGTTAAATTTTGCATTTATTCACAAACTCATTACAACTGTCTCAGTAAGGCAACACAAAATATACAGATATGATTTATATATGCATATTTATATATATTTAAAATGTTTTATTTATTCATTTATTTATTAACAACAGGTCATTCACTATCAACACTAGCATTAACAAGATTATGGTTACTCAAGTCTGAATAAGTCATGTAAAATGGTACCAAGACTTTACAAGATGTTTTCTTCCCTTAGGTCCTTCAATATCGAACACTTCTTTCAGAACCCATTTCAGTAAAATAACAGAGACTGGCAGGGCTTTCAGCTGTTAAAAAAAAAGTTTCAAAAAGAACCTCACATTGCAGCAAGGTTCATCAGATCAACAGAGGAACCTGCAGCAGCACATCCTCCAACACCAAGACAAAAACGTGGTTAATATTTGTCTGCCATTTTTGGTTGGGAGACCAGTCTTAGCAAAAACTAAAACTAGGGAGCACAAAAGGTATCCCAAAATGACTTCACAATCTGCCCTTACTGAGGACAACTTGAATAGCTTTGTCTGATGCTGTGCATAGCCAATTTACTCTTGCTGTTTATTTAAAACTCTTGATTGTTGGAGCAATTCTGGTGATTCTCGCAAGTACCTATATTAAAGGTACAATGGAATTATCCCACCTTGAATTCAATCTGGCAACCTTCTCTCCACTTCTGCTCCACGGCTAATGGGACAGGAGAATTAATTAACTGATCTCCCTAAGTGCCTGGAGTAGCATGTGTACCAGAAGAGAGATTCAACAAGGCCGGGCCATTAGCAGCACATTTTACACAAGACTTTGTTTCATTTGATTGTTTTTTTTTTTTACTCTTTTTAAACTGTTCATTCTAATTTAATTATTCAGTTTGAATGCACCTACACTCAGATACCCGGTGCAAAAAGCCCTCCAGAGAGACAAAGTATAGCTTTTGTTATCAGGACTGAGGGGAGATGGATATATTTGCAGTATATTGTACATATATTGCAATTATCTTCAGCATATATTTTAAACATATTTCAGTATATTGCATTTCTGTAAGAAGAATGGCCTAAGTCAGCCATGTCTCAGTTCCACCCCCCATAGATCCTTTATCTGCTGGATGTGCTAATCGGCACTTTCCGCTCATTCCCCGAGGGAGCTGGGTGCGGTCCAAATGTATCGTCAACAGCAAAAACAGGGAATTGTGGGAAAGGGTCAAAAGAACATGCTCTTGCAGTGATTTTTCCTCTCATTTGCCACATGGCACACTGCTATATTATGGTAGTGGCAATGCCACAAAGCAATAATTTCTCTGTCACTCTTTTTTTTTTTTTTTTTTGCATAAAGCGGAAGCAACTTTCATCAGCTGACGAGTTTCACTGCACGACCGGAACAAGCAACATTAGGAGCGAAATCGAGAAAGATCCATCTCCAGGACAGCTGGCTGGTGACGAAAATATGAAATATTTCATTTACATTTTGGCACTTAAAGGAAAGGGCCCTTTTTAATCACAGCGACTTAGCTAAACAGGCACACACACAGTGAGCAGAATCCGCCCCTACCATTCCTAATGGTAAAGCAGACCCACAGCTTTTGTCGTTGGTGGATAACACCCCCAAACTTCTAATGGAGATCACTGAAAATGCAGACATCTGTGGAAAGCCCGCTGAACTCACAACCAGCCTAAACTGAGGCTTATAGTTTCTCCACATGTACAAAATACGACTGAAGAACTTGACTCTGAATTGTATGTATTCTGACTGTAGAAAGGACACTGAACTGACAGTCATTGAACTCAACTCTGCACTGCATCAGTTGGACACATTGAGGAAGAGGTGTGTTTTATTAGTTGTTGACCAAGTAAATTCTTCATCATGAAAAGGCCTGTGTTTGATAGCTGATAAGAGCTGTTAAGCAGCTGATTTGGGCGAGGGTGTAGTTAGGAGAAGGTGGGTGGACCTGTAACTGTGGGCAGTTGAAGCTGGACTACGGAAGCCTCAATGGGACATTTTTCTTTACCATTATGGTTGACTGGCTCAGATTGATTACATAGTGTGGAGGTGCAACATGCCGGGACAGTCTAAGTTCTTTTTAACATCGGATGTCTCAGCATTTCTTCCCCGCAGGAGGCCGCACGGCTGGCAACTGGTTCGAACCAGAAAAAGGATGCTTAACCAGTGTAGTGTGCCTTTAAAGCGGTAACACAGGACAAACACACACACACATGACCAAGCATGTTACAGGCATTTTGCTGGCATGGGCCAGGAGCTCAAAAACAGGAGAAAAGGACAGATTTTTTTTTTTTGCTCGTTCTTATTTATCCAGACTAGACTGGCAGCTGCCCAGTCGCTGCTAGAAACCTGCCTCCCTCCCAGAGCTTGGATTTTCACATAATCAATTACAAAAATAGACTCTATTCTCAATAGCAAACATCAATGAGTATTAGTAGTGGGTTAGAGAGAGAATGGACCCAGCCCCCTTACAGAACCGCTCCACACACAGGGAACACGCTTAAAACACAAGACACGTCTCCAATTAGCAGTGTGTAAGGCTTCATAGCGATGGGACTACAACAACGCTTATAACCCTGTAAAATGGGGACATAAGAGGGTACAGTTTGTGAGAACGTGATCATGTGATCTTTCTCAAAAGAGTGGCCGTACCTTGTGAACCACTCCACAGGCTGATCCAAAGGAGGATATCGCATCTGCGTAGGGGCTGGGTCTTTTCCCCCTTACCTTGGTCATTCTCCCTTTACAGCTCAATCTCCTCAAAACCTGGATTCTTCCTCCCCCCCCAACACACCGTCATTTCTGACACCCTCCTCTCTCCACCCCCTATCTACCCACCCCCTCCCTCCCCCCACACCCTCCTCAGCCATAGTTGTAGGTGAAGTTGTATGTGCTGGGCTCCTTTGGGACCGGGGGTGGGGCTTCGGGGATGGTGATGTTCTCCAGATCCAGGAGGCGGAGCTTCATCTCCATGCTAATGAGCGTGTCAAGGTCGCTGCGCGTGAGGTCGCTGCCCATCTCCCTTCCCAGCAGTGCGCAAAGCCCATCCGTCCAGATACAGTACTGCCAGCCGCATTAACACACACACACAAAACACAAACACACAATTAATACACTGTTACACATTCTGACCTCTGCTTTTCTACACTTCTCCCCCTACACCAATTCACTTTTTGAATGGCACACAAAAACAAACACAATGTGGTAAAAATTATCACTAGGTTAGCGGTAACTCAGTTCAGGTCTTTGGCCCGACTCCAGATTGAAAACCACTGCCCTACTGATTGTTCATTAAAGAGTTGTTCAAATATTGCATATTTGGTTGGCTTACACAATGTTTTTATTTATGGGAGAAATGACTCATATCCGTTCACAATCCTAGCAACTCAACCAGTTTTCAACCCAGTTTGTCCATTGCTGTTGCTCACCTCATACTTGTTAGGAGCCACAAAGTTAAGGGCTTCATCAGGATCATAGAGAATTGAAAAGGCCAACTCCAACACCTCCTGTAAAGCAGAAACATGGAATATCACACACTACCACACACTGTACACACCAGGAGCACAGAACAGACTGTTACACATACACACTAAATAATCAAATCAAGACCACAGAATATCACATGCTGCAATGTTCCCTACCAACCCAAAGTGCAACATAATGCAATCTCACACGGTACAAATTTAACCTATAACACATATTCATAAGACACTCTCAAACCTGCAATGCTTAAAACCGAGTTTGGCGGTCTATGAATAAGTGTGGATCTCACTGTGATGGTGAGGTCATGACCTCTTTCTGTATTAGGGCACAGCAATTGACCTTGTTTTGTTTGAGGGCACAGGAAATTACCTCGTTCTATCTGGGGATACAGGAAGTGACCTAATACAGTTTTAGGGCACAAGAAATTACCTTATTCTGTTTCAGGGCAAAGGAAGTGAACCCATTTTTAGGGTACAGGAAGTAACCTTGTTGTGTTTAAGGGCATAGGAAATGACCTCATTCTACTTTACGGCACAGAAAGTTACGTTGTTATATTTGAGGGCATAGGACATGATCTTATTCTGTTTTAGGGCTCAGGAAGTTACCTTACTCTGTTTGAGGGCAAAGAAAGTGAAGCCATTCTGTTTTAGGGCACAGGAAGTTACCTTGTTCTGTTTGAGGGCACTCTTTTCCTTCATGTGAGGGCAGTCCTTCCCCGTCACCACTGATTTGATATCAGACACTGGGACTGCAGAGGCAGGAAGAGAAACATTAGAACGCTGATGCTTCACGCTCATCCGCTGCTTATGCTGGAACAGCGACTACGCCCACACCCCTCCCACCCTCCTACAGTCAGGTGACTCACTCTTGTCGGTGAGCAGCTCAAAGGGCACCTCCCCCTGCGGCGGCTCCTCCAGGTCGCCATAGTGAAGGACCTTGTGGTTCAGGGACAGGCGACAGAACCAGAACTTGTCTGGGGGCGGAAGAGGAGACACGGATGAAAGAGGTGAGGGAGTTTAGAGATAGACCCAGATCCAGCAAACACTCACGCAAAGTCACAAACACACACCTTTTCAAGATGTACACAAGTGATGTTTCATTGATGTCTGGATGAAAGGCCAGGAGTTTTAGTTTGTGGACCTTCTGGATCAATCTCCCGAAACAGAAGGAATAAATCAGCAGCTTTTTCGTGATTATGTAACATTACGCTGATTATGGGGATTAAGCAGACCTTACTCAGCGAGAATTAGCATGAGGGCAAGTACATAGCACAGGGCTGAAGTGCAAAGACACTCTACAGTATGGAGGTCTGTAGTCTGTAGTCCCAGCAGCAGAAATGTGTGAAACATATGAAGCATTGCAATTTGCTTGTGATTACTTTTCAAACTGTGATTAGTATTAATGAGGTGACTGCTGTTTGTGAGTATCTGTATGCATTCGCTATTTCACAGAATGTGCTCGTCTGTGAGAAAATGTGTGTGTGTAAGAGGACTGCTGGCTGTCTATGAGTATGTGTGTGTGTATGTGTGTACAGCAGAAGCTCTTGCTGTCAGTGGGTATGTCACCTTGTCTCCTGCGGTTGCCCATCTTGCGGAAGCAGCTGCCCTCACACAGCCGGTTCAGACGCTGCTGCTTCACCAGTTCCAGGATCTCCGGCTGGATCCTCTCACGCAGCTCACTGTTTATGGACACACAGTCATTATAGTGTTTGTCTCACTCTCATACACACTCAGGCACACACACACACACACACACACACACACGCTCACATGATGGGAGGCGACTGGAAGTCGTCCTGGCTCATCCTCTCGGACTGGCGCAGACGCAGGATCTCAGAGTAGCTCAGCCCCCGCAGTTTACTCTTCAGCTGGTCCAGAGAGGACGGCTTCATGGCCAGAGCACGAGTAATCTGCTCCCTGACCACCTGCATCACCTGCACACAGAAACCAGGACCTGTACCGTCACCAACACCTATATCACCTGAACACAGAAACCAGTACCTGTACCGTCACCAACACCTATATCACCTGCACACAGAAACCAGTACCTGTACACCTATATCACCTGAACACAGAAACCAGTACCTGTACCACCTATATCACCTGCACACAGAAACCAGTAAACCAGTACCTGTACCCGTCACCAACACCTATATCACCTGCACACAGAAACCAGTTTATCCTGAACACCCAGTCACCAACACCTATATCACCTGCACACAGAAACCAGTACCTGTACCATCAAACACCTAACACCTATATCACCTGCACAACACCTATAGAAACCAGTACCTGTACCGTCACCAACACCTATATCACCTGCACACAGAAACCAGTACCTGTACCGTCACCAAACACCTATATCACCTGTCACCTGCACACAGAAACCAGTACCTGTACCGTCACCAACACCTATATCACCTGCACACAGAAACCAGTACCTGTACCGTCACCAACACCTATATCACCTGCACACAGAAACCAGTACCTGTACCGTCACCAACACCAACACCTGCACACAGAAACCCGTACCTGTATCACCACAGAAACCAGTGCACACAGAAACCAGTACCTGTATCCACACAGAAACCACCAACACCAACACCTATCACCTGAACACAGAAACCAGTACCTGTAAACCAGTCCTGTACCGTCAACACCTATATCACCTGCACACAGAAACCAGTACCTGTACCGTCACCAACACCTGATATCACCACCTATATCACCTGCACACAGAAACCAGTGCACATATCACAGAAACCAGTACCTGTCCACCTGCACACAGAAACCCGTACCTGTACACAACACAGAAACCAGTACCTATATCACCTGCACACAGAAACCAGTACCTGTACCGTCACCAACACCTATATCACCTGCACACAGAAACCAGTACCTGTACCGTCACCAACACCTATATCACCTGCACACAGAAACCAGTACCTGTACCGTCACCAACACCTATATCACCTGCACACAGAAACCAGTACCTGTACCGTCACCAACACCTATATCACCTGCACACAGAAACCAGTACCTGTACCGTCACCAACACCTATATCACCTGCACACAGAAACCAGTACCTGTCACCGTCACCAACACCTATATCACCTGCACACAGAAACCAGTACCTGCACACAGAAACCAGTACCTGTACCGTCACCAACACCTATATCACCTGCACACAGAAACCACCAACACCTATATCACCTGCACACAGAAACCAGTACCTGTACCGTCACCAACACCTATATCACCTGCACACAGATATTAACATTTTAGTTGCTTGCACAGGTACACCAACACCTGTATCACCTGTACAAAAACATAAACCCTGTGACATCACAGTCCTTATTACAATCTTCACTTTCCAGCCTTTATTTCAGTCATCATTTCACTGCTCTTACTACGGTCCTCACTTTACTGCTCTTACTACGGTCCTCACTTTACTGCTCTTACTACGGTCCTCACTTTACTGCTCTTACTACGGTCCTCACTTTACTGCTCTTACTACGGTCCTCACTTTCCTGCTCTTACTACGGTCCTCACTTTCCTGCTCTTACTACGGTCCTCACTTTACTGCTCTTACTACGGTCCTCACTTTCCTGCTCTTACTACGGTCCTCACTTTACTGTCTTTAACTAAAGTCCTCACTCCACCTACCTTGTTGAAGTCCTCTGCTGTAGCCCTCATCTCTTTCCAGGTCTTGTTGAGCAGCTGGATGCAGACGCAGAAGAACTCCTCCCAGGCTCGGTCGTGAGTGAAGAACATGGGGTGGTAATCATTACAGCCTTCATTCGCTAGACGGGGAAGTGCACCACACTGTGACTAACTCACACATCTCATAAGAGATAATAATGTTATCAGCACTTACAGCTCATTAAACCGCTCCAGCTAGTTATGACCGTTACAGACACTTGAGCGCTAATGGAGTCTGTTCACCCAGCATGCAGTGCGCGTCAGGGTTACAGGAGGCAGAGCACACTCACGCAGTTCTCCCACTTGCAGGATTTCACACAGCATGCGGGTGAGCTCTATGGCACAGCGGCCAAATGGGCACTCGTGCTTGTCTTCGCGGCTGCTGTTCTCCAGGACAATCTAGAACACAAAAAAACACACAATCACATTCAAAATCCCCACTTTCTGATACTGATTCAAATACTGATTTAGCATGTTGATGCATCTCTCATAGTACACTCTCACATCATAAATATCCCACAATTCCATTGTTCAATGTTACAGAATAACAGTTTTTTCCATTGAGAGAGGCTGAGTGTTGGGCCTCTCACCCTGGTGTAGGTGTCCTGGTGCAGCTTGGCCAGATACAGCATGTTGTCCAGGGCCAGCATGCCGGGTGGTGTCTGAGTGAAGTCCATGGCGGGGTTCACATGATTCTACAGGAACCGTGGAGAGAACACACCCCCTATTACAGACTCTTTACTGACAGGCAGTTCAGACCCTCAGGCAGCAAACGACAACTAGATTCAAGTTTTAAATGGACTGTTGAAATGACATTGCTATAATGATTGCTATAATGGTGTGTTTGTATAATGATATAATTGTATAACGAGGCAATGAAATCATGCCGTGATAATGTAGTTGTGCTGTTATGATGTAATGGCATGTTTGTAAAATGATGTCATGGTGTCATGAGGTAATGGTATTGTGCAATGATGATTTAATGTAGTCGTGCTGTTATGATGTAATTCTGTGTTTGTATAATGATGTCATGGTGTCATGAGGTAATAGTATTGTGCTGTGATGATTTAATGTAATCATTAGATTTAATCATCTGATGGGGTATTGGTGCAATAACATTGTGATCTAAGAGGTAATGGTATAATTCTGTAATGATGTAATGTGTTTGTGTAAATGTGTAATGAGCTATTGGTACAATGATGTCACAGCGTAATGAGGCAATGGTGTGATACTGTGATGCTGTAATGTAATGTTGTTATGGCGTAATGCTGTTGACTGACGGTGAATCCCAGCATCTTGTAGTCCTTGGTGTACATGGCCTTCCGCTTCTCTGTGCCGCCGGGGTCGTTCTCGCCGTCGAAGGCGATCCTGCGCAGCTCAAATATGATGTCTCTCTGAGCCTGGAGGAGATGCACAGGGGGGTGTGAGGCAGTAAGAATCGCCATTTTCCACAAAAAAATATGCTTATATACACAGCAATATGCTTCATGAGACCGGCCTGAGCTTCTACACAGCGACATAAAAAGGTTCATTAAGGGTTCTTCATTTCTACATCTGGAAGACCCTTAAATTTTCCTCTCCGATACTGATTTATCGGAGGGAATCTATGCGGAACCTTATTCTGGAAGTCCAACAAACACCCTTTTAGAGATACCAGCATCTACAAAGAACCTTTGCATGGTACCCCAGGAGGACAAAAAAAGAACCCTTAAGGGTTCCAAACAGAACCTAAATAAAGGGTAGTCCAAACTTTCACATGACGCTTTGGAACCCACCAGAACTTCCACACACTATGGCACTCTCAGAATCTCACCTGATCACTGGGATCCATCTTGGTCATCATACGTTCCTCCAGGAGGTTAAAGGTCAACACCTGGAGCACGTACAGCTGGTGCGCCATCTCGGCTTTGATTGGTCGGTTACCACGAATGATGTGCTGTCAAATTCAGATTTGAATCAAAAGATGAGAGCTGGCCACATATTTTTCCCAGGGTTCCAAGTTATACATGCTATAACAAACATTTGGCTGTGCACTGTCAGCTATATACGGTCAAAGCAGTTCTAACTGAGTACTAATGATTGAAGTGCACTGTAAGTCTAAACTGGAAACGACGCATTAGGCTGCCAGTGTCAAACACTCACATTAAGAATTATGGACCGCAGGTGTTTCTGTGCCAGTGTGCTCGCCATCTCCTGTAAAGAGGCAACCACACACTGTTATGATACATGTCTCAGACAGAACCACAGCGGACCAGCCTAAAAACAAACAGTAACAGGGATTAGGAAACTTCCAAAGACAGACATGGTTAACCTGAGTCACACCTGAGGGGATTCAAGAGTGCAGAAACATTGCAGTGGATCACAGTGAAGGGGTTTGTGGTGTTTCTGCCCTGTTCTTGATATGGCTAAGACATACTGTCCCCATTCTGCATTTACTCTAATCACAATACACCTTTTCCTCAAATTTGTGTTCCATAATGGATGAGAACGTACTGTACAAAAATAAAAAGACAAAACGTACACTCACTTTCTTAAGCAAGATGAAGGACAAAGTGCTTTTGTGTTGAACAGAACCTAGGCTTACTCACCTCATACTATATACCAGCGGTTTTCAAACTCATTCCAAAGAGACTGCCGTGTATGCTGATTTACGATAAATTAAGGTTGTTAAAAACATGTTTGAATGTCTGTGATCATTTTTATCCTTACGTTTATTTAAACACAGTGCAGGTTTATCGTCTGCTCTTCGCATTAATTCTTCATTGTCTAACAAATGGACCAGGTGTCCACACTTTCACTAATTATAACGCCACTGATTCCGCCTAGAATTTAATGGATTAAAAAAATGTGACCTCCTTTTAAAGAACCATCTCCCTTAGCTCACAATAAGACAATGAAAGCATTTTTACATGAATGAAAGTTTACCCATCTTGGGATGTGAAATGTGGTCCTACTTCTGACAGAATGCAACTTAGGAGGATAAACCATCCCTCACCACATTAATGGTGTCTAATTAAGAGCAATTAACAGCTTGTTACAATTCAGGGGTCGTAACTGCAGCTGAAACAACAACCAGTGTTCACAGGGTTTCCTCTGAGGACCGAGTTTGAAAACCTCTGCTTGAAATGATTAAGAACACACGCTGCTCTGCAGTATCCCACTCCTGCCACTAGAGGTCAGTAAAGGGCAGACACTGGACGCTGTCATAGAACCACAGTGTGGAGAGCGGTGTGGTATGAGGTGAATGTGTACTCACAGTGAGCCGCAGGTCCATTGGGTTAGTATACTCCTCCTGAGGGTGGTGTTTTTTTTGGAGCGGGGGATGCAGGCGTGACAGCAATGGAAACAGAGAGTGCACACGCTTACACACAGGCATGGAAACAAGCAAGAGAGATAGAGACACAGAGTCGCACACCACACTACAGCATGCACAATGCAGCGCAGTGACGACACACAGCAGCCAGGGGGAGA
This sequence comes from Albula goreensis, assembly GCA_022829145.1. Classification (NCBI taxonomy): domain Eukaryota; kingdom Metazoa; phylum Chordata; class Actinopteri; order Albuliformes; family Albulidae; genus Albula; species Albula goreensis. The sequence goes on along the minus strand of CM040754.1, from coordinate 30,943,736 downwards.
CAGAGCACTGGAGCCAGACAGTCTTGGGGGGGAGGGAGGTAGAGGGTTTTTGAGGGGGAATGGAGTCATATGAAAGGCAATCGCTCTTGGGACAGGCACGGTGCAGCCAAAAAAAAAGTAAAGGTGATGTGACTGATAGGAGCTCATGAATAAGGGACATCCTCTATTCCAGTCAATCATTTTATCCCCATTTGTTAAAATAATAACAGGTGAAATTCTGTGACCTTTTCACAGGTAGCCAAAAATGCTCCACTTTGAAACAGCAAATGTTTCCCTATCCTATGTTCAAAGCTTATGTAGATTTACCTGGACTGTTAATAAGGTGCATTTCATTCACAAATCCATGCATTCAAATCAAATTAAACTCTAAGGCAATCTAAGCAACATGAGCTAGCATTTCCATTTTAAATACAAACAGGTTTAAGTGCAAAACAAGTTAATAAAAAACCAATCACGTTTGTTTTGTTTTCTCTCAGTGACCACAAAACCAAACAGAATCATGTGAGAGACTGTCGAGATTTTTTTTCTAATTCGAAGTGGAACAAACAAATCAGAACTTTAACAGCTAGCAGTGATTTAACAGCGGTATTTATTTGAAATATGTGTATGGGGAAGGCAAGGGAACTGCTGTTTCTGAGGTTTGGCTGTTAAGACACAGTTCCTGTTTAATTTCATAAGAGTGTAACACAGGGTGCTGTAGAGCCAGGATACAAAATCCAATCCAGACAGCTGCACCGTGTTTGTGTTTCTGAGGCAAAGCTTCTACTGTTGGGTTTTCTTAACATTCATTTTCCTCAATTGTTTCACTCTTTTCCCAGCTCCTGGCTGAACTAGTTTATTAACTGCAGCAACCATTCTACCTGCAGCCGGAGGAGAGTCGTAGATTTGTAACTTCCAACATTTATATGATGTAAGTCTCACTTCTTCTCCACACTGCAGCTGCACCACTAATCACATGCTGCCTATGCCGTCGGAGGAAAGCAAAGTCAGACTACAGTCAGATTGCATCTCTTTCAATTGCCAGACCTGACCAGTAGTGGCCGCTAGAGAGGGAAGAGACCTTTGACCGGTGTAACCCCCAAATCATCCCCAGTGAGGCTGGGCCAATTGTTGCCTCCCAAGGGATGGACCATCCCTCTGGCCACAGCCAATAATGGCATGGCTGGGGTTCAAACACTTTGAACTGCAGGGTGGGCGTGGTCAGAAACAATTGGGGAGGGGTTATAAATACCCCACCAATGACATAATGGAAGTAGTAGTTTGGGGAGGGGAGCTGCTGGGTGTATAGCAGAAAGCAGTGTAACCTCAGATTTTAAACAAAGCAGGCTGGGCCTGACCCAGTCCAGTCGTCCTGTTGCGCACTTCCCTCTCTAAACCGCCGTGACGTGTATTTAAATTACTGTGTGCCGACTACGCCGCAAACAGGGCAATGCCAGGAAAGGGAAGACCTGACAAAACACTGCAGAAAAAAAGACAGCCCGAGAGAGAGAGAGAGAACAAACCCCTGCCCTCCATAACATCTCAGCGAGAGAAACAGTGCCGTGACACAGATCTCATTCAGAATGTGAGAAACAGTAGCGAGAGAGACAGATCTCAGTATGAGAAACACTGTAGTGTGAGAGAGAGCCAAGGAGTGAGAATCAGTGATGCGTACGGAGATTTGTGCTAACGCTTCCCCTCTCTCCAGACCCCGTACAGAGAGGCCGTTCTTCTACACATCACAGTTCAGGCTCAAGCACAGCACCAATATAGGGGAGAATAGCCAGGGTTAGAGAGCAAAGCACGTGTTTGTTTGAGTGTGTGCGTTTCTGTGCGCATCCAGGTTACGTACACATAATACAGCACAACGTGGTTTGCATGTGAGTGTTAAACTTGTGTGTATGTGTATGCAGCATAGGGGTATGTAGTGTGCAGTTGTGAGTGTGTGTGCGTGTGTGTTTGTAGGTATGGCAGAAGGTGCAGGTATGTAGTACAGGGTGATGTACTGAGAACATAAACATGGGAGTGTATGTGTGTGTGTGTGTGTGTGTGTGTGTGTGTGTGTTAAGAGCATTAAACTGGGAACGCAGTAAAAGGGGGTGTCATGACACACTCAAACACACACTGACCTGCCGCCGATCCTCGGGCGCTTTGAGGAACAGGGCGTTTATGAGCGCGATCGCGTACGTCTGGATCTCCTGATTTGACCTGCAGACACAAGACATGAACAACAGTTAGAAGTATCTAGCTCTCCCTTTTCTCATTCTTTATTTGTTACTTTAGTTGTAAGCCTAACACTGACAGGTCTATTACTACAGTCTAGCTACATATTCAATTCGGTTCCACTTTGGCCCAGGTTTAAATAGGTTTGACAAGGGCGAACTGAGCAGAGCTCAACCCCTGTCCCGACCTCACTGACAATCCCGGTCCACTGTGGTCGGCTTTGGGACCGTTCATACTGGACTGATTGACCTGAAGCTTCCATCGTATTTTACCTTCTTCGTCCCTTCTACACCTGGCCCATACAGGTGTTCTTTTGGGTAAAGGGGCCGGGACTCCAGCACACCTCTTTCATCACAAGTATCAAATGGTGTCATACGCGATGAAAGCATGAAGCTTCTTTGAAAGACGCCTTTTTCATCGAATCCATTCATGTGACAGATCAAGCCTCTGCCGAAGCCAAAATACTACAGCGAAATTCGCCTTGCCGGCTAACGCTAACACAGCGTTCAGAGATTTAACTGCTACAAACGGTCAACATTTTATAGGGTAACACTCATAGACGTCCAACTCTTTTCAGGTTTTGTTATGATACTATCTTTCTTCCTCTGTTACACTTACCACAGACGATTATTACAAACACTAAAACATCAAGGAATAGTTAACCTCTATCACGATTTCTAAGTATCTAATGATTTCATGGAAAGTGATACTGCTTCCCTGTATTTAACACTAAACTCAATTCTCTTTTGCAGTGACAACCAAAGGAACCAAACCTTGTCGGGACGGCAAGGGACTATATAGCCAATCACCTGTAGGGGGAGGTGATAAATTGCCCAAATATAGGGCCAGTTCTGTGGCTTGGGCACTTGAGTTGCAACCCAAACTCCTTTCAAGTGTCATGAGCCTTTTATGACCATTGTATCAGGATGATAGTTTAATCTGTTCTCCAGTCCTTTAACTGAATATCCCCATCACTACACTGGAGCACTGGATTTGTATTTTGGCAAAAGGCAACTCTGCCCCCTACTGGCCCACCTATGCCACTTCCACTTAGTTATCCCAGAAGATCTCCCATTCCTGTACTAACCAATCCCAGCCCTGCTTAGCTTCCCAAGATTGGCATGAGACAGGTACAGGGTGGCCACCTGAAAAAAATCTATGACTACAACCACCTAAATACAATAAGGGTTATACATAAAACTAACCAATGGTTCTCCAGTAACAAGGACCGTTAACTGAGGACTTATCCTTTCATGTGAGGAGATTCCTGTTTCGCCAGCATTGATTAGTGAGTCTTTCTCTGCATGACCATGACCAACAACCATCTGTAGTGCCACCGAAACAGGCTAGCTTTAATAATTGCGCGTAATTATGCTAAAATTCATCAGCAGCATCAACACCACCTGCTCAGCTGTAGTAAAAGGAAGGTGAGTTACCTCAATTTCACGAATCAATGTTAACATGTGCAATTTTGTACACCTGGATTTGGATGTGGGTGTGGGGAATAGACGTGGTGTGCTTTTTCTACCAAGCTGCTAACAACCAGCATAGAGATCGCTTGCTTTTTTTTTTTCCTTGGTAAGCCTCCCTGACATCACACACTCAAATTGTAATGTTGGGATTTAGTTGCTATGGAACACCGGTTTAAAAATAGAGTCTATGCTGCAAATATTTCCAGGATAATTTGGATGAGCTTCCTACCACCTCCTTTCTTTAAGAGTATGAAGTTCAGTGGTGCAGAATCTTTGGCTTGGCTGTGTTCCCCCCACTTCGAGATACGATTGTCACCGTATCCCGCTGTATTGGCGAAGTCGCGTCTGTCGTATTTCCCCGAAAATCACCCAAGAAACCATCTCGCGCTCCTACAACCTCACAACCTCTATCCTGCCCACGCTGTTGCATGGCAACAATCTCATTTCCATACGGACTTTCATTGGCTGTTGTCACCTGCACGTTGACGTCCCGTACAGAATAAGGCAGCGGCACACTAAAACTGAGGAGAGCATAATTCAGTTTCAAGCTACCTTAATAAATCCTTAAACCGCCATAGTGCGGACCATGGGATGCGAAGCTACGCTTCCAGCAGCTTTCATGTCTCTTAATGCGTCTCTCTTTTCCGAAAACCTCATTTACATAATTTTTATGGAGAGCTGTTCTACTTTTTCCGGCAGAGATTTTGAAACAGACACATGATAAACACATTAGAGCCGTACCGAACACTGAATCATCCTATTCGTGGAAAATTACACCCAAAACTTTGGTGTCCGGAGGCGTACTGAATCTCAGAAGGTAGAAGGGATAAGTATAACTAAGGCATAACATGGTTAATAACCATTGCACCAAAGTAGGTTTAGCTCATTAGGCTAGCTCATATAGCACCAAAGTGCAACTACCTAACTACGAACTATTTATTTGGTTAGCTCATATAGCACCAAAGTACAACTACCTAACAGCTAACAATTTAACACCATCTGGTGATAATATGGGAGTGTCAAGTCAACCAGTCCAGTGTGAATGGCATGCCAGGTTGATACTGGTTAAGCACACAGTTCCTCCAAATCTCCATTCCTTATTTTTAGGCCTATATAGCATTATTCATCTACGGGTCTACACTCGCCAGAGCGGTTAGTCTGTTTGAGAAGCGTGCGCGACTGCGTGCTGTGCGTGGGTGTGTGCTCACACTTGCAGGTGTGCGATGAGTTGTCCCACGGTGATCTCTTGCGCCACCCGGTGGTAGAGGCTGTGGCTGTTGAGCACCATGCTTTCCAGAATGGCCAGGGATCTCTGCAGGATGGATACGTCCACCATGGGCTGGTTCACATAGCCTGCGATCTGAGAGACAGACAGACAGACAGACACGTCCACCATGGGCTGGTTCACATAGCCTGCGATCTGAGAGACAGACAGACAGACACGTCCACCATGGGCTGGTTCACATAGCCTGCGATCTGAGAGACAGACAGACAGACACGCCCACCATGGGCTGGTTCACATAGCCTGCGATCTGAGAGACAGACAGACAGACACGTCCACCATGGGCTGGTTCACATAGCCTGCGATCTGAGAGACAGACAGACAGACACGTCCATCATGGGCTGGTTCACACAGCCTGCGACCTGAGAGACAGACAGACAGACAGTCATGTCTAGCATGGGTTAATCCACACAGCCTGCGATCTGAGGGACAGATACACACGTCTACCATGGACTGGTTCACATAGCCTGCAATTTGACAGACAGACAGTCAAACGGACATGTCTACCATGGGCTGGTTCACATAGCCTACAATCTGAGACACAGACAGACGGACGGACCATGGGCTTGGCCTGGAGTCTGTAGCTGGTTTCACTTGAGGCAGTCTGTGTGGCTGTGTGGCTTTACCAGCAGGCCTCTATTTGGCTTCGCTGGAGGCAGCCTGTCCAGTCTATGTGGTTTAACCGGAGGCCATCTGTGTGTGGCTGCTCAGCTCACCAGAGTCAGAGTGGCTACGCGGTTTTCCTGAAGCCGGAACGGGCAGCGCGGTTTAATGAGAGGGAGCCTGTGTGGTTTTCTGGTACTTGACGAGGACTGGGAATCGGCCAGACCATGAGCTCAGAGAGCAATCAGGAGGTGAAGGAGAGAGGATGGAGGCCAAACAGCCTGGGTTGCTATGCTACGGCAGCCCACTTATAATGACAGTTCCGCCAAGGCTGCGGGAGGTCAGAGGTCATTCAGTGGGGTGGGGCGGGGGGCAGTTAGACTGAGTATCGTTCTCTCAGCACTCCTACTGAGCTGAACAGAGCTGTGCTTAATGGTTCACACACACACACACACACACACACACACACACACACACACACACACACACACACACACACACACACACACACACACACACACACACACAGGACGTGCATAGCGCACAGCAGTTCCACACAGCTGGTTTTCATATTCTGTGAGACCTCATTCATCCCCCCAAACCCCCGTTTTCACACTCAGGACAGGTGAGGCTCAGTTTCACATGCAAACCTGCCTTGACTGTATCAGAGCCTTCTCTCGAGGGACGCAGAACGTGTGAATTACCTTCCACACAGGCAAGCTGATGCTAATACACACCCTCTTTTGAGAGCTTCTCTTTTCTTTAAGTCAAATATCTTATGTTTCACCCACTATGCTAATGTACTCCTCTCTCTAGACTCTATTCGGTTTCACCACAGGCAACAGCAACACATGAAACTTACAATAACAAGATACTTCTCAAAGCGCATTTGCTTTATGGAAAGCCTGTGGTGTCAGAGATAATAGCAAATATGTATAATAAGGCTGACATATTCTGTCACCAATTAATTCTCCTCACAGAAGAAGAGAGGGATTTTGGAGACAAAAGCTGAGGACAATAGCAACCAGCCTCGACGATTATTTGGATCGTTTTAACTGTAACTGGGAGCTCTGTATTGCCAAATAAACCATTTAAGTGTTTCGTGGGAGGAGAGGGAAAGTGTGGGCAGTGTTTTGGAGGTGTTTGAGGTGTCAGACCTGTTTGATGAAGGACAGAGAAATGAGGTCCCAGGATACAATCCCATGATCCATCAGCTCCAGGAAGGCAGTCAGAGTGAAGGCCAGCATCTCCCCGAAGCTGCAGAGGTGAAGGTACACTCAATCAGGATGAAAAACCTGCTAAACAGCCTCTTACTGACTCACAGTAAGAGACACACTCCATTCACCCTCTATATGACTCACAGTAAGAGACACAATCCACTCACCCTCTATATGACTCACAGTAAGAGACACACTCCATTCATCCTTCATATGACTCACAGTAAGATATACTGTCTTCACCCTCTATATGACTCACAGTAAGACACATACTCTGTTCACCCTCTGTATGACTTACAGTAAGAAAACATACTCTATTCACTGTCTATATGATTCACAGTAAGAGACATATTCAATCCACCCTCTCACTGACTCACGGTAAGAAACATGCTCTATTCACTCTCTCACAGACAAACAGTAAACACACTCTAGTAACCCTCTCACTAACTCACAGTAAACATGCTCTATTCACCCTCTCACTGACTCACAGTAAACATGCTCTATTCACCCTCTCACTGACTCACGATAAGAAACATGCTCTATTCTCCCTCTCACTGACTCACAGTAAACATGCTCTATTCACCCTCTCACTGACTCATGATAAGAAACATGCTCTATTCACCTTCTCACTGACTCACGATAAGAAACTTGCTCTCTGACTCACTGGACACAGCTTTGCTGTACATTGCGATACTCACTGTGTGCCGCTCTCCACCAGCCTGGCCAGGGTGCCGATGCCCTCCATGTTGATGAACTCTGTGGCGAATGTGGGGTCGGCGGACAGCTTCGCCAGCTCTTTCAGGGCCTCGAGCCGAGCATCGATCCCATGGGACTGAATCCGCTCCAGCAGCTGCCTGGCAGCCCGGGTCTGCAGAGCACCAGGTCATCGTCAGAGTCTTCAATACACAACGCTATACTACAGGACAGTGCACTATAATATACTTCTATACACTCACTTCACAAAGTCACTCTCAGACTGTACACTTTGTAACACGACCTAACACAATGCTACAGTACGATTCACTACACTACAATACATTCCCTTCACAAGGTCACTCTCAGACTGTACACTTTGTAACACGACCTAACACAATGCTACAGTACGATTCACTACACTACAATACATTCCCTTCACAAGGTCACTCTCAGACTGTACACTTTGTAACACGACCTAACACAATGCTACAGTACGATTCACTACACTACAATACATTCACTTCACAAGGTCACTCTCAGACTGTACACTTTGTACCACCACACTGCAGTACACTACAGTACATTACGCTACGATACACTACATAAAAGTTAAATTTGATGGATTCTGCTCTATGATGGATTAACTCACTTCACACAGAGTCGTCAGACTCTACACCACATTACACTGCAAAATCCAACAATACTCCACAATACTCCACACTTCACTACAGATTAATTTACATCACAAGGACACCCTCACACCGGACTACACTACACTACAATATACTACACTACACTATAGATTAATTCATATCACAAGGTCACTCTTGGCTTGTATAGTGCATAACACTACCCTGTAATAGTGCTGTTCACAATAGTATACATTTTACTTTCAATTTATCTTCCTAAAAAAATTGAAACGCTGAATACTAATTCCAAAATTCCCATGAATATTTATATCTATTGTAATGTCTAATATGCTGAGCTGCTCTTGGAGTGTTTCGCGCGCTAATGTCAACAATATAATACAAAGGGAGACAGAGGACATATTCATGCCTCGTTCCAACAAGGCTGACAAAATGGTGATACAACTAAAACCAATAAAACACATTTTCAGCCACACATCAGTACAAGTTAAGCATACATTATTTTCAAATAAAATCACATGGGTGAAAAAAGTGCCCTTAAGCTGCTTGTTGTACTGGCGTATGCAATCTTTGTTGCATAGTTTGTTTTTATGTGTTTTTTTATGTGTAAAAATCTAGAATTTCTGAGTGGTACATTGATAAGAGTCGAGATAAGGCTAGAGTGATAATCTCCTATGAAAAGGTTCTCTGCTCTTGGCCATGTCTACCGTACACTAACATCAGATTTTATCAGACAGGATCCCAGCTGCATGGGAACAAGCTGAAGTCAAGTAATAAACATGAGTTAGCACTTAGCATCTGATTATCAGAGTATGTAAGGTACAAATAAAAAAAACTAGCTGCATTCAGGCTATTACAATAATTGGTGTTTTGAAAACACTTTGCTATTGAAAAATGACAAGTTGACGAAAAGCTATGCAGCTAAAATTCATATTTGGATCATGTCCCAATGTATCGTTCGACTGATTAAAACAATCTGTTCCAATTTAAAGCTACACACTACAGATTAACTCATACCACAGGGGTAATCTCACTACCCAGCAGAGGGGAACCGTCAGGGCCTTATAGAGGGCCTGAGAAACTCTAAAAAAATATTATAAAAGTCATCAGTTCTAATTTTTATTTTATCAATTCAAAATTTGACAATCAACATATAAAGAAAATATCTCTGAGGAAATAAACCGTTCAAACTGCCTGTTCAGTTTGTGCTGGAATGTTAAATTTTAAATGAGAGAAGCCCTTCGTCTACCTATCAGAATTTTTCTGCTTCTGCGGTTGCTGGGAAGAAAATGCTATGCTTTCAGCTCTGTGATTGGTGGTCCAGCTATAAATTTATAGAGGGGCAAGCCATAGTAATTCATTGAGAGACTAATTTCAAATGACAGTAAAACTGACCAATCATATCTTCCCTCTAAATGGGTGGGCTTTGTTATCACTTTATGACAAGTTCCGTCCGCTGTAGGGGACACAAATCACAAGCTAGTGGGGAAAAAAGAACACTGATAGACTAGCTAGCTAGCCTGTTGGTTCACAATGGAAGCCATGACTAACTTTACCGTTAGTGAGGAGGACATCATTGTGAATTTATTATCCACGCCGTTTTCAAGATGAACTTTTCATGAAAAGTTGGGAGTTTCATAATGACCGTTTTCTCAAATAAACCGTAACATATATATTTAGTAGGCCGTTGTGCCAACCTAATAATATTATTTATGAATATTGATGGTTTGTGGTGGTGCGTTCCAAAATGCAATGATCGCTGTTCAATGTCCATGATTCTTAAGTGTCTGTCAATGATGGTTGCTTGGCTGTGTGCGCTGTCATGATGTGTAGGCTTACATGAAATTTTGCTGGTTTTGTGTGGTAGAAGGGGGTGGCTGTAATGCGTTTGTCACCATATTGTTGTCACCATATTCCACTGAAGTGCACACACAGCTTGAGTGATGATGCGCTTATTTGTAAGGAGGATTTGCATTTTGCTTAAGAAATTAGCTGGTTTTTGTTTTGGTGATAACTCTCACTCCCTCCGTGTTGTTTGGTCTTTGCATTGCTAAGGCTGGACTTCCGTCTTAATGTTTGTTTCAGAGTTGGAATTGTCACAGGTAACTTTTGCAGTACTATAGGAGAGGACACAGTAAGCTAGACTGGTAGTTTGCTTTTTTCTGACGAGGGAAGGGGGCCAAGGTTTAAGAGTCACGTTTCGCTTCTGCTACCCAGCGAAACACACTCACCCTACCCGAAAACTCGGACACTACAGTCCACACCCATTCACTCTGCACTCAGCATTACAGGAAATGGGGCCCTATCTCTTCCTATTCTTTCAACCATCTCCCTGTATGTTGTAATAGATTGCAAAAATAACTATAAATTCTTGTGAACACAGCAATTTCATAAGAAATATATGTACATATATCTCCTCAGAAAGCAAGACCAGAAAGTGGTGAGGCAGTGGCTTACTGGAGAAATGGCCAGGCGGAGAATGGTCCCATTCTTGATTTCGCCACGACTCTGAAACGCAAACAGGAAGGCAGTTAAAACACGGTGAAATGCTACAGGCTACCAGCTAAAACCTGCTAAGGCAGGTTACCCAGCCTCACAATGAAGAGCTTCAAGACCCATGAAATAAGCTGCATAAATAAAAGAAAACTTTTATTAGTCTGCATGCGAAACAAGCCATGATTATTGTTATCTGTCGGGATGACTTATTCTTATGCTTCTCCGCAGAAAAAATAAACAACTGGCTATTTTGTTGTGTTTGGAAACGTCTGTGAGATGAATGTTCTGTGACATGGGCAGGCAATGGGTTTGCAGCGTGGGAACCTTATAAGTAGACCACCTCCTTCCCACAGAAACCACATTCAACACATGAAGTTCTCCCTGAAACTACATTACTCATAGGCCTCAAGCCATATTAGGCCCATAAGACAGCAATAATGTAATACAGTAAAATAAACTAAGACTGTTTTGCAGGACTGCACAGGGATATATTGAAACCTCATCCATCATAAAGATTGTGTTACTATATGCTACTGTACATAAAATACGTTGATATGTAGACTAAAAGTGGTCTGAAGAACTTTGAAACTCCTCTATTCATTGATAGTTATTGGTCACAGAGGGATATGTTTTGTTGCGAGATTCTTCTAGGGGTTGGGCTGTGAGGGTGGGGTTATGGGGGTTGGGCGGGGACAGGGCGCGCTGACTCACCTGTTCTGTGATGTAAAGCTGCGGGCCGTCAGCATAGCGTAGGGCAAACTGCTCCGAGCCCGACAGGGACCAGCTGTGGAAACAGAGCAGGGCTCGGGTTACACGGAAAACAGCTGCAGGGTTTTAACATACAGGCACTGACGTCTGCGTCCCTACTCCTAAAGGGCCGCTGTAATGGCTACAGGCCGACTTACAGTCTACAGAGATACAGGAACAGGCCTGACTCCTTACAGTCTACAGAGATACAGGAACAGTCCTGACTCCATACAGTCTACAGAGATACAGGAACAGTCCGGACTCCATACAGTCTACAGAGATACAGGAACAGGCCTGACTCCATACAGTCTACAGAGATACAGGAACAGTCCTGACTCCATACAGTCTACAGAGATACAGGAACAGGCCTGACTCCATACAGTCTACAGAGATACAGGAACAGGCCTGACTCCATACAGTCTACAGAGATACAGGAACAGTCCTGACTCCATACAGTCTACAGAGATACAGGAAAAGACCTGACTCCATACAGTCTACAGAGATACAGGAACAGTCCTGACTCCATAGGAACAGTCTACAGAGATACAGGAACCTGACTCCATACAGTCTACAGAGATGGAACAGTCTGACTCCATACAGTCTACAGAGATACAGGAACAGTCCTGACTCCATACAGTCTACAGAGATACAGGAACAGTCCTGACTCCATACAGTCTACAGAGATACAGGAACAGTCCTGACTCCATACAGTCTACAGAGATACAGGAACAGTCCTGACTCCATACAGTCTACAGAGATACAGGAAAAGACCCGACTCCATACAGTCTACAGAGATACAGGAACAGACCTGACTCCATACAGTCTACAGAGATGAACTCCTGACTCCACAGTCTACAGAGATACAGGAACAGTGACTCTGAGATACAGGAACAGTCCTGACTCCATACAGTCTACAGAGATACAGGAACAGTCCTGACTCCATACAGTCTACAGGAAAAGACCTGACTCCAGAGATACAGGAACAGGACTCCATACAGTCTACAGAGATACAGGAACAGTCCTGACTCCATACAGTCTACAGAGATACAGGAACAGGAACCCTGACTCTATACAGTCTACAGTCAGGAACAGGCCTGACTCATAGTCTACAGAGATACAGGAACAGGCTCTGACTACAGGAACAGGCCTGACTCCATACAGTCTACAGAGATACAGGAACAGGACTCTGACTACAGGAACAGGCCTGACTCCAGTCTACAGAGATAAGGAACAGGCCTGACTCCTTACAGTCTACAGAGATACAGGAACAGGCCTGACTCCATACAGTCTACAGAGAAACAGGGACAGGCCCGACTCCACAGAGATCCTTACAGTCTACAGAGATACAGGAAAAGACCCGACTCCTTACAGTCTACAGGGACAAGGAAGAGCCCTGACTCGACAAAAGTGAGAGAGGTACAGGAAGAGGCCAGACTGACAAGGAACAGAGAGCTGCAGGAACTGCCCGAAATGAACACTTGCAAGGGGTAAAGGAACACTACACATTTGGCAGAGGCTAAAGAAAGGTCCAGAAACCACCCCATTGGACACAACCTAGTGTCGAACGCTGGCTAGTCAAACACAAACCCGGGGCGGACACGGGCTAGTCATCACCCCTGGCTCATACCGCTCTCTTTCGCCGGGGGTGAGAGGCGCGTTGAAGGCCCTCCAGTCCCAGCGCACGCGCCCACATCTCATTCTTACGCTCGCACGCCAGAGTTCTCCACCCCAGGGCTGCGAGCGAGGGAGGGCGCCCGCGCCTGGAACGCCACTCTCCGGGACGCAGATGGAGAGCTCCAGATGGAGAGGGGGATACATTTAAGATGGAGGAATGAAGTGGGCGTTCTGCGCGAGAGCTTGCATTCGGATGTGCGAGAGAGGGAAAGGGAGTGGGAGGAAACCAAACGATGGAGGGGGAGAGAGAGGGAGAGAGAGGGGCAGAAACAGAGAGAGAGAGAGAGAGAGAGAGAGAGAGGAGGGAGCTGAAAATGAGAAAATGAGACAGAGAAAGCCTGGGCATCGTGGGACAGGAACAAATGAGATCCATGAATAAAAACTGAGCGGTAAGGAAAGAGAACAGGAGAGGCATGCCTGAGGAAAGGGGGATGGGGTGGAGAGACGAAGAGGGGGATGGGGGCGAGCCAGAGGGGGTGGGGAGGTGGGGGGACCGAGAGGGGGCAGGCGGCAAAATTGGGATGATTACATAACCAGCAAGGCCTTCCAAATTTGGCCCTGTCGCCCATCTGTGAGCTATTACCCCCCTTCATTAGTGCCTTAGATTAGAAGAAAAAGGGGGGAGGAATCCAGACAGGGGGAGTGAGAGTTGGACAGCAGTCTTCTCCTCCGCGCACAAGAAAGAAAAAAAAAAACCCAAGAAAGACCTTTTCTGAACTGTTACTGAAAACAACCCAGGAGACGCGCCGCACAAAGTAGCTTTTAACTTCCAACGGGAGGGACGGGGCTGCCCAGAAAAAAAAGCACACACCAACAGACAGACAACGACCCCGTTACAGCATGACCGCTTTTAACTCTGACACAAAGCGGCGGTCAAGCGGCCGCGGACCAAAATATTGACGTCGTGCTGCGAGGACGGCTTTTTGAGTTTGAGGCCCGGCGGTTCCTGTCCTGTGCCAGCTGTTTCTCTTGCCCTCTCTCTCTCTCTCTCTCTGTCTCTCTCGCTTTCCGTCGGCCCAGTCTGGGTCAGGTCCTCCATCTCTTACGTAAGCGCACATAATGTAAAGTCTCGTCACGTACGGCAAAACCAGCGGCTGTGAACAGAGTCGGTCAGCCTGAGATGTAGCGGGAGCCGGTACATGGGGGCCTGGAAACGGCTGAGAGCGTGTGTGTGTGTGTGTGTGTGTGTGTGTGCGTGAGAGACAGAGGAGAGGAGAGGATGCGCTCACCCGTCACACACTTCCCTGATGATGGAGGACAGGGGCTTCTTCTGTGAACAGAGAGGATCATGGGTGTGAGTTAAACTTTTCACACACTAAGGCAAAAAAAAACCACCTTTCAAGCAGTAAAACAGAACAACTGGTTTGATCTTTTTCACATGAATAAAATGAAGAAAACTCTAACTTTTTAACGTTTTATGAGAAAATAAGAAGAAAATTCACTTTCAACTTGAATGTAAAATTTATAAGAATATTACCATTACATCATATAACAAAATGATTACTACATTTCCATTCCAAATGGAATTACATTATACCTAGTCTACAGTATGCTGAAAAAAAAATTAACAATAAGTTAATAATTGTTTGATGGAGAAACATGTGGGATTCTATGAACTGTAGAACTTTGACCTCTACTACCTCAATCCAAATGAAAGCTTTATGCAATATATATTTCCAGTCATGATGAGATATTCGTGGTCTATGTTAACAAACTAAAGCTATGGCTTCAGCATCAGACTATGGCATGATACAATAAATGTTAGCCTCAGTCTTCCTCTGAAGTCTAAAAACATTCATTAATGTTTAATCGGGAGAGAAAATCAGCTCAAACGTACCGAGCATCAAAAGGAACATCACTCCTGAAAAATGCATGTTTTTTTTTAATTATTATTATTTTTCTTAGCAGAGTTAGTTTATGAATTAGGATGCTATGAGTTAATGTTTTTTTGAGCTTTTTTTTTTTGGCCGTCACTTTGATTAATGGATCGTTAGACCGATCGAGACGGGTGTCTCTCGAGATGCCGGGGTACCGGGGAAACGTGTTTATTTGAGATGATTGCACTCGACGAACGTGTGGGGAAGATCAAAAGGGGGAAGAAAAACAAAGAGAAAGGAGTCGATTCTCCCTGAGAAAAAAACTTGTGTTTTGAAGCGATACTTGAACAGCCTTACGAATGATCAATCAAACGCATGCAGAAAACCGTACACATGCACACATGAAGTGATTGATGCTCGTTGTATTTATCTCAACTGGCCAATGAACTGTGAAAGAGGTTTGTGTTTCAGTTTCACTTGTCCTCACTAGAAACGATCGGAAAAAGCATCAGCACTTTTTATTGCGCAAACTAATTCCTGAAACCTAAATATCTGAAACACTTCAAAAGAAACGGGGACAAACACACAGTGCACGAAACAGTATCACGGCTTAAGGCTATTTCTTTTCACTCAGACGTTTAAAACAAAATCTGACAATATGCATCTATGTACCGCTATGCTTACTTAGCGGATTACAGATGCTTATTTATTTGGCTGTGTTAATACTTGATGCATGGTTTCAATTTCTTACGAAAATGAGAAAAAATAAAGAGAGACCACAGAAGCACCTTAATTATTGGTGGTTCAGACTAAAAACAGTGTTTAAAAAGGAACTTTCACAAACAGGGAGAGAGAAAAAAAACTCCAGCTCTGTTCCTGCGTGAGACCGCAGGGCTTTTACTTTAATTGCAGCTTTAACGGTGGATTGCATACCAAAAACAAGCTTTATTTTTGCCTCATCCTTTTCTGTAGTTCTTTAAGCTAAATTACAGTTGAGAAAAAAAGCAAAGCGGTTTTGTGCTCTTTTTCTACATGTCGGTCAAGACCATAGACCTAAAGACAGATTTAGGTACAGTTATGAAGACTAACCTGCTTGATTTCAGTGATCTGGATGTGAATACTAATCTGGCCAGTGTGAACAGGTGGATGTGGAAACGAACCTGCTCCATGTCTGGAACTGGACATTAACCTGGCACTAACCTGGTTGATCTCCATGAGCTGTGTGGACACTAACTCCGCTCAGTCTATATGAGTGTGGTGTGGGCACTAACCTGCTCAGTGTCCAAGAGCGGGATGTAGGCACTGACCAACTCAGTGTCTATGAGTGTGGTGTGGGCACTAACCTGCCTGTCCAAGAGCAGGATGTGGGCACTGACCTCCATGTCTATGAGTGTGGTGTGGACATGAACCTGCTCAGTATCCAAGAGCAGGGTGTGGGCACTGACCTGCTCAGTGTCTATGAGTGTGGTGTGGACACTAACCTGCTCAGTGTCCAAGAGCATGCTGTGGGCACTGACCTGCTCAGTGTCCAAGAGCGGGCTGTGGGCACTGACCTGCTCAGTGTCCAAGAGCAGGCTGTGGGCACTGACCTGCTCAGTGTCCAAGAGCGGGATGTGGGCACTGACCTGCTCAGTGTCTATGAGTGTGGTGTGTACACTAACCTGCTCAGTGTCCAAGAGCAGGCTGTGGGCACTGACCTGCTCAGTGTCTATGAGTGTGGTGTGGACACTAACCTGCTCAGTGTCCAAGAACAGGATGTGGGCACTGACCTGCACAGTGTCTATGAGTGTGGTGTGGACACTGACCTCCTCAGTGTCCAAGAGCAGGCTGTGGGCACTGACCTGCTCAGTGTCTATGAGTGGGATGTGGGCACTAACCTGCTCAGTGTCCAAGAGCAGGCTGTGGGCACTGACCTGCTCAGTGTCCAAGAGCGGGATGTGGGCACTGACCTGCTCGGTGTCTATGAGTGTGGTGTGGACACTAACAGGCTCAGTGTCCAAGAGCGGGCTGCGGACACTAACCTGCTCAGTGTCCAAGAGCAGGCTGTGGGCACTGAACAGCTCAGTGTCCAAGAGCAGGATGTGGGCACTGACCTGCTCAGTGTCTCTGAGTGGGATGTGGGCACTGACCTGCTCAGTGTCCAAGAGCAGGCTGTGGGCACTGACCTGCTCAGTGTCTATGAGTGTGATGTGTACACTAACCTGCTCAGTGTCCAAGAGCAGGATGTGGGCACTGACCTGCTCAGTGTCTCTGAGTGGGATGTGGGCACTGACCTGCTTTGTCTCTACAAGCTGGGTCTAGACACGAACCTGCTCAGTCTCTATGAGAGGGATGTTGATACTAATCTGCCCAATCACTATAAACTGGATGTGGACACTAATCTGCTTAATCTCTATGAGCGAGAGTACCAACCTGCTTGGCCTCTATTAGCTGGGCATAGATATTAATCTGCTTGATCTCTATAAGCGATCTGTCCTGCTTGGTCTCTATGGGTGGGGTCTGGGCATTAACCTGCTCGGTCCCCATATGATGGGTGTAGACACAAACCTGCTCGGTCCCCATAAGATGGGTGTAGACACAAACCTGCTCGGTCCCCATAAGATGGGTGTAGACACAAACCTGCTCGGTCCCCATAAAATGGGTGTAGACACAAACCTGCTCGGTCCCCATAAGATGGGTGTAGACTCAAGCCTGCACAGTGTCTATGAGCTTGGTTTGGGCACAGTGTCTATGAGCTTGGTAACTTGGGGCTGGGCGGAGGAACTCACCTGATCGATCTCGATGAGCTGAGCGTTGGCGCCCGGCCACTCGATGGCCACTTTGACGATGTCAGAGGGAGGTGGCATGGCCGCTCTTCTCTCACACCACGCTGCAGGAGAGACACAGACAACCATGTCAGCAGAAACCTTCAGTTACAGACAACTACTCCGTTAGAAACGCAATGGCGACTCGAATGAACTCTCCCCCACAGAGAGAGAGGAAATATATCTGCAAAGGCCAGCACACATTACCTGTGAAAAAGCCCTATTCTTCCTTCCCCTGTAAAATTCTCAAACACGGACCAGATAAGAAGTTTGAATGAGCTGTTCCTGAAATCTACACAACAGGAACAAAAAGATTTCTCCTCCCATCAATCATTCCCGGGACGTGCTTCAGCTGCGGAACGTTCCGGATAACAGCCTTCGTGCCACTCCCGTTGGGGGATACCCTTTCCCCTAAACCGGTGCGTTGCTGTCAGCTCCAACAAATTTCCTTTAGCACCATGATCTATTTGCCGATATGATTTTAAAGGAGCCGCGGAGCAGCGTGTGTGCATATTAGCCCCAAGGCAAGGGATATTTTTCCCTTTTAAAAGTCAATCACAACACAAAACAGCCATAAAATCCTGAGAAGGGTCAAGCAGCAGCGAGAGGAGGGAAAATGTGCCCACAAAAACTGCATCACATGTGAGCCATGGTGGTCAAATATTCGGGTGGAATTTAAAAAAGGACGTGGACACCTGGCACAACAGCATGGACTGTCAATTCCATCTCCAGCAGTGCAAGAGTGTGCGGTGTTAGACATTTATCTTTACAGACAATGTGTGTGTGAGAGCTCTATCAGTACAGACAGTGTGTCTGTAATCGCTATATCAGTAGAGTGTATGTGTGTGTGTGTGTGTGTGTGTGTGTAAGAGCTCTATCAGTACAGACAGTGTATGGAGTAAACGCTCTGTTAGAACAGCCTCAGAACATTACTTTTACACACCTGTTTATGAATATTACTTGCATTCATGGATGCTGTTATGGTCCATAAGGGGACTTGGAAAATAGATAACAGTTAGACGACTCAATTCTTTATTTTTATTTTTTTTGAGTAACCCTACAACCAGCATGTGCTTGTTTACTTGAAGAATATAAAAATTCATGTACCATTACCATTTCTTTATTATGAAATCTTCCTCCAATTTTGGCAAACACCAATTAGCGGTATCCCACACACCACCCAATATGCAATGCTACAGAGACCTGCACTGCAGGGTATCTTGTTAGCTAGCCATAGGACTAGCTAGCTAAGGCTGTGGCCAACATTACTGCCAGCTAGCTCAACAGAGCAACACAGGTAATTCAGTTACCACAGGTTAGCTGCGCTTGCCGCTTCCTGTTCTGAAACTGATCGATTGGCCCGCCCCTGTGGAGGGTCCGTTCCCACGGCTGCGGTAGCATCGCCCGCCTCCTCCCTGTAGTTTTGATTTACCGGTTTGTACATGAGCTGTGGCACGCTGCCTTGATCCCGCAGCTCATAACAAGAATCTCTTTTGCCCCTGCTGTTTGACAGCCAGCCATAATTAGCCACTTCAACAGGCTATACCTCGCGATGGGTAAGAATACAGGGCTGCTAAGCAAGCATGCCATTACATCATGAATGAACCTACTTCATATGCAAATGAGAGAATGAATATTCAATACAGAAGAGACACGCCCTACCAGCCCTGAAACCATCCTAGCTGAAATTTTTCGTTTTTTTTAAGAGATTACTAAAAAATTAAGAAATTCAAATTTAATCACAATTTCTGTAACTGGTGCAATGTAAAATCCATGAATTTGAAGCACATGCCATGCCAGTTTGAAATAACGCGGTTGTGACATGAGAATGTACTTTAAATAAGGAACAGAACATTGAGTCATTTGTACTACAGCCTTGAGCACCAAGAAAAGCCTATTGTCTCAACATAACCAGTCCATCTGTATCTTAACAACATGTCATTCTCAAAGTTCTATAGAGAATACCGTAACCCCACACACACGCACATGTGCGCACACACACACACATACACACACATTCTCTACACGACCCCATCACCTTACCAAATTACATTTCTGGGAAACGCTGGATGGCAATTCAGAATCTGTCATACAATCAAATGCACGTATTCGCCCTTTCCATAGAGAGTGGAGCCGAAATGGCCCCCATCATGTGCTGGAGTGGCGACTTCGCCAGGCTCAGCGCAGAACTCCCACGCAACGGGCCCTTCCACCTGTACGCAGGATGAAGCTGAAGCTACGGCTCTCACGCACATCCTCTGCTGTCAGACTCGTTCCCTCCCAGTCCTCATCCTCCCGTTTCAATTACTCTAATATACAGATGCTTTGTGCCAACGCTACCATCATTTTCTGCGTTTAAAAACGCGGAGGAACATTCGGCACGATCCGCAACGCAGAATTCAGTAGTGACGGTCCCTCTGTTCCGGATGCAGGGCTCAAAGGCACCCCAGGGAATAGGAAAAGCTTGATGAGGGTGGGAGAGGCTTGCGATCCCAAAAGAAGGGCTTGTTTTGGAAACTTCCGTACCTTTGCTTGAGCCAGATGAACAATATCTGGAAAGAAGTCAACAAAGACCGAGAACAGCCCAGTTTTCAAAAATTCCCAGAAGCTTCAGCTTGGCTGGGCCTGTAGCCTGGTGCTGACAAGGTCAGGAAAAGCCTCCAGGACCTCCTGGCTTTGTTCAGATGTGTTTTTGTTGTTGTTTCTCTTTTGGAAAAAAAGAAATGCAGTTGCTAGGCCAGACATGCCCTCCGCAAAGATTTAAGTTAAACTCCCGGACTGAAAACTTTCTGACATGGTTTACTGTTTCAAATTTAAGTGAAATCCAAGACTGCAAGAGTTCCGTCACTTTTAATTTCTTCAAATTGAAATGAAATCCCAGACTATAAACTTCTCACGCTGATTAGAGCCCTGAATTTAATTAAGAATAATTTCAGTGCACTTTGGAACCGCACATCTGAATATAATACGTATGAATTCCGCTGAATCTGATTTTCAAAGTGACGGCATTTACCAATGCCTCCAAAGACAAGTAACTCAACCCTGAGTTACTTGTCCTGGTACTCTGATGAAAAATTACACCTACATAGTTTCCTTGCAACAACATTCTCATGGATCAACAACTTCTGCCTCCCAAGAGCACTGAAGCCAACCTCTTGCTGGGTTAAATTCTTGCACAGGATCCAAGACATGAGTCAAGCCCCAAATTTGACTGACTTGAAGAATGAAGAAAACCTCAACAAAGGAAAGCACACACATGCTTGACTGGCGTTGAGCTGACTGTTGCATAGTGAACATAGCTACACCAGAATTTTGCTGATCATTGTATGAACAACACCTACGCCATCAATGTGCTTTCTCCTTGTAAGAGCTACACCCGTGTTGTACTGATCTCAGTCTGGAAATATATTAAGCAGTGCTGTCTGTATTGCTGTATGCACCCTGAACCCTAACCTTAACCCTAATACAGCCATACCAATACTGTGCTACTATCTGAGCGGATACATCAACAATGCTTTGCTGATTTGGGAAGCACAGATATGGGCTGACACCGATAGCAACTGCTCAATATGACGTGATTGGCTGACGGACAAAGCAATGGGGGAACCACAAAAATTCATCCCTAATGCTTATTCTCCAGACACAAAGGAACCAATCAAACACAGCTACACCCACCCCCCCTGCACCACCATACAACTGCATAAACAACTTTGAAGAGAACACATCAAACATATTAGGGAATTGTACATGTGACTCCAATTTCATACAAGCCCTTTTGTTTATGTGTGTGTTTTTTTTTTTTTTCTTCTTAAACCAGAAGGCACTTGACTTCTCGCAAACGCCGAGGAACTTGCGATGGGAGAACAATAGGCACAGATACCGGAGCACAGCGGGGCCTGCTGTGAGAGACGCGGGTGGTTAATTAAGAGAAGGAAGTTCCCACCACGACGGACGGACTGCGAGGGACACAAAGCCGTCTTTGTTTTTGGGGTCGGAACTGAGAAGTCTATTCTCTGCGTGTGAGAGACACTTGCGCCCTTCGTGAGGGACCTCAAGATGACAGTCGGGAGAAACTTAAAGACGCCCGCGTTCAGACGTCTAATTAGGGCTTCATTTGCGATGAAACCCGCCGTCTGTTTAATGAGAAGTACTGTATGCCTTTCCAGCCCTGGAGTTTTATGCCGATGATAATTTGCGTGATCAAATATGCGACTGAGAATACACAGAGTCTTGCTTCAGGGAGGCAGGGAATCATTTTAACAGGATGTGAAATTAAATCCTCTAGCCTGACTCTAAGCACATCCACTAGCCCGACTGGTTTTTTGCACTTAATACCGTACTGCTTCTCACAATCGACAGTTTGCGTGTCACGTAATTGACTTTCAAGGTCAAACGCTTCTCACCTCTATGGATGTTCTTATCTGTAGGCCGCTGTGGACAAGAACATTCGCTAAGTCAGTAAATGTAAACGTAATCAGGAGGACCCGCTGACTCCAGGAAGAAATGAGGGCGGTTCGGTCAACAGACTGCCGCCCGTCACTCAGGACGGGCTCCGAAACGGCCAATCGCTTCGCCGCTCGCCATGGAGGCGCCCACGCCAAGAGGAAGGCCACTCGGATTCAAGGGACTGATCCTTGGAGCTCACAGCAGGAACAACTAAGCCAAATTAAATGAGCCACAGCATGAGCTAGATTAGCTTAGCCTCTACCGATCCAAACTACATGCGGTGGCCACACCCTTGAGTAAAAAAGAAATAAAACTCGCGCCACAGATCCTCCTTTATTTCCTAATCAAGAGATGGGATGACTACGAAACGAGTCATTCCTCATGTAATTTATGGCACCCGGGTATCCCATGCTATGCTTGGGAATGTGAAGAGAGAACCTCATGATATTCATCATCACTTATGGTTTTGAAAACCTTCACACACACACACACACACACACACACACACACACACACACACACACACACACACACACACACACACACAAAAAAAAAAAACTTCAGCACAGATGGAGGGAATTAACACTACAAGACATTTCCTCTCTCTTTGCTCTGAAGGACTCTCCCGGGCTCAATAATTCACCTAACATCCTCTCTGGTCTTTAGGGAAAACCCCAAACTGCTGCCAGGAAGAGAGAGTGAAATATAGAAGACCTGAGAAGGTCGGGGGGTTGGGCGTGAGGCAGACACGCACAGGTTGTAATTAAATGCCCAGAAACAAAAAAAAAAACAGTGCCAGGTCTGAATCGGTGTTGCGGCGGACTTGGAGCAGCGGCGTGCAGCAGCGGAGTGTCAACTGCTGCAGCCGCACCTGTGGGAAAAACCGAGGAGAAGGGGGTCCCCTCCAGGGGGGGATGGGGGCCGGCCAGGGAGGGGCCCGGAAACGCCCGCAAGACAGGGTCCAGAGGCTTGTGCGCCTCGGCAATAGGCAATAAAACGTTGGAATTGAAAACAGATGCCCAGAGAAGCAGAAGGGGCTGTGCTTACTCCAGAATCATCTATCCCACGCCACAAATCAGCACAGCCTGAATACTCATTCTGTTCCGTTCCAGACTCAGCACAAACCAAACTAAACCAAACCATCCTCGACCCCAAACTACAGTACGCATTAGGGTTATCAAAGGGTGGCATAACATTGAGTTTGACCCAAACTTTCCAAAAACTGGAGCAGTTCAAACAGATTTGTATTTTCAGTGCCAGATTTACACAAATAATGATATTCAGTGTAATCTCTCTTTGAGTATAACAGAGCAATTTGGGAGACAGGACATTTTAATGCCATAATTCTACAACAATTCCTCTCTGCAATATCAACAGTATGTTACCGTATGAGCATCGGATTCTAACTAAGAGAGTGTTAGCTACATACGAGAAAAGGAGTTTTATTTAAGTTATAGCCATGCACTGGTGCTTGTTTGTATATATCATAGAGGATGCCAGCCACATTACAAACACAGCGACATTCAAGTACAATATGTCCATTGGTGCTATTAAATCACATGATTTCTCCGTAAAATTGTGTTGATTTCAAAGCTCTGTATCTAAAACGCTCGCTCCAATTCTGAACTGAAGAAGAAAACTGTTCAAAAATTGTGTAAAAAGCATGGTGCAAAAATTCATCCTCGTCAGGCCAGGCTGTGCATATCACAAAGCCAGCCTTCTACCCCAGAAGACGGCAATTTTAAACCTGACTGTTCATTCAGATCCACCCAGACCGCACAAAACAAGGACACCCTTCAGCCCTGTTTTTCCTCCAGACCATCTTCACGGCGATGTTCTACACCATATTTATCTGACTGCTAGGCTGCAGGGTAGTCAGCTGTCTGAATAATGGTGAGATACTGGCTCATAGAGAAAAGCCTTCGTGGCTTAGCCGGCATCATCAACGGCCCAACTTGACCTCAGCTGCTTTTTATTTTCATGAGTAGGTCCCAAGGTCATGTTTTTGTTTGAAAAGGGAGGAAACCTCACCTGACTGCAGAGGGTAGAATGGGCTCCTCACCCCACGGTTCTCTCAGGAAACGGCAGTCACACCATAGCATCAGAACATCTGTAAATACAGGCGAAATCACTCACACATTAACATCACTGTCGCATACAGAAACATTCCATTAAAAATGTGATAACTCAAAATGCCTGCATTCCTTCAAAGAACATGAAAGGCTATTAATGTAAAAACAACAACCCCAGCACATGAAGATATTATCTTATACAGTGCTGTATCCAGTTTGGAGACATTCAATAAAAAGACTGTGGCCAAAATCTGATGCTGGGGCAGACATTTTAATACTAAAAATGGTTAAAACATTTTATTTTAATGCATGGTACTTTGAATTGTACCGTTTACAATTCAGTTTTATTAAACAGAAAAACCTTTTGAATTACTGGTCTGCAATTGCAAGCTGACAGAGCACCTTCATCATCATCATCATCTTCTCTATCTTCATTACCACGCTCACTAAGAACACCGTGTGGGCTTCTAGATCAAAGTCGTTGCTGTGGAGCTTGGTTACTCTGGCAACCAGTGACCTACCTACACTGTAAACAGATTCTGCGTGGTGCTCCACTGCCTTCAAAAGGGAACAAACTCTCAGGCTTCATAAAATTCTGCCGTAACTTTGCTCTGATCGCCAGGTAAGCCGGAACGAAAGACCGTCAGGATATGTCACTCTCGTTTACCGGGCCAATAATTCTCTACGTCTTATTCTCTAGGGATGCGGACGAGATGCAAGTTTTTCCCTCACTGCAACAGAATAATGACATTCTTTTGGAAAATATTCAAGGACTATCAACAGGTTCCTGGAGAAAATCGGAGCCTCTAAGGTCTTTAATTTATTTGAAGAAAATCTTGGTTCAGGGTACGTCACTGTGTATAATGGATGTAGAAAAGCTAGTGCAATTTAGGCTTCACAGCTCTGTGAAGCCCAGACCAGATAAAAATGTGGTGAAATGACAGGATATTAATTCACAGTTAATTGGCTACGTGTCGACATTGAGTACTATATATCCAGGCAGCCTGCAAGCAAGCTGGTATAAAACCCCCGCATTTACCTGCGATAACCAAGTCTTTAAATGAAAGTTAGCGGGAGCTTGGCTCAAAACCAAGAGGAACAGTGCAACCTTTTTTGCTATGAGTGATGAATCTGGTTATACTAAGTTTCCCATTTTGATAGCAACGACATTTTGATCAATAGAGTGACCGGTATCCAATCATATGGACCCAGCATTGTAACAAAATGTCTACACCATACCACCACCGCATTGTAACGTTGTGTGAAGACGGAAAAAACTGCTTTATTTGTTTGATACTGGCCAACTGTTGGGTTTTACATCCCACGTAAGTCAATCAAATATTAATAGGAATAGTCAACAGCCAATAATGTCCATGCGTTTAACAGATATGGAAAATATTAAGAAAAACCGACTAGTAAAAACACTGGTCTTGCCAACATGTGCTGCTAAATTTTCTGGCATACTGATCAACCAGGCAACGTTTTATCTTGCCAAAACACCATTATGGCTAGATACAGTTTCCAACCCAAGACAGGTTCTTGCTGTGTAGCTGTTGTCGGCATCAACAAGATTTTATGATGACTGCTCTAGCCGCATCAAGCGGTCTTGAGGTTTTATAGCTCACGGTAGCTAGATAGCTAGCTATCACTACTATGAAAAATTATCTATCAATTCATACGTAGCTGCGCATCCACCCCCTAATGTCACTGATTAAGCAGGCAAACTCTGGGCGAGCTGACTCGGGGGGCTTGCACGCAAGCTAAGTAACATTAGCAAGTTAACGTGGGAGTGTAGGCTGCACACAAGCGAGCGAGCTAATATTAGCTAACCTTATATTAACTGGCTAGCAAGTGAAAACTGGAACGGGGCAGGTAGCTATCCTCCAGGCTAACTAGCTGCCATCAATTCTTCCATGAAAATAGCTTTCTGCAAAATCAGAGCATGTTCAACAGATTGAAATCCTACGATTTCCATATGAATAAGAGACAAATGATGTTTTCCAAGAAAATGCGTGCAACGTTAGATGAATCTCTAAACCTGGCTAACGACTGTTAGCTGGAGAGCTAATCAACTGGATTCACAACGCGCGTTATTCGACAGCTAGCGCTACCTTTGAGCATTCCCAAATGCACCGCGCTAGGCACCTCGCATTAGCTACCGTTAACCAACACCAGGTTTATGATCTGACTGGGTTGCTAGAATTGGGCTTAGGCAATCTTACTGTTCCATCAGGCATCGGACTCATCACGCCGGGCAAGTTATCTAACGTTAGCTAGTTAGCAATAAGAAGAAAAAAAAACTCAACTCACTGGCTCCCAACAATAGACGTTTTATTGGAAGATGGCAAATAAGAGCAAGCTGGTAAGCTGTGACATTGTGTCGCGTCTTGTAACATCGCAACACAGCCAGTAAGCAAACTAACGGTTTTGTCTCATCAAGATCACATTTGTTCCTTTTTTAAAAAAACAATACTGGAGAGAATGGAGCACACTTACCCCGGTTTGGTGCGACCATTCGCTTTTTCGTATTATGTCCTATGGAAAGAATAACTTCAGGCGAAATGACAAAGTGAGGACACGCCTCAAGGGTGGGATCTTAACAAATGTCGCTCTGGCTATTGGTTTCCCATAGTATCCACTCCAGTGTGTGTGTAGCGATTGGATCACCTGCGTCACGATTCACTAATAGCGATTCGGGATTGCGATTCTGGACGTCGCAGGACGCTTGAAGCCGCTCGCAACTTGGAATCTACATGAACTGTACTGTATGTCCTTGCCTATAATATATGTATATAGTACATATATATATATATCGTATTGGTGTTCAACTTTTACTGTAAAACACACCAGCCGAATAGCTAAGGATCAGATTCAATGGCAATGCAATTATCCCTCGGAAAACGGGCTGCACATCCTAACTGCTGAAAATAAATGTGTAAACTGTGTAGTCTGATTAATGCATCCGCTGAGTTTTGCTTCTATCCACAATGAAAAATAATACACTTCTATTCTTGGAGATTTAATTCAGTTTTTTTATATAATTTCCTCTGCATCGTGTTTATACATTATCGCAAGAGGCATTCTTCATAACATTAAGTGATCAAATTGAAGAGCAAAACATTTATTTTTCGAAATTTGCCCGCATAAAATGTAATCATACTAGGATAAATTTTACTTTTCATGGTTCTATTATACCATTTTAAATTGGCATAAACCAGACCTGGTCATCTACACAGAATCTACCGGTTTGTAGCTATAGTACTCCGGTAATACGTATATCACGAGCTACACTCACGACCAAGGAAAAGGATGAAGGCATAAGGCATACGTTTCAGTTCCGCAGTCTGGATAATAGTCGTTCTTTTAACCAAGTGGGTTTACTTCAACGCATTTAACACACAGCGACAATATATCAGTAAGATGCCTTTAAGGTATGAGGGTTACAGTGATTACAGCAGCAGTGGTTTCCACTCATTATTTTTTGTATTATCTGTAATCTTTCAAAACTTGCAGTTTACTTGATTTTTATAGGTTTCATATGCATACAACATATGCAATTCATTCCCTTAATGAAAAGACAAGCAAGCTCCATGTGAGGTTTGAACAAACAGGCAAGTAATAATGTATAATCAAATGTTTAGCAATACTACCTTCATCAATAATATTCTTGGTATC
Source organism: Albula goreensis (assembly GCA_022829145.1). Classification (NCBI taxonomy): domain Eukaryota; kingdom Metazoa; phylum Chordata; class Actinopteri; order Albuliformes; family Albulidae; genus Albula; species Albula goreensis. Next base: position 30,915,886 of record CM040754.1, on the reverse strand, counting down.
AGCATTGAAATTACATAACCTCAATGTGACTCTTCACATCTTGATGCGTTTATTCAGTTGTATGAACTTTGGTAACATTTATAGCTGTATGTCATGCAAATAAAACATTCGAATTTAATTATACATACTCTCATTGGAAGACACTCACTGGAAAGTGCTTGAGAAGTAAAATAAAGGACAACAGCCAAAAATATGTTTACGTCTTTATTTAGATTATTTTTCCCCAGACAGCAGACAATGCACAGCAGGATAAACCCAGCCTATCTCTTGTTCATGGTTTGCGCTCTGTCCGGAGTTGCCTTTCCTTTGAGTACTCATGGAACGCGGGAATATTGCACAGAAACCCAGCACAATGACTGAACTTCTCTCCACCCATGGAATGCTTCTTTAAACTCAGGGGTAGAAAAGAAAACTCACACTGAATAAAAGACAACACAAATCAATACCAATCAGAGATTATAAACAATGTCTTTATAAAGAGTATATAGAACACTAATTAAGAGAAACCCAGTTAACACGAGTGGGAGAGATCTTTAATTCCAGACGGAACAGTTCTGAAGTGGCCAGTTTGCTCTGAGTTGCGTGGAACGGTGCGAAACAGAGACCCATTGGGAGAGCCTTTTGCACAACACTGACACGTACGGCTTTTTAGGGGACACAGGCTCACTGCTGAGATGTACGACTGCATTAAAACAAAATGTGAGCAAACCAGCCATTATACAAGCATTAAGTTGGATTTGTTTTCTGATTCAATTTTTTTAAAATATGCTGGGAACAATACAATCAACAAACAGCATTTCAATTAGTGTCAAAACATCGTAAAGATTTCATTTGTTGAAACATTTCCAAAAGCCAATTTACATTTCACCCACATAAGTACAGTTTTGCAGTGTTGCGTAGCAGACATCCCTTTTCACACAACACTGGAAGGCCTAATTGACTCATGTCAGGCTTAGATGGACAACAAACCATATTCATTACTTTGTGCATATTTGCTGTTTTACAACTGGCAGGAAGGTACCAAGATAAAACAATATGCTACACTAGTATCAATTGTTAGACAGTTTTCAGTTACAGTAAAAAAAAAAAGTACAAAAATCAAGGTATTGGCAAGTCAAAGGAGTAAATTATAACCCACTTACATACCCTTACATCTGAGACAGTTTTATCCTGCCAGTACAATGTCCTCATAAAGTCAGTAAGGTTTTACTGCTACAGTATACATTTGCTGGATGAAATTTCTTGTCCTGCAAAACACTCGCTAATGAATAGAGCTCTCTGTACTGAACCTCATGTATACACAATCCTGTGAGCATTTATCCCTCAAAGAACCTCATTGATAATTTAGACATATCCCAATTATATATTACATATATTTGAGTCCAGGTTCAAATGGACTGACTGATCTCATTACTGATGTACCGACTGAGTCCATCAGTAATTAATTAGAGAACAGAACTTCATTATATAGCATAGAATCTATCTTGGATCCTAAATTCGTACAACACATACATTTAAAAGCATTCACAAATTTGTGGGAGTAAGTAAATGTACATGACAAGAACTGGAAATTAGAGGGGAAATTCAAGCATTGTGCATTTGATCGTCGTGTAGGCTAATAATTTTTTTTTTCTCTTTTGCCGGATTTTAACATGCAGTTCACCAGAGATAAAACACACTCACACACACAGAGCACCAAACTGTTAACAACAAAACTGTCAAAAAAACATCCATTCGGAAAGAGGCATGGTGTTTTGCTCCATAAGGCGTAGAACACATTATCGCCGATGAATTTCAATAGAAAACAGCGTAACTGGTGGGTTAGATGCTTCACACGAGCTCTGCACAGCTGTCACATAAACTGAATGAGTCTTAAGTCTGCTCTGTTTCAGACCGTTATCGAACTCTGGTTTGATATAAAACATGCATGGGCCTTTTAACGGCCTGCAGTACTCCCCGAACGTTAGACAGCGCATGCCATGTCATATATAAACCTCCTTGTTGTTTCACTTTGTACGCAATGAAACCGAAAACAGCAAACGAGAGAGTGCACTGCAAAAATTGCCTCCCCCGCCAACAAGGGGTGGGGGCAGGAGAGTGTCTTTAATTTACGTGTAGTCACAGTCACACGCACGCACACGTAACAAACTCACACAAATCACTGATGATGTACAGTACGTAATTGGACTGGTCTGGAAGTGATCCGAAGAGCTATGAAGACATGGATGAAAAGCTGCAGGAGAGAGGAGTCTTCCATTCCAAACAGATACTAACTGGAGTGATTTAACGCTGTGTCTCTCTGCAAAAAGAGGACACCCGAATACGCCAGCTGTATTCAAACTGAACAGCCACTGGCTTCGTCAATGAAATAATACAGACTTTCCAGACACTTTAAGAAATTATTTTTCTTCACTTCTCAATATTATTCTACTTTGGAAAAAAGAGGCATATTCAACAGAGAAAAAAATACATTTGAATTACTATTAGAGAAATGTAGCTTTGTTGGCTGTTGGTGAAAGAAGGACAGAGGTGAGGCCAAGACCACAGAAGCTGTGGTCTCTCTCTCAGTGTCTTTCTCCATGGTTACTCAGTGTGGTTCACTCATCTTAACCAGCTCACCGTCACCAACACTGAATTTCCACATGTAACCCTGAGACACCCAACACCGCAAATATGATTGAGCTTTGAGGGGGAAAAAATGAAAAGAAAATTTAATTAATCGCGAAACAGAAGGGGGCTTTGAAGATTAAATATGTCGTTTTCAGAGTTCGCATATGGTCACAGTTTTGGCAGTACTGAATATTTGCAATGAACGGTCTTTCATGGTTAATATACATCAGCTAAATCTCTCTTGAGGTAATTATCTTCCAAACATGAGATATACAGTCTCTCTCTCGCTCACACACACACACACACACACACACACACACACACACACACACACACACACACACACACACACACACACACACACACACACTCTCACTCACTCACTCTCACTCACTCACTCACTCACTCTCACTCACTCACTCACTCACTCACTCTCACTCACTCACTCACTCACTCACACTCACTCACTCACTCACTCACTCACTCACATGCAAACACACTCACATACTCTCTCTCATACACACACACATTATAAATACCCGACTCCATCAGAGTGCAGTTCAAGAGATGATTAACATACTAAGAATGCAACATATGGTACCCAATGCAGCCAAAAGGTGGTAGAGCTGTAAGTCAGCCATCGGCTTTCAGACTACAGCTTCTGACTCACAAAGGGTTCTGAGACAGGATGATTCACCTCTTTTATATTTTTCCAATCACTTTGCAGCCAGGAAACACAATGAAAATTAAAAATCACTTTAAAGAGACCCAGTTTTTTTCAATTTTAATATGATCAAACAGTATGGCCTGGTCGTCCTGGCAGAGTATGATCCATATTTGAATATTTTTGTGAAGTCAGGGCCACACACAGCAATGTTGCTAAAAATGTATTTCTAAAGTCACTGTAGATGTAACATATGCAAGAGCCTTGACCGGTTAGGTGCAGTCAAAAATAATCTGTACGTCACTTTCCCATTCAAAAGGAAATATTTTAATAGTGAAGGTTGAGTGTCGTCAAATCAGCTGGGATGGGATCTAGGGCTTAATACTGGTGTGATGAACTGAATATATTCCGTTGAACTAGGACTTAAGAAACATGGTTGCTGTTCAAAGTACACCCCGATTACAAAAGACAAGATCCCAGATGGATGAGTTTACTCATGTATAAATGTTCAAATACAAATGTCTGACTGCACCCCACCTTAAGAGAGAAGACTCTTTAGGAATCATGTGTTTTGGGCCAGATGAGGTGGTGATGGTGGGTGGGGTTTTGGGTTTGGGGGTGTGTCTACCAGTCTGCATTGTCCCAGGTCTCCTCTGTCTGTTTCGGGGGGCTCTTCTTGGTCTTGGCCTCGGCGCTCTCCCAGTTGTTGTCCCACGCTTCCCAGCTGTCTCCGGTGCTGTGCTTGTGGTTGGACGCCGCCTCCGAGCCCCAGTTATCCCAGCTGTCGGAGCTCTTCTTCTCCGCGGAGTTGTCCGCGATGGTCCAGCTGTCGGTGCTGGGGGACTTCTTCGGCTTGGACCCGCTCCCGAAACTATCCCAGAAGTCCTGGGTCGGCTCCGGTCCGCTGTTCTGGTACCCTTCGGACTGGCCCATGTTCTGGTAGCTCTCTCCTGTCGGGGTCCTGAATAAGAGGATCAAACAAGACGCATTGGCAATAAGCACAGTAACACTGCCAACTTGCATCTCTTACACTTGGAAACACTTAAGGGGAAAGAGATGGAAACGGCTTCCTCTACAGCCCCCTCTATAGGTAGAGGCAGAGTATAGCAAAAACCCACCACAGTAAGGGCAGAACTGTGTGGATGTAGAGCGCCATCCCTAGGGACAAAGCACTTGCCAATGGGTTTGAGGTAGAGCTGCGTTTTATACTTTAGCTATTACAGTATTACCGAGGTGTTGTTGCCGCAATGGATATGTTAAAGATGACCGATGCTGTACACATGTGGCCAGACAGCTTCGCATATACTTCGTGATACAAAAAAACTTGGACAAGATCCATGTTCAGCATTTAATTATTTCCCAGCCCTTACAGGCTAGCATACCACTGATAAGTATCAGTTCGTCTTGATGAATGGTGCACTTTAACGGCCTTTTCATTAAATTAAGTACAACATTGTAAACAGCAAATAGACAAAATATTTATGCACTGAGAAGACTTAAGTCAACACAAGAGAGCAAACAGGCAGTGTTTTTTAACAGTTTGCAGTTGTCATGGCAGCTGATTCTATAAATGGTGGTGGAAGAAGAATATAGCTCATCTTTCTAATTTTCTATTTTACAAATTATATTTCTGCCACAACACTTAACTGGAATTAAAAACAAGGAGGTATTACACTGCATCAGATTACTTGAAACCATTATCAAATTACAGTACTGATTAAAGCTATAAGATTACATCTGTTCCAAAATATGTACTGGTATGTATACATAGCATCATGAAAGGGTCAACTGTGACATTTCATCTGTGAGTCAGCTTTAAGTTTATCATTTTTCTATATGCAATCTCCTATCTTAAAAACTATATAAAATACTTTAACATTAACTTCTACCTTCAGATGGAAAGACAGTGTTGAAGATGATGAAATTAAACAGGCGCATTAAAAAAAATCAGTGGACAGTAACCTCAGTGTTACTTTCCACTATACTTTCCCCTCCCACCATAACCCTTTAAGATATAAAAATATATATACAAGTATATGTGTAGACCATTTCAAGGTCGGTGCTTATGCCAAGCACTTTGTCCCAACACAGACAGAAAGAAATACAGTCAGATATCTCTTCAGTGCAAGATTCCTGAAACTGCTGACTCAAAGGGGGCCCCTGCGATGCGAAATGAAATGACTTTTGGCAGAACCTCGCGGATAATCTCAGAAGTCTGACGCAGGCATCTCTCAAGCAGAAGTACAGAGGGCACTTCGTAGTTGAATTCCATTTCATATTCCGATGATCTTGGCACTAAAAAAACTGATTTAAAAAAAAAAAAAAAAAAAAAAACTTTTTCTGAATTTTTGCAGCCCTCTTTAATACTTTTACTTAAATGAATAAAACACCAAGAGGGGATCAATGCAGCAAAAGTTTAGTCTCAGATGAACCCATTAAAATAAAAGTAAAAGTTCTAATTTTAATGAATAAATGATAACACCAAAAGGTTTAAGCAGTGACCTTGGCGTGTGCTGAATTCATAGCGAATGGGAGGACTTCATTACCTGTCTGCTGAATCTTCAGACTTTGCAGAGAAGAAAGATGTCATATCCTTCCAGCCCTTTGCACCAGCCCCCTGGACCTTAAAACCACACACCACATAGCTTTAACAATCCAAAAGAAATAAATATTTAATAATAAAAATACTTCTCTGTACAGTACGGTACAAATGCAGAAAAGGCATTTGTACCACCATCATGATTCATTCCCACACGCCAAAAGCTACACTCCATAAAAATAACTACTAGATATTTTTGCAGTTGTTTTAATTGATTTACACTGGCAATGAGTAACACCAGAGCACACTATACAGAGTGAATTTTTTGGAAAAACTACATTGTACTCACGGTCGAATTTACATTGGCAGCAAAGGAGGAGAGGAAACATTGACATTAATATTCAGAAAAAAATAGAGCATTACTCCCCAGTCAGTCTCTTCCCTGGTGGGTACTTTGCATGAAATAGCTGCAGCACCTGGGTGCTCTGCTGGTTTTTGGCTTTAACCCTTGTTCCTTCCCACCGGAAGCCTGGCTGTGGGTGTACGCCCCGTGGCAAAAAAAAAAGGCCTGCCTCATACCTTGGTCGCCAGCCCTGTGATGCTGGTTGTCATCTCATCTAGCAACTTGCCATCTTTTACCTGGACAAGTCAAACCATGGTTAATCGCCGGGAAGTGTAAGATGGCGGTGATGTATTCTGACATACAGGAGTGAGAGACTGTGCTTTGTGTGTGTGTGTGTGTGTGTGTGTGTGTGTGCACATGACAAGCCTTCAGTGATGATTACAAGGTGTCTGCTATAAGACAAAGACACGATGACTTTATCATTGCCTAATGATTTGTAATGATTGCTCCAGTAATTATCACTGTAAAAAGAGCAATCTGTTTCAGATCAGACATTAAGACATTCCACACTGTGAAAGACAGAGTGACTGCAGTAGATACTGCCCGGGACTGAGGTTCATTACTCCCAATGAAGTCTGTTTCAGCTCCACTGAAGCCCTCATTTTTAATGTTAAAGAGGACTTGGTAATTCTCAATAACAAATTGCATCATACTGTCTAGACACCCACTGTATTCAGCTTAGCTATATTACATTCTCACATTACCCCAATGGAAATCAACTTCCCACACCCAAATCAAAGTTAAGGTGAACCCAAAACTTCACCAATCCATTACCTCTGAAGTATTAACCCAAGTTGGAAATTAAACTCCAGCTTTTGCTCCCCTTGTGATTGAAACCCAACACCAAGCTAGCAACAGTTGTTAACGTCCATTTTTTTTACCTTGTCAGAAGTAGGTTTGATAACACTCTCATTTAATGTCTGGCCTAACTCTGCAGCCTAGTTGGGGTAAGAAGAAGGGGGGAAAAAATGTGAAAAAAAGAGTGTGAAAAACAGTTGAACATTCATCAAGAGCCAAGGCACAATGGGTCTCTGTTACTGAAGCAGCCATCTCCTCCCCCCAGTAGCGCCCTCCCCCCGTTCTGTCACACTGAGAGCGGACACAGCCAAAACAGAGACGGGCCCACAGAGCCCGTCGCGTCTCAAACGCTCGCCACGGGCGTCCGCTGATGGACGACCCCAGAGGAGTCTAAAGCCTTCCCCTACGGGAAACCTCCACTCAATAATCCTGTCAACATGTCATATATAGTGAAGAGCTCTCTGCAGGAAAGAGCCTGGTTAAGGTGCTTTGTTGTAACACTTGGCATATTTTTTTTTTGTTTTGCTTCATCTTGTTGAGGGATCAGATTCCTTATTAAAGTGGACTGTCCCACCTTAATAAAAGCGATACCGGCAGGTGGAACTGGAGGTCCATCCATCCCGAGTAGTGCTTGTGACATGGAATGCTGGGACGTTTCTCTCAAAGCACCTGATCAAGTTTACTACAACAGCACCCTTCTGACAGCGGCTGAGAGCTCTGTGCTAAAGAGCTTATCTCAGTCTGCAGTCTCACTGGATCTGACAGGACTATAGAGGGAGAGACTGTGAGACAAATTACAGTCTAACCATGTAGTACATACTTTATACATTACAGGCACTTTTATTCTATAGGCTCTCTTAAGGGAAGGCCTTTCCATCAGCTTCAAATGCAGGCAGCATGTACAGGGAGAGAATCACAGCCAAGCAGGGGCAAGCACCATCGACAGTACACGGGCGAACACGGAGCACAACCAGGTAAACTACACAGGCTTACAATGCAGGACATTCGACACACCATCTACATCACGGGTACAAGCAGGAAGTGTGTTAGCTGCTCAGGTGTGTTAGGGCTGATGGTTAAAAGCTGCAGAACCTCAGGGCACAGCTCAGTGCGAGACACGGTACTGGCAATTAAGTCTACGTCAGAAATCATTTCAGAAAGATAGGGAAAAAAAAAAGATAATCTAGCTGCGGGGTATAGAATATCGTTGAGATAATTTCATCCGAGGGATTTGTGGGGAGCGATAAGAATCTGATTACGCGGGGTGTTAGCTGCTAGCCTGCTTTGTCTCAGCGCTCGCAGCTTAAGTTAACTGGCTTATGCCTTTCACTTCCCTGAGCTGGGTATCCTTTGGGAGACTGACACAGCACAGACAGACAGGTACGGCATGCAGAGAGAGGTGGGACTGCTTTACCGGCTCTGGAGGTGGCCTATAGCCCCTGAACTACATCCACAGAGAGAGCAGCGAGAAGCAAAGGAAGCAACAAGTAGTTCAAACTATGGTCTACACACTTTTCCACATTTCATGGTCTACTGTGACCTACAGCTATCCACATCTCAGGGTCTACCATAGCCTGCAACAATTCACTAGTGATGGCTAAAATGAGGTTTCAATAGCCCCATGAACCAGCATGGAGTTCAACTCTACTGTCAATTATTGACCTGTCACTGTTTTCATTGGTCCAAATAATTGAGTCAGTGATGCTATATGGTAGCTCCTCCCACTTTTGGTTCAATGAAACCTTATTTCCCCATCACTATCTTTCTACCATATATAAAACCACTTAGCAGAAAAAAATATCTGGCTGCAAAAGCAATTTGTTTAGAGAGAAGCTCACCCATGTTGCAGTTTGAAGCTTGGTCAAACCCATCACAATTAAAAAAATATTACAACTCACTATTTCTTAAAAGTGGGTGCTTTAACAGCCAGGCAATTAAAAGTGCTTCAGAAATCCTGAAGCAGAAACCAAAAACCATCCCCCCTTTTTTTCCCCAAAGAGGTCAGTCAGATGGTCATCCAAGGGCTTGCCATTCAAGGAAACAAACCATGACCTATGACTATTTACCTTCCAGAGTGTACCCTCACCACTTCTACCATAGTGATCACAGTCCTTTATATGGAAGAGCTCAAACCAAAGGGACTGTCCTCTGGAAAGAATCATATCTATGCATGTGCTACAGAGCTTACACAGTTGTGACAGCAAAAGACTGCAAGCAGTGTTTCAGATTGGATATGCCCCACACTGCAGTACAGAGTGTCTGCTGTTGAATGCTGAATTTTGCCATTTTGTGAAAGAAACATATCTAAAAATTTAATACTCAACAGAAAATCTCCTCTGGGAAAAGCTACAAAGAAGCATTTACAGATTATTTATGTCACAATTCATAAGTGTTGAATTGAAGTGTTTGGCGTACTGTTTTATGTAACTATAACTGTTCACAGCCAATGCATATGGACAAACTCTTAAATCAAATCAACAAACACACTGTTCTATAACACCAGAGGTGACCCACTAAGTGATTTGTTTATACTACTTGACAGTATGCCTTTATGGATCTATGCATCTACACTTAAGTATTGTAAAAGCCCATAAAATGTAAAATGCATTTGTTTAACATTACGGTTAACTGGATTACAGTTAAATCAAGCGACAATGAAACCGCTCACATAAAATTTAAAAAAATTTCCATGAGCATACAACATCAACACAAACCACAGAGAGTAGAGAACCCTGTATGGATATTTCTTTTCAAAACTTTGGCATTTAAGATTAAATTTAGATTCGAATAAAGATACAGGTTAAGATTAGGTTAGAACCTTTGTTAAAAGCAGTGATTTAGCCAGCAGCAGACAAGATTGGCAGATTTCCGAAGGTTGAAAAGTATTACAAAAATAAAGTCATACCTTTTGAGTGGCCTGGGTTGCAAGTTTTGCGGTCTGTATGACGAAGAGAAAAAAAGACATTTTGTTAAGAAAATAAACTGGTTGTGTAGCATTATAGGCTGAGAGAGTGTTCTTGCCGTTTTTTTTTCCACATTAATTATTCTGGACCTCGGGGCACAGTGGGAGTCGTGTGATGCTGGGCAAGGCTTGTGTTGGAGGAAGATCTGACTGGGTATTTTAAAGAAAACAGAACGATATCTGTAAAAATACTAAATATTTAAATAGTCAACACAGCAAGTCCTATTTTATTTACCACAAAGTGGCTGCAATTCCCTCAAGAAGACCCTTAAAATAAACTCCAGAAATACTCGCAGTATTGTGTGATGCAGGACTAGGACGAGACAGCTGCTTGAAACGGTCTGTTTGGTAATCACTGAATGTATGCTTCAATATTGTAATTTAATGCTGTGAGAAATGTATAGTTCCCTGCCTTGGTTTCCTACTATTTATGGATGGTGAATCTGAGTTAGTGCATATTTCGAAGTTCACCATTTTTCTCATTTTTCCATTATTAATACACTTGCCTTTATTTGCCTTCCCCTGCTATGGGTTAGTTTCACCGTGACATCAGACACACAAAGACAGACTGTGCTTCTGTAACAAAACTGAACTTTGCTTTTTAATGAGAAAGGCACGGTTTCGTTCAGCACGCTGACCCCTCGAGTTTAATTATGCTTGTTTTCGGCGCTAACCTGCAACTCGGATAACTCTGGGGACAATGAAAGATAGCGTCTCGGAAATGAATGTGTGGAGCTTGCGAGAGGAATCGGCCACTCGTCAGTCACTTTCATTCCCCTGACGCTGTTAGCATTGCCTAGCTCGATACATTCAGTTCATAAAAACTCTGTCCCAGGTTGAAATATAGGCAGTGATTTATATTTCAAATAAATCGTAGTCATATTCATTCATTATATGCCAATATGAAGATGATCATACTAACTAAAAAAAACATGCTTGTCACTGTAAGTTTTAGGGGCAGCAATGTTAATGTTTTTTGTTTAAAAGGGAAAAAAAATTAAGGCGTGGGTGCTGAGAGTTAAATATTAGCACAATAAAGACTGAATTTTGTGCCATCCATGCAGCAATTGAACATGCATACATATCTAGACAAAGAACATTCATTTCAGGTAAGCAATTAGGCAACGAGCCACAAGCTCTTCTCTCTACAAACATTGCAGATGCCAGCTGGGAAAAGGGCAAGGGAAAAGGTGGTGGTAGCAAATTTATCAGCAAATTGCCTAGCAACAAAATTTGCCTGTAAAGCGTTTTGGAAATAATTACTGAGATTTGTGGTATTAAAAAATGTGATAGCGAAAGCCCTTGAGCCCTGGAATTGCAGAGCCTAGAATTTCCACAGAGGGAAAATATTCAAAAATTGTTGGGAGACCTGAGCCTAGCACTATGAGTGTGTAAGCCATTGGTCAGAGTCTTACCATTCTTTACCTATGATTGGTCAGAAGTTCAAACATGTGACCTACTTAATCATTCAACCCTGCCCCCATGGGCCCCACCTCATCTTATCCGTTAAGTCATCTGTCAAACATACACATACATATTGCTGTGCATCTCTGTCATAAGTGAACTTCTGTAACTAAATCATCACTTGCCAACTCATTGGTTTGTTTAACTTGAAATCAGGCAAGTGTTGCTGAATCTCAGACAGTGTACGATAGCCTTACTAGCTTAAACCGATGGTTATAATAGGCTGTGGTTCTGCAAAGATATAACCATTAAAATTACGTATATGTTTCTGCTCTCCAGCAATAAGGTTATATACTGACCAAATATGAAAACCATAGGACGAGGTAAATATTGTTGAGGGTCTCAAAACATTGCACTGGGATGGAAAGTCATATTTTGCCATATCAGGACATAACATCCTTATGATACTAAATACAGTTGTCAAGTCACATAGTGAAGCAAGAGCAGGGTTATATCCACATTGGTAAAGAGGTACAAGAATACTGCTCACATTGTCTTTAGCCACCGATGCAAACTTGCTGGCTCCAACCGTGAAACTGCTCCAGCCCTGAAAATACAAAGCTGTGATGAGATGGAGAACAGCTTGCAAAGCACCTGTTTCTAATTTTCAACCAAATAAATATTTACATTTATATCTGGCTATTTTAAAAATGATGCACGGTGCTTATTTTATAAGGCCCGTTTTCATATTTGCCAAAAATAATTACAATTTTTAAGAATTAGAAAACGATGTGCAAATTGACATTTTATAAACTGTATTCAGCTGAGTGTTCTTCACTGTATGTCATGTATTTTAGCTTTAACCTTACCGAGTAAATAGAGGACATAGCGTTGTTCAGGAAGTCGTCTTCCTTCTTCTGAGGGGTGACTGTGTTCCCAAAGCCGACATAGCGGTTCTCCTGACTGCTGTAGCCACCTCCACTGCGGGGCAAGTAACATAATCTATTATCCATTGACAATGCGATGCTTAACACTGTGGACTCTGCCTTCCAGTAAAACAGCTAACATCAACTTTCCACTAACACTGAGAGCTTGTAAATAATGGCCAAAATAATAAAGCGTACAGAACCATTAACTACACAAACTATACACTCATAATGACAGAATAGTTACAAATCAACTGACCATTCGCAAAAAAGAACAGTCTAGGGAAGAAGAAGAGGCCTCCTAAAAATGCCAGGAATTTGGATATCTTAGACCATCGCAAAAAATATCCTTCTAATATCACAGAATTCAAGGTTAAGAAAAAAACCCAAGTATTACTTTCGATTTTTCAGTGGAGCGCCTGGCCCCAGGGAAAAGCAGTGCAGGAGCTAGGAGCTGTACATTTCCTTGAGTGCTCTCTGCTCATCTATTTCCTTCTTCACAATCCCCTAATTCCCCCCACTGCCAATACCTAAAACACTTTCTCCTTTCAAGACAAGAAAAATGCATCACCAAAAAAAGCACAAAAATCTCTGCCACAGGTGGAAGGGAAACCATGCAGAGTAGACACCTTGAACTCCAGCTCAAGAGACTCGGTGTCTGGTCGGCTGTCTGCAGTACAAAAGCCAGTAGTCTAGTGGCTAAGATACATGACTGGGACCCCTGAGGTTGGTGGTTCAAGCCCCATTCTAGCCACAGCAAGAACACCATAGCTGTTGGGACCTTGAGCAAGGCCCTTAACCCCACATTGCTCTGAGGGGGGACTGGCCCTTGGTTAGTTATAAACTGTAAGCCGCTTCGGATAAAAACGCCAGCTGAATGGCTGCAATGTAACTTTTCTGGCTCAGCTGCTTGCCAACTGATTGGTGCCTTCAGACTTGTGTAGTGCAGAGCCCATGTCCCCATACCCAAACTATGTGCACACTGGAGGGAAAAGTGTACAGCATTGGGACCTTTGTGTGAACTACTGATTAAAACGTTGATGTACCATCAGGTTTTCCGCTGTAGGACTGAACCGCTCCATCTAGGCAATGGTAGGAGAGCAAAGTGCTGCAGCAACACCCACAGAAAGCTCTGATTTGGATATACGCCAATTATTTCAGATTGTGCACGAACAAGTAAACTGTTTGAAGAGAATGTTTTTATTACCCGAATATGCCGATCAAAACGCAAATTTGGATGTAAGTTATAAGTAATTGTAACAATTGAGGTAATTGACAGTTTTCGATTGTATTTGGATGACTGGAGATGTTTGAATGAAAATTTGAAAAAGATTTCAGCGTCTGCTCATCACTTTCGGTTCCTACGGTTATGGAAAAAGGTCACAATTTTTCATCGCTTTAATAAAAGGGTTTCATTTCACTCTAAGATTTGCGGATATTCTAACTACCCAGTACAGTAATTCTGCCGGTGAAATTACGTTATCGTAGCAGGATAGTTGAGATGGACAAACAAGACTAGCACGTAAATCTTTTATCAAACAGAATGTCACAGCATTCCGTTGCTGCTTTCAAAATGAGTCGTGCTTCCCTGATTCGTGACAAAATCATGATTCATCAAACGTAGTAACTGACTTTTGTTTAGTAGTACTAGGTTTTCCAGTATTTTACCACACCTGAGTAGGTGGTGGTTAGGCTAAGATTTATTACCTTGACAAGTAAGACTACCTGAACAATAAACAAATGATAGACGCTCGTTCACTATAATCAATTTTAAGACTTGCCAAGCATGAGCCAAAAAGAGCAAGGAAAACCAGTTATGTTAATCCCTGGTGAGATTCTCAATTACGTTTTCTCTTTATTTAATGATTTGATGGCTCCAGTTCACGCATAAGAAAACCACCCACCTGCGTGGTACAAAATCTGCCATCAAATTATATCACACCAGAGCGCTCACTTGTGTCTATAACAGAAGTCAGTGCCAGCTTTGACTTCTTAGTTCTGACGATGAGCAGCGTACGGGAAAGATGCCTCTTGGATGCTCTGGTGCCAACTGTGCAAATGCCAAGTGCTTGGCAAACATTTGAGGCTCCGTTGTAGCACATTTCATGAACTCTCCCACATGATAAAGCAGTCATTAGAACGGTTACCTTTAAATACCTCTTCCTTTTGAGCAGCCTGTTCTTACATTATGCAAGTTAATGACCACTTGAGCACACAGTTGAATTTGATATTTCACGCTGAGCGATAATGAGAATACAATCCACAGTCTTCTCTTCCAAAGATAAACAGATTCGTGTTTATTGTGGATGACTGTATAGAGCAATCCATATTCACAATGGCAGAACCAAAAATGGTGCAATTATCAGCTCCATTAAGACCTTATATCAAAAATGTTTGCTGTTATGCGAGAACAAAATGTGGCCTGTATCCGAGACCAGTGACTCACACCAAACACGTTCATAGAAGTTAAGCTGCTGGCGCTTGGCCTGCAGTATGGAGGACAGCACTGAGTGACAGCACTCACCTTTGGTAGGAGTTGACATCGTCACTCAACCAGTCTTCAAAAGCTTTGTCTGAGGAGTGTCCAGAACTCTGCCCAGGACCAGCAGAGCTGCTAAAAAGGGCAAAATTTACAATTAAATGACTGCAAATGCATTACGGACCATAGGTATAAGTCAATACCACGATCGGACAGCAGAGCAGCATGATGGTTAGGGAGCTTGCAACCCTAAGGTGACACGTTCAGTTCTCATAAGGGGCACTGCTGTTGCATCCTTAAGCAAGGTGCTTAACCTGATTTGCTTCAGTATCCAGCTGAGTACATGGATAGTGTATAGAAAGGTAAACCGTGTATGTTGCTCTGGACAAGAGCATCTGCTATGCGCTCAAATGTGATGTGAAATCCACAGATGGAAACATGAAAGGCACATAACAGCTTACCTGTCATAATGATGGGATAAGAAAACTACGAGTACCAAGATATGGGAAGAACATGTACAAGGAAAAAATGATACCCTGAAGAAGGTGAAGTCAATGCAAGAGTGTGCAATTCAAAGAAAGAACATCTTTGCTTCTACGGTATCTTTGCACCACAATACCACCATTACGCACTGACCAACACATGGAAATGAATACTCAGGGAAAGTTTCAACACTTTCTTGTCTCATCTCCTCCACTTGTCTCCTACCCCGGAAGTACGTGAAGGAAAGGAGGGGAGGAAATGGGGAGATGAAACGAAAATTGGAACAATTTATCCGATTAGCTCGTTATCAAAGTTGACCTGAGCTGTTGATAAAGTCGTGTAACTTCGACTGATTCCGAAGATACCTAAGCCAATCAAAATATTCAGTGGGATGGTCTTTTAATCTCATGGGTTGTGAGCACAATGATGTAACCCAGAAATGTGAAAGGACTTCCACGGTAGGATGCATCAATGTATCCTTCATTTGGAGGAGACGAGGAGGCAAAATCTCGTCTCCTACCCTTTAGGAACAGTGGAGGGAGGCAGGATGCATAGATAAGTTTCCAGGGCACGGAGGAGAGGAGGAGACGAGCGGAGGAGACGAAATTTGAGTATTGGAACTAGAGCTGCACGATATTGGGATAAAACTGATATCACAATATTTTTTTTTTTGCAATACATATTATTTTATAAAAAAAAAAATACAGGAATTTTCACCAGATGACTCAAATATCTCTATTTGGAGAGAATTAATCATTTTAGAATGATTGAGGTGATTTTTTAAGGGAAGTGCATCTGCATAGAAAATAAAAATAATAATTTTAAAAAAAGCTGAAAAAATTACTTTTTACTCTTAAGTCTGCAAAGGCATCAGGAAATAGTTTCTATTGCTTTGGATGGCATTCAGATCTGGCTTAGCACTCGTCATACAGAGCTTTATGGTGTCGATTTAAACGATCAAATAAATTAGTCGTGTTGCCTCGTGTGCTGAAACGATATATCGTGCAGCTCTAATTGGAATGCACCCTTAATAATCCCCGGATGGTAATTAAGGAAAACTGGGGAGGGTTTGTACCGGTGGGTAGAGGAAAGGCCGGTCTTGGGTTGAGGAGGAGTCCAGTCCTTGGCAGAAGACGTCTCAATGGACCACTCTTTCCCCTCGGCCAAGGTCGCAACCTACGACATTCACATTAATCAGCATTAATGCAGAGCTACCGTATCATAAAGACTCACGCTAAAAATCAACCATCTTGAGCAGGCACCAGGACACAGCATATCCCAAAAGGCAGAAGAGAGAAGGTGCGCTCGCCTTGTCTCTGAAGAGAGCCGCTGCTTTGCTGTTGTACTTCTCCTGCATGGTCCAGCACGGGTCGTAATCGTCCTGGATCTCCAGGAACAGCCGAAACTTGCCATTCCCACCCGCCTTCATCTTCTCCAGCTCAATGTCCTTCCACTTGTCCATGGTGACAGATCGCACAAAGCTGCCAAAACAACATCATACGTTACCCACCGCTATCATTCTACGGTTAGAAGACTTGGAAGGATCCAATAAACAGGTGGTTCCCAAACTGTCAAAGACCTGAACCTACTTAAGAAAATGTACTTTTGTGACTAAGCCCTTGTTAAAAGTTATGTGACTATTTAAACATGTAACAAGCACTTGTAATTACTGCAGGGTTACACCTGACCAGTGAAAGGTGTATGATATACAGTATTCCTTTTCTATTCATTTTTATCGTACGACCAATTACAATCTCTCTCACAACCAACAACATGGACGACTGCCCTAGAAATGATAACTGCCATTTCTGTAAAGCATTAAACAAAAACTGAATTCTTTTTATATTAGTTAATAATTTACCACCTTTAAGTCAAACAACAGTTATGTCAAATTTGAACTTAATATTTACTTTTTTTTAGTTTTCTGGGAGAAATGTGTACTTCCTTGAAGGCCAACTCTGGTGTCTCTTAACTATATGCAGTGTCCTTACTCTGTAGCGCAAGTAGAGCAGAGGTTTAAGTTTCTTACCTTAAGTGTACCCCCAAACCTCGGTGCTTTCCAGAACATTCCAGGCATATCCAGATCCCATAGGTAACACTCACCCACTGAGGGTTAAACGCTCCACACTCAAAGCAAGTCTACAAAGCCACAAGACAAGGACTTCAATTAAGAGGTGGACAAATAATTTAATCCACCATTAAAAGAGCGTTTTAAACAAACAAAAAAAGTTGTTATTACTCTAACTCCATAGAAATGATGCTGTGAAAGATACTCACATTGTTTTCATCCTGTGTTCTCACCTCCTTCAGAACTCTTCTGGTGCGTGGACTAGCCATTTTACCTGTAATTAATTAATAACAGAAAGTACAACTTTAACAGCTACACAAGCTAACTGCCTCAGAAGACACATGTCAAACAGCAAGACGACTAGCTGCCAGCTTGCCCCTGAACATAACCGCTACATAAAAAGCTACTAAACCACACTTATATCGTGGATAAACCATCAGCAGAAGTGCAATGTGTAGCCAACAAGTCTTTCTGAGGTAGCTTAGAGAGGAGTAGAGAGTTGGCAGCATCCTCCGCCCGATTTATCGCGCTCACCCCGGCTAATGTTGCTAACACTGGCTGGTCAGCTACCTAGACTCAGACAACCCGGTAACGTTAACTGTGTTGACACGTCGAAGGCTATGAGTCAACATGGGAAGCTGACAGTCGGCTAGCAGGGTTGCTGGCGTAACGTTACAGAAGACAATCAATGTTAGCCGGTTAAGCTACTGTATAAGTAAACAGGTAGGCAGTTATGCTAATATTATCAGTATATCGCTAAACGATCAGCTAGTCATTCCATACATACTGTTGCAACTCAGCTGGCCTAACGACAGCTCCCTGATTAGCAAGCTATCACTAGCTACCGACCTAGCATACCATTGTATATATTAACACAACAGGCTGTCAAGCTTGCTAGCTGAACATAACAAGTAATAGCTAAGAAAATCATGTAACTAGATAGACACTATTTGAGCTAGTTAGCAGAACCGGTTGAAAATCATCCAGTGATATGACTAGCTATCTAACTGCTAGCTAGCAGGCTAGATCAAGGAAAATGCACAACTAATGTCTTACCTGGTAATATGTGAATGCCGGATGCCTTATCTCAGTTAATGACAAAAGTATTTATTTACACAAAGCTTGATAACAAGATAGATATATTCAAAAGTATATTTTAAAGGCCTCCATAGACGTACAATTCTAGCAGTATCTTCTATCAAACAGTAGCCATGTTGATGCTTTGCAGATTGTAGACTGTCTACGTTGCACAGTGGTACCGCAATGCATCGTGGGTTCTTGCAACCAAATGTCACCGTCATCTTATCACGTGACCGAATATGGTTTTTGCTCTCTGGGAATTGATTACACACGTAGGTGGCAAACCCCCTTCCTTCATGTGGGTTTTGTGTGACACTTTTACCGAACTGCAAATAATTTGTATACGACCAAAAGGCATTTTCTAAACTAAAGCACGTTTAGTACCTAAAATACACAGCTGCTGAAAGTCTGTCGAAGACAACTGAGGTAAAGACAATTAAAAACCAAGACCACCTGCTGGCATGATGTTTTGGTTAAGAAGTGTGTCTGTATGTTCCTCATCCTGGATGGAAGCACCTCTAGAGGCAAGAAGAGGATTTTAACATTCAGCAACAGAAGAATAAGCAATTAGCTCATTTATCAGGTGTGGTCACAGGATACAAGAAAATGCATTAAAAATGGGTTGGAATCATTGTGCATATGTGTGTATGTGTGAAAATGTGAAATTACAACATTGTGAAAATGTTTTAATGGAGGTACATGCCTACATTTTAGGATTATAAGGTATGTTCCTGAATAATGTTTTTTGCAGCAATAACATTGTGTGTGCTGAGTTTCTGCACTTTCAGCTACTTGTTACATTTAACCCCAAGAACTGTTACAACTATTCCTGTGTGGCATAGAATGTAACATTTCACTTCTTGTATTTGAGATTCATTTTCACAATCTATATTAGCATTGGAGGTATGAGGATAATTTCATTTTGATGCATACAGATGTGGGTACTTTGTATGAAAATTTGAAAGGTCTAGCACAAATGCGAGCAGAGTAATGGATGCAAAAGTAAAAATTATTACAATCATCCCTACATATGGATATACACAGCTATTTACAGCCATCAGCACATACATTAAAAAGAACTAAATACATTAAAAGTGTAACGCCCCAAATTGTTATTTTTTTCTGTCCACGAGGTGGCACTACATGACAAAAATATATATTTCTGTACAGACACTGCAGGCTACTGCACAATAAACGGCTCAGTGCAATTGATGAGTGCCGCCTAAACTAGTAACTTGAAGATATCTATATGTGGTGATCATGTATACAAGAATACACCAGTGAATTGACTGAAACATTCCGTGTGTAATTGTTTCAGTGAACTTTCGTTTGTCCTGCTTTGGCATGGCTATTCTTTAAACTGTGTTAATTTTTTATTAGTCATGTAGGCTATCTTTATATTCAGGGTGAAAACGTACATATGTATCATAAAATCTACATATTTATTTGATGTAGACGCTGTTAATGTTTGAGGAAAAATACCAGGGATTCAACTTTCAGCAGGCACGCACCTTAAGTTGACTTCCTTTTTATGTGGAAAGGGGATATTTTATCCTGAATTTACGTTTAAAATGGCCAGTTCTGAAACACTTGTTGTCTGACGCAAAAAAAAGTCAAGCACTAGAACTTTCATTGCGGTTCTGTAATCCTTAGTTTTTTTAATACTTATTTTCAAAATAATGACATGTATTATTTAATGTGGTGAATTGATTGCGGCCTGGTAAATACGTCGTTTTAAAACAAGTTAAGGAGTGTAGAACGCAACTCGCAGGCAAAATCAGCGTCGGTTTTTATCAGCTATATATTCTCTTTATTTTTACTCAGGAAATAAATCTGAGGATCTGGCTTTGTCTTCAAATCTGTCCCCCATTTCTTAACTTGAATCAAACATTTTATTGGGTAAATATTAAATCGCCACAACAAATCACAAATATGGCTAAACGTGCAGATTAAAATGATTTATTTACCTCATACGTTTTACTTATGCTCAATTTATATTTGGTTCAACAACATGATTAAGTAATAATCTCAGATAAAGCACATTTCTTTCCTGGGTTCAGAGCAGTTGAAGGATACATGTGATTATTCCTCTAAAGCATAAGCTCAAGACTTTCTTACTGTGTTGTTGCTGGAAGGGTATTATCCCTCTCTCTCTATGGAAACCAACCGATTTGGTTATTAAAAACCCCCTTCTATTAATAGATTTAATAATAACCATAACAACAAAGTTACAGAAAATTCTCCTTTGAAAAAATAAAACACGTTTGTATTTTCAGTATGAACAAAAAAATACGCTGGCTTGTGGAAACACCGCTGCGCACAATTAGAAAGGCCAAAGTACAGACTTCCCAGGAAGGGGGCTGTTAGTGTGTCTGTGTGTGCGCGCGCACGCTCTCTGTCCCAGTGCTCAGAGGGGGATTATCCGACAGGAGAGGATATAAAGGAAGGAGAATGCGTTTCAGCACTATTAGTCAGTTGTATAGAGAGCTTTCAGAATGATGAAGCAATCCACCAGCTTGAGGGTTCGGCTGCCGGCGCTGGTGCTGGGGCTGGAGGTCGTTATGCTGGCCCTCTATGCCGCCTTTGTCACTTATGATGACAACGGTGATGCAAAGCTGCAAAACAACCAGACCAAGCCGATGGAGAATTCCCTCTACAGGGACTACCCCTTCTTTGCCGATGTGCAGGTGATGATTTTCCTGGGATTCGGATGCCTGCTGGCGTTCTTGAGGCTGTATGGGTTCAGTGGGATGGTCTTCAACTTCCTGACAGCCACATTCGCCATCCAGTGGGCCATTCTGGTGCAGGGATACTTCCAGTTCTACTCTGACGGTAAGATCCGCTTGGGGGTGATCAACCTGCTGAACGCGGAGTTTGCTTGCGCGGTGGTGCTGATCTCCTTCGGCGCGGTGCTGGGAAAGACCAGCCCGGTGCAGCTGCTGGTCATGGCGCTGCTGGAGGTGCCAGTGTTCTCCGTTACGGAGTGGGCGGTGCTCAAGTACATCAGGATCAACGACGCGGGGGGCTCCATCCTCATCCACCTCTTTGCCTGCTACTTCGGGCTGGCCGTCACCTTTGTCCTGTTCCGGCCGAGTCTCAATGACGGTCACGCCAAGGAGGTGACATGCTACCAGTCGGACATCCTGTCCGTGATGGGCACCCTGTTCCTGTGGGTGTTTGGCCTTCCTTTAACTCTGCGCTGACCTTGAAGGGGGATGACCAGCACCGGGCCGTCCTTCACACCTTCATCGGCCTCAGCTCCTCCACCCTCACCGCCTTCGCCCTCTCCGCTATGCTCAACAAGAGGGGCAAACTGACCATGGCCGACATCCAGAACGTCACGCTGGCCGGCGGCGTGACCGTGGGGGCGTCGGTGGACATGATGATCTCACCAGCAGCTGCATACTCGCTGGGGGTCATCGGCTGCACCGCCTGCATGCTGGGCTATAAGTACCTCACCCCTTTCCTGGCTCGTCGCTTCCGGATCCAGGACCAGTGCGGTATCCACAACCTGCACGGCCTGACAGGTCTCATCTCCAGCCTGGCTGGGATCTGCGCCATTCTATTGGCGACCGAGGAGACCTACGGCCCCAGCCTCTACCAGACTTTCACCCACCGCGCTCCCGTGGAAGGGGACCCCAAGCTCCTAGAGCTCCAGCAGCTGATTCCCGGGCTCAAACCCGGCCTGGGCCGGACCGCCCAAGAGCAGGCCCTCTATCAGGTGGCGGCCATTTTCTCACTATCTTCTTGGCCATCGTGGGTGGCATCTTCACGGGGTTCGTGATGAAGCTGCCCTACCTGGCCTCTCCCTCTGATGAGTACTGCTTCGACGACGAGCTTTTCTTTGACGTGCCGTCCGACTTTGACAATATGGGGGTCCCCAAAGCTCCCATTAGCCCGGAGGACACAAAGGTTTGAGCTTCCATGCACTCAAAATGAAGTCTGTCAAAGTGCTGCTAATGCGAAGGACGATGTCTGCAAAATGCCTTAAGTAACACACCTTCCTGTCCTCTGTACAGGAGTCTCTGGGTCCATCATGTGACAGCAGTTATTCTGGGGTGTAATAATAATAATAATACTGATAATCCTCTAAATTCTTTAATTTGTTGATTAAATTCTTCAATATACAAAACGACTTGCAGTTAAGATCCTGTGGCAGGAGTAACATAAAGCTTTGTCCAAAAAGATCAGTTGAAACACTCAGGCGTACCACAGTGATGCACACACGCTTTGTGCAATGAAAATACACAAAGCGTACAGGACAATTTCATCAATCACATTCAACCCTGTACTGTGGAGCAGCGATGAATGTAACCACTAATTAGAAAGTAGGACAGCATATATCTTTTTGTGTGTAAAAACTGAAAAATTGGGGGTGAAGCTTGAGAGACACAGATAGTGTTTGAAAGTCCAAAGTCTCGCACTTCCCCCTTCATTTTCACAGATGAACTCGTAGTCCTGCCAAGATTCCGTTTTGGAAGGGATTTCACAAAGACATATATTAATTATTGTTTGAAAAATCATGCATCTTCATTGCTTAGAAATGGGTCTATATTCCCTACTGTTGAATCAGGTGAAAAGACTCTGTCCTCAGTTTTGCTTTGTCATGCAGCAGGGACATGAGAACCAAACTGACGATAATATTGTTTATCTTGGTACTGTTTTGCACTGTTTGATTTCCCTGCAACATGCTGTATTTCAGATGTCATTTTTTTTTTACTAAAACGTTTTTATTTTTAATCTTTGTCGAGTCAACCCACTTTATGCCCTGAAAATAACTTTGTTTGCACTTTTCTGATATTCTGTTATCAGTTATGAAATTCAAAGAATTATAAGATAGTATTTTTTTTAAAAATGTACAGGATCTTTGCAATTTCATGGAATTGCACAAGTAACTTAGATATTTTTTGTACTGTAGAGGACAGAAATATTGACAACTGTAAAATATATCTGAAACAAAGGGAGATTATTTCAATTGTTCTGCTTTGTACAATTCCTTCAATATGTGAGGTTCCACTACTTCAACTCATGCTAAAATTCATATCTTCTTTGATAGCATCTACATATAAAGGGTAACTCCACTGAAAAAAATTCAAAATTGAACTCAAAATACCGGTAATGCTAAACTGATGCTGTTTATCATTAATGATGACGTTTCATGAACTCTATAAGAGTGGAACAACAATTAAATGTCTTTTAACAAAACCTATTCTGCTCTCCACATAAAACAAGATGGCCCTCATTTATTTAATGAGTCTTATGGTCAACTAAACATACACTCACTGGCCATGTTTCTACATATCCTTGAAATAGAACACACATTCATACTCTGCAATCTCCTTACGACAAGTCTGACGTATGTTTCATGAAATGGTCTTTCTTAGCCACTTCGAGACTAAGTACCTTCGCCTGGTACTTATGTCAAATCTGATGGTTGCACCCACAATGGTAATTTGCATATATAAGTTAGGCCTCGCCCCTGCTAAGGACCCAAAATGGAGTCTTTCTAAGATACAAAAAAGGGAAATTATGTGATTCTGGAAGTAAGACTGACAGAAATCACACTGGATGGCTGCAATTATCTCTTCGCTGGCCTCTGTGTTTTTCCCATTCGGCCTCTTCAACCCAGGCTTTGCCTTTGGGGCAGAAACAGGAACTGAACCCTCTTACCTGCTATCTGTTACGGAGTCTCCCCCACAAGATCACAGCGTTCTGCGTCCTCAGGTCTCCTGGCCCTCCTCCTCCTGAAAGAGCCCCTGGTTTTGGTCATGTCTCTCTTTTCCTCTGGCTGCCCCCCGTTATAATAAGGACAGCAGCAGCTCTTCCAATCCGCCACCGCAAACTGAAAACACATCTGTTTAGACTGCATATCGACCCCGTCTAACCCAACACTCTGAGCAACTATTTTCATCTACCTCTCTCTATAATTAAAACTAATGTACCTCTACTTCTTCTGGCACCTTTTAGAGCACTTAAAGTTTTCTGTAGGTAGTTGTGATAACTACAATGGCCAGCTGTGGCTCTGACAGCTTGGTATTGTCTGTGCTTGTTGTCCCAGCCTATTGTACCCACTTTTATAAGTCAGTCTGGATAAGAGTGCTACAAGCCTGAATGCAAATTTAAATGTAAATTTACATGTAAATCAGCCTTATTAAAACACCTGGAGAAACTCACCTGTATCTACAGGTGAGCCACATCACAATTCTGTAACATAATAAACCAAACATTTAAGCACAATAGAAGAACAGGATTTTGGTATCCTTTTGAAAATAACAGCCTGTTCTCCCAAATGGCCAATGAGAATACAGCCAAAAAACTACCCCCCATTGTACGGTCACCTGTCACCAGGACTGATTCAGTGACCTTTTAAAGAGGCCAGATACTAGAGTATGTGTAGTTAAACTTGTACAATGGGAACATACCTTATCTTTATGAAAGAAACATGAGATACATAAAAACAAGATCATGCTTTTTAACAGATATATTTCAAAGAAACATATTGACTTCCCTGATTGTGAAAGACTCATACGCCTCAGCTGGGGAAGCAGAGTATGGGAAAAATAATCAAATCGAGAGGCCAAAATGCTCACGTCCCAAAATGTATTAAGACCACTCAGCCTACAAGCCTCAAACAGCAATGGTGAGTCAGGAATATTGAAGTGGCCCTGTATCAGAAACTGTAACAATTTTGCAATGGTTTTATTTATTTAAGTATGTCCCTGTGTGTTGCCTTAAGTGTGTATAGATAACATGCACTACAAGTTGAGGCACTGACAAGGCAAATACCATACGGCCGCTGTCTCGATCCATTAAAGCATAGTGCTGATTTACTAAACAGCACCTTCTCCTATCAAACTGCATTATCGTACTTTCAAGTTTTATTATCTTAACAGCAGCTCAATATCTGTCATATCAATCTGTCGCTAATGCTTTCCCAAGGTAATGGTTTCACAGTTTCAACTGGAAAGAACTGGCTTTTGGGTACTATATCTCAAGCGACATCAAGAGACATTACATGCCCTGTCAGCACTGAGACCAGTTATGACTTCATCCATTATTCAAGGACTTATTGTTGGCCATAGGTTTTATTCAGGAGATAACATGCGCACCTTTGTAGAAGGCGTTATATAAACTATACTTAAATCATCCTCTTGGCTTCACTGGCAGAGCTGTGCTGTAAAGAGTGACCTGATAATAGAAATGGATGTGCATTCTTTTAAATCATTGGTAAGCTTTGTCTGTAAGTTTACACTGCCGCTGTGGCATACAAGACCTATGTTATGCCATTGCCTAGGCCAGAGCCTGCCACAGAGTTAGCTGCTGAGGATGTGTTGAGAAATATTGTTGGTAGGGATTGATTATTGTTTTGTTGATTATTGCACAGGGTAGCGAGCTACTTTTTAGCACACATGGACGGGCTAGATAAATGGTAGGCTTGCTAGCTAGGTATTGTTTATCATACCCAACTGCAGGCTAGCTAGGTTGTTCTTTATCATACGCGGAAACATATCCACATTTGTGCTTTTGGTAAATGTGAATTAAGTTCATGTTGGTGTAATCAACGAATGTGAAGCGAAATGATACATAATAGTAAATTGTCCCAGTGCTGTTATACTCGATATCAGCACTCATGAAATGCCTCCTGTCCAATCAAATCACTTGGTCGGAACTAACTCTTGTGTAATGTTCCTCAAGATGGAATGAATTAGTTTTTAGACAAGTGGTACTCAAACTCCAGGGAAACCATGTATCGGCGACTTTGCCTCCAAACACATCTGTAACTCATAAACTGTAGCAGGCTGTCAATTTTTGATACATATTTAACATTTTTGAGACATGATTTACCCTCTTAATCCATAATGGTTGGGTTCAAAATTTATGAAATCAATGGGTTGCGATCAAATTTGTCCCTAACTTTTACTTTGAGTTGAATCGTTGTTCTTGTAGAGGAAAAAAACATGATTGCTCATGATTTTTCATGATTGTTGAGATAGCCAAACCATGTCAGTAAAAAACTGAACGCTTGCATTTAATTGTTGATTGAATCCTGGCAATTTGCCAAAAATAACTACGCATGCCAATAGAAGTATTTAGTTAAATTAAGTGTTTCTTAGTGCTGTTTTAAACACTTAATAAGTGATGTTTGATATCTAAAGTTGGGGGTTCGCAGAGATTGATTTGGATGACAGATTAAGGGTAACAGCGCCGGAGTGAGACAGACCACACCTCAACTGTTATGAATACAATCTTCCTATTTGCCAATGAACGACTCATCTGTTTATTATGTGCCCTTATCTGACCTCATTGATTGCCTATCTGAACTGATGTTATCCAAGACATGGATAATATTATAATATTATTAAGATCGTGATAAGTTTTCAGATGATACTTACAATCAGAACTTTGTTCAACCAGATCTTGGCAAAACAGGATACAACCATCAGTATTTTCTTATCTTGGTCCCTGAGAGAGTGCAGTGCAGCATTCGTAATTTAGTACCTGACTTTTTCCTGGCAGCATCCTGAGTCCTGGTCAGCTGACCGTTCCCTCGCACTTCATTAGACTGATTTGCTGATTTAATGGGAGTCATTAAAGATGGCCCGCCCTCCACCTCCCCATTCGACACTGACACAAAGTGCAGGAGAAAGTGCAACTTCTCCGTCCTCAGCTTGATCACCTTGGCCTACTCCTGTTTTTACTTAAGTGGTTTTTCAGAACAGTTTGAGTCAGCGTACCAAGTTGTCTCTGGTTTTCAAACTTGATTCTTTTGTACTTCTAGTACACCCCTTCAAATGTATTGGATACAATTGACCCGATATTAACCCTTAGGGGCTTGTCTCTACAATGGTATCCTGCTGTACAATCCAGCACTTGGACAACCAGGAATGACCACTAGAGAGCAATGAGACTAACACACTCAACTGGCTTACCCTAATCATTCCCCTGTAAGACTGAGCCAATTGTTGCCTCACCAATGCAAACCTCTGGCCATTGCTGATTAAGGCATGGATAGGACTCAAACCCCTAAAAAATACACATCTTAAACTCAAAGTTAACTATAAATGTTAAATGGATGTCATCGTCAGTATCTAAGAATGGCTCTTATTTGGAAAGTGTAATTGTAACTCTGATTTCAGACAAATGTTAATTTCTAAATTGGAATACTTCACACTAAACCACAATTGGAAAATTTGTAGGCTACTGAGCAACAGGGTATGGCAGTCAGATGTCTACTTTCAATGTTTTATTAATACATCTTAATGGTCTTTTTTGATCTAATATATTTATTGATTTGTCATTCAGCACTGATTACATTCTTATTCACCTTTCAAATAACACATAACACACCCCGACAATGGCTCCTAATGAACTTTACTTAACACTTACACTGCATAGAATATTTGGTCCTGCGTCTTGACAACTATTTCGCAGGAATGGACGTGCTAGGTCTGCTATCCTGTGATTAGCACGACCGGCTCTGAGCAACAATCAGCCCCTTTGTGTGTGTGTGTGTGTGTGTGTGTGTTACTAAGCCTCAGATCAAAGATCTAGCTTTATCCTGTGATCCTGGCAATTACTCAGGGATGATGGGATGGTAACCATGTTCCCAGAGTTTTATGGTTGCTCCTGGCATCTGTATGTCTTGATTCAGGCTTTTATCGTTATGGTCCACCACTCTGGATGCAGGCTTGTAGGCTGTTCCTTTTTGATAAGAGCATGCCCCTGATTTAACCCCAGTCTTCTCCGTCTATCAGTCAATTACTTGATCATCCCTCACAAAAATGCTGGACCAGATGGTGTTTGAGTTGCTGACTTTGTCATAATGGTGGTGGAGGCCTTATCTTGTATGTTGATATCTGATTACCCAAATTACACTCTCTACTTCTAAACCCCTGAATGAAATGTTTCTCAGCTACGCTCCAGCATAGACAAGGATGACACCTTGTCTATGTTCCTTTGGTTCAGGTATACCTTGTCTGACTTCCACACATATTACACAACCCAACAATCAACATTTTTTACATTTTTGAATTGCTACCTATAATTACGTCTTTCTCCATTAGCAAAACCAATCTAAGAAGAAACAGTGTTTAAAAACATAAATACAAATTGCTGTCTTCAGAGGCCACATATTTGTGGACATGCAGAATTTTTTTGTGCACAAAATTTGATGGTTTCATATAGGATTTGAAAGGATGCGTCCATGCTATTTCACACATGCATGAATACATTACATTACACTACATTACATTACATTAGGGGCATTTGTTAGATACTCTTACCCAGAGCGACTTACAAGGCAATAGTAATTAATCAATTAAACAATTAATCCCAGGAAACGATCAAGTTTAAAAATTACATGTAAGGTCTACTTTTAGGGAGAAGATGTTGATTTAATATTTTATTAAAAGCGATGACCATGGTCAAATTCGGTATGCTACAAGATTTGTGGTTCTCTCTTTCTCTCTCTCACACATACATCTCTACCATATTTCTCTTCTCATTACCTTACCTTTAAATTAATTTCCTTGAAAACTTTGCAAGGTAATCAGGTTTTCAGTCTGTCTGTGACCTTTGTGGAAACACAAACATCACGCAGACCACTGCCCCAAGCGTTGGACTTGGGCAACCTGTTCTGTTGTGTGTCTCTATGACAAACACTGAGAGTCCTGTTGAGGTTTAATTATTGATATCATCAGGCAACACAAGGCAATGACACTAAGTCACCCCTATGTGGGAGACCAAGAGCAAACAGCTCAACAGAGTGAAATATACACATTCACATCTGTCCAGCCATTCTCACTTTCCCTTTTCAGATAAGGCCCATTTGTTGTTTGTGAAACACCAAACAATATGTTAATATTTATGAGCCAAAAAGGAGCAGTGTTTCATCCTTGAAATACGGCTTACATGTTATTTTTAACAATTTTCTCTTAGGATATTGGTTAATTTCATGAGGGACCACCTCCAGTTCATTGAGAAATGAAGGGAGGTAGATATTTATTGTATGTTTTTGGACTTTCCATAAAGGTTCAAAAGATGTTTGTATCTGGTCATTAGGGAGGCCATTGATGGTGTTTGACTTCATCCTGGTGTTCATGAAACCACTTGTGAATCTGTTTAACTGTGTGCAACGGGGGCGTTATTGTGTTGGAAAACTCTTCCACCATCGAGTGCAACTGGTAGTTTAAAATGGCTTTGAATTCCTCAGTCATAATTCTACCATGAAGAATAATAGTTTCTTCAATAATGACTCTGTACTTGACCAATTTCATAACAAGGCAACAGTGGAATATAACTGATTTGGAGATGCGTTTCCAACGGGTGGATTTGTTTCCCTGTGAGGGCACTGCTCCCTTAGAGCATGGTACATAACCCAAATTGCTTCAGTAAATATCCAGCTGTATAAATTGATAGTGTGTAGAAATGTAAACCGTGTGTGTTGCACCGGAAATAGCATCTGCTAAATGCTTAAATGTGATTTTAATGACTCATATGAGATTGCTGCTCATGCCCTCACAGATCCACCCCCATATTTAATGGTTGCATTATATTACATTCCAGGCATTTAATGCATGTTCTAATGTAGAGCACAGTTTACATTCTAATGTACACAGTTTATGCTTCTACATGCTACCCATTTATACAGACAGACATTTTCCTTAAGCTGTTTGAAAATATGAAAGGTAAGGTAAACCATAATCTTCAATCCGATTGGCAAAAATATAACAGAACTAAATGTAGCAAAATAATTACATTCAAAATTGCCAAAATACTCCTTTACACTTACTACAAAATGTTTAGGAGAAGGTGATGGCACAATCACCACTTCATGCTGTGCATGAATAATGTACACTTTCCCCCCATAAGATCACAAGGAAGGGTTATAGTTAAGTAACAGTGACACCCTGTGGTGAAATGGTGGTAATGCATTTACCCCACAAACGGTAAGCACACTGCTGCCATCATAATGTGCAAGTACATTATTGTAAATTAACATGTATCACACAAGTGTAATGATCCATGTCTAAAACAATCTGTGATTATGTTATTGATCTATGAGACTGATCTAATATGTAATTAGTTGCTACAATACAAATACTCTGTCTACCACAATGATCACAATTCCACCAAGGATAAAACAAGTCAAAGTTTATTTGAAATTATAAAATAAATCATCTATAAAATATGAAACTATAAACAGAGATATCTTTTCAAGGAAATTAGGACAAACAATTTTTGCATTTTCCTGAGGCCCACCTGGGAATCCCTCATGGATGCATGTGGAAAAACCCCTCTGGTAGAGGTCAAAAATCCCTGCTTCAGAAAACAGAAGTGCTACCCTGTTTTCGTTCCAGCTATGCCCTAAGCATGTCAGATTTCTCTCAACTCTCCTGTAACTGACTGAAGAGTTGTGCTAATTACAATCAAGTGTTTGGTCCATGAGTGGAAAAAATACATGGTAGTACTTCGACCATGTCTGAAGCTTGGATTATCTGTTGGGACAGTTACTTTCAAACTTGCTCCTGCATGCCCACCATATCTGCTAACTTTTGTTACAGCTAGTCTCTTGATTGACTAAGGCTGCTGAAAACATATTTAAGGTGTACTCTGATTTTTTTTTACTTAAACTCTTTGTTTATTTAGCATGTTATAAAAAATGAAATATGATTTCATCTGAATTTTTAAAAGTTCTGGGATTTTTTTAGTCGTTCAATTTGAGAAATTCATCTTTTTTTTTTTTGCCAATCATTCACTTTCTGGCATGCTTCAACAGACAATAAAAGTGTAAATACAAACAATTGTCAACTTGTCACAGTTCATAGGTTGCAAATTATAGACAGATTCAGATCAACCAGAGCATGTACGGTCACATTTCTCTATAGAGGTACTATAGCGACCTCTACTGGTAAAGTAAATAATGCATTCTAGTTAAACAGTTCAATATTGTCCACCCTGTCTTTCCTCTTTCTCCTCCTTTGTGTTTTCTACACAAAAAGAAACGTAATCTTAACATAAAATTTAACCATGTGCTTGGCAATGAATAACCTTCTAAAATATACCAAGTATTAACATAACTACATGCACCTTCAGCTGAAATAATATTCAAAGAAACCACATGGGTAAACATTTTTGGGGAATTAATTTTTTACGCCCTTCATATTTAGATTGACCAAATGGGTTCCTTCACACCTTAAATAAACACTTAATTACATCCAGTTCCATGCAATTTAAATCAGTCATTTCCTGCTATCCTTTTTCTATTTTCCTTATCCAAGCATCTACATGAAAGTTACATTACTGTCTTGAACAAGGACAACAGAACAAGAAAGGCAGAGCTTTATATTTCGGTGGAAATGCTATTACTTAGTAATAAGTGTAATTTTGGATAATTTAGCGCCCTGACTGCAAGTGTAAAAGTTCTCAGGTTTCAGCCCACATTTTCTATATCTGTACGCGCTTTCAAGACATAATACTTGCATGTTTCTGAAGCTCTGTTTTGAGTTTTAAATGAAGAAAATAATAAAACTATTTCAGTTATGATTAGCTATCATTAGCTACAGTGTTTGTTAAGTAGATAGGGTAGTTGGCTAGTTCTTCATAAATTCTACTAAGGATAAGGGAGAACAATCTGTGTAGCTCATGGTATCTTTGGTCTTGACCCAAGTGTTCGTTCAGGTTCGATACATAAGTCATCTGAGTTCTTTACTTACACAGATAAGGCGAACACAAAGAAGTAGCAACACCTACTATTGTTAGCTACCCAGGCTATGATAGGTAGCTAACAGTAGCTAGCTAGCTACAAGTTCAGGAATTTAATTGTCTTTTCTGCTAGCAGATGATAGCGCAAAAAAGGTGGCTGGTCAGCAGATTACGATTTGCTAAATGAAATAATAAGATTTGGGATATATAAACTAATCACTCGTTTCAAGCTTGTGAACGTTCGCAATATCAGGTTCAAAAGAATAGTTAGTATTTCAAAATATGGTTTCTGCTTCTTGTTCAGTGGAAATAATGCCTGCTAAGAGGTGAAAGCTAACCACATTCATCACAGATGTCACATTTCTCATCACATTTTAGCTTAGTAGCTAACTATCGCTACAGACTGGGGCTATGATTATGTGCTCCTAGTTTCTAAATGTCACTGGGAAAGATTCTGTGCCAGATTGTTTTAGCTCTTTCACATTATAAAATTGGGTTAAAACCCTGTGAGAATCTGACCTAAAATGTTCCCAATGTGCTGGGAATGTTTTATGTTAACTTGGATACTGTTCTGCAACTCCTACTGTGGATTGAACTATGATATATGTAAAAAAAATCTTGCACACATCCATTTTATCTAATAATGTAGTCTCATGAAATAAAACCTTGTCATGAGTTCCACTTGCAGTGCGAACACAATAATTTCCTTGTTTGCTATATTTGTGCGAAAGGATGCAATCACTGTATCTCAGACTTGTCTTTGGCTATCAGCGTTTGACGTCATTTCTGGTTAATGTAGTTGGAAAAAAAATTGTGGAAATTTTTTGGGGAAATGTGGTCATGCAAAATAAATGTTGTTGATGTGACTAAACATAGCTGACATAGTTTGGTGAAATGTAGTTGTTGTCATTTGTCCAAATGTGATTGCTGCTGTTTACTTAAATAATGATAGGTGTTGTTTGGCCAAATGTGGTGGGTGTAGTTTGTCATAACATGATTGCGTTTTTTTCTCGGTTGTGGTTGTCTTTGTTCGACTAAAACTGGTTGGTGTTTGACTAAATGGTGTGGCATCATTTTACCAAACCTATTTGGCAAAAATTGTTGGTGTAGTTTAGCTAAACATTGCTGGTGTTGTTTGGCAATACATGATTGGTGCAATTTGTAATGTTGTTTGACTAAACGTGATTGGCATAGTCCTCATTGTTAGCCAGGGCTTTGTTGCGCTGTGAATCCACCGAGGCGTAGAGGTCAGAGTGCAATGAGGCGGAGTCTGCCTCTGCAACAGGCTCCTCCTCTGGCTCCGCCCCCTTCTGTGCCCGTGGCAGGGTCATCACGTCGGAGTACTGTATCTGTGGAGAGCTGCGGCCCGATGCTGGCTTGGGAACCTTCAGCTGTAAGTTGGCGTAGCAGTCCTGCCTCTTATAAGACACCTGTGAAATTACATGCTAACATTAATTTCATGCAACATACATACTCATCCAGAATGGTTTTCACACTTTACAGGTTTTTGTAGGCCATATTATTTACCTGTATAATTGAATGTTTAGAGAAGCAATTCAGGGTAAACCTTGCTCAAAGCCCACCCAGGATTTCAACTTGAAACCCAAACCACTGTACTGCCACCCCCAAAATTTAAGTAACCGTGCGGCTTAGGGCTTTACAACATATGGAGAATGACATTCCATGTATAATTTAATGGATTTCTTTTTTTTTCTCGTTTGGCTGCGTGTTCAAAGCTAGGGGAGGGGATTTTTTGACGGAGAGCAGCATAAACACATTGCAGTGCGCTGTGGTTGCACCTGCCTGAGGGAGAATGCGCTCACTCTGGAGAATGAGGGCAGCGACAGGAAACCAAAGAAAACATCACACAGACAAAATTAACAGGCAGACAGAAAAGCATAAAGTATTCACCAAATTAAGTGCCCACAACAGATGTCATCATTGATGTTGGAAAGTGCTCGATCGCACATTGGCACACAACAGTCTGTGGTAACTTTCACAGAATGAATCGATAAAAGCAGACAGAAGGAACCTTTAAAACCTACCTACCTTTAAAATAGTAATACAAAGATCACTGAGTGAGATGACAACTTTTTCAAAACATTTGAGCTGGAGGGAAAAGCAAGGAGACTCTGGAAACTACTGAACTTCACAGAAGATAACAGAGAAGGAGATGACAGAACAGAGACGGAATAATAGATCGGGAGAAGACTTCTGAAGTTCCATTTACTCTGAACCAAAAATGTCAATCATGGGGGTGACTTAAGGGCGAAATCATTCAGAGATACAGTAGTATTACTCTGGAGAGAGAAACAGCTGCAGGATGTGATGTACTCAGCGCATAATAGACCATGATAAAACATTATAAAGTCAGAGTAAATAGTGCTCCTCAGAAAACATAGAGACAGTGAGGCAGTACTCAAGACTTGGAATCTCAGTATACAAGAAGACTGATTGCTGGAGAAGCTATTGAGGAACCTGAAAAGGAGTAGTCTCAGCCCCAAAGATTGACCTGCACTAACAATCAACAATCTGATTGGTTCAGGGAAGACATAGCTAGTCTTGAAGGTCAGAGGTTGACCCTGAATCATTGCATCCAATGAGAGCCCTTCCAACACAAGATTGTGATTGGTCAAGAGAACAGTGTAGCAGCAAGCAGCCTTGGAAGTTGCTTGGAGGAATGTATCTCACATTAATATGTGTGTGAATTCACACACAAATCAGGTCAGGCTCTCAACACCATGTACTTAGGACAGAAGGTTAGCAAAGGGATGTAAAGTTTTGCAGAAGCATTGCAGTCATGAAACAAAAAAAAAGTTTTTGCACAATCATGCACCCGCAGGAGATGCATGTATGTCTCCATATTTCAAGTTTGCTTTTGCTTCCGATGTAACATCCACTGGCATGTGGCCAAAAGCTGGATCATCCATGCTTCAGAGCACATCACTTCTCTAGCCAAAGAGTTGTGATTGCATAACTCCATGGCCACAATGACAGTGTGACCTTTGACCTGGATATGACCAGTGTGGGAGAGGTCAGGCGACACAGGAGCAAGGTAGGGTTGGTTCTGCTGCCAGCTGAAGTGGTCGGTTTAGATCAGGGAAAAGAAAAAAACACAATTTCTAACCTGTGAATTGCTTTTCACTTTCTGATGATCACCAGCGGCAGAAGAGGTGACTGGAAGATCAACTCCTGTCAGCAAAAACAGGAAACAGTTAGCAGAACTGCAGGAGAAATAAGATATATATAAGTGTGTGTGTGTGTGCATGCCTGCGTGCATGCGTGCACATATATATATATCAGTTGGAGGGATGTAGTCAAGGTAAAAAACTGACCAAATCCGCATGTTGGTTAGTGAATACAGGCCCAGGATTGGCTTCTTATTTAAGGCCTCCTAAGTGACACTTAGAAGGATGTATGACATTTGATAAACTTTCCCCCATGTGACCTTTTATTTTGTGATAATACCTATAGCATTTCCTATTTCATCTTTACTAACAGCTACTCCCCCCACACCTGCACTCCTACTATGCAGAACAATGCTACTGCATTCATATACACACCTTACACAATTATTTACTGCTATATACACACCTCACACAGTACTACAGGAGAGAGCTATTTACTGCTATATGCACACCTCACAGTACAACAGGAGAGAGCTATTTACTGTTATATGCACACCTCATACAGTACTACAGGAGAGAGCTATTTACTGTTATATGCACACCTCACACAGTACTACAGGAGAGAGCTATTTACTGTTATATGCACACCTCACACAGTACTACAGGAGAGAGGTATTAACTATTATATGCACACCTCACACAGTACTACAGGAGAGAGTTATTCACTGCTATATGCACACCTCACACAGTACGACAGGAGAGAGCTATTTACTGTTATATACACACCTCACACAGTACTACAGGAGAGAGCTATTTACTGTTATATGTACACCTCACACAGTACTACAGGAGAGAGCTATTTACTGTTATTTGCACACCTCACACAGTATTACAGGAGAGTGCTATTTACTGTTATATGCACACCTCACACAGTACGACAGGAGAGAACTATTTACTGTTATATGCACACCTCACACAGTACTACAGGAGAGAGCTATTTACTGCTATATGCACACCTCACACAGTACTACAGGAGAGAGCTATTTACCGCTATATGCACACCTCACACAGTACGACAGGAGAGAGGTATTTACTGTTATATGCATACCTCACACAGTACTACAGGAGAGAGCTATTTACTGTTATATGCACACCTCACACAGTACTACAGGAGAGAGCTATTTACTGTTATATGCACACCTCACACAGTACGACAGGAAAGAGCTATTTACTGTTAGTTGCACATCTCACACAGTACAACAGGAGAGAGCTATTTACCGCTATATGCACACCTCACACAGTACTACAGGAGAGAACTATTAACTATTATATGCACACCTCACACAGTACTACAGGAGAGAGCTATTTACTGTTATATGCACACCTCACACAGTACTACAGGAGAGAGCTATTTACTGCTATATGCACACCTCACACAGTACTACAGGAGAGAGCTATTTACCGCTATATGCACACCTCACACAGTACGACAGGAGAGAGGTATTTACTGTTATATGCATACCTCACACAGTACTACAGGAGAGAGCTATTTACTGCTATATGCACACCTCACACAGTACTACAGGAGAGAGCTATTTACCGCTATATGCACACCTCACACAGTACGACAGGAGAGAGGTATTTACTGTTATATGCATACCTCACACAGTACTACAGGAGAGAGCTATTTACTGTTATATGCACACCTCACACAGTACTACAGGAGAGAGCTATTTACTGTTATATGCACACCTCACACAGTACGACAGGAAAGAGCTATTTACTGTTAGTTGCACATCTCACACAGTACAACAGGAGAGAGCTATTTACTGTTGTATGCACACCTCACACAGTACTACAGGAGAGAGCTATTTACTGTTATATGCACACCTCACACAGTACGACAGGAGAGAGGTATTTACTGTTATATGCACACCTCACACAGTACTACAGGAGAGAGCTATTTACTGTTATATGCACACCTCACACAGTACTACAGGAGAGAGCTATTTACTGTTATATGCACACCTCACACAGTACGACAGGAAAGAGCTATTTACTGTTAGTTGCACATCTCACACAGTACAACAGGAGAGAGCTATTTACTGTTGTATGCACACCTCACACAGTACTACAGGAGAGAGCTATTTACTGTTATATGCACACCTCACATAGTACTACAGGAGAGAGCTATTTACTGTTATATACACACCTCACATAGTACGACAGGAGAGAGCTATTTACTGTTATATACACACCTCACATAGTACGACAGGAGAGAGCTATTTACTGTTATATACACACCTCACACAGTACTACAGGAGAGAGCATACCAGTATGAAACCTAAAGCTCTGCACAATGCATATGGATAGTGCTGAATTCTTTATTTTACTGATGTTACTTTTTAAACTTGCAGCCTATGCAACTTTGTGACACGAAGATATATGAAAGGAGATCTCCTATCTATTTCATCAGTCTGACTGTCTGTCTGTCTCACACACTACACACTCACGAGTTTGCGTGTAGCTGATGTTTCCATAGATAGGGTTATCCTCCATGTCCTTCAGTCGAAGACTTAGACTGAACCGAAGGCCACCAACCCCAGAAAGGAAAGAGAGAGAGAAAAATACGGTCATCGTTTTGGCTTAAAAACATCCATCATTGCCTTCAGGTCAGTGTCAGTGGTCCTCACTCCAGGTTCCGAAGATCCAGATGGTATTCTGGTTTTTTTCGTTACTCTCCACTTAATGACCAGTTACCACAGTTGACTACACAGTTAAGTTACCTCCCTTAGCTTCTTGGGTCTGAATTTGTTGTGGAATTTCAGTTTAAAACAACAACCAGCCCCCACTATGGTTCTCCAGGGCCTGGATAGAGGACCACTAATTATGCAAATGTACACAATTTTTAATAAGGCAGATTTTCACCTCCTTCTGAAGCGGGGTAGGAACTTCTTCCCTCTATCTACAAAGACAAGAGTTGGGTGGCAAACTCATTTCATGGTAGTGTCATAGGTGTCGCTGAGAAGTCTTAGCCATAGCAAAACATATAGGTGTATACAGGTGTGCTCTTACCTGTGCAGTACGTGCCCACACAGCAGAGAATATTCCAGCACAGAGACAAGACCAGCAATGAAGTGATGATTGCCAGCAGAACCCAGAGCTCAAAGGAGCCTTGCAAGGAGCCAACACCTTTAGGACAATGGAGGCAAGAAAGGGAGGGGCATGGGTTATCCAGGGTCTTCTGATTGGTCGTCAGAGGAGTTGGGTGGGGTTTGGGCATGAGATACACATGAAAGCATGCTTTTTTCCATAAAAATTTGCAATACTCAATGTATATATTTTAACAGTTAGAGAATATGCAGGTGTTATGACTCATATTTAAAAATAATTTACCATGAACGTATGCCAAGCTGCTCGGAGAAAATGATCTCTCATGATATATGTGAAAAATAAGAATTAAATATAACTAAAATAACCTGCAACATAAAAACACAAGATAAAATTTCATATTCATGATCAATAATACTATGTGTATCTTTTGGTTCCAACATTTTTAAAATCTTTTTGCTAATGTATTTATGTGTATAGTTTTGTACTTCTTATACAGATGCATTCTCATGCTTCCGGAAGCATGCGTAACGGGGTTTGTTTTGTTTTGAAACCTGATAGTAACAACTGAAAATCCTGATAATAAACACATTCCAGCTACAACAAGCAATTATCATTGCAAGTATCGCTTCCCGTTGAATTATTCTGTAGAAATTTCAAATATGAAATGAAATAATGCTTTAATGAAAATGAATGATGAAATTAAAAAATGAAAATGATTTAAAGATATTTTTTTTGGATATGGGGAAAAAGCTGTAAAAAAGGGGCAAGGGGGAAATAGATTATTATTTTTGGTTGCATGTATCCTTCCTCATAAAAAAACTATTATGTATTATGTCCTAAAAATGTGCCTTGAAATAGCTGCCAGAATTGTAGACATCAGTGAATTTTCCTTGCCTTATAACTAGAATTCTTTGGGGTCACTCACGGCAAAACTGACTGTGAGAACCTGAAGCTCATGAAGGAAGCCCAATTTCCCATATCAAGACACCTTTTTTCTCTTATTTCTGTCAGAGCAATGAATTATGTTACACATTTATTTCTTTCCGCAGACTACAAGAAAAATAACCGAGGATTGGCTAAAGGTTTGTATATCAGCATCAACAGCTAATGGGTTCTAAACTTGAACAGATTATTGAGAAATATACTAGCCTTCAACAAACACTCAGTATTCGATTAATCTTTTGTACGCACAGGTTAAAACTTCCCCAACACTTGGGGAAGTTTAAACCTCTGCGTACAAAAACACACTTGTCTTTGAAACACTGAAGCCTTGATAGTGGAAATTCGATTAAACATTAAACATTTCCACTATTTGGATCTACAGATCACGGCTGTCGTTCGTCCATTATGAAAGTAAAGCATCGTCACTTACCTTTCTGTGTAAAGTTACAATTGTCAGCCATACTGGACTGTTGTAAATCCCTCTGAAAATCAGTCCGGTCCAGGGAGAGAGAGATACAATCCGATGGAATCAGTCGCACATTCTTTCTCTTTAAAATAAGGATAACAAAAACTTCAGTTTATCCCTTTAAACCCTGTGAAAGACATTCGGTGGTGGGATCCGGTTCTTCTCTCCACTGTGAACTTGTGGCCCTAAAAAGGTGTGGGTGGCTGCAAAACAGTGCCGGGGTTCTACTTGGAGGTTTTCGTTGCAGGATGCAAGCTTTGCATCTTTTCATGTGCAAGAACAGTAAGGCGCTTTGCAGAAAAACCACAGTCCTTCCTATGAAAAGAAAGAAAATTCAGAGAGCAAGCGAAAGGGTGGAGCAGGATATAGACTGAGCTTTATAACGAGGGCAGAGACTAAATTGAGCTTGTGTGAAATATCAGGCTAATAATCATTAGGCATAATCCATATTTAAATTAACGTACTGGATCTACCCTGGAGCACCAAGATATTAATCATGTAAATATCGATTTATGTAATGTAATATCGATCTTATCATAATGGTATTGAACTGTGGTACATCCATTGACAATGATGTACCACAGTGATGTAGGAAGGTAGTGAATTCCATGCCTTTGATAAAGAACTGGGGATCGGACAATCTGAACAGGAGAAAAATCACCCTGTCCTGATACACGTTTACCCAACCCACTCACAAAAACACTACATCCTCTCACCCACTCTCACAAACAAAAGGAAAATTCATAAAGTAGGTGTAAATTGTGTAATTTACATGTACGTAACTTATATGAACGCAACTAACTTATGTAAATTACACAACTCATGCCATTTACTTCATTTATGCCTCTTTCTACTTCATGTAAATTGTGTAACTTACATCACTCACTTACCTAGTGTGAATTACTAAACAAATATGAATTGCATAACTTATGTAAATAAGCTACTTTGTTGCGAATACACATTTCAAGACTCATAACAATTAATCTATAATGTGTTATAGAGTAACAAGAGTATTTCATAATATATTGAATAATATAATAATTTCATACCATTTCATAATGTACAGGGAGTAGACAGAATAAAGGAAACACCAAACATATGACCACTTGTTAACATCTCCATCGGGACAACTTCAACCAAATCCTCTTGGAAAACTTGTAGCTACAGATTTTGAAATGTTTCTTGTAGGATATTGGACCTTTTTCAAAGGACAGCATCCCTTCTCTTTGTAAGATAATAACATGACTTTATATTTCAGAGCTTCCCATGAGGGTTAAATGATGTTTAGTTCTGAATATATCTGATTGGGGAGGCCATCTAAGGTGTTTATCTTCATCCTAGTGTTCGTGAAACCTCTCTTTAATCCATTTTGCCATGTAAGGGAACATTTTTGCCTTGGACTATCTTGTATGGCTTGGGAGCATCCTGGGGCATCTAGTGGCCTACAATGGCTTTGTGTTCCTTAGTCTTGATGCTTCCTTGTAGAATAATAATGAGACAGGCACAAGATGGCTTCCCATATTATAACAGATACACCAACATTTTTAAAAGTTGGAAAGTGACAATTTGGATGGCTTCTTTTGCCTTTTTCCAAATTTAAACATGTGCTGATGTGGGAAAAAGAACAGAAGAGAACTCATCAGACAATATGACTTCCCTCCACTGTTTAGAAGTCCAGGTTTCATGTTCATTACAGTTTATAAAAGATTAATTTGTGAATGATATCTGTTTTTTGAGAAAACACTCTGTGGTTGGTTAGTTTGTACAGGGTTAAATAACAGCCTGTATCTTGTAGATGGAAGTATTTAGAAAGTGATTTTTAATTTGTCTTTTTTTTATCAGGATATATAAACATGGTGTGACATTTCTGAAGCAAGTGTGAGTCTCATGTCTAATGGGTGAGAACTGGCAGTCCTGGTGTAGAGTCTCTTGTCATCATCTTGGTGTTTTGGTCTCATGTACCTGGAATTTAGTCACAAACTTTAGATGGGTCAGTGGAGTTTCATCGAACCAAAAACGGGAGGAGCTACTATGTAGTATGAATGACTCACTGATTTGGGCCAATGACTGTGCTTGGCTGTGGAGATAAACCTGGT
The DNA here is from genome assembly GCA_022829145.1 of Albula goreensis. Classification (NCBI taxonomy): domain Eukaryota; kingdom Metazoa; phylum Chordata; class Actinopteri; order Albuliformes; family Albulidae; genus Albula; species Albula goreensis. Next base: position 30,874,020 of record CM040754.1, on the reverse strand, counting down.
TTTGATTGGATCAAACAGGTCAATGATTGACAGCTGACTGTAGCGTCATCATAGAAGCTCATTCTTCCATAACCAGCGCGAATTATTTGATGTCTTTGAAATGTCTTTGTGGAGGAAAAAAAAAACTGTATCATTGTACTTCACTCGTATAGTAAAGTATACATTTTACAATACAATAGACAGCATAAACATTCTGGCAGTTAGTTTTAATAGTTAAACGAAACACGCATGTGGACTTCTCTTAACTGATTACTTAAAATGCTTTTCCATTTTGGTATCCTTAATATTTTGTCTACACCATGTCACTTCCCAAACACTTGAGGTAGTGATATGGAATATAGACTTATACACAGATGTGCAGCTAATTTCGTGCATTCCGGGTAGTGTTGCATGGTCCATTTATAGTTATTTTACATAAGGTTCAATATTTAAAATTGTAGGCTATTCTTTTGAACGATATAGCACCTTAAGATGAATTGGTTGAACATGTGTTTTTGGTTGTGCCTCTTGCCATGCAATGTCTACAGATTCCTGCCAGGAAGAAAAACGTTGTCTATATTTGATTGAGTTGTTTATATACCTTGAGATATTTAATTCGCAACCAAAATCGACATCAAGTCACCATTCAACAATTCGTTTTCAAGTTGCTCTTGGGTGCATGCCTGACTGTGACGACAAAGGGCGGGTTTTAAAAGTTTCTTTTCGCCCACCCCTCTACTCTCAGGTCTTTTTTGCGCTGACTGTTGACTTGGATCAAGACGTGCATCAGACGGCCTCAAAATGTTTAATTTTGCCCCCAAAATATTTTTGCTTTTTCTCGTCGCTTTTCCGTGTGCCTTGGTTTCAATAGGTAAGAAATCTTACTACTTGTCGTTTACTTTCGATTGCGCTGATATCACAGATACCGCCGTGTAGTACTTACTTCTAACACCGACGTGGCAGATTAAGTATAATTTTCCATAAGAAAGTATGGGATTCTTTCAGGTTGGGCTAAACTCTGCCGTCTGTGGCGTACTATCTACGATTTTAAAGTCTTCAGTTTGAAATGACTTTAAATTCTGACTACGTGGCCAGTAACACAAAATGTTTTTAGATTATTTCATTCATTTGGTTGCGAAAAAATGTTGCAATATCTATGCGACGTACAGTATACGTGGCTAACTATTTTCCAGTGTGTACATTTATTTTAAAATCAGAAAGTTTTTGACTGTTTTTCTTAACTCTTGCTTCAAGTTGCTTTCGCGTTTATGTCGAGACAGATGTTCAATAGATAGCTCCGGTAACACGTCGCAGCTGTAAAAGATACATACGGGTTTATTTTAATAGCTCTATTTTGAAATTGTTGTGGAGAAAAAGTTGTTTGACGAAAAACGGTTGCTTGTACATTTATGTAATCCATTTGCATTGCACTGTTGCCAGTTCTGTTTCATGTTGCTCGCTACTACTTTGGTGACGTGTCCTAAGATATATCTGACTGCGCACTCCGCTATGCAAAAACCCCTTCAGAACTGATAACTCTTGCATGGACTCGAGTCTGTTTAAGCAGCGATTTTTTTCGAAAATAAATCCCTCTAAATACGTCTGAGTTTGCAAAACAGTCAGATGAGCGTGCAAATAAGCATTTATATGATGAATGTGTATGACTAATGTATAGCAGCATGCTTTTTCTCACGTCATTTGCAGTGTGTATTCACGATTAAAGGAGTAGCACAAAACGCAGTGAACGGAATTTTGCTAACCAGATGGTAGCAAAATGGTAACATGGCTAACCAATTTTCAGATTTTTAAACGGAATGAGATAGCGTTGTACAGTGGCTCAGTGATTATCACTGTAACTTCACAGCAAGGAGGACTCAGGTCGGATTCCCTCCATAGCCAGGCCCATAGAGTTAGCACGTTCTCCCAGTGTCCACGGATTTGAATTACCAACATTCCCATAGGTGTGAGTGTTTGTCTGCCTGGCCCTGTGATGGGCTGGCAAGCTGTCTGCGGGCCTTTTTCCCAGTGTGTGCTGGGATAGGCTCCGGTGGGCTTAGTTGATGGATGGATTGATTCAAACTGTTGATACACTTGTACTAATGTAACCCCGTATGTGCAGCGACAGGTAGATTTATTGTTTACAGATAGTTTATTGTCATCCTGCCACAAGATGGAACATTTTTTCCTCATAATCTGTTATGACTGTTTTTAAAAGGTTGTGTTCCACAAGTATGAAATAGGTAACCAGGTTAAGCAGACTGAATGCATAGAATCTAGAAGTGCTGGAGGTTACTCCCAAAGCAAGGTCAGTCCAGCTGAAGAATCAGAGGCCTCTAAACTGTTGGTTCTGCTGCAGGAGGGGTATCTGCACAGAGTGACACTGTTGAAGACCCCGCTCCAGATTCTACAGTAGAGGAGGAGGAGGAGGATGATGAAGACGAGGTGCTGGTTGAGGAGGCCCCGGTATCGGACTCGGTAGGTGTTTTTAACGGAGTATAAGGGTGTGTTTGTTGTGTATGTGTATGTGTGGGTGGGGGGGGTTGTGGTTGCGTTAGGTGTGATATTGTGCCTTTTGTACAACGGTGAAGTCAGATGTGACCTTGAGGTTCTTTGTGCAGGACACAGACGACGATGCAGATGACGACAGTACAGAAACCGATGTGACGTCTCACCCCGATGCTGACACCACCATTGTTTTCGTTACCGGCGAAGGTACGTTGACAATTCCCTTTTTCTAGAGTTTGTATATTTGGAAGTACAGTGTATTGTTGCAGGCTACCTACAATTTTTGTTTTCTCTGGAGTTGGTCATTTGCTATTGAATTTAAAAATGGAAATTTAGTTACTGTATTATCATTTTCTTGCCAGAGTTTCCAGCCAATGAAATTGTGAAATTCCTGGTGGGTTTCACCAATAAGGGAAGTCAACACTTCACTGTCCAGTCGCTGGAGGCTTCATTCCGCTACCCACAGGACTACCAGTTTTACATTCAGAATGTGAGTATGCGCTGCATTCCTGTGTGGAGTCACTGGCAGTGTCGTTCACCTTCATAATTCGATCATTGTGACTGATTTAATCATTCGGGTGTTTTGACTGACTCTGTGTGTTGAGTGCTTTCGCTTTAAGGTGTTATAATTTTCAACAAATTTGCATGTAGATGCACTGGGACATTTAGTGTAAATCCATTAGTGTGTTATGTTATCAATGCATTAGGCTGCCATATTCAATTGTTGTGTTGAGTGTAAATGTACAGGAGCATTAAGTGGAAATGTACATAATGTTTAATGTAAATGTACTGGGGCGATGTGTTCAGTGTAACCACTTAAGTTGAGTGTGAATGTGTTGAGGCATTGAGTGTAAACGTATGTATCAGGTATCGTGTTGAGTGTAAAATATGTTTGTCTCCTTAGTTCACCGCCCTGCCGCTGAGCACCGTGGTCCAGCCCCAGAGGCAGGCGTCGTTTGAGTACTCCTTCATCCCCGCGCAGCCAATGGCGGGCCGTCCTTTTGGACTCGTCATCCTGCTCAACTACCAGGACAGCGAGGTGAGATAGGCGGAGCGATGCGAGGAGACGTGATGTGATTGGACGCTGTGCCATAGTGGCATGCGAGGCCGTATTTCTGACCCGCACCCTGTTGTGCTGGAATTATCACGTATTCCCAACCCCAAAAACAATTTTAAAATTGCACTGTACCAGTTCTGTAAAGACCTGTTTCTTCTTGGAGTTTAGTTTATCATGGAAAAATGCCAATATGGTCAGCACCCCCTTTCATAACCTACAGAAACACTTTAAAACATCCTTAAGTCCCTCAGAGACTCTTATTAACCTATTTCACGTGTGATGTTCATTTTCTCCCAGACAAAACAAACTGTATCCATGTAGCATCAACAATGTTTTCCAGATGCATTTAACAGAAACAGAGAGCTACAGTAACCACAATAAAATGGCCTAAACAGACTGCAATACTGAACACTTCAGTCACCGATTCTATATTTGTGTTGCAGGGGAACGGTTTCCAAAGCGCTATATACAACCAGACGGTCACCATCACCGAACGAGATGAGGGCTTGGATGGCGAAACGTAAGGGACTTTCTGTTGCTCTCATCCCTTCTGTTTCATGTGTTTGTCCATTCTGTGATTACTCATTTCTATGGCCTGTTCTACAGCTTGTGGTTTTGTTTACATTATTTTGTAGATATGTCTTATCTGAAGGTGTTTTCAGTGTTTGGAGTTGTTGGAGAGTAACTGTTCTTTTGGGGTGTCCTGCAGGATGTTCATGTACGTGTTCCTTGCTGGGCTGGTGGCTCTGCTGTTCTTCGGCCTCTACCAGGTGCTGGAGTCCCGAACGGTATGGATCTGAACTCCAGATTCTTTGACTGCTTTCGTTCAATTGTCATAAAAGACCTCATATAGATGTGTGTAGGCTGGCTTGGATAAGATCATGATTAACAGCCTGTGTTCCCCTGTTGTGCAGAGGAAGAGACTACCTGTGAAGGTGGAGACAGGTACAGGTGGACTTAACGACGTGGATATTAGCTGGATCCCCCAGGAGACTCTCAATGCTATGAGTGAGTGCAGTTCTGCCTCCAACCACCAGGGGGCTGTATCAAAACAGCCCGTGCACACTCATACCATTCCAGACATATACTCTTATTCGCACTGCACACATACACACACAGCAGTGATTCCCCTACAATTATATATTGGCATGGCAGCCCGCCCTGACCAATGTGGTCATTATAATATAGTGCACTATGTCTCATGAAGGTCATATCACATGCACAATTGCAGGACCAACTCAAAGCAAAAGGGATGTAACGTGATTTTTTTGAAGAAAGGAGGCAGGAGCACAGAGAGCCCAGTGTAAAAGGCCAAAGATTTAAATGGGGTCATTCCATGCCAATTAACCTGTTGCATATAGTTGATATCTTCACATTTGTTGAAATTTTGAGAGAGTGCTAAAAATATACCAAATAAGGCACCCTCAAAATTTTTGATCAATCCAACCACTCATTCCAGAAATATGGCCCCTCAAAAAATGGCGCATGGCACCCCAAAAATCAACCACAAACCATTTTTAGTGAGCCATAACTTTTTTCTAGGAAACCAATAGAGCTAAAAATATGTACTGATACATACTTTTGGCTGCGGATTCAGAATCTGGTCTCACTTTGGCTTTTGAACTTGTAGATTTGATTTATAAGGCCTCAAATTGGGGTTCATGAGCCGCGCAACCACACTTTTGCTAATTTTTGGGCTCCTATATCTGGAGACTGGGTTAAATTACCATCCTCTCATTTATAATTCTTGTAAATATATAAACATCTGTTACAGTAACATGTTTCATTTTGAGTGAAAACTATGCTAAGGTGAAGCAAACAGGGCAGAAAAGAAAGTACAATGCCAAAGTACTGTCATGACTGAATGAATGCATGGCTTTCAGTATTTTCAACTTCTTTCAGCACCATAAAACACTGTCTTATCCCCTTGTTCACTCCCTCTTTTTTCCCTCTCGCTCAGACAAAGCTTCCCCAAAAGCATCTCCCAGGAAGCGCACCAAGAGGGCTGCAGGCACCGACCAGTAACCCACCACCAAATCTGACCCTGGCCCCACCCACAAAGGGGCCTCCCCACTCCAGCGCCACCTCCACCAACACCATCACCAAAACTCTGCCCAAAGGGCGTGACTGACTGCCTGCTCCAGAACTCTGCCACACGCCCTTGGCTGTCAACCACGGATGGGTCCTGAACAAACATGGCTGTGGTGTCCACGGACGTGCCTGTTTTCGCTGACAACAGCAGCGGAGCAGACTGCCACTGATTGCTCGACCCTGCCTAAAATAATGAGATGCCTTTTTTAACTCTAATTTTGTATCTTTTTTTTGTTTTTCTTTTAATTTTGGACAAATTACAGAAACTCGGACTAGAGGAAATTCTGGGCTGACTCTCTTAGTTGCTACAGTGTGTTGTGTCCAAAGTCAAAGAAAGGGCTATATTGTTGTATAGCCTATCCAAAGACTACTTTGGACTACTGTTTCAATTTAGATTGAGTTTGTTTTGGCAGATTTTATAAGGTAAAAGTTTAATTTCTCTAACAATAAGCAGGTGGTTTATTTTTTTTCCTATTTTTTTATCAATCTGATTGGCACATTTGTAATTTATAATGGTACTTCCCATAATGTGTATGGCAAGGATAAATATACCCTTGACCAAAATGGATAACCCATATATATAATAACCTCCTCTAAATCTAGGACATCCAGCAGAATTTAGGGTTCAGCCTGGAAAAAGAATCTGTGAGATATCACAACAACTGTCTCCAAAGTCAGCCTTTTCGCTTGGACACAAGTACTTGAACACATGCTTGTGTTATCTTTCCCTGTTACGCACATACACCCTTTACACACAGGTCATGCTACAATACTTGTCAGCACCATTCACAGTACTTTTGAACCTTATGTAATCTCGCATGTGGTCGGGCAGGCTCAGATAAGCTGTCAGAGGGAACTCGGGCGTTGAGTTGCTAGGAGGCCCATGGTTCGTGGTTAAGGTGGGACAGTTTTGTGCTGTGATCATTCTTTTATAGGAAATTTCAGGTCCAGGCGAAATGTGACAAAGCCTGGTTTTAACACTAACAAATGGGAACGCGTGGAACGGACTCACATGTTGCATCGTTGTTTGGTGCGAGTTTTATTTCTTCTTAAGGCCTTTTCAGCATCGCTGCTGTGATCCAGATAAACGCATTAAAAAAGACTATTTGGGGGAAACCTGTGCCCTTGTGCGTCTGTTTTTGGTATTTGAGCGTTCGTTTGAGTGGAGATGAGTGATTTGACTCTGCCTTTTGAATGGATTATGTTAATAGAAACAGTGTTCACTAATAGAAGTACATAAGGCTTTGATCTTTCAAGACTTATGGTTATTTGCTAAGTGTAATGACCTCAGTCAACTGAACACGTGTCACTCCAGAACCCTTCAGAAGCAACTGGACCTCACTTTTCATATTTTTAATAAAATTAGTCCTGATGGATTTGTGAAATGTTATAACGCATGTTGTTTGTTAGCCCTTGAGTGCTCACGGTTAGCAGACACAGAAAAACATGCTGTTATTATTTTCTGTATTATGACAGTAAGTCCCTTTGAAGATTATTCCTTGGCTCCTTTTAAAGCAACTTACCTGAACTGGAAAAGAACAGCGCATTCATGCACTAAACTCTGAAAGGGGACTTTTTAAAGGAGAATTCCCTTATTTTCTGCTTTTCAGTTTGAGTGGAAATGTCACCTTTTTATTTTGTTAGGTGTAGGTTGGTTGAATTTTGAGATAATTCAAATTCCTTTGTGAGGGTGGTGGCATGTGACACTGAACGCTGTATTTCCATGTATGCGTGCCATCAAGTAGCCAAACGCATCCATGCAACTATTAAAACACAATTAGCTAATACGGTTGGCAAGGTGATCATCAGCGCAACATGAATTATACATTTAAGGAACCTAGAGGATCTTTAATTCTTGAATTCGTTCCACTTCAATACCCCTTATGGTAGGCTGCATACCCGTGTCTCGTGTACACACCCCTCTGCTTCCAGCTGCTGTACCATAGTTTCTCCACTAGGTGGAGACACAATCCTTTGATCCTACCCATAGCCCACTTTTTCTATAAAACACAAAAAGAGCATTGGTCAGCTGTTTTCACTGACCCTACTCGCTATATCACTCAGCACTGAATGGCATTGAGAAAACAATACTGAAACCATAAGATGAATCGAATAAATGTCGCATTTGTTTGAAAAACACTCATCTACGGAACCGTTAATTTAATCAACCATTTTAAATGTCAGGATTTCCCTATGAGAGGTGCCTAATTAAACTCAAATTCAGTCAGTTTTACACAAGCAGTTCATTAATACATTAATAGTAATTAACAGCTACTCTAATTACAGTTAGTTAATTTCAACCTTTTACACTCAAAAAGACCGGCTTTAAAGACCTCACTACAGTTAGATGATTAAACATTTTTTCCCCTTTCACTTCCATTCAATAAACAGCGTCTTACCACACGTTATTATATTAAGTATAATGAACTGAGAGTATATGTTAATCTGATTGTACAAAAATAAAGCGAACAGTAGACTATTCAATAATGCCAAGCTATACCCAAATGTGATTTAAAAATATGATAGATTACAAGTAGCAAATGATAACCACCCTTTTCTGAAATATTTTACACAAGTAAAGACCAAACAATAAAGCGAATACAAATAGCCCACTCGAAATCATACAATTTAAAAATTTTATGAGATACAATGGGAAACATCTGCTATTTTCCTGTAGTTAGCTGGCAGGCTACTTCAAAGTATCGGGTAGATTTAACAACGCCAGATTGACGGGATAAAGGTGAGAAAAGGTGACTGGCTGGGTATGAAAAGATGGACAACTTTGATCTGTGCGGATCTGCAAAGCTGTTCTTTGTGCCGCACTTCAGAGCCAAAATGGTGGGATTCTGAGAAGGAAGAACTCCCGTCTCTGCAGTGTTTGTTCTGGCGTGATGATGGGATGAATTATTAAAATCTCCAAGGGATCAATTTCAGGCTGCAACAGGGAAGCATGGCAGTAAAGAGAGAGAGAGAAAATCACGTCTGTATATTCCCATCACTGCGGGGGGTTGGGGGTAGCACCGGAGAATGAACCAGGTTCATAATCACAGGACAGAACGAAAATAGCATTAAGACAAATAAAGACATCGCCTAAAAACTACATATACACAACCCAGTAGCTCTAAACAACTATCAGCTATCAGACCCCCTTAGTAATTATTTTGCATGGATTAAAACAAAGCTGATACACATAATTATTACCACAGTTGTAATTCACTTATACGGCTGCCGTTGTTAGCCATGTAGTGACCATAATGCGATTTTTATTGTGAATGAATGCAAGTGGTCACTGACTTCAACTTGGTAAGCTTTGACAATATATACAAAGATGATGTAATTCTTGCCAATAGAGGAGGGAGGGAAAAGAGAGCGATGGAAAGCGAGGTGGAGTGAGGGAGGGAGGGACGGAGGGAGCGAGAAAAAAGAGGGAGAGAGAAAACCCATGGCATTGCAACAATTCGGAGCACTGGGATACAATCACTAAATATGAGGTACATACAGATTAGCTCGATTTAGCTCACGCTTAATCTTGCGGTAGAAATAAAAAAAAAAACAAACAAGAAAACGAGTAACATTTAAGGCTCTGTAGCCTACATAGCAGGCTAAATAACATTTTAAAGATATTCGTTAGAGAAGCGTAAAAGGTATTTAATATTATCTGTTATTTAATTGTATGATATTATATGTAAGACATCAGCCTGCAAGACAAACAGATTCGAACATTTGCAATTTTTTGGACGTCAAATCCATACTTCTTTATTTTTCCAACAGAGGGATGAAACAAACGTGTTGCTGGTGTGGCACCACTGTAAGGTGTGGAAAGTGAGCGACTGCGCACTGAACTGTCGCGTGGAAGTGCGCCAAAATGAGGATCGGATGGGCAAAGTGAGGTAGAATATGGAACAGGAAAATTATGTTCAAAATTCTCTTACTGATGCAGTGTAGTAGCTCAGCTCATTTGAAATCACGTCGCACGAACATCATAAAGCTTTCTTTGATTGACGATTCGTAATTTTATGTGGATAACTCTCATCTGAAATTATGATCGGTTCAGCTAAATTCCCTGAGATGGAACCCTGCACCACGCGCTGGGTTTAAGTTAAAAGGATATGGGACACGCGACGACGGGGACTCCAACATTACGGACAATCGCTGCATTAGGTAAGAAGCCACATTTTTTGTCTATCAAAATATATGAATGTTAATACACCCTGATTTTGCATTCTAAACATGACAGAAAAATTAAAGAAGTATAGGCCCCTGTTGTTGAAATAAATGCATCAACAGAGAGAAAAGAATGCGCATAAATAATCACAATTAGTGGAAGGGTTGGCAGATCGATTATTTATGCTGGAAAAGTGGCTTTAAACAGGAGCATTTGATGAATGAAGGGCAGAAATCCCCGGTGACACGCGGGCCATGCCCATAAATGATCGAATTCGCCATTGGTTGCACATCCGACATGTTTTAAGGTCCTTTCAGGACTCTCGCGTTGGACACTCCCCAACACGCGCACAGGAGAGCACCATCTCAATATCTGAAATACAGAAACAGTTCATAGCACCATTTTTATTCCTCTCGTTCTCAAAAATAGCCTACATTAATTGTAAATAATCATTTTCATTTTAATACAGTCATGTGTGTGTTAATACATTTGAATATGTACATAAAAGGATTCGTGAAATGTATATTTACAGAGGTTAAAGGGAGCATCAAAGATAATATGAATATAGGCTACAAATTATTGGATATGGCACTTTAAAGGTGAGACGGGGAGTTCAGAAACAGAGATAAAAAATTAGCTCGTATTTTTAAATGGTAATATATAACCCTGGATAATCAGCTGTAAAACATTTTTCATAATGTATGTATAAATATATATGTGCTTTTCTTATAATGCATATATACAAATTAATGAACGAGTCAAAAGGTGTCTGCGAAGGTCAGCACGCCTGATTGAAGCTTTGAAGCGCCACACGTGCCCAAAAGTGAGGACTGTCTTTTTTCATTTTTGTTTTGAATACAAATTAATTAATTCAGGGGTCTAGAAGTATTTCATTTTTTCTGTAGTACGATATTTGACAATCAGGCAACGTTATGTAAAAACCTTGCTTGACTATTTTTGCATAATATTACACAATGCCTGACATTTGTATTCATTAGTGACACAGATGTCAAAGAAAAAGCAAAGCCAACATACGTCTGTTAAATATTTCATGAGGCTAGTACATAATAAAAAAAATATTGTTATTATTACTATTAATTATTATTAATAACAATAATAATAATAATAATAATACTGAATTGTGATACAGCAATAACAATATAATAATAATAATAATAATAATAATAATAATAATAATAATAATAATAATAATAATTGACAGCGTGACACATTTCATTATAGATAAATACATTTGATATAACCTTTTACAGGACTATCCTCCCAGTGCATTGCAAACGTTTCTCACATCTGGTTACCATTCAATAAAATAATAATATAGTTCACAGTTTCCGTGTTCACTTGTTAATATAGCACCAGGGTTCGACAGCTGCAGAAACAGCAGAAACTGCTTTAAACGAGCCGGTGAGCACCTCATTCAGGAATTCGCACGTCGTCTGTGTTTTATCTGTTTTCTTAAAGACCTACAAAGTCCCACAAATTCACCATTTTCCGTTTGGATTGACCTATATCTGAATTCCGTTGTAAAGTATGACTTATTTCGGGTTTCATCTTATTCGTACACCATAAAAGTCGTTCTTCACTGGCTCTCATATTTTATTTCATTTTTGTCTAGATCATGAGAATCGAAATCAAATGTAAACAGAGTATTTCATCCGTCAAAATTGCTTTTGCAACTCTCCAAATTCACAAACAGAATATATTTGTTTATTTTGTAACAGGCGAATTGTCGAGTTTTAACGACACAGGGTTGAAGATAATTCTGAGCCTTGGTATTTTTCTCCTCAGAAAAGAGATGAGCATCTTCAAAAATGAATGAGCTGTATTTCTAGGCATCCGGCACACCCCCGCTGTGATACAACGTGGCTCAGAGCACCGCTAGGCAGCCGGACGAGGTCTCAATTAAAGCGGCCCTGATGTGAATTCTCTCTTTAGGAAAATGGAGGCGGGGGGCGTTTGGCATGTTTAAAAAGATTGTGTTAGTTTTGCTCGTTACGTACGCTGCCTGCCTCCCATCCCCACGTGAGAGTTACATGTTAAATTACAGACCATACTGGCTTGTCCACAGCTGTTCCGCAACACCCTCCACCAGTGCTGTCAGCGCATTGTGGTGCATTCCAATTAGCCTATGCACCTGAAATAGAAATAATTTATAAAGTACTTACACATGTTAAACACCGACCCTGTCTCTAATAATAATAGAAATGATAGTTCGAACAAATCATAGTGCAAAAGCAATGTCTCCGCTTGCTTGCCTGAACGCCTCAAACTGTACAACACACAATATTATTATTGTATTGACAAACCCGTGTCATCCGTGACAATAATAATTAATTACTGTTAAGATTATAATTATTAGTATTAAATTCACGCTTTCCAAATTAGGCAAGGATACTGTATGAAATATATTTTTAAAGATTCTGAGGTAAAGACATATAATTTGAAATAACTTCATGGTCAAATGGTGCTAATTTGCTATTGATAAATATGTTTAAAAATACATTATTTAATTTCTATCAGTGAACGACAGGGTGTACATGGTAACGTGAAATGCTAAACTGACAAAGTGTGAGCTTTTTGGTTCTGGTAATCTTGTTCTATCTGGAAATACTCCAGTACCTCAAAATTCTCTGTCAACTTAAAATGTATAATACTTTACAACTGCTAATATGGCATAGTCCAACTCTGCACATTTAGATATTGTTGTTCTGTTGGCAAAAGAAACTTGTGATAAATGCAAGGACAAGTTAAGACAGATTCATGTTTTAATGTATTCATATGAAGGTAACAATGGAAGAAATTCAATCCCCATTGTCAGACCATGTTGCAATTTGAATGGACTCCGCCCACACCCCGCCCCCCTACCAGATCACTATGATTGACTATCTGGTTAGAGGGGGTGTGTATTGGCACCTGTGAAATCTGTCAGCATATTTTTAACAGACACCTTGCAAATGGGCCTAAATTTGATTAGCATGGCACATAGCCCCAGATCGAGGCCTGGAGGAGCAGGTACACATACCGCTCCCCAGCTCTCTGTCCAAACCCAGCCCCCCCCCACATAACCCCCCATGAGAGCAGCGGCGAGGTCACATGGCACTGGTAGCAGCTGGTGTCGAACGGGCTTCATTAAACCCCAGCGGGTTCTGGGTCTGACAGCTGAGCCACGGGCCGTCAGTGATTTATTCACAATGAGCTGTGAGCCTTTTTATCCTGGCCGTAATCCACAAATCCTGAATCAACCTGGCCCGTGTCACTAACACCGTTTGTAGGGGACTATTCAGGAATGAGACTGATATCAAACACAAATCGCACATTAATTAAACCCAGAACATTACAATCCCCCCAAAAATGACCCGCACCAGCCCTTAGGTAACGGAAACGCTCTTTAATCAATCATTTGACTTTGCACAAATTTATGTAGGATCAGTAATCAATCCTTTAATGAAAGCTGTATATTACCATAATCCCTTAAACTAAATCTGCTGTCATCATTGTGCTTCTTCTTAGTCCTGAAGGGAAAGAACAGGGACTGGGACTGGAATATCACTTTGTCTAAAAGCTTGTAAAGGCTTCTGTATAAAGAGACATCGCCTTATTTGATCAACTTCACTGCCAATGATGTTGTAACATACTGATAAAATTATGTACTGTATCCTCACATACAGATACAATATATTTGTAATGCCAGTAATACCGGTTATGACTATAATCGTCATCGTTTGAGAAATCTTTTTTGAAGAACATGCTGCACAGATTTTTCATGTGTGTCTGAGAATTACTGTGTCCTTCTTCTTGTTTGAAGCCATGGTGCTGTGGCTGGTGAGAAATTAAGCTTTTTTTTAACTGATAATTATGTTCAGTTTATGAATATTGTTTTTGTCTTTTACTGTTATGGTTGAACCATGTTTAATAGCCTAAAACAAACAGGATTTATGATAACTGTAAAAGGGGTATCTGACTGAAATGTTAGAAAGTCTAATCAGCTGTGTGTGTGTGTGTGTGTGTGTGTGTGTGTGTGTGTGTGTGTGTGTGTGTGTGTGTGTGTGTGTGTGTGTGTGTGTGTGTTTCCAGCTATCTGTACATGATGATGCAGGTTAGCTGTATCTGTAAGCTATAAGAATTTTCACAACTAGCTGATATATGTTATCCGAAGTATGTTGTCCAATATCTTACATTACAGAGTAGATTAAGATACAGGTGTAGATATAGAAGGAATAGAATAACACAAAGCCTTTGTGGTTATGAGATTCAGATATTGTTTTGCTATATGAAGGAGAAAAATCTCACTGCTCACTTCTAGAAAGGTAGACCGATATGGTCTTGTTCACGCATCATCATAGATTATTTACAAACATTTTACCCCCCGAGCCGAATTCTGGATCAGCCAATGACTGGCATCATTCCGCGACAAAGTTTTTGTTGTGATTCCTCCAGAAAGGAACGATGAAACCACACAGGAGACAATCGGCAGCGATGCACTTTTCATAAACAGGACTAACGAAAGAGCTGGCGTTCTGTGCTTTCCTCCCTCCGTCACGATCCAGCCAGGAATCTCACACGTTTGAGGAGCGATTTTGTTCGTTTATTTAGAGGCGAGCGTGATGGGTGTGTGGGAGGAGGCTAAGGCGGAGACGGCCAGCTCTTAAATATGTTCTGGGGCCTCGGTGAAACTTCAGCGTCGGGATTCCTACACTCTTAGGAAATAAAAAAGGGTTTCTTAAGGGTTCTCCAGTTATCCTGCTGAGGGAACCCTTAAAGGTACTTCCTTTTGTATGAATGTCGTTCCAGGGTTCTCAGTAGAACCTGAGTCTAATGGTTATATGAAGAACTCTTTATCTAAGAAAAACCATGAAGGGCAAACAAAGAACCTTTAAAGGTGCCAGAAGAACGTTTTCTTCTGACTGTGCAACTGCAGTGGGGCGTGGTCAGTTAGAACGGGGTTACATCAGAATGACATATGCTGCCACGGAGGGTGGAGGGGATATTGAGTTCCCATGATCCTTTGTGAGTACACAGCTGTTGGACACTATCTGCCCAGTGGTCACAGCACTCTTATTCCCCTTAGCTCAAGATCGTCTATCTGTGATGAAAGAGTTGTTCAGGAATAATCTCTGTTTCTTTAATTCTAATAAATGTTGGCTGGTTTGCACGTGGAAGACCTACTGCATTACCAGCAACAGTATACCTCTGGTGAACGTTAGATTTACTCTGACTGCTCAAATAATTGTTGCCCTTCCTCCCTGATCAACGGTGAAATGGGACGTTCCTGCTGTAATGAACAGTTCTCTGTTATGAAGTGCCAAGCTCTTGGCGGTGTATCGGTAAGGGGTATATCCTGCCAACCCATACCTTAGCTGGCCGCAAAATCATTGCAAATCCCAAAATGATTTTTATTCTCTCTACGATCGCGAGGACAGTTGTGGCACTGTGGTAACATTTTATATTAAGAAGACAAAAGCTCATTGCAATCTCGTTTTTGGTTCACAGGTTGAATCCTTAAGCTTTGCGACTTATGGTAAACAGTGTTGTTGATTTTAAGCACGGTTGTGGCATTGTGGTAAGATTTTATAACAAGAAGGCAACATGTCAATATTAGCTGAGTGACTCAAGAAGATAAATGGTTCCAAGATGTGCATTTGATAAGATATGTGGCTGACCGTCAGATGAGTGGTTGATGGTAGTGTATGGGGCTGGTTATAAACTTAACGGTTTATGTAAGACTCGTTCTTAATTATAAGCTGATTGGTTTGTGATAAGTGGGTGAGTGGTTGATTGTATGCCGTGCTGTTAAAAGTAAGACATGTTTCCTGTCTTGTCACATCAAAGTGATTACTGAGATCTATGCGCTCCTTAAGGAAACCAACAAATTGAGTCAATTTACTGATAACAAGGTCATATATTTACATGATAATTACACATACTAGACTGCAGTGCTTGGGGCAGAGGTATACACTCTGTGTTTCCTGGTACAGGTAGAGGCCTGTGACTCAGAGAGGTTAGGGAGTGGGCGATTGTACAGTTGAGATCTCAAATACAGAGCGGTTAGAGAGTCTGGCACAGTCAGAATACATTACAAAAGGGCAGTAGCCTGAGTGAGCAGCAATGAAGGCTCTACTTTGTAGCAGTCAGTCAAAAGCAATCCGCTCTCAGCCTCAGCGGTTGTGTATTGTTGTTGCAGTCGGGAGATGGGCATCGATGGCTTTGAGGTTGTACTGACTGGTGTTAGAAAGGGGGTGCTTAGCGAATAAAACGGGTCTCGAAATCCCACCCCCGCGTTCGCAGGGTGTTTCCCCAGACGGGATAGCCGGCCACGGCCTTCACTAACCTCTCCGCGCGCACGTTTTTCGAAAAGACACGTCATGGCCGTCACTTTGAGGCATTGCAGCTGAGTGAAAGTGTCAGCGGTACAGCAAGAGTTAAAGAAGAGAAAGAATAAAGGGATTTCTTCTCTTTAAAATGAGAAGAAACCCTTTGTTCCCCCCCCCCCCATCTCCAGCGTCAGGAGGAGCTGACCTACTTTCTGCATCCTCTCAGCAGTCTGAGAGGCAGTTAGTGGTGCGTCTGTGTCAGCAGTTACAGCTAACAGGCAAAACTGAGAAGCCCGCACAGCGCTGCTGTTTCTGCCGTTTTTCATTGACAGAATCGAAAAGCTCACCCCATACTGAGAGGATTCAGGGCGGAGTTACAGGGTACTTCCTGCTTCCTGTTTGATTTCAGATCAACTGACTTTCTACCTACTGCTAATAAACATCACAATTTACAACGGTACGGTAATTAACATTAATTAACGCGGTAGTAAATTAATAATTAATGTTAATTAATGTATTTAGTTTACAAAGGCTAAGATATGAACAAATATATGAATAAATTGATAGAAAATAGCTGCAGTCAAAGTGGTTATTTTTATTTAGAAAGCTGTGAACATTTTTGGTGCCGACAAATATGGGGTATGCTTTGCCAACATGTACCTTGGCTATCCACCTATCCCTAACCCTAAACTAACCCTATCCCTTACACTAACCCCAAACTAACCCTATCCCTAACCCTAATCCTAACCCTATCCTTATCCCTTACCCTGTCCCTAACCCTAAACTAACCCTATCCCTTACCCTAACCCCAAACTAACCCTAACCCTATCCCTATCCCTATCCCTATCCCTAACCCTAATCCTAACCCTATCCTTATCCCTTACCCTGTCCCTAACCCTAAACTAACCCTATCCCTTACGCTAACCTCAAACTAACCCTAACCCTATCCCTATCCCTAACCCTAATCCTAATCCTAACCCTATCCTTATCCCTTACCCTGTCCCTAACCCTAAACTAACCCTATCCCTTACGCTAACCCCAAACTAACCCTAACCCTATCCCTTACCCTGTCCCTAACCCTAAACTAACCCTATCCCTTACGCTAACCCCAAACTAACCCTAACCCTATCCCTATCCCTAAACTAACCCTAAACTAACCCTATCCCTTACGCTAACCCCAAACTAACCCTAACCCTATCCCTATCCCTAAACTAACCCTATCCCTATCCCTAACCCTAATCCTAACCCTTTCCTTATCCCTTACCCTATCCCTAACCCTAAACTAACCCTTTCCCTAACCTTATCCTTATCCACCTGTCCCCGACCTATACCTAACCCTATCCCTAATCCTTACCCTTACCCTAAACTAACACTATCCCTAATCCTTGCCCTACCCCTTACCCTAAACTAACCCTATCCCTAACCTTATCCTTATCCACCTGTCCCCGACCTATACCTAACCCTATCCCTAATCCTTACCCTTACCCTAAACTAACACTATCCCTAATCCTTGCCCTACCCCTTACCCTAAACTAACCCTATCCCTAATCTTGAACATAACCTTATGCTTCACCCTATCCCTAACCCTAACCTTATTTCATAGGAGTGCAATCTATTGTGGTAATGTTTGATACTGAGAAGAATGTCTTGTTTTCCCATAAACATTGTTATTCCATTTTACGATGACATTAATTGCTTATAAGAAAATGGGACACATTTATGGTATTCATATGTTTAATAAGTAATTCCAGCCCTAACACCACCCAAGACCCTTTATTGAACTTGGATCTAAAGTTTGTAAATAAAAGTATATATTAAGTATATTACTAACAGTTTATGGAGGAATATCTAATAATGTGTAATTACATTGTTATTACTGGACACAGTACTTGCTTATAGAGTTAATTAAAGCACAGTGTAATTACATGCCGCAGCAAATCGAAAGCTCAGTATTAATAATAATTTATTTGTTGCACAATTCATTTAGATTCTATAAAACTGAAAAATGAAATAATGTATACTTGTTTTTCCTTTCTGTTCTGTATAGCTATATTTTGGTGGGAGACATCCAGTGGTGTTTTAAGAAAATATAGGAAGTCTAATTGCTACTATTATTTCATAACTTGTGCAATACAATCTTGAAAATTGTTATCCCTAGATTAGTTCTATGCGTGTGATGACTGTCAATTTGCATAATTATTATGCAGACACAGACACGTGCTAAATGCAATAACCTCGCGGTTATTTTGACCTCAGCTTTGATTATGATTGTGCAGAAATTTGCTGACAGATACACAGTGGGCATCATATTCTAATGTTTCACTGTGGTCCATCTCAGCCGTACTGAATGTGCTCCTGTTCTCCTGTGCTGACTGCACCTTCTGTGGCTCACAGTGTTCTTTCTCTACTTTGCTAACCATGCTCTGTGTTTCATGGTGTTCTGCTGTGCTAACTGTACAGGGTGTTTAACAGTTTTCCTGGTTCTGCTGTGCTAACTGTGCCCTGTGTTTCAAAGTTTTCCTGATTCTCCTGTGCTAACTGTGCAGTAAGTTTCACAGCGTTCCTGGCTCTCCTATGCTAACTGTGCCCTGTGTTTCACAGCGTTCCTGGCTCTCCCATGCTAACTGTGTCCTGTGTTTCACAGCGTTCCTGGCTCTCCTATGCTAACTGTGTCCTGTGTTTCACAGCATTCCTGGCTGTCCTTTGCTAACTGTGCCCTGTGTTTCACAGTGTTCCTGACTCTCCTATGCTAACTGTGCCCTGTGTTTCACAGCGTTCCTGGCTCTCCTATGCTAACTGTGCCCTGTGTTTCACAGTGCTCCTGGCTCTCCTATGCTAACTGTGCGCTGTGTTTCACAGCGTTCCTGGCTCTCCTATGCTAACTGTGCCCTGTGTTTCACAGCGCTCCTGGCTCTCCTATGCTAACTGTGCCCTGTGTTTCACAGCGTTCCTGGCTCTCCTATGCTAACTGTGCCCTGTGTTTCACAGCGTTCCTGGCTCTCCTATGCTAACTGTGCCCTGTGTTTCACAGTGCTCCTGGCTCTCCTATGCTAACTGTGCGCTGTGTTTCACAGCGTTCCTGGCTCTCCTATGCTAACTGTGCCCTGTGTTTCACAGCGCTCCTGGCTCTCCTATGCTAACTGTGCCTGTGTTTCACAGCGTTGCTGGCTCTCCTATGCTAACTGTGCCCTGTGTTTCACAGTGTTCCTGGCTCTCCTATGCTAACTGTGTCCTCTGTTTCACAGCGCTCCTGGCTCTCCTATGCTAACTGTGGCCTGTGTTTCACAGCGTTGCTGGCTCTCCTATGCTAACTGTGCCCTGTGTTTCACAGCATTTCTGGCTCTCCTATGCTAACTGTGCCCTGTGTTTCACAGCGTTGCTGGCTCTCCTATGCTAACTGTGCCCTGTGTTTCACAGCATTTCTGGCTCTCCTATGCTAACTGTGCCCTGTGTTTCACAGCATTCCTGGTTCTCCTATGCTAACTGTGCCCTGTGTTTCACAGCGTTTGTGGCTCTCCTATGCTAACTGTGCCCTGTGTTTCACAGCGTTCCTGGCTCTCCTATGCTAACTGTGCCCTGTGTTTCACAGCGTTCCTGGCTCTCCTATGCTAACTGTGCCCTGTGTTTCACAGCGTTCCTGGCTCTCCTATGCTAACTGTGCCCTGTGTTTCACAGTGTTCCTGGCTCTCCTATGCTAACTGTGCCCTGTGTTTCACATCGTTTCTGGCTCTCCTATGCCAACTGTGCCCTGTGTTTCACATCGTTTCTGGCTCTCCTATTCTAACTATGCCCTGTGTTTCACAGTTTTCCTGGTTGTTGCTGGAGTTTCGGCAGAGGTGAAATGCGGGGGCATCTATAAGGGCTTCTCTGACTGTGTGCTGGAGCTGGGCGAGGGAATGGCTAACTACCAGGAGGAGGAGGACAGTGAGAATGGAGTGCAGATTGTCTGCGGGTGAGAGAAAATTACTGTACGTGTGTGTGTGTGTGTGTGTGTGTGTGTGTGTGTATGCATGTGCTTGTATGGCGCACGTTGGGCACGAATAAAACAACTTCAGTTTAATGTAATGCACACATAAAAAACAAATGATACATCAAAAAGATTCTCTTAGTAATGTAGGAAAATATTACTGTCTCTTATTATTATACTTTCCAACTTTGCTGTGCGCACACACACATACACACACACACACACACTGATGAAACTAACCTGCATATGGAAACTTACCATTTCTCTTGCACATAAAGCTCTCTTGTTCCACCATGAAGGGAAGAATCCGTATGACCAAATGAAAGCTATTGAAATGCAGCGTAAGGCACAGAAACATGATAGGCTACTGTAAGCAGACCTGACTGTACGATGAGCTGCTGGGCATGTGCGTGTGCTTCTATGTGTATGTGTGTGTGGGGATAATGTCATTGTTCTTGCCCTAGGCGATGAAGTGAGTGATGGTGTGAGTATTTAAAAGGTAATTAAAATGTATGGGGGAGAATGCTAAGCAGGGGGTTAGTCTGAAGGACAGAGAGAGAGAGAGAGAGAGAGAGAGAGAAAGCGACTGCAGCCGTAATCTTAGAGGGGACCAGAGACAAGGCCGTGGTGGACCTGAATAATTAATGAGCTAACTGTGGCAGCACCAAATGAAATTCAGAGGGCGTCTTTGAGTGTTTGTATTTTTTCCCCCTCTGTTATTATATGTGTTCTGGAGCTGGTGTATTTCCCCAGGGTGCATCTCTCCCCCGAATGTAATGAGAAGCGTGCAGAAGGAGCCCAGTGCTGGCTGGATGTCCCAGAACAGGCAGGGATAGGGCTCATGATCAGACCAATAGCATGCAGTCTTACTGCTCACTTGCAGCATCACTAATACAATTATTATTTTATGAGACGACTAGACGAGACTGTGAGAGGCTGGATGCACATTTGATATAGAAGGGGGAAACGATTTCCTTAGAGCGCTACGGATAAATGAAAACACGTTTTAAGGATGCAAACAAAATGTATGACCTGAAATTAAATTAATCAAACCAAAATAGATGTCAAACAAATACAAAGAACGATTTTTTTCTGGAAGAGGCTTAGCTGAGTCACTCGACTACATTTTTTTTGAAACCTTTGAAATGTATTTAGAATTGTTTGATGTGATGTGGGAAAACTTCATTACCCAGTAGACATCTGGTCAAAGAGGAGAGTTGACTGTGTAGTTCTCTCCACAGCCACTGGGAGGCGTTCCACTCCTGCGCCACCACAGCACTGTCACAGTGTCAAGAAGACGTCAGCCGTATATGGGAGAGGCTGAAGGAGGACTCCAAGAAGATCCGTTTCCAGGGTAGCCTCTTTGACCTGTGTACCCCCAGCACAGCTCCCGGCCTGCACACTCAGACTCACGCCCAACCCCTGTTGCTACTGCTGCTTCTACTGCTGACTTCCCCTGTTTGGCTCCCCCTTTAGGCCCCACTATGCCACTGCACCCCAAAACTCCCCTACTGTTCTCTTCCTGAGGACCTGTAGAACCTGAGTCTGTGAAGTAATCCATTGAGACAGAGGGGGAGGGGTATGGGGAGGAGTGGGGTAAGTTTTAAGGACAAGGCAAAAATTAATGGATGAAAGAAATGGGAAGACCATGTATTTTTACAGGTTTTGATAAGTAGTTCAATTCCCTGTCAGTAATAAGACCAGCTAATGACTTGACAATCAAACCACTTCGCAATGAACCCCCCACCACCTCCCAACCCCAATCCCCATCCACCCTTCTCCTACTTTTGCCCCTTAAGACTGGACTGTCACGGCTGCTAAAAACCAAAAACTTTATTCCAAAAAAATACTGGTTTTGGTACCTGGGTTCTGTTACAAGGAAGATATCCACCTGTTTAATCAGAAGGAAGGTTATATGCTGGCAAGTATGACTATCATTCCAAACGTTGTGCACCTTAAAACCCACACCTGAAAGGAGTGCTTCATCAAAAAGACAGAAATAATGAATTTTATTATCTTTTGGTGCAGTAACTTCTAACTCAATATACTGAATTGCAAGCTGTGAATGAAAACACATTGTTCAGTTGTAGGTTTCCTCCATTTCGTAGCATGCAAAAAAAAAAAAAAACATTCATTTTGTATGAAGTGCTAATGCGCCATCGTGAATCTAAATCATGTGTACCATAGGATCACAACATGGATTTCTCTTAGTATCTGGGTAACTTCAGCTGAGTGCAAGTATTGGTTTTTGTTTATTCCTGAGTTCAAACTTAATGCAAATGGTTGCAAAACATACAATTAAGCATAAAATCTATGTTAGTACGCAGCTTCTCATCGCGCTTTGGTTCAGTCCATTCCAACACTTCCCCTCCCTCACCACGGCCTGAACGTACATTGCTTATTGTGAGTGAAGTGCTGTAATTATGATTACGCGGTTTGTTTTGCAAGTGCGAAACAGCTCCCTCTAAAACCTGTGGTATCACACTCTGTTTAGCCTTTGACAATCAGGGATTATGTCAAATATGCCAAATGAGGGATAAACAAGAAATATTTAGAGAAGGCGCTTCACGACGTGTGGAAATTCGTGCTGCCCTGACGCTTATTTTGAAACGGATTACGAGAAACCCACGCAATAACATTATATCGCAGAATTTCGCTAAGACTGTACTGTACTCTACGCGCGGTATGTGAGATATGAGAGGTTGCGTATGTGAAATGTAAAATGTGTACAAATGTAAAAAAAAAAAAAAAACTTATTTGTGTTGTCAACGGCATGGCCAGAGTGAAGTTATTCTTATTTTGTAACAGAAGTTGAAAATACACTGAATGATGTGATGTGGTGAATGTTGACATGAAATTATCTACTTAGAAATCCATGAAAAGGACACATCGACCGACTGAGTCAAGGGAACAGAGGTCAGGTTCAATACATGAAGCATGGGCAGATAGCTTATTGAATTAAATTCATAAAGCTTTAACAATACATTTAACAAGACATTTTGTACACATATTTAACAAAAACACTTCTTGCCCCTAGATGATATAATTAGAAACGATGATATAATTAGAGACTCTGTGAGTATTTTATATTTTTTTTTAATATGCAGATAAATGACCAGAGGATATCACTGTAAACCATATGAAAGAAAACCATGTCTTCACAGTATATACGTGTATTAACACAATACCTACAATTATTACTTTAGTTTTGAGAGCCAAGCTTAGTCAAAGGGCTCAAGTAATTGTAGAAGCTGCAGGACAGATATTACAAGAACACAACTCAGCACAGAGCAGATGCAACCCTGTAAGATGACCTTTTCAGTATATATTTTAATATGATTAAATATAATAATCATCAAGATTATATTACTTAGTATTGAAGAATATATCTCAATAAGAGTAGCCTATTAGAGAAACTACCTGCATATTTTGCCCTAATTCATCACTGTTACATGTAATATGGGTAGGTAGGAACATGAGAGCACTGAACAATTGCAATAAATAAATTACTGTTGTGCAATATAACTATGTATTGTATGATATGGTTGATTATATGGTTGTTTGTTTTTTTATTGATGGAGCCAATGTTCATCCTTTCTTAAACAGATTTCCGTACAGGCAGACCATTGCTTTTTCTATTAGAAAATAGATAAAAGATGTGTGTAACACTCTATTTTTCCCCATAGGGAACAAAACCGAAGCAATGTGTTCCAGAGTGCAATAAAATAGCATAAAACATGCTTAAATGAAAAAATACCATCTAACCAATGTGTACCCTGGAGTAACTTGGAATACCAATAAGATAATTTCCAGGTGTTAGTGTTCACCCACCATCTTTACTCAAGACAAAAATGAAACAAAACAATGCTTTATGAGTTTCCTTCTTTCGATAACAATTTTCCCTTCAATTGAAGGCAAGACAATTATGTGAGCTCTGTTTTGGTAAATTTGTATACAATACTGCTAAATGCTGAATTCTTATTTAAGTAATAGCCAAAAAATGCTTATAATAAAGGGAGAATCGTATTTTCTTTGACAGAGATACTGTACTGTATGCTTCAGAGTATTTACAATATATGTTGTTTCTAATATCCCCCTCAGTACTTGTTAAAATGTTGTTTCAGGTTTTAAAGACAGCACACTCCACAGTGTCCTTAATTCCTATCGTTAAGGCTCTGTTACCTTGGAAACGGTCACTTAAATGCTGTGTCAGATTCTGTTTATTTTTTACTAAAGTAATTTAAAACTATTTGAACATACCTCTCTCTCTCCCTGTATGTGTGTGGGTGAGAGAAAAAGTGAGAGTTTAAGATGTATCTATTTCACATCAAAGTGACCAACTCGAAACAACAATGTTCAAATTCAGTCAAACATAAACAATATGTACTTTTGAGTTACGATTTTCAACAAATGTAGTTTACCCGAGTCTTTATAGACTATACTTCCAAAAATCTGTGACCAATTAACTTGTACTGCTGTATATTTGGAAACGTAACATTAACCAGAAAATGTATTATTTACAGTTGTGGTTTGGTGAAATCTGAGCAAAGAGAGCTGTATGTTTTGCATCAGGAAATACTAATTACTGTGCAATTTATAGGTAGCGTGGAAAATAGTCATTAACATGATAGGAACATACCGTAAGGTGAAAGGGGGAGAAAAAACGAGCTGAATTATGGACTCTGCCCAAAGGCGTCCCCACAAACACAGGAAGCTGGACTAACTGTGATGGTGCATCATGGGTAATAAATAGTGAAAAAAAGCCCAAGCATTGCTGTCATGCACTTGTTTCTGCAGTTCTCCCTCCGGGCAGCTACAAAACAGGATGCATTATTAAGGACTGTTAATCTCGTTTTGAAAGCATGTTGCTGCCTGATCGAGAACTTTAACTAGAGGCCGACGTCTGCCACCCATCACAGCACGCGAGAAGTGTTTGTGCGTACCTGTGCGACCCAGAGGTGGTTTGTTTCCTGGGCAATGTTAGCCAAAAAAAAAAAAAAACGATGCCAAGAAGCCTAGTCTTCCCCATCATGGAATGCCAAGAAGTTACAAATTTCTTTTTGTTCCTTATTTCTTCTGAATATTGTAATTACTATGATTATTATTCTGATTGGTTTGTGGAAAACCTGTGCTCCGTTTTGAATTTTTTTGATGGGGTTCGTTCTTTAATTGTGGAGTTCTGCATGGTTATGTCTTGAAGAGTTTTGACGAGTCTTAGACGCATAGAGCTCTCTGCCTGCACCCCGTCCTTTTTCCTTCCCCGTGTCACCGACATCTTGTAGTGATCCGCTTGGCTTCTGGCTTCATAGCATACTTGCATCCAGAGCCTCAGTCTGTTTGACAGCTGGGCCCACACAAACACATACAAAGTGCATTGGACCTACAGCAAACAAACAGCACCTTCCCTCATACAGTTTTGCTAAGGTGTACTCTTTTTCTCTCACAGGATATGGAAATACAGCCTGCCATTTCAGTCTGGCTACCAGACAGGTGACACAGATAACGAAACAGGACGTGGTGCTCCTCAGCAGAAATAATACGAATAATAATTTAAAAAATAACATATATAGGGTATTAATTAAAATTCCTGAAGAAATAACTAACTACATCAATGATGCTTAATGGAGAAATGCTACTGAATGTAAAATAAGATATGCTTTATGTAGTCTTTAAAAACACACCACCTAAAAACAAATCTATTTATTAAAGAAAATTGTACAATTACCATGTTTGTGATGTATGGTTATTTGTGTTTTTTGCGTGTATTTTATGACTAAAATCGCAAAATGTTGCAGATTTTCTGGAGTATTTGATTTTATCTCTCCGATCTGATAGCTCATCAAAGCAAGAAGTTAAATGTGTTACGTTCCTTAGTCTCAGCAGGATAAGCTTATACTCACATGCTATGCTAATAAAACTATGCTATGCTAATAAACACAGCTCAGTCAAAAATATGACCTGTCACTCAAGGACTACAATCCCCACTTTCCTTACGCAGGAAGGGCAAAATAGAAATGAAAATGATTCATTTGGAAGAAATATTAAAAAATAACATAAGCATTTCATACCTGTTCAAAGATGCCATACATTGGTGGATAAATTGGACATCTTGTTTTCGTTCTTGTAACTCTGTGTGGGGACAGAACAAATGTGTTTATATTCAGATGCGTTCACATAAAAAATAATCACAAAATGTATTTACCTGCATGAGGCTCAAACTCATAGCTATTTTCATTTTGGAGTGACATCTGAGGGTCACAGACCTGCTGTAAATCGAGGCCTCGCTCTGTGTGTGGTGACCTTTTACCCCAGTGTGTCTGCTGTGGTCCAGATGAGGGTGGATTATGTGATTCTGGCAACCCTGCAGGGTTTTCCTGTGACAGATGTGGGGTTGCGGGTCTCTGGCAACCCTGCAGGGGTGTTGCTGAGAAACAGAACTGAACCATCTGGCAGAAATAGCTTATTCACAGCACAGGGTTTCACCTCCACAAAATGCTTATTATAGCCTCAGCCCTGACACTGAAAGATATGTACATACATTCATGGATATTGGAAGCACAGAAATAACATATAGTTACTTAAAATCTTACAGCTAACTCCAATTTATAGGAATAAAGGACAATTCAGCTGACAAACATTGTTGTGGAAGCCGTCATCAGATTACTTGAAAGTGATCCAACGTTAATAATAAAGAATATATAATTAGCATACAAAAAATAATTTCTATATCTAATTAAATTTAATATTAATGATGACATATTTTATAATAACCAATACATAGTGTAGGTCTATAGTGAAATATGATTATCGTCTGAAATGCATACTGTGAATATTTTAAACATAATTAAGTTACACATAAATTAAAAATGGTTATTTAATATTTCACCCGTGCTTATAATTATTTTATTTCTCAGTGCGGTCTCAATCCTGTTGGTACTGGCTTGATATAAGAGGAGCCAAACAATTATACACTAATGTTTTGGTTGTTTTTAACACAGATTTCTTAGTTAATGAATGGTTCTCTTCACATAGAAAATATTGGGTTATGTTTTGAAAATGTAACGCATTATTGAGGTGTAATGCTGGGAGCTTTTCAATGCTACCCCTGTTAGGTCCAGCGGAATGTGCTCAGACTCCCGTTTCAAAGGTCAAAGCTCAGTGTCAAAGGTCAAACAAAAACTTATTTTCACATGGTGGAAAATTTAAGACTTAATTCCACCTCAAAGTGTATTTTTCAAAGACAACATTGTTACAATTGGCCCTGCTTTTGCAATGCAAATTAAAAAAAAAAAAAAAAAACATTGAAACGCAATTTAAAAATTGCACACGGTTTGAGTTTTTTAATCACGCTGTGGTCCTGTTGTTCGCTGACCGCCAGCCGCTTCCTGTCGATGGTAATTATCCTCCAGCCGCGGGGCCTCGCACCTCTCTCTCTCTCTCCGCTGCTTTTCTCGCCCGTCAGCTCGCTGACTCGGAAAACAAGGTCTCAGTTCCTCTGCGGGGGAACATCACCAAAACTAACAGCTTAATGAGCCTGTGCCGGCCGCTTAACAAACCGAGACCGTTTACAAGATGCAGCCAATTGCCTCCGCCGTCTTCGAGTGATTTGTCAACGTGACACCTCGGCTCTCGGCCTTCACAAACAAATCGCTGCAAATAACACCTCTTTCCTGAGGTGGTAAGTACTGTGTGCGTGTATCTTTCTATATCTATACATATAGTGCACATATACACAAGCTAACGTAAACATTAAATGAAAAAGTACTTGAATTTTGTAGCAACTGAAATACAATTTTAAAGGAGACCACACACGTGTTTCATATGACTGTCAATACTGACCGTTAATATATGTAGGTTATACAATGTCCTTTTACACATAAAATCATGAATACAAATAGAACACGAGTTTTTGAAGCAGATTTGATCTAGGTCAAGTTGTTTTGAATTAATATACATAACTTATTATGAATATACATTCTCAGCAGTATGTGTTACACTCTTGGAATAACAGAAACACAATTCCAAAGTGTCCCGTTGTGATACATAGAAGTTTATGAGGTGCTGTATGCTTAATGTCGAAACCAAAACTGCGTATCTCCCAACTAATTGGCTGGTTTTAGCAATCAAGCTGAAACAGACCACTAATAGTATCCATAGCTTCATCCCAGACCACACTCATTCTCGCTAGAGGTGTAGCAAAATCTACAGATGGATCAATTATCACGTGTTGAGAGGAATTTATTCCTGCATTAAATGTACAATTTGGATTTTTCTCAGACTGAGTGCCCGATAATTGTGCATCATGTGATCTGAAAAATGAACACATGAACCACTGGCCTAAGGACAATGGTATCAACCTACTTTGTAGTGTAACCAGGCCAGATCACTGACCTTTGATTTAATCACATCAAAGCAGCAAGCTTCGTAATACAAGACCGTCTTGGCATGTAATGCATTTTGGGGTTTGAATTCTTCAGCTTTTGTTCAGATGGTCCAATAAATCAGCATATTTTTCTTGAGGTTTACATATCGTGCACATACAGACAGCAAGTCTATTCATGTCCTTATAATGAACTTGTACACACAACTTCATTGTCATCCAGCAGTCTGTCAGTTCCCTTCATCCTTGGTGGACATTTGGATCCATGCTTACATAACATTTGTAGTTTGATACAGAAAAAAAAATACCATTCTGAGATCAACTGTATAACTATAATCCCCATACATTGACATGATAGATTAGTGTTGCGGTGTATATGAACAGTTGATAAGCACCAATGATTTTCACCCTCACACAGTTATTAATGCAAAATGGACTTAAATGCTGATTATCAATTATCTCAAGATACATTTCATTATCTATAAATCATCTCATACATATATGAGAATGCACATCTGTTAATCTAAAGACATTATCCACCATTTTGTACAGTTTTCATTGTGTTGTACAATATTACACTGCCTTGTCGGTATTACTGATTGTAATCACAGTATGCCACTGAGGAATATACATCCTTGTAAATGCTCGTCTATGGAACAAGGCATTCATTTTTCGGTGGACTGACATTCTACGTCAAATCATGGACAGTGAAAGTGTGACTTCACTGTGTTGAAAATATAATTGCCGTAAAACTTTCCACTTTTTTTTCCGAAGACAAAGAGCTTCCTGTTCTGTCTCAAATGATCTCCGTCTCGCTCGTTCATTTCCAAAATCTCAGCCACCATCCGATTGTACCATTGCATATAGCAGTAAAACCTAATTTAAAAATAAGTACCATTTTAATATTAATTCTTACCTTTATGGAACTAGGTAGGCCATCTGAGAGGCCAGACTTTTGCAGTATACTACTTTCAGCAAGCGTGAATAACACATAAGGATTTAGAAAATTAGAATGAAAGAACTTGAAAGAGAAGAACTGTTTTGAGTATCGTATTGATGTAAATTATGCATGCGGTCGTGCCCAGTGGAGTTATAGAGAGGTACAGAGTGGCAGCACTGTGCTTCTCCAGTTGCTTCTATTTTCCTATCTTCGGAATGTGCTGTCCCATTCTTTGCTGAAACACATTTATCTTGAATTGAAGGGGATGGACGGACTGTCTGCAAAATGGGCAGATAGAAAATGATTAATAAATAGTATAGTAATTTCTTGAACGAGAGACCATCGCTTTGTGTAATATTATTATAATTTCCTATTTTCAGAAATCATTGTCTTAACTTTTATCAGCATCAATATGTTCAGTGTATGATTTTTATTAAAAACATTAGTCAAGCATAACCATTGTAAAGCCATGTAAATATGACTTTATGTCAAATATGTCAATTGCTTCATCTTTTTGAGGTTATTTCTTGCTCTTGGTAATTACTTATAGGAAAGCCGGATTTGAGGTACCTTAATGTCCATCATACCCTCAAGTTCTTTTTTAGTAAATGAGACTTTAAACACATCACTGATTATTGCTACTTTGTTTGCTGTTTGGCAACTCTGTTTGCATTAACTATAGCCTGATAAACCATCCATGATGCATTAGGGAACATTATGATGTGTGACATGGAGTTTATTAACACGTTATATAACGCACTTTACTTGTCACTTTATAACACTGCTATAAAACTAGCTACATAGCATATTCATGCATTCATATTGACCTCTTTATTATGCATTAATTAACACTGTATGAAATGATATGTGTACATTCATCATACCACCACCTAGAATAGATCTGACATTATAATCCATAATAATGACATACTTATGAATTCATTAACATCTTACATTTACATTTTAGTCATTCAACACACCCTTTTGATTTAAAGTCCCATGTACATCCGAAAAATAACACAAGTAGTGCGTTGCAAGCAAACAATCATAGCTTTTGTAAGTGCTATGCACAAAGTGCCAGTATATATATGTAAATTAAGGACTCCTGCAGCCAATCCAGTGGTCCTATTTTGAATCAAAGCCAATGAGAATTCAGCTGTAATTTCCTTATACCATACTATAGAGGATTTATTATAAATCCTAATTGGAGTAATATCTTAAAGGCTGGTGGGTATATGTTCATTATATTCAGAACAGAACATGGGAGGACATGATCACATTTCGGGTTTTAATGAAGGAATGGGTGTATCTGATATTTTTATTGGATGTGAGGAGGCAGGAGGAGTAAGTGGAATTCTCATGGTTTCTGGTAGGATCCTGAAAATCTGATTACAGCAGAGTGATTTATGGGAATCACTTGGAGCCGCGCATTGGGAAATGTTTATTTATGGTCTTTGGGCTATTATAACTCTACTGTTGGATCAAGACAACACAAGTATTTTTATAGAGCGCTTAATGACTCTCAAGATAAGATGGTTACAAAAAAGCTTATGTGCTTGTATATAAGTACACCTGAGAACATACACACATGTTCACATGTACGCACTCACACAGGCACAATGATTTAAGGAATGCTAATGAACTACAATGATGCTAATTTCCCTTGCTGTTCATCTAGAATGAAGAATTGACCTACTCTGGGGTCATTCCTTCCCATACTGCACTGGGGTATCGTCCAGCTTCAGAAAAGAATGTGTGGGCCTGTCCTTTATGGTGAGTCCATCTGCAGCTCTTACTGCAGGATGCTTATCGTTCATAGCCTACTAATTGCAGGTATGCTAGCTCTGTAAATACAGAGAAATTATTTATTGTGTATGATTCTGAGTGCAATTGGTTGCATCTTCTAGTGTACAGAACATGCCCTCTTAACAAAAGGGTTCAAAACTGCACGACTGCTGTTTCGCTGGTCCAACCTTATGTGTTTCCATGGTAACACTCTTCTCAGAGCCCTGAGCTGCTGTGATGCAGGTTTATGAAAGATTCTCCTTTGCACAGGTTCCGAAAACTATTGGGGGTCTGTTCACATCTCTATGGTTAATCCACACATTTGCATCCCCATATTTCATATTTTCATTTTACCGGTAGTTCGTCTGCATATTTCAAGTCCTGTCTCATCTGCTGCATTTACTTTCCTTTCCATGAATAAAACCCACAAATCGAATAAAAACCAAAATCCATGCATTGTAATTAGTGGTGACTTACTCCACAAAGTTCTGATGCATGCATAACTGAATTTAACAATTGTTTTGTGATCCTTTCATGAACATAGTTGAACACAAAGCTGATAATTTCAGGATAACCACAGAGTGTAATGAAACAAACAAACAAACAACTACTTTGAGAATCCACTGTGATCTTTATCGATAGTACAAATTATTAAGACTGTCTATAATTTTGAGTAGCTAAACAGTAAAATTTTCAGTGATAAGTCAACAATTTTCAGTGTTGATTCAACTCTGAGGGAGTGGGCCCATACGAACTCTGATAGAGTTAATTTAACACTGAGCATTTTACTGTGTATACTGTTATACTTTGACATGAAATATAAGCCGTGTTTTTATGGATGGTGAGGAAGGATTTTAAGAGTGTCCGGAACAGCTCTGTAAACGTTACTCTGTGGAGTCATGGAGTGGCACTAGGGACTGTAAATCTGTTCGGGTCGAGGGATTGAGCGTAAGCCTCTGGATATCGCCAGTGGCAGCTCTGAGGTCACTTGAGGCCTCGCAGTGAGAAGCCTTTTGCTGCTTCAAAGACAAGGACGAACCGTTTTCTCTGTAACTACTGAAGATTGTAACTGGCATCATAGACTTTCACACAAGCCTGAAGTTGTGTCTGAGTGAACAAACCTTTTTGCCATGGTGCCAACTGCCAACCCCCTGTCTATAAGCAAATGTGCAAAATGAAATTACTCCACAAATTACAGCAGTGGTTTAATTCTATAAAGCTCATAATGAGATGTTAATTTCAGTAGAAAACCTTTTAATGTAAAAGGCCTGTTTTGTGTAAAAAAACAAAACCAAATCAAGGCATAAGGAGTATCCAAAACATTTACATAGCTTTCTTCATGTTTGTATGTCTTGTCTTTACTTTAAACTCTAAATAATTTTCAGCCAGTTGTACTTTTAAAACCTGCACAGATAAGCAGTACTGACTGTCTTTATAGAAAGACATTGTGAATGGCATTTAAATATCAAATTCATCCCTGAGATCAAACCGATAACAGGCCGGTCGATCAAAGCTCTGCATTCAGCTGGGTTTTTTTTTTTTTTTTTATCGATTCTATGGTTAAAATTCTCTTTCCTTCAGCCACCCACATACGTGGTGCTTAGTACAAGGTCACATTCTCCGGTTCTTTATTGGACCTCCTGTCCGTGTTCCTGAAGTTGTTTTGTATGTGTGTTTGGGTCGCAGCACAAAAGGAAACGGCCCCGAATCGCGGGCTCGTGAATAGCCGGGATAATTGTGAGCCGCTACTGCAGACCTCTCGAAAGCTTCGAGGACCTCTCCTCCCGGCTCCGGCTCTCCTTTGTCTCCCCGCGGTCGTGTACCGCAGCAAAGTGGGCCCAGATGCCGCTAATAACAAGGCCGCAACGTTACAGCCCCGAGCGGCGCACTTCATCAAGTTCTAATTAGTCTGGTCCCATCTGTTCCCCCCACCCCTTCCACCCACAACACCCCTCTTCTGCTCGCGCTTAGAAGAGGACGGGGTCTAAAAGGCACGAGGCGCGTGGATCCATCCCGGGGGGAGGGGTGGGACTTCATGCATCTTTTCTAAATCCCTTTTATTTTCCTCCTTGTCTACTCATTATTGATATGTATTTTTTCCTAAAGCATTGTTACAACCTCATTCTATGGTCCTATTTCATAGAATCAATACGAAAATTAACTAAAAAAGAATAGCCATTCCTGGTTTTTGATCTCTTTTTGAACTTGAAATTTTAATCAGTAATGAGATTTTTGTTTAGTTCTGAATTTTAATCAATGGGTTAGAAAACCATACACATAAACCATACACTAACATTAATGTGAAAGTCATTTCATAGATAACCTTTTTCTCAGTTCAAAAGACATTTGAGGACAAAGTATCAATGCTTTATTAGTGGGTACAAGCCACATACCCAATACTGTTTTTACCCCCCTGGGGGCAAAACACTGGATAGAAAAATAAAATCAAAATGAAGCCGATTGGCAAATTTTCTATCACAGTGCTTTCCTCTTTTCTACCCCAGGCCAAAACAGTAGGCAAAGTCACATTAATATTGATCGATTCCATCAAAAGAGGACAAAATAACCTGTCACAGCTTAAGTTGAAGGACAATTATTATGGTGTAGTATAGAATATAGAATGTGTGAAGGTCTGCCCTATGTGTCCATGGAGTTTGAAATAATGGCTTTGGAGTTAAAGTTTGTTCAACAGTGCCACCTATTGTTCATAATGTGTATGACAGCAGGATCCAGGGAAAGGTTCACACCCTTTAGTTGGAGATTGTTGTCCCATTGCAGGTAGTATTCCTCATGTACACCGTAATTAATGATAAAACAAACAAGTTATCACACTCCTTATTTGAACATTTTTTTAAATTCCCATTTTCTTCCCAATTTTGGAATCAAAAATGTAGGCCAATTTCATTCCAGGAGTAATCAATATCAGTTCAATTTTGTGAGGGCCCTATCTAGACACCACCTGGTTAGTTACCTCAAAATTGTTAGTTTCCACAGGATCCAATACACCAGGAGGTTGGCTCTGTTTAACACAATGACTGTGTGAATGGGAGCGACCTCACAGCACAGTCAGTGAAAGTGCTCAACACAAACATGTGCTGATGCTGACACTTAAAGACATTCTAGATCCAGCGATGTTTCCAGCCCAAACACTGGGAGCTCCACATCAGTGGGTCATTACCAGTCTAGTCCCACCATGGGTAACTCTCCTGTTTGAGTTTTCAATGGTTTCAGATGACAGGCTGAGCAGTCATCTAAAACCAATTACTGGTAGTTCAATTATCTTTAGCACCCATTTAAATGACAATTTAGAGAAATATGGAATTCCCCATCTGAGTTTATGGGTTAAAGGCTAACAGTGATATACCCCTCCTCTAATTGCTGAGAGGTATATAGTGTTTGAAATAGTAACTTAAACACTAGAAGGTGGCAGTGTACCATAATGGTTAGGAAGCGGGGCATTAGGTTCCTTCAGCTCATATTGTACCCTTGAGCAAGGTAACACCTCTGAATGTGAAAATATAACAATCAATAAATGGATATTGTGCAAGTAGCTCTGAATACCAGCGTCTGTTAAAAAGAGGAGAGATAACACGATAGCAAGTGGCACAGGAATTCAAGATTCAAACAAGAGGTAATTCTAATCTTGGAGAAAAAAGAAAAATTCTTAAAAAATAAAGTGATATTAAATACTAGGGTCACAGGTCATTGGTCTAATCTTTTAGTTCACTGAAGTCAAAATCATATGTACTGTTTGTTAATAATAGTAGATTTTGTTAATCATAATTATTCCTGTAGCTTTCATATTGCATGATTGTGCTATCCATCTGCAAATATATCATAAACATCAGTCTACCTCTCCTCCAAAAAAATCTGGATTGGAACCAAACCTAAGATACTTGCGTGGAGAGCTCAAAAACCCTGTGGAGCGTCTTGGATAGAAATCTAAAGAGCAGTACAGCCCTGATCTTGACAATATTGATTGCTTTTAGAGTTCTGATTGCTTTGAAAATGATGCAAAGTCAACAAACTGTTCAAGTGCTGTTGTAGATAGACACATCATTTTTATTTCCTTTATAACATGAAAGCTCTCAATTACATAAATCCAAGCAAACGGTCACCGGATTTAATCCTGCAAGAACCAGGAAAAATAACCTGTACCAGATATACTCTCCATATATATTCTGTTAATATCTTAACTATTTCTGACAAAATCGTTACATCTAGGGTTCACTTATTTTGGTCAGCTAAAACCAATTCCTGGTTGGATTGTTACATTTAGCAGCGACTTAAATAAAAAAATATTAGTTAAGTATGGAATATGCTTATTTTGCATGATGCAGTCCATGAAAAGCAACACTTTCACACAATATCAAAACTACCAGCTGAAAAGACCTTTCGTGTCTTAACAGGGATTTTAAAACTGCTCAAAAAGCTAGAATCTTAATTTTAAAATATTTACAAGACCCTGGTTCTGAATCGCCCGTTTCATACTGACTAATGACGAAATGGCTTAGAAAGAGCTGAAATCGATTAACACTGAAACGGTCCGGCTTTTCCATGGTATTCCTGTAAGATAGTGGGGCAAAAAAATGTGGCAAAAGAGCATGCGCTTTTCATGTTGTGCTTTTTGAGCTTTTTTCACATCGGTAGAATACTAAGGATAACACCAATAACAGCGTTAAACTTGTCTGAAATACATAAACTCATGCTTGTTTGCCTCATAAACAATCTTGAGAGTCAGGGACAAAAAAAAAAACTTCAGTGTGACCAGTTCATGATTGCTGCTCCTTTTTGTTGATGTGCACACAAACTGACAGACGACCTCTGTCCAATTACTGATAAAGAAAGAGATCTTACAAGACGAAATTTAATTTGAATAAAAAATAGATAAAAACACGTGTCAAATGGAATACATTTTTCCCCCACATAAACTACATGTAAATGAGGTTTTGAGACTGGAAGCAGATGTGACAAGGAGATCAAGATTGCCCAGAGTGGAGAATAGTAGCACTAGGTCTGACGACCACACAACGAGGGACCAATAGGACTCTCCTTCTTGATGGGTCACAGATTTTCATAATTTAATATTTTTTTTGTACAGTAAACACATAGTTATGGGTAAGCCACCCCAAAAGGGGAAACCCAAACTGAACAGCAAATTAAAAGAAAACTGACTTTAAAAAACAAAAATTTTAAACAAGTTGTGCTGCGTACAATGAAAACAAGATGGCCCTGTAATTGTAATAATGAAATCTTAATCATTGTCGTATACTGTCTGGATTCCAATTAAGGGAAGCT
This sequence comes from Albula goreensis, assembly GCA_022829145.1. Classification (NCBI taxonomy): domain Eukaryota; kingdom Metazoa; phylum Chordata; class Actinopteri; order Albuliformes; family Albulidae; genus Albula; species Albula goreensis. The sequence continues at coordinate 30,837,524 of CM040754.1, read as the reverse complement.
TAGACAATTGTCAACAATGATTCACAATTTGGTCCTTTCGTTAAATTCTTCCTTTGAAATTTGAAGCTGCAATGATGGGAGACCTCAAAAAGGTATTTTTATGAACTCAGACAGACACATATTCACACAGGTTACTCTCTTAAAACCATAAGCATGACTGTAACAGCAGATAATATGTGACCAACACAGCATACCTTTACCTTCAGCTTAAATCAGAATTTCTCATATAAAATGTTCTCTCACCTGGAAAGTACATCTCAATTACAAAGGCCCTATAACAAGGTGTATTCCTTTCAGGACCTGTTGGCTCTGTGAGATCAGTGATCACATGATCTATTATTAACAAATGAACTTGCTGTAATGACCCAAGATTGGTTTCTGATTTGTTACAGCTTTCATCCAATTGCCATTCGTATGGTACAGTCAATGCTTATTATTAGCAGTTGAAACACGCTCACTTGATCACTTGTCAGGAGGGCTGCTATGGCGATTTGTGCTACTCTCCATGCGAAAACTAGAAAGATAAGATAGTTATTTATGACTGCACTCAGAGAGCAACAATTCATAGTTTTTTTCAGGATAGGATCACTTATATAAAAAAATACTCACATTTTTGTACTTGCTGCATGGTTCCAAGTTTCCGACTGACTGAGAAAGCAAAATAAGCAACAGACCGAACACTCTCTCACTTCCCAGACCTGATCATGTTACGGGAGAGGCCAAAATAACAGTAGGCAACTCAAGAGCCCGTAGCAACCCAAAATACAGTTTTTTTTTCTTTTTCACAACACTGCTTTGATAGACATAAAACTGAAAGACGTTCACCCTACCATTACAAACAATATATTAAATCTGAATGCGTATGCATTTTTTTCCCCCAAAATGAATTAGACCGTGAAGATGGCAGACTGATCGGCAGCTTTTGGGTGTACTTAGATGTAAAACAAGGCCGTTGTAGCCATATGGTGTTGTGGTGTCCCGAAATCACAGCTGCGACAGAAAAATGGCAGCAGCTGTCCTTTCTGTGCGTTTGTGAGACTAGATTTAAAATCCGGCTCAGGCTTTCGTTGAAAAGTGCATTAAACAGCCAGGTGTAATAACCTGCGGCACACAAAACTGAGTTCATCAGCACTTTGTAATCTGAGGATTATACAAGTGGTGAGGCCTTTAGAGATATGTTTCAGAAGCAGATACAGCAGTAGCCAGTTACTATTTTAAAAAAATGTCACTGTATATTCTGGGGAAACGTTATTCAGAGAATTGTTCAAAATTCAGCTGAAGGGGTTTGCTTTGCTGTTGCTTTGAGGTGAAAGGCGTAACCAAAGTTGTAGACCCCTGACTGTCTCCGAACATTCACAATTCTCATTAGAGATTTTAAATTATTTTTCTTTTGGGAACACACAAAGCCCATTTAAGTTGTAGTGAGGAAAAGAAGAGGAATTTCCATTAGGTGAACAGGCCACATTTTTTGCAGAATATACAGGTTTATAAATAAATACCACAACGTTTGGAAAGTAAAAACCCCACTGCCATTGGAGGAGGGTGAATGCTGAAAGTTATTCGATAGGTTATTGACTGATCCCCGCCTCGCCAAAGCATACTGACATTCACCAATTCACGCCTCTGCCTGTAGTCATGGATACCAGTGACACCGTGGCGAATGTCTTCGCCCACCTCTATGATTTTGCCGAGAGGGTTTTTGTGCCAGGTCTGTGGGAGGTTTGCAGGCATGCCGTTAGGGCTCTGTCGCGCCCCTGGTGGGGAGATCCCTTTGCTGAGGCATGTGTGATTTTGGGGGAATCAGAGGTTGGACTTGGGGCCAGTGTTGACCGGGATGGCCCGCAGTTCGGTCCGCATGCACAGGTACTCCCCGATCACCGCCATCAATGCGATGCACACCACGTTCACCAGCCACCAGGAGAGGGCGGCCGGCAGGTGGGAGTTGTAGATCCAGCAGCCGATCATGTGGAAGAAGTGGACCGTCACGGTGAAGTCCAGGCACTGCTTCCCACGCCGGATGAAGAACCACAAGCCCAGAGCGCTGTCATGACAAAAACCGGGGGATGAGAGACGACATGAGGCCTTCAATGTGCTTCACCCTGCAGTACACTACATCTGTTTAGCAACCACTGGTAGCATTTAGTCTGCAAGCATATTCAATAACTTTAGAATAGTAGCAGCAACCAGAAAAGATCAGTTAGAACTGAGAGAGCCTATATATAGTCTGAAGTGTTGGGTCTGAAGGAAGGATATGCTACCGAACACAGGGGTGGCACATATATAGGATGAACATATATAGGATGGTTACATTCCCCTACCATGTTAGAGAGTTCAGGATGAATGCCATCATAGAGAGTCGGCCTTGGAGTGTGGAGAACCCAAGAACCTGCCGGAAAGAAATCCAGTAATAATCATCATCATCACAGGAAGCTGATCATTTGTAACCCTGTTAATGTGGTAAATGTGAGGCCAGTGATAGCATTAGGGCGTGTACACACAGGAGAGTATCAGACATCAGCAGGGCTTTAGTTCATTTTCATTGCTGGACGGAACTGCAGCAGGTGGGGGTAATATTTAGGATTACACTTATCTTGTTAGTTTTTTTAAAAACACAATGACAGACTCTGTAAAAACAGCCAATAGAAATGCACTTTAATTCCCCGAGGAATTTTGTCATGATAATATCAAAAGGATAGGGTGGGTCCTGTTAGCTGCTGTAAAAATGCCAAATCTGGCTAACTTTTTTGAAAGGTGACGGAACAAGTTTTTTTGTGGATTATACCGTGTTGGTGCCTGTTGCAGAAACACACAGCTCTCATTGGAAAACACGATTCGAGTTGCTTTCAAATACGTCCGAAGCTCCTGTGCACACAGGCCCTAATGCAGGCACGTAGACAGACAGACAGACAGACACAGAGCAGAGGCACTCGCCTCGTAGCTGAAGATCTGGTCCAGGGACCGGCTGTTGTGCACCAGGCCGTCCACGCCAGCCAGCCACAGCCCCAGGAAGCTGTAGTAGATGCACTGCATCAGAAGGATCTGAGAGATGATGAGCACCGGGTCCCAGATGTAGCTGCGGAAATGGCTAGCCATCCCGGAAACGGAGGAGGGGTGTAGGGGGTGGGGAGCAGGGACAGCTGACAGAATGGGGGCGTTTAGGCTGCCCAACACCCGACCCCAAAAATCCACTCACCCAGCCCCTACAACTGACACAAAACACACTTATTACACACTGTGACAATAACTTCTCCCACATTTACAGTGAAGCACAGCTGATGGCTACAAAGTACAGGAGTTCCACACCAGTGACTTAATGACCTGTGCTGCAGGTTTTACTTGAATAGGAGGGAAAAGCAGACACAAGGACTAATGTACGGCTGACTGGTAATCAAACAGTAGATGCAACTTTACTGTTTTTATAAAACAACAACAGGAGTTCTGGAAATCAAACAGGCGTGACCACATGGTGGTGGATTTGACACATCCCCTTTTGAGGTGAATACAAAACTATGGGTACAAATTTTTGGTGACATTTCAGGTTTTATGTTTTTTATCTGTTAACCATGCTTGTTATCACTAATGAGCATGACGCTTGCTAGCTGGCTAGGTGATCTCACTGCGGTAAAGCTACCTCAAATACTAAGAGCCAGTTGTTCTCAAGTTCACTCATGGGGCATCCAGTGTATGCTGGTTTTTCATTCTGCCACACACTTGCGGAATCAAGACTGTTTAACTCATGTGTTACGACTATCATTATGTTTGCAGGTTTGGCTTACTGCCATTTTCCTTCCTTCTGATTCCCTCATTGTGTATCAAATGGATTAGTTTCAGTGACCATGTGTCAACACATTCACTAATTAGGACCCCACTGATTCACCTTGCTGTGTGCAATTTATTTAAAGTAAAATGTGCCCATTCTGAAGGAAACCATTCACTTTCTTGCTCAATATGAGAATGATATAATCCTTTTCCAGGACTCATGGTTTACCTGTCCTATGATGTGAAATGTGTATCTGCTTCTGACAGAATGTGGCTTAAGAGGGTAAGTCATTCCTCACCACATTACAGGCATCTGGTTGAAAGGAATTCACATATTGTAGTAATTCAGAGGTTGCCACTGTGGTTGGAACAAAAACCAACATACACAGGCGGGCCTGAGGACTGAACTTGAGAACCACTGCCCTAAGCCATGCAAATCCGGATAAAATGGTTTTATTAACATACTATACCATATCAAACAAAGAATAACTATGCAAAAATAAACATAATACAATTCATTCCAAATAAACTCCGGAGACAGAAGTAAACAAAAAGAACATAAACACAAGCGTAATAATACAACTTATGTAAACAGTGTATATGTTTTCACGGCTTTTCGGATAAAGGAAAACCTCAAGAATATATTGCTCAACAGCTTTGTTAAATTCACGAAAAATTGAATTCTCAAGGCACAATTTTACAAGTCATACGACTATTCCCATGACAGTTACGAAAATGGGATATCGATATAACGCTTAACATCGGCTATGAGACAGAACTTTGACTCATGTCACAAGAAAGCAGTGACAATTAAGCAAGAAGGAACAACAATTACTAGATGATATAGTCAAACGTCTTACGTGTAACCTATCAATGGCATTGACCAGCAAGCAAAGTAACGTTTCATTTTATGTTTCAGCTAGGTGGCTAGTCTGGTTAGCACTATTAACAGATGTAATCAATCAGAAAGCGGACAAACTGAACTGCACCACGACCAGCTATTCCGATCGTGCCTACGTTACAGAATAAATATAGCTAGCTAATGTTACTCCACAAAGAACAAACTGGACTGTTCTAACAGATAAGCTAATCAAGCAAGATAAGCCATGTTGGGTCGCTAGCTAACTCAGCTAGCGGTTACTTACCTTTGCGCTGGAAATGTATTAATAAGATACAGCGTAATCAGAAATCCTCCAGTTTAAATCCAGTTATCATGAAAACAAGCCGCTGATGTACAGTCAACTGTTGCCAAACGAAACTAACATCAAGTAAAGAGCTTCTCCAAATCGACAACAACAACGCACGAAACCGGACACGATAAAGTTGGGGCAAAATAAAACTGTGCATGGCGTCAGGCACAGTCAACCTTTGCAATCCTATTGGAGCGTTGGAACAGACACTGCACTCTGATTGGATAACCTCTAACCTTGGGATTACAGGAAATAGATTTTCCGTTCACATGTGGCCAACCATAGACATTTCATTACTACAGATTCTGAAGTGTCGTATCACCATCCTATTGCTAGCTGTGTTATTTTATGTGATGTAGTGGGACAAGAGAAAATTGGCCTGACAGATTTAAACACAGCTCAGTGTGATTTTGGTTTGCCCTTGTCTTTTCCACAGCCATGTGTACAGGCTATTTTACTTTTCTTATTTAATTTTTTGTGACAATTGTATTTTGACAGACTCAGTGCCCAAGGGTAGGCCTACAGTGGGAATACCTGTTCCCTAATCATAAAATGAGATTTAATAACAGTAATAACATTTACAAAGTACATTAAAAATAAATCTGATGATTAAAAATCCTTAAAAAAAAGTTTAACATTTCAAATGTGGTACAAATAATTAATATTTATTTTTTCAAAAAACCTTATTTACTTTTTTAACAATTTATTCTCAATTTTTGTTATTTTTACTGGATTAATACTCGAAAGAGTATTGATGAAAATTGGAATGTTGGCTCAGTGACTTTATGTAATTATTGCAAATGAAGTACCTTTCCTTTTTTGTGAATTGCATTTATGTAATGATTTAATCCAGTGATAACACTGTTTTGTACTGTTGTTTCTTTTTGTGCAGAACTCATGGAAATGTGCATTATAGTCACGTGCGAATTCATACTTTGACTCTTTTTGAGGGTTTCGGTGCTCCTTCGGTGCACTTTAATTTCAATGTTAAATTGAATTGTCTTATTTAGCAGTTCTCCTAAATGTGTTTTACCATGCTCTGAATTATTTTGAAGTGGAGAATTTGCTCCTTCCTTCCAAATAGCAAATTCTCAGTTTATGCACCAGAGGGCACTGTTTCCTAGCACTTCAATTTATCTGCAATGAAGACAGACGTACTTTTACTTAAACATACCTGAACTTCAGCAATGAAGATGATATCTCTGTATTCTAATAATGCCATATATATACAATGACAAAATAACATCACTGCCTATACCATTCACATGTTTTGGAATTTTTATGATCATAGATCTTATTTGTAAGTTTCAGTAGTTCATGGGATGTAAAGTAGTGTAAAATTTTAAGATGTCAGTTATTCCAAAGATTTTTTTGTCACTTACTACGATTATCTTTGTAAAATGTCTCTGTTCTTGAGAATAATTGCTTTTCTCTGTCGTGTAATTAGGGTAAGAGAAATCTTTAATTTTAAAATCTCCCTTTACTGGATGAAATTTCTTCTCCCTTTATTAGATGACCATGCTACCTGCCCATATCCACATCACAACATCATATATCAGTAAATTCTCATATAGACATGACAGTGGTACAACAAAACTTAAAATAAAATTAAATTCAGAAGGAAGAATCACACAGAGTGATAGAGAGGTAGAGAGAGAGAGATTGTATTTTATTTATTTTATCCCTCTGTATTGAGTATGTGTCTGATGCACCATTGTTACCTGTTTCAGTGTTAATTGCTTTGGCAATATTATTTATATGCAGTCATGCTGATAAAGCATTACTACATTACTGAAACTGAAAATTGAGAGAGACAATTGCACTTCCAACCTCGTTTTTATTAGCACAAGCAAAAAGAAAAAGCAAATCCAATCGCAATTCCAAATTAGCAAAAAAAAGAAAAAGCAGACCCCAAAACCCCCAGGAGAAAGAGTGGGGGAGAGAGAGATCTTTGTACTGATAGACAGGAGAGCAGCTTGGTCACCCCTGTCAGCCCTGAAACACCATGACATTCATCCACTCACCCCCTTCACCCATTCACTCAGCACTCAGAGCCCAAAGCTTCATTTCATTCATCATCTTCAAGCAAGCAGTGTGCTAACTCCACATTATTTTCCCCTCAAACTTGCAAACGGGAAACCGATAGTTCACAACCAACCCATAACGGCCTATGACTGTGAAGCCAAAGCCTTTTTTTTTTTTTTCTGCAGCTCATTTCGAATATCCAGCGTGCCTGGCTGCCTGTCGTAATCAATCACCGGCCTTCGTTTCCGCAGCGGACCGGCTTCGGCCATCTTATCCCGCTGGCGTTCCCCCCCGGGAGCCTGCGGCTCACTCAGGCCCTGTGTAAGGCCGCGGCCGTTTGAAGTGCCTGGCTTGTTGTGTTTGGCTTGAGCAGCTCTTAAGTGTAGCCCTGGGCTCAAGCCCCTCTCCAGGCAAAAAAGAGAAAAAAATACTAAGGTTTCCTCTAATCCTTTGTCTTCTGTTTATGATCTCCATTAGATGGGACGAGAAGCTGGCGGTTTTAGTACCAAAAACATATGTTTTTTGTACAGGAGCTGGGAGATGACTGTCTTTTTTTTGGGGGACGGGGGGAGAGATGGGCCTTGTGGAAGATGGTTGAGTGATGAACACACTGGTGTTGCCGAGCGGCCCTGTCCTCCTCCTCCTCTTCCTCCTGCCAAACCATCCCTCCGTTGGACTCACTAGGCCCCATTGTCTCCTCAGTTTCTCAACCCCAGACTTGGGTCTGCTACACTCTTTCCGCTCCTGTCTCCACGTGAACGCCAGTCACCCCCCCTCCCCCCCACAGCAGCCCTGTGTCATCCATACTGTAGCCATTCTGCAAAAATCGCTGAGGAATTCTGTCGCCGATCTGCTACCATGGTTTCAATTTGGTCCAATTCTTCTGTTTCATGTTTTTTCTGGCCGGTCGCTTCTAAAAGCCCCGCTGCCCATCTGTTAAGAAGCTAGTCATGAGTGTTGGGATATAGGGGAAAGGAAAGGGGGTGGGGGGGGAGGAAGGCTGAGGAGCTGGACCCTGGGGTGGTCTGTTTTTGGGAGGAGCGGGGGTGGTATTGGGGTTACCCAGGAATGTCGAGACAAGGCAGATGCTGAGGGAGGTGGCAGAGGGATTGAGTGTACCCCATGGGGGGGAAGACGGGGGGCTAGGGGTTAAACCCCACCTTCTCTGACTAAGACCTTACTGAGAACAACTCTGTAGAATACATGGAGGACTCCTGTTCTTTCCTTGCCTTCAGTTTTATTCAATGTTTGGATTATTGTAGATTTATGACAATAACTTTTCTCAGGTCAAATGCTTATTTACACATATGTAAATGTGCACATGTATGAAACTTCCTTCAAAAGTGTATTTCTACATGTAATTTTCACTTTGTATTTAAGATACATGGTTTTATGACCTAGGCCTTAGGGTTTATGACAAAGACACCTTTTCCAGAAGATGAAAATAAATATGAAAACAGTGACTTCACAGCAAGAGTTACTCCACAGCTTTTAATGATCCATTTCTTTTATTATTCCATAATACTTGAACTTTAAAAAAAAACCTTATATACAAATCATAGCTAAGGCAGAGGGTGAACTGTAATAGACACATGCAAAGTCCAAAAACAACCCATGCCACTTTATCATTACATACAGAATACATATGAACATTCAGTACAGTTAAAGAAAAAAGAAACGAAAACACGAACGACAGCAAATATACACCCAGGCTCCCAGCTTATGAAGAACAAGAAGATCCAAAATGTCTGTGATCGATGGTCCGTCTTTCCAGATGATTCCTAGCGATGACGGGACCTCCCAGGGAGCAGGAATATTTCATAAATTAAGCGATCGTCCCTGTGAGCCCATACAGGCCGCTCCTGCAATCAAGGTTTTTAAAAGCGGACAGAATGATCGATGTCAGTCATAGATTTTGTGTCAAGACGTGTCTGAATGACTCGATGCAGATGGACTGGTTTTCTCTTGGCCTTCAGACTTTTTTTTTTCTCCAGTGTCCCTCTCACATAGACATAGATCCAAGCAAAAGCAAAAAAAAAAATCAAAGCGGAATTCTTCTGTTAGACACATGCTGCCCATGTGGTCCTGTAGGGACTGATACAGTACATACCGTGCTAATGTTCATTTTAATCAGATGTGCCTCGTATCGTTCCACGAGGCTGAAGCAGAGAAAAGGAAACAAGTAAGCAGCTGTGAGCCTACAAAAATGCAAAATCCAGTTGTCTTTGGCACCACATATTATGATCCTTTTTTTGAGCCAATCCAGTTAAGGATCTTTCTTTGTCTGTTTAAAACATTTTTCCATTTTTAATTTTCTCTCCAATTAATTTCACCTCTTGAGTCACCGCTATGCTACGTAAACCAGGCCCCAGGACCACTGAAGCTAAAGCTTATGCATTTCTCCAATGCAAATGCATGCTAGCCAGTGGCTACTTTACACCGAAAGGGTACACAGAACTATGGGAGAGAGCTAATGCTAGTTCACAGAGCGGTGTATGTCACTAATGGCATGTGATGTGTCACTAATATAGTGGTATCCAGGGAAACTTTAGCTGGACCACCCTGTTCCTGGATGAAAGAGGTTACCTGTGTTATGCGGCTTCAGACTTATGATAACAGCCAGCTAATGACATAGCAGAAGCCGGGATTCAAACCGAGGGCTACAAGCCCTGGTCTGTGTTCCTGCCATGCACCTTAAGTGCCCTGAGCCAGTTGCTAAGCCAAGTAGCATTTCAGACAGTCTGGTGTTTCTATAAAATTCACTCCGGACTGGTTATGGAAATGTAATATTTTTATTGGCACCTAACCAAATATTAGCTGAGGGAGAGGTGGCACTGTACTGGTGAAATATGTTTTGGGAACTCCACTCCCCATTTCTCTTGTATTTGGGCAGGTACAATCACCTGTGTTGAGGGATTCTTTAGTGATATCCTTGGGGTCCTGGTTTTGGCCCTAAAACACAGAAAGCAAAATGCACAAAAAAGACATTCCCCATTTTACACTGTTGTCTGTCTTACAGGTTTAAAAAATGAACCAAAGAACCATGGAAAAAAAAAACTCCACCAACAATTCCTACAATTCCTAAACTATGGTTCACTGCTTTAATTTAAATTCAAGAGAATATGGGAGGGATCAGTACAGCTTTTGCGATTCCCAAAATCACATTCTGAAAACAGTTGATTAGGACTGGACAGGACAAATACCAATCCAGTGACCCCTAGATCTCCAGATCTCGTCCCATTTCTTAATGACCTCATTACCCAACCAAGGCCTTTTCTAGTCCAAACGGAAGTCCCAGTGTCTTCAGTAATGCAAAACAATTCCCCCGGATTCCTCTGAAGCGGATAAAAAAACAACAACAAAAACGTAAAAAAACCAAAACCGGTCATTCCTGTCTAAGGTCCTCTTCCAGTATCTTTTCAGCTTCGACGCAGGATGTATCTTCTTAAAAAGAAGTCTTTTGTTTCTCGTTGCATTAAGGCTCAGAGCGATTCGCAGTGGTACCGCCATTGCCCTGCTGACGGGAAGGCCGTTCCTTCATGGCGTCTCAGGGTCGCGGTGCACTCCGAATGGTCAACTGGTCAGGTGTTAAGGACACGGACAGGAAGAGGAAGTAGAGGTAGGACAGGGGGGCTCCAGCTAGAGGTAGTCGAGCTCCAGTGCATGGCTGAGGGCCTCCAAATCGGCCCGGCACGAGACCCTCCAGAAAGGCATGTTCTTCTGTATGAGAGAGGGATGAGAGAGAGAGGGAGAGAGAGAATTAGGAGTGAAAAACTCACCATGTTCACTACACTGTTACATCTGTGTAAGATGATGGGGCTGTCACAATGACTGTAGAACCATCATGACTATGATAATGAAAATCTAAACTTAAACATTTTCAGCACCATCTGTATTTCAATGATTAATTTATATGATTTATCACTGCCATCTAAAACAGTACAAAGCAGTAACATATATAGGTTGAAGCCTACTGTAGATTTGGCCAACTGGCTGGTATCTGACATTCTGTTATATATGAATGTATTAGAAAAGGCTCCCCCACGATACCATTCATTGTGGGTACTAGCCTTGCAGTTATCCGTTGACTCAAATTTCACAATCATGAAATATCTCTGTTGTAAGAAGCTTTACATAATGTCTCTAAAGTGAAATGGTGATGTAGCTACTATCTGTGCTATACAACGTCCATATTAAGAGAGGACACAGTGGTTTTGAGTCCTGTCTGGTGTAGTGCACAGTTATGAGAAGGCTCGTTTAACACATATCTGGTCTAAGTCACCACACACAAACACAGAGTTCACTCCTGATTCACACTGGCCCCTGTGAGAATGTATGTAAGCTAAGATACCCCACGGATCACTCCACTAATCCTAATTACGCAGCCGTTCAGGGTAGTGTCATACCTTCTTTGCGACGGTTTCCTCTTCAACTCCGTCGCCCACCACCACGTAAACTGCCCGCCGGCCGAACCGCTGAGTCACGCGCTCGAAACAGCTCTCCTTCCCTGCCACACAGAAAGCACCACGAAAAAAAAAACACTCTTTTAATTTGTCTCCGCAGAAAAGCACGCCAAGTGCTGGATTTCAATTCAGGTTCAAGTTCCTAATCCGTGAATCCACTAAATTCAGGTTTGAGTTCCTCATCTGCAAATCATATTATCACACATAATATACAATACAGAGCTACATGGATAAATTAAAAATACAATGAACTTTAAAAACGTCCATAGCGTAAAGTATAATGCCAAAGTCTTATATCTTTACGCAGTCATCAAGTAGCTCACTGTAGCTGATGTTGCACTGTAACTGGGCTGGAGGTCACTGTAGTTGCTGTACCTGTAGCTGTCCCTTACCTGTCTTAGTTGCACTGTAGATGTTCTCTATTGGGAAAGCTGCACCCAAACCATACAACAGGACCTTGGACAGGGCTGGAATGAGCTGGGTGGTGGTGACGAGAACGTTCACACAATTTGGCCTGAAAAGAAACATTTCATTAGAATGTGGTTACAAGTTATACATTTCATTTTTTATTTATTACCTGCAACACTCAATAAACCTGGAGATTTCATTGAGGATATGTGATACATTTAGTAGCCACTTCCTTTTCAAATAAGGTATGCTTAAAGGCATCCATTGAAGATGTATAGTGACTATGCAACGACATTAAGTTCAGAAGTCGGTTCTGCGTGTTGCGGACTGTCTCACCTGGAGTTGATGAGAGCCAGGGCTTTGAGGGCCTGAGTGAGCCACAGGTCTGTCAGAACCTCCATCTCCCTTCGCAGCTGGAGCCACTCCTCTCGCTTAGGACTGCCCAGCAAACCTGCCAATCACAACACAGAATAGATCAATCAGTTTGCAGCTCGACCAATCACAGCACAGAATGTTACTGCCATCTTTATTTACAGCACGAATCAATATGAATTTGGATCCTCATGATTTGGATGATCCAGATCCGATTCTTACAATGAGTTTTTCAGACAACAAAATGTGGACCGCGTATTCTTTCTATCTTTTTAAAATTAAATATTGTGTGTTGTGTTCACACTCACCTCCCACATTGTTCTTGTATGTGTTGTATATTTCCTTGACCCTACGGTAGCGGAATGCCAACTTCCTCATCCAGTCCACCCCTCCGTGAACCCCTGATCCAAGGCACAATGTGGCGCCCCCTGCTGGACTCTGAAAGCCATCTGCGCCAAAATTGTATGTGCTGCAAACAAACAAAGAAAACAGGTCATGATGAATCATCATAAAAAATTGGAATGCTGTCAAATCTGCAGTATAATTACGCATAACATTGATATCTTTTTGCGACGAACAATAAGCCCATTCATTTCTCGATCAATTACACAATACAATTACATCTGTCATTTTTTAAAATGTTAATTGCACAGTTATGCAGTCCTAAGTCTGGTGTTTATATATTACAATGATTACTTTTGTGAGCACCTATGACTAATCAGACATAAATATTAGTCATATAATAAGGACAAATGGTGGGGAATTTTGTATGTCCCAGTGTTGAACTGTGTGCATTTAGCTCTCTATACAAGCCAGGTAGGAAAAAATAATAACAATTTCTCAATACTCTATATAGTACACATGAGTAGAAGATCCCACCTAGGAGCAAGCATTAGAAATACCATAAAAATGGATCTTCAGGGATGGTCTAGAAAGTTTTTTTAACTGTAATTAATGTAATGAAAAATATGCCAGAATAAGACATAACAAATATGTCTGGGAAGAAAATTCTTTGGATAAGACAATACAGACTTGCCTGTATTTATGTTTATTGAATGTAAATAAAACCAAAGGTGGAAAAAAAGGTCCCAAAACACAAAAAAGAAATTTAGGAGAAATAATTAACCATGGCAGTCAATCACTTTTGGCTGACGTTTTCCTCAGTCGGTGAGCCGCGGGGTGGTGCAGACAGAGTTTGCTCGGGAGACCGGCCTACCTTAAGTCCTGCCCATTGTCATCCGATGCCACGTCGTCAATATGAACCTGGTCGCATTCCTGGGAAATGAAAGGAACCAGGATATATTAAGAGAGGTGGGATCCATTTTCAGCTGTGCATGAACAGGTTTCGCTCTGAGTGAGGAGCCTCAGGGTGTGGGGGCTTTGGGGGTCAAAACAGAGAGGGAGACACAGAAAGTCAGAGAGTGAGAGAAAAACAGAGCGACAGAGAGAGAGAGAGAGAAAGAGAAGAAAGAGAAAGACATGGAGGCAAAGTGAGTAAGAGAGAAAGGAAGGAGGAGGAAGCAGGTTGCTGTGGCTCAAGACATTGAGGCGCCTTAATTATCCAGAAAGCAGAGGAAACTGACAGCTCGCTGCCTCAACCTGATGCCTGCCGCACAGTAATGTAAACACAGACACACTGCAAATCACCTGTCACTACTGCCATGAATCATACAGCAAAACAATACAATGTGCCGCGATACCAGGATGTTACGGGACAGGATCATTTAAAAAACAAGCTAGGTAAGAGTGTGAAGGGAGTGTGAATAAATTTGTTTTAGGATTGGTCGTGTATGGGGAGCAACACAGACACGTCCCACAATTCCTGGCTTGGTCGTTCTGACTCCCTTTCGCGCCGTCCGACTACTTCTCCTGTCTGACACGGGCTCTTTGAAGCAATGCGGCGATGTCGTCTGAATATCTGGTTTTCTCATTCCTGCTTTTCTTTCTCCCACACTTCTAAACCCCCCCCACACTCCCTCCGCTCCACATATCCCTCACTCGGCTGTACGACCATGACAGTTCCTGCTATCGTCTTTCAGGCGGCCTGAGACAGACCAAGACGCTACCTCATCTGGCTGTCAGGTTCCCTGGTTCCGCTGGCCTTAGCTCCAGCCCTGGTTCCCTAGTCTCCCTAGCTGAAGCTCCGGCACTTAGCCGTCAGGGACAGAAGTGACCATCGTGCTAACGTTGCTAAACAATGTGTTAATGCTAACGCAACAGCACAGACGGGACAAAATGCACCCCCAACGATTCATGCAACTCAGGAGCAGCTCCAGGAACATAGGTCAAAAATGTGATGATCTACATCAAGTATTATGCATCAAAAATCTCAGCAGACAAGCTAAATTATATTATTCTCAGTGTATTGTATGACAACGGGTTTTAAATGAAATGTAAGTTCATTTTTTTAAATTTGAACTTGGAAAAAAATGACGGCAAATATTTCAACAATGCCAGACAGTACAAGTCTTCCGGAACTTCCGGGAGTCTCAAGAATTTCAGCCTCGTCTCTGGGGCTCTCGCAAATCATACAGAATCTTCTGGAAATGGGTTGTTCTCAGAGAATAGTTTTCTTTCATTGACATCTCCTGCAAGATTCTCTGGTTCAAACTGTTTCCTGTTACAGAACACCTCTGACACACTGCTGTCTCCCACCCTTGTATCTCGTCTCCAAGGTTTTAAATTCACCAAGGTTGAGCTGTCTGCAATGGTGAAAAGCTCGCTGAATGGAGTACCACATCAATTAAAGTTGATTTGTTATTTGAAACTTATACACTTTTTATGCCAAAATATTGATCGACAACACAGTGATGTCCATCCATACCACACCTAAAAATATGGCATTGTTATGGCTCAACTTAAAATATGAATAGTAAAATAAACCATATATTCCAACTATATCTAGCAATAACAATAAAATAGCTAGACTGTGAACCAAGAGGAGTTTTAATTTGAGACTGCTTTAGAGAAGGATTAATATGTTCTGACCAATTTTACAATTGGATATTATATATGTGCTTGATGAAAGAAAAATAACTACAGGTACACATTCACATAGATTTTAACAGATATTTCTTACTGAATTTTACATTTTGCCATACACTGGGCACATGGGTGTACATATTGTGAAGTAAGTATGAAATTAACTGTAAGGTAAATTTATGCATGTCTAAAATGTAATTTATTATTTCATGTGATAGCTGAGCTAAAGTTTTAAACCAGTATATCGTTGTATTCGTAAATGTTTTTTCCCCTTGACTGTGAGGAAAGTCCAGCTTCTCATTAATCTGCTTGAACTGTTTAACACGTTGAACCTTCTCAGTGCCAAGCTCTTAATCTCCCCGGAGTTATTTTCCCTATGGCAACCCCGAGCTCGGCCGACAGGTTTGAAAAGGAGATTAATAAATTAAACAGCGCTTCAAAGTACAGGTGGTTAGGGGAGGCTGTAACTATGAGCACACTACAATTGTAAATTGCCTTTCCTTTACCTGTTCCTCCCTACCATTTATTCTCGTTTCTTGTAAAGACACACACCTGTGATTAGCAACTTAGGGGTTGTTCTTCTATTCTGGGTTTAAGGTGAGTTTAATCCTTTTATTTGTAGGTACAAGGCCAAGGAATGCGAAAGAAAAAGGGATTTTCGATCAACCCACTGCCCAGCCTCCTGCCATTGTACACAACACTCTACTGAGTACAACCACAATGCATTCTGGTCTTGGAAAAAAAATAAATGTAAGCATAGGTTGACATTTTCTTAGTCTTCACAAAGCGTTAAATGTTTATTCATGCAACCACCAAAACTCAAAAACTAAGTTAAAGAATTGAAAAAATATCAAGGGCTTAAATTCGAAAGAAAACACATGGAAGCGGTCATTTACAATTCAAGGGAAATGTAGTCAGCTGTCACAGCGAATTGCGGCCTATGTATATTGCACTGTATCATATTGCTAAAATACAATGACGATTTAGATAGAGACGGCTCACTCTTTATCTGTGATGTGGAACATATTTGCAGCAGTCAGTGGGATCGCTTTTTTGACATTATTCTTTTAGACTGGAACTAGTGTGAGCTACTACTTTCAAATATGTGTTAAGAATGTCAGTCCCTTACATAACGACCACTGCAAGTATTCTGTGGTACATATTTTGTCAGTATTATTAATCGTTTTTCAAAAGCACAACGCATTTTGCTTCCTCTAACATTAAAATTCTATGCCTCCTTTCCAGTTTTGTGAAATGTGTGTGTGTGTGTGTGTGTGTGAGAGAGAGAGAGAGTAAAAGAGCATGTACATGTGTGTACGGCATGTACGTATGCATGTGTATGTCTTGTGTCTGCGTGTGTGCACATTTGAGAAGTTTGTATGAGCGTGTGTCTTCTTATTTGTGTGTGCGTGTTCTCACCTCCAGGTCGTTAAAGAACAGGCGTGAGTCGGCCAGGTTGAAGATCATCTCTTCCATCCACAGCCCCAGAGACACGGCTTTTGCAGAGTCCTGACAAGAGAGACAGCAAAATCAGGGTCAGTGTGCATATCCCACAATACATTGCACAATTGTCAGTTCACCCTCCTAAAATAACCACCTAAATCTTTCCACAAAAAGTCAGGTTTACAAAACACCTTCTAAAGCCATGTATATTTAGTTTAAATCACTAATTTTTGAGAAAAATACTTATAATTATTTTACGAATTTTGATAATTAATCTATCACCTCTGCTAAAAGGTCAGGTTTAGTTAACAAAAACAGGTTAATCGGCGTGGTGGGGAGTCTGATTACATTACATTTGGTCGCTACTCCATCACGCTGTGCTGACTTCATTCTGATTTAAATCTGAGATTTAGAGACAGGTGTCATACCGCCTGAGGGGGACTGCTCTACTGGAATGGGGGAAAAAGACTAGTGGCTGTGCAGAATAAGCGTTAATGTAAATCTTGGGAGCGCTAGAGCTTGGGAGTCGCTACGGTTAACGATTAAAAAAAAATTGCGTGGGCCCTGCACCATCAGCTCTGTGCCACGGCAGGTAGCCTGGGGAAGGCTGCGTTTTTTTGGCAACCCGTCAAGGCGATGGGTGTCAGCCAGAGGTGACTGTCAGATTAATGCTTCAGGCTGACAACCGGCATACACTCCTATTGACTAACAGAGAACGGACTCATTGTGTGTGTGTATGTGTGGGGGAGGGGGGGGAGCGGAGGCGGAGCGGGGGGGGGGCGGCAGTGTATATGTGTGGAGGGGAGGTGGAAGGGGGTTGGTTTTAATTGTGATAATTACCCAGAAACCTCTGCCAAGGAGTGACACCCTCACTGCTAGGGTCAGAGCATTCAATAAAAGAGGCTTAGGCAGGTAATTACAGCTAAGGAGTCTGGGAAGGGCTTTCGAGAGCAAAAGCTCGATCTCTCTCAGGCTGTGAGGCAGAACTTTTAACTCTCGTTTTGTTCCGAAATGGGAATATTTTTCCGCCATGGGACCTTTGTCTCAGAGGGTTCTCGCATACAAAAATGGCCACGGGAGAGGAGAAACGCAGTTAGAATGTGACGAATGAGGTACAATTTGTCATTTAAATGTGAAGGGAAAGAGAATCTGGAGTCTTCCGCGGTCTCAGCTTGGCTTATCCAGGGTAATAAAAACAAAAGTCTTTCATCATCTCAGGCTTTTTTCCTGCTTTGACTCAAAGCTCACTTTCAATCAGGCCAAACACTTGTTTACCATGATGAGCCTCACAGAGTATTGTCATGGGAAGAGGCTGGAGTCTCCAAGACTAGACACACAACAGGAAGAAAAAAAGGGCTCCTGTTTCTTTAAGGGTAGAAACCTGAACTAAAACAAACAAAGCTCCTTGTCTGGTGGTCGACGGCATTGTCATAAGGTAAATCAAATGTGCCTCAGCCTGGGTTTTTAGCCCCAAGCCTCTTTACATAAATAATTGAAGAGCGTACTGTTTTGCTAATATTTTTCATTACCGTCCCGTGTTTTTCTACGCAAATGGTTTTTGCATGTTTGAGGTTTGATGTCAGAGCATGTCGGATTGAGGTTCCTTGGTTCAGCAGGGGAACCTTGTGGGAGGAAAGAGGAATTTGGCACACCAGCCAATGTCATCTCTCCACCAACATCCCCCCCAACCCCTCCCAACCCCCCATGACAAAAAGAAAAAGAAACAACGTGCCGTGTAGATGGCCGCGGACTGTTTCTTAAACATCCATTCGCATCGTGTCAAACCCAGCAAGGGATCGTGGGAATTCAAAACATTTCTAAGGCCAAGAAAAACAACTGGGGCTATTGTTCTCTCATCAGCTGCCGTGAAAGTTATATAAGGGTCCATCAGTTGTCAATCAGAGAGTACATGATGGGGACAAATAACTTACAGCTAATCCTCAATGTTTGGGGTGGGTGGGGGGTTAAAGATAAAAAAGAAGGTATTTATATACTCAATCCACCACTTACGTAAAAGTTCACTGAAGCAACAACTGTTAGCTTTCAGAGTAATGATATATACGAAAAAAGTATTTAGAAAACACTCAAATGTTGAAATAGAAATCTTGGAAGAGGATGTAACAATTCTTTGAGTGAGGAGGACATAAGGAAACATAGTAGTAGGACAGTGCTGTGTACCTTGCCGAATCGTGTGGAGAACGTCCCTGTGAGCAAGGAGTGGAAAATGATGATGGTCTCATCCAGATCCCAAACGAACACTCGCTGCGGAGAAGACGACAGTACATACCGTTAGCACGTTAGCATAAGCCTGTAAATCAGCCCAGCACACAGTGCTGTCTCTCTGAGAGATAGCCTAGTACACAGTCGTTATCTCTGTGATAGTCTAGTATACAGTGGTTATCTCTGTGTTAGCCTAGTGCACAGTGGTTATCTCTGCGATAGTCCAGCACACATAGGTGTCTTTCTGTATTAGCCTAGCACACAGCGCTGTCTCTCTGAGTGTTAGCCTAGTACATTGTATTGTATCTCTGTGTTTGCCTTGCACACAGTGGTACTTCTCTGGATTAGCCTGGCACAACCTATCCATACCTCTATTGTTTTCAGTCTTTGAGTGTCTTTATTTATCAAACTTTCCCTTCCATAAAAATCCTGCAGGCTGTTTATCTGCTGCCAAATCATGGCACTAACATAAAGTAGCTCTTTTATATTTGTCCTCCTCTTGATTAATAAGGGTTGTTAAAACAGGCTGAGTCTTGTCAGAATGAGCGCTAATCTATAACTGTCCCATGAGGCAATATTTACCTTTGTACCTTTATACAACATGTAGTGGAGCAACAAAAAATTCTAGGTTCAATGTGTAAATTTATACATTTACCAAACATTTCTAAATCATACAGCATTAAATTATAAAACATTTATAAATCTGCAACTGTACTAATGTAGTATATCCTTGTCTAAGCAGACACTTATCCACACAGACACTTTTTCTAGTATTCACTGCCAAATTACGATTTACTTCTTCTAGAAAAGAGAGGCATAAGTATCGAATGATGCACGGACAGTTTCTGAAAGAGATACTCTAGATAGACGTCCAGACCAGGACAGAAGTGCTGTTTAATTGGACAGCTGGTGAGGAAGTGGCACAGTGTGGCGGTCTCACCTCAATGTCAGAGTCGAGAGGAGGGGCAGGGTCACTCGCCCTCTTCCTGCCCCGCAGTTTACCATCGGAACCTCTCCGAGCGGGGACCCCCTCCTGCTCTTTCCCTGGGGTGGGAGGACTGGGAGGCGGGTGATACTCTCCTGAAACACACACGCACACACATAAATATTCTCTTGCCTGTGAACCAACAGAAACAACAAATAGATATTATTCATGTCTGAAAAGGCACCATGGAGGTGAAGCTTCTGCTCTTACCTGAAAGTGACTCTGGACTGTGATTGGTTACCACAGGGGGGTGTTCTGGGTGCTGATAGGGTATCGCAGTAGTGATGGCAGAGGGGCTTACATTGCTGGCTGTGAGGTAAGGGTTGTTGTAGTGTGAGCTGTAGTACGGGGAGTACTGGGTTTGGCTGTAGGCCGAGTAAGCCGAGAAGTCCTGTCACAGAGGGAAGGGAATGAAATATGTGAACACACAGCTTACATGCACTGAAAGACATATAATAATAACATCCTACTGAACAAACATTACAGCAACAGGTAAACATCCATTCCTTATATGGCAGACTCACCTGCTGGGAGGGGCTGAATGGTGTAGAACTCCCGATTCCATTGGCTCCTTGGAAGATACCAGACGAAATTCCACTGCCTGAAAAATTAGGAGAACCCAGTTAGGAGCAGATCCAATGTTAAACTCCATTGTTAGTTTTAAACATATCATTCAGAGTGGGAAACGGGAGATGGAAACCGAACTGAGCTGTGGTCTGAGCACTCTACAGCCTAGTGATAGTACCATATAATTACAAAGATGTTCCATGTTATTACATAAAAATTATCATCTTACTACAGCGTCTGCTATGCCTATTCATTGTTTGTTAAAGCGCTACATGTGGGTTTTTGCGTTTACGGATTTGATGCTAATGTGCGTTGTTGATGAACTTAAACATTTCCCGATAGTCGCTTTGAGTTAAATAGCAGCTGGTGACTGCCTGAATTGTAAATGTAACTAGCCCTTAAAACAAATCATCCTCCTCCCAATACGCACGCTTAACACGCGTTTAGACACAGCGATCAAACTTTTGCTCCGTACTAAGTTTTCACGGGCCAACGACCGAGGAGCGACTACGGCACGTCCCGCTCGACCCAGCGGCGGCGGCGGCAGCTGCCAGGTACCCGGGGAGCCTGGGGAGCTGATTTATGGGGGAAAATAATACAGGTGGGAACCCCCACTGTGGCGGAATCCGTCACTGTTTTCAAACGCGCGGCAGGAATGCCTCCCTCCAGGGCCTCGTCCTTCAAACCGCTCATCCGTTACCGCGGAACCGAGCCTCGCGCAACAACAAAGGAGCCGTCGACGAGGTAACCACCACAGAGGAAGACAGGGAGAGAGTCATCCTCGATGCTTTCACATTGCTCTTTCAGTGTCACTGCGTCTGTGTTAGTCATCCCATACGGACATAGAGCAACTTATGGTGTGCTCGGCCCATGTACTTTACAGCACTATTTTCAACATAACCATGGCCATTAGCCATTAGCCACCAATTACTTTCATCGGATATCTACCTTAATATTCCACAATATTTTGCAGTTGTTTATATGTGTGGATTGTGTGTAGGCTTTTTAGTGTATATGTATGCTGAAATGTGCACACTGTCCTATGTGAAGACTTGCAGTGATTTTTTAATGCTATTCAACAAATGATATTTTACAGCAGTTCTCATATCATAGGCTGGTGTTTTACAGTAGTGTTTGCACTGTTTCTTGGTTCCTGAAAGAGCACTGTAGCCCCCCACCGTTTGAAATGGTTGAGACAGACAGCCTCTCTCTCTCTGTAACCTCGGCGTCACCTTTACCCTGTCGATAACTCCAGACCCCCCCTCAAGGCTGTGGTCCCCCCGGTCTCCCCCAGCCCACCACAGGCTGCCAGCACAGTGCCCCTTAACCTCCAGGCCTGGCAGAAAAGGGCCCAATTTCACGGCACTTTGAAAAAGCGTAAAGTGAAGTGGGCGTGTCATTCTGTGGGCGCCAGAGGACTGGGGAATGTGGGAAGCTGCTGTGTGACATGGCCTCTATGCCTGAACACACACACTCACACACACACGTACACAAACACACACACACTCACACTAATACACACTCGCTCACACATGCACGGAGATCACATGCACACTCTGGACTGACTCACACATACACATACACACTCAATTGAGCACACACTGAAACATACAGTCTTAACACATGCATACTCACACACACAAACAGTCACACCCCAGCCACACACATACAACATATGCACAGCCATACGCTTTCAAACACACTTTCGTAAATTTTCACAGACTTTCATGCGCACACTTTCACACATCCCCCACACCCACACGCACACAGCGCTCCTGTGTTGTCGTAGTGGGCGGGGGACAGGGGCCTGACCCCCAAGGGGGGCGAAGGGGCTGCCTGACGCCAGGGACCCAGACCGCAGCTAATGGGGAGCAGGTGGGGGAGCAGGGAGGGGGCAGAACACGCCTGCTCAACCACCTGTAAACACCAGGGGCCAGAGAGAGACGGAGGGAGAGGGAGGGAGAGAGAAAGCACAACACAGAGACAGACGAGGAAAGAGGGGACAAGAGACAGAGAGAAACGGGAGGGAGAGAGAAGTCAAGGGCAACAGAGAGAGAGGACGGAGGCAATAAGAGAGAGAATGTGAGAGAGAGGAGGGAAGAGGGCATGAGAGAAAGAGAGAGAGAAACACAAGGGAGTGCTTAACAGAGAGAGATGAAGGAGGCAATGAGAGAGAAGGAGAGGGAAGGAAAGAGTGACAGAAAGGCACAAGAGACAGAAGGGACATGAGAAAGAGAGGGGGAAGAGAGCCAGAAGGGAAGCCAGGAGGGAGAGGGAGAGGAGGGATATTGAGATGGAGAAAGATATGGCCTGTCAAAGGGAATGATGAAGAGATCAGAACTGAAAGTTTGGGGTGTGGGGGTTGAGGTTGGGGTCGGGGGTGAGGGTCAGGGCTTACCATGTGAGGAATAGCTGTACAACGCCTGGCTTGGCGGGGTGCCACTGAAATTGGAGGTGTATCCCAGCAAGCTGTTCTGTCCTGGAGAGTGACCCAAACTGTCTTCCGTCTTAATGTCTGCAGAGAGAGTGGAACACAACAAACGCACATTTACCTTGTATGTACAGCAGTGAGAGAGGAAGAAAGCATTGACCTTCAGGAATCAGTTCACTGTAAGGTTACAGTAGCATTTCTGTGGTGGCCGGTTTGAGGCCTGTGGCAAATAACATCGGTAGAGATGGGCCATGCCAGGGGGAGGTACTCACTGTAGGAGGGCATGCTGTAGCCCTGGGCGTGGTGTGTATATGGACCGTAGGGTCCCGTGGGCTGGATTGCCGGACTGTACTGAGTCTGCCCGTATGCTGCCATGGCAACGGCGAATACCAGCAGATCTAGAGATGAAGAAAAATTCTGCCATGCTCAACAAGATACTTCTCACACATTCGTTTGCAGAGTTTTTCTTTTCCAAAGTTGGTTCTATTGTTACTCATCAGATAGTGTTGTAGAAGATAATAAGTCTCACATCCTGTTGAAACATGGTTGGTGTTGGCACAGTCACAGGAAATGTTTGCTGCCAGAAGGACAAGAAAAGATGACTAAGAAAAACAAAAAAAAAACCAGGGCGTCGCAGCTTACCTGGAAATTTGCAAGGGCTGGAGGGTGAGATCTAATGTGGAGAAGTCCCCCTGAAAAAAGTGACAGCAGGACTGAGAATTTATTTTCATATTTACAATCTCATAACTTCCTACATCCTACAAATAAGTGAACAGCACTGAAACTTAAGCAATAGGAAAATTTCTCAATCGCAGCTTGAAGTTCCTTCCTAGGTCAAGGATACCCCATGAGGGGAAATAAGCTTGTTTTTCTGACTAATTAGATAAAAAATACATTAATCCAAAATTACCTGACTCCGTAGCAAGATTGGGTCCTGTTCTGGCACTGTCACTGAAGTTGCTTGCCTTCAGCTTACCTGTAAGAGTGATATATGAGGGAATTATCACCATCACAATGTTGATGAATGACACTGTCATGGCAGCTGACCTCAGGGTGGGGAGTCGTTAGGAACAATATGGCGGCGGTCTGGGGGGGGGGGGGACCGGGTAATTACAGTGTTTGTAAAGGCAAGAAATAATTGGTGCTGAGTCAAAAGCCACACAAATTTTTAATCGACAGCTTGCCTCGCCTCGTGTCAGACGGAGGTTTACATTAGCAGAGCAAGGTACTAGTCAAGCTTGTCATTTTACTGTTTGTCAAAACTTGTCTGGCCACATGCTTCCATGGTAGTTTCCAAAGAACACCAAAAAATTCCATCCTACTTTGCTCCTTCTGTGCAAGGTAAGAGTGTCAAGAGTCAATCCGAGTCTTGAAAAACAAATTCAACATTGACACAACGTGAACTAATTTTAGTTGGAGAGGTCATAGTTATCTTATATGAACAATCATTGCGATAACAGATGTAGCACCTTCTATAAATGACACATTAATGCACTGACATTTTTAACGAAATGCACATCTCTCCAGCTAATCCTTTATCTTCTCCAAACCAAACGACATAAATACTCTATCAGCTTAATTTTTTATCAGCTTAAAATGTGAAGAGATTAGGAGTGGGTGTAAATTTGTTCTGACAGCCATGGAGAACACACTGGCACAAATGTCAAAGCTGAGCCAACAAAAAATGCAGAACAACACATTTTTTCACAAGACCTGTTGCACCTTAACTCCTTCAGCACACCATTTTATTTCAATGCCTGTCACAGTGCTGTATACTATATCGGGTAGACAGACCCAGACCGATTACACCCCAAAAACAAGTACTACAAAAAACCTGAAAAACCGATACAAACCTACACATACACACACCAAAGACCATGTACACCTACACACATCTAAAGCAGAGCACACATGCCCGCACACCTTACAGAATGTGAAAGCACATATTCATTCAATTTTATTGTAGGACAGCTCCTTAATTTCACTACATGTCACCTGTAAACTCATATTATTGGGAAACAGGGTGGCTCATGTTTGCAGATCAGTTTTGCGTGCTGAAGGTTTGAGGTGGAGTCCCAGAAGGACATTTACCAACTATGGCCAGAGCACTGAATTGATGAGGCAACAATTTTTTAGCCTGGGGAAAAACACAGGGAATGTGAGCTGAACTAATTGGCATACCAGCTACCAGTCTCATAAAATGGTGGCAGGGGAGCTCAGTGTTCATGAACTGAGAACGTTGAGTACCCACACATCCACCACAATAAGCAATACGGGATTTGGCGCCACATCAGCGGTATACATGCAGACAAATACAACTGATACAGCAAGGCAAACCGATCAAAACCAACTGTCGATCTCACATGACCTTTGCAATGGCTGGAATGCCTAGCTACTGTAATACACGGGTATACAGCTATAATACACAGGTACAGCACATGGGAGGGATAAGATATGGACATACCTGGAGGCCATTAGGGACCGGACAGGGTGTACGAGCTGGCTAGCAGTAGCTGGTATCAGTGCTCACGGCGGATAAGGTTTGGGGTGTTTGCGGTTCTCTGACGGGACGTGGGGAGTCTGCGCTTCTGCTGTGTCCGATCTCCAGATCTAGCATCTCCCTGATCCTGGCAGGAAGGGAAAAGGAGAGAACGCGTGAGAGGGTGAGAGAGAATTAATGAGTGAGACAGAGCGAAAGGCAGAGACAGCGAGTGTGAGAGAGTGGGTGAGCGAAAGAGAGCCTGAGAGAATGCAAGAGCAAAGACAGGGAGACAGAATGTGAGAGAAAGAGACTGAGGGAAAAGAGAGGAAGGAAGTCACGGGCCATGAGGTCAGTGCCGACAGACGTCACAGGGGGCATGGACAGCGGTTCTCCACGTGTGACGGGGGCGCTAAGCGCCGCCAGCTTCCTGTCCCATCCGTAACGATAACGTTTAAGGCTGACCAATGCACCTCTGAGTTGCTCTGGCCCCTATCCCAGGTACCTCAGCTTTAGGAAAAGGTCAGACTCCACCTCCCTCTTGTCCCCAACTTCTGTGCGTTTCAACACAACTATAATCACTCATAATTTAAATGGCAATAAAAAAGAATGAAAGAACATAAGATGACTGGAAGGGAAGAGACTACGGTACAAAGGGAAAAAAGGTACATTTTACGCTAACAATTTATTGTGTTAACTCATGTGCCCCCATTAAAAGATATGATTAAAATTGTGAATCAACACCAGTAAGGGCCACTGGTTCGAGGTCTGGGCTTTCGTGCTTGTTGGATTAGGTGAAGCTTAAGGCTCTAAGACAGATCAGATGTGTGGGCAACATTTTATTTTTCCATAAATTTTTGCTGACTTCATAATGCACAAAAAAGTTGCTGCCGTTCTCTGTTTACCAAAGTCAAAAGAAATAAGGTTTTTTCCCCAAAGTCTCCACACCCCTGCCCTTCTGATCCCCTTCAAACAACCCCCCCCAGGGGCGGCGCAGTGTTTTTAGGATCAGAGGGCTTCATTTTGGGCCTCCTCCCCTTAGGGCAGCTCAGTCTGGCCAGGGCAAACACTGCGGCTTGAACTGTGGCCTCTCTTTGACAGGAGACTGACAGTGACTGAGAGAAAACATGATTGAGGAGGGTGGGGGTGGGGGGTGTGGAGAGCGAAATCACACAACGACAGAGAGCGAAATTTTCTGGGCCGAAACACGCGCGTTTAGGGAGAGGGAAAGTGTGCGATCTGTGTGATCACCGCAACCCAGCGGAGGTGGAGACGGGCTCACTTTCTCGTGTCTTACTCGCCACAACCAAACAAAACAGGTACCTCATAAGTTTACAAAACTCCTGGCTAAATTTTGCTCAATTCTACAATCTATCTGTCTAAGTGGACAAACTAAACTCGTCCTGGGTGAAGAGGCACCCACGATATAGTTCAACTCAAAATGTCTCTGCCAGTCATTAGTTAAGAGAGGGTGTGGGCTAACAGTCAGTGAATGTGTATTTATAGCTTTGAAACAGATGTTTTTGTTCAAAAGATATTGTTCAGTATTTGGTGAATGTGTTTCTATGGAGAGATGACTGTTCATGTCATCTATGTACCTTCATCCTTTGGTGTCATTCCAATAAAGCACATTTGAATTTGAATTTGAATAAGATGGACTGAAGCTGCTTTTCTAAAGCAAGTCCCTTTCACGTCCCCGGCTCTATCTTCTTAGACTGAGTCATGGGCACAGAAGCAAGAACTTGTAAATTCAGGCTCTCAGTCTCCAAAAATAGCCAAAAGAACCTGCTCTTTTTAATTATGAGATATATTTTTGACAGAAATGGATTGTTCCATGCACGATAAATGGCTTATTTTGGCAACTCGGGGCCCGCGGCATTGATGCTGCGGCCCTCCCAGTTTGCAGAACGCTCCGAGCCGGGCGTCAGATAGCAAGAGCGTGAGTCACCGTGGTGCAGTTTGTTTTCGTTGTAAATAATAGCATTACTACCGTTCTAGAGAAAAACAACACTCTGAAAAAACACCCCTAGCACGCCCACGCTAATGAGCGCAAACACGACACGGGTGAGGCAGAGTGCCTTAAATCGTGACAGCCGTAGCGACGGCAAATTACTTTTCCTCTGTCAGAATGAGCTACAGTCATTCTGCCTTGGACTCGGACAGCGGAGTTCAGAGAGTGGGATTTGTGGATGTATGCAGGCAACCCTTCGGAATGATGAACGCAGCCAGAGAAAGCAGACCCCAGGCCTGGGAGTTCAGCTTGACCACGGGTGAGGTAACCTTGCCCTGTGAAAAGCACGTCACTGCCATGGCATTTCCTATTATCCTGCCTTTCACAACCACTAGATGTCTGTCACGGCATGGCCGAACGAACTCAAAAGAAAAAAAAAAGATAAAAAATAATAGGTAGCCACTCTGAGAAATTATCACTTCATATTTAAACCTTAAACACACTGGAAAACATTACCACTTGTCTGTAAACAAGACCCCAGAGAAAGTGTTTAGTTGGAAACCTACATCATGTGCTGAGCTAGCAGGACCTTATGAAGCTTATGGCATACTTGGAACTGAATGATTCCCCCTGCTATTATTTTCTCATAGAACAATCGTTGGTCCTTTTTCATGCAAAAGGCAGCGATGGGCAGAATTACACTGACCTCCCTGTATAAAAAAACATCTTTGGGGGCCGGGGGGTCGCCATAGCGGACAGTTAATAACAAAGTTCAGCGGAGTGTAGTGGAACAAAGCGAGCATGGAGCGAACTGGAAACGACGCTGGAACATCCCCATCAGGCTCCGGCTTCCTCGGCTCCGCTACCCAGCGCTCCGAGCTTCCTGGAGGGGTGCGGCCAGAGAGCAAGAGAGCATGGGAAAGCGCAGAGAGACGCGGCAGAGGATTCCAGCTCAAATCCAGATAAAACAAACCCCCCGCGAAGGCTCATGGCAGGGCCTGGCAAGCTCTCTTCACCTGAGTTTAAAGAGCCCCTTGGCTCATCCTCGTGCTTTTAACTATATGTTACATCTTGTGGTTAGAAAATGGATTTCCACAATGATCCAGGTTGGAAAATTGACTTGTCAGTAAAGGCAATTAGACCGTAAAACATGATTTTCCACAAGCTTTTTGCTGATGTAGCTGTCCAGTTTAAAGTTGCTGAACCAATGAAAAGGCATTACTTGACCAGTGACTAAGGTTTAGGTCATCAATCTTTTTTCAGTTTCATGGGTAACCCTTCAGGTTAAATCAGGAAGCAATTTTAGCTAATGTGAGCCTTTAAACAAGAGATACTACCTCACCAGAGTATTCTTTTTACATTGTGTAAGATATTTTTTTTTATCAAACAACTTTTCAATCATACATCATACCACCAGCAAACATCACATTCACAACATAAAAAAATACCCCAACATCAATCAAACTGGTTAAAATCAGCCATTGTTAAAGTTAAGGTTTGGTACAAATGGAACATAGTGATCTAGCAGCAGGTGCAGAGCAGTGGCTGACCATCTCTGTGTTGAAACCGGACAACAATGGAAGAACAGGAAATAGACAGGAAATAGATGTTTCAAGAGATGTTGCCACAGCAACCACCCTTAAGTGCACTGTCATTGCCGGTGCATTGTGGGACAAAGGGAGGTGCATGGAGGAAGTGGCAGCTGGGATGGAATTAAGGTGAAAGGGGGGTTCCCAGAAGGGCTGGTGGTGCCATATGGACTGTTGCCCACCTGTTCGGTTTTCGCTGGTGCGTTTGTGTCTGCCACGCACTGCCCAGAGGGCAAACACTCAGCAGCACATGTCTTTTCCATGTCTTTTCATCCGTCCCCCCCTACAAAGCCCCTCTGTGTTACAGCACTTTGCTCTCCACTCTGGACCGACGGCTCACACCATCTGTAAGTGGGTGCGCACCCTGTGGCCTTCTCTCTGAAATCCCCCATCATCACACTGGAGCTGGGAATCAGTCAGGAGGGAACACCTCATTTTCGTAAAACAAAAACTGGAAGGAGAACTTCCATACAGAACTGACCAATCACAATCAGTATCTTCGAAGCTCCTGTCTGTTGGAGACAGAAGAGTCTGAGGGAAAAAACAAACCTGCACTTCGAACG
This sequence comes from Albula goreensis, assembly GCA_022829145.1. NCBI lineage: Eukaryota > Metazoa > Chordata > Actinopteri > Albuliformes > Albulidae > Albula > Albula goreensis. Next base: position 30,808,097 of record CM040754.1, on the reverse strand, counting down.
TGAAGGGACCATAAATCACTTCAGTGAGGCACAGAGCAACGGAAAGCCGATCTCCCCTTTGTCCGTGTGACTACAGGTCTGAATGCGTGTTTTGCGGGTAAAGGTGTTCGTGGAAACATAGAGCGTGACACGACAGGTTTGGGAGAGACTCGATACAGTGCTGCATTGCAAGCACTCTATTACCCGTAACAGTCTGATCCGTTCATCACGCCTGGACTTGCTGGAAGGTCAGACCGGGTCTGGACAATTTCTCCCACTCCATTTCCTCTAAAACGGCGCACTGGAAGTCGTTTGCAGGGCCAATCGATCATTCATAGTCATTGCCAACGTGGCATGGTGCATACACAACCCAACTGGCACAACTCTCGACTGGCTGGGAGCATTGGCATAAGTACCTCCTTTCCTGTAAGGCAAAGGTGTTTTCACAGTCCCTATTAAGCCCGGAATCGGTCGTGGGAAGGACACAGGCCCTCATTGTACGGTAGACCGTGATCCCCGTGGTGCGCTGAGGCCCGAGAGTCGGCCTCTGGGACCGCGTCTAAACCGCAGAGAGCCGCTGGGTCTGGCTCGTCTGCAGCCTTTGAACCCAGCCTATCGTAAATAAGACACGCTTCGCCTCTTAACGGTAGAATGGCAGCAGATGTTGGCGAGCGATTACGGCCCTTTAATGGGCCCGTGAGATGATTTATCCCCTCAGATTACCTCACGGCGCAGGGATTTCATTAACGAGGGGCTGCTCCGCCCCCCACCCCCTGCCTGCCTGCCTGCCTGCCAGCCAGCTAGCCGAGGGGGCTGTGGGACAGTGGGCGGGCTTGTGTTTATCCCCACACCTCGTCTCTAGGCCGGTTTAGAAGCCTGAGGGGAGTGAGTGGGAGGTCATTCATGGTGAGGAGACGTTCATGGGCAAGCAGCTCTCTGCTGAACCTTGCACAGGGGCTGTGGACAGAGCCCCCAAATCTTTACTCTGTATACCGATGTTAATAACCTAATCTGACATGGTGAAAGAGCAGTGCCTGCAGCACACATTACAGCGTTTATTAAAATAGTGTCACATCTTGGTAGGATTTCATCAGGCCTGCATCTCCAGCTCTAGAAGAGATTTGGTGCTACTTCTATAGAAACTATAGCAGAGCAACTCACCGCTAAAATCCAAGAGCACAATAAATCCCCCACATACACACACACACGCCGCCCAGCCTCACTCCCTCCCCCACCCAGTGAAACTTAACCTGAGCACACTGGGGGGCTCCTTTTCCACTCCACAGGTTCGGAACAACGAGGCCGCTCTCAGGCTAGCGGCAGCGGCAGGACCTTATCACTGCCCTTCATTCAGCTCCACCTCCCCTTATCTACTACTAATGTGGCCCCCTCCACCTCAGCCCGCTGCCCCCTCAGAACCAGTGAGGCGGGGTCAGAGAGGGGGGACAGCTTGCAGACCTCCCCTGCGCTGGCACGAGCGACCAAGAGGGCGAAAGAGACTTGAGGGTTTGAAAGCAGGGGCCGGGGGGTTGGGGACCCCGGTCAGATGGTGGTCTGTTCCCAGGTAGAACATCTGGTCTCACCCGGAGATCAGAAGCAGGGACCTGTGCATTTATTGTTCATTAAACAAAGGCACCCCCCCTCACCCCACCCCGCCCACCCGGTTGGGGTTTTTACTGCATTCCACTCCAAGCCTACAGGAACAAACCCATTCTTTGGACACACAGAACACCACTGCGTGCCAGCAGGTTACAGACCCCCATGACAGCAGCATACATTAGGCCACATAAATAAACATATCTACTGTACCTTAGTGCTGATTTGAATGCAGCATGTTTCCCCATAAATCTGAAACTGGCTCCTGTGACAGTCTTTTTCTCATCTTGCAAGCAAGAACTGGCTGCGGCCAACATGCAAACTAAAGTACTTCGGGCAACTACTTTGTCTGCATTATAACTTTGTCGTACTTTTCGTGGACAACGTTTAATCACTTTTAAACATTAATGTTGTACTATAATTTTGAGCCTAGTTCCGACTGTTTGCTCACTTCAGAAATGTTTTTGATTAGAACAGCCTGGCTCTGTACCAATTCTAAAAATAAAGTAATAATGTGCATAGTAGTAGCATTTTAGAAATAGTTACCTCGGTGGAGAATATTCCTTTAAGGGAAGAAGGTTAAGAGTGGACAGCATGACGTACTGCAGTAGGACTGAGGTTGTTGAGAGGTTTGGGAAAATGCCAGTGGAATCCCACCAATACTTTGGCCGGTTTAATAACCTTACGCCTTGTCAGAATCCACAGTAAATCAGGAATCAAATAAATAAAAGCCTGAAATTATAACCTGCTCAGAAAATATGACCTACTACTTGTTGGGTAAACAGTATATATAGAATATGGTGGTTCCATACTAGACAGAACTCCAGTACCTATAAGTCATATATATGTGTGTGTGTGTGTGTGTGTGTGTGTGTGTGTCTCGCTTTAAACATCAGACACAGAGGGGTAGCAGCCAGAGAGACAGCTGTTGTCTGCTCTTAAGAGCTGACAGACTTTGGATTGAGCTGGGTAGGAAGGGGGGGTTGAATGGGGGGTGTGGGTTGGTGGTGGGAGCTTTTTGGGGCGTGTTGGATTGCCTCAGGCCCCCCAGAACGCTCCCAGGGGAAGTTTGGGGGAAGGGGGGGCAGTGAATTATTTCTGGGGTGTCCCCGTGGCGGAACCAGGACGAAAGGACCCCCAGTGTGACCTCTGCTTTGGCCTGAAATCTGGTCTGCTCATCTCTCGAAAACCTGCCTCGCCTGGACGGCACCTTCGCACGTCACGTTTAGCCACGCACCCTCATTGTTCGCTCCATATAAACACCTTCTGCTTTCACTGTAGCTGGACCACAGTCTACCTGCTTCACTTTATTATTTTCAGCTTCGTAAACTAAGCAAAAAATGTGGCCGACTCAAGGCTTTTTCATCTCACTGACTAGCTTGCCCAAATGAGCCAAACTTTGAAGAGGTTTAATCCTTCATATTTCACTTCATGTAAGAAAATTCATTTAGGCTTTTACCCAACTCAACAGGTATTAGTACAAAATATAATGCAATAAACAATCCGGTTATACATACTAAGGAGGTGAAAAAGAGAACACATAACAAAACACTACACCAAATACAGGCTTGGTATTTCAGGAATCATAAGACGGTTAGGATCGGACCTACACAGACAGAGAGGATGCTCTGTGTACCGAGGGATTAAAGAGAGCTTACTGGCTGAGTCATTCCTCCGAGGCATAGTTTGAGCCTTTGTACATGGGAAGCCTTTCACAAAAATGACAATTGTTTTGCTATCCGTCGTAATCCCACAACAAACCGTGTGATTTCAGGGTGTCCAGGAGCGCGTATTTAAACCACATACTTTTAACTCGCTGACAAAGGCCCCCATTCACTCAACTATGATTTACACGCATGCTTATTAGTTAAATTACTATACTTCTCTCTTCTGTACATCCCTGTGTACGCAGCAACAACAATCACAATTTGAATGGCTGCCTACAATTTATCTGAATGGGACATGAAACAATCTGCATTAGTTCCTTTGTGACACCACTGACGGTTGGAAAACCGTTTCAACCGTTGCATTTAGTAATGTATTTATTCAGTGTGCCTTGCATGCTCTGGTATTTCACTAGCCGTAAAAAAATACGCAACCTGCCATGTTTTTAGAAAGTCGTACTAACTGGCTACTTTGACTTGTATCAGATAGCTTCATAAGTTAATAATTAAACTTACAGTGGGATGTTTTTTACATTAAGTGCACAGGTAATAGATTTGCCATGAAGCAAGAGTACAGTGGCTTCTTTTTTACATAAAGTGTTTTAATAGACGCACGATTTTCTGAACAAAAATTTTTTAAATGTTCGAAAATAAGTGGAGAAGAGAGTTCCAAGACACGCTCTCATAGAAAACATAGGCTTTCTGCATAAGTGTTACACTGCACTCCAAAATGCACACAAGGCTCAAACCGAAGCAGCATTCTCCTTTTTGGTCAATATTTTACCTTTAATGTGGAATCAGCGATTGTACATTGGAATCAATGTACAATGTAACATTGGATTGTACATTGGAGAGCCAGTAACTGCTACACATGTCGGTCCACACGACAGAAGAGAGCCAGCATGGATCTAAGGAATGGTGTAATTCTCAGTACAGATAAAGTATAGCCTCTGGGTACTTGGTGTGTCACTGGGGGGATTTCAGTTCGGTGGTAACTTGAGCATCCCACTCCCACCTGGGACCCCAATTGTGCAATGTGACTACAGACTCTCTACAGGTCACTGTCGCTTCAGTCAACTGTAGTTCAGGCTTGAACCTGAAACTACAACTCCCAGCTGGCACTCATGGTGGGGAGAAAAATAACTGTAACCCCAAATTAAAAAGGACTTGTATTTTGAAGTCATTAATCACAATTGAAAAGGAGATTACATATGATCTCATGTCAGTGTCAATACTAATTGCCCGATATGCTTTCTGCTTTTTGGTGTGGCTCCTGAACTGCAGGTGTGTCAGTCATAGAAATGACAAAACTATTTAACGTGTCAAGGGGAACAAATTGTCAAAAATCATGATGGCATATGCCAAAAAAGGAAAAATGTCAGGGAAGAGGAACTGTCGAATCTCATTGACAGGGATAAACAAACACTTTCAGTGTAGTTGCTAAAAACCCACAAAAAATGGACACCCAAAAAATGACCACAAAATTGAACGTACAACTCTGTGACCCAGTTTAAAAAAATCATGAGCTTCGCAAAGCCAGTATTTGTGGTGTGGATGCCGTTCAGAGCCCACTTACGACCAAGGTCAATGCGTAACAGTTCACAACCTGGTGTAATCAGCACAAAACCTTGACTTCTGACCAGTGATGGAAAGTCTGTTATTCTTCCTCCATCTAACCTAACTAAACCATGATGAAGCTGAATATCTTCTGGGAAGTTCTGGAATGTTCAGTATTTTTAAAAGCCAAAGGAGAGCCCAGCTCCTTATTAGTTAATACATATTTATATGTTGTTAGTTATTTCCATTATTTTGTCCACATTCTGTAGTTTGTATGTTTTACATATGAATACTGAGGTAAGGCAGTAGTCTACTCTGTAATTAGAAAGGGGCTCATAAGTTCATGTTTCTGACTTAAACCTGCACATGTACTTCCTCCTCAACTGTTAAACCAGTTTATTCACTCTCATTTATTTCTTTCGAAATATATGTTAAAAAACTGTAAATGTAAAAGAAAAGTGGAAAATAAATACAGCAAAATGCAAGGCTGCAGTGAAACACAGTGAATGTCACCCCCTTCCCATGGTGCACCTGGAATAAAGGTCACAGCCGACTGTGAGGATTATTAAATTCAGCTCATGACTGTAGTTCTGTTATGCTGTAAGTCCAGTTTCCTAGAGGTTTGACTGGCCTTCTCAGACAGACAGGCCGCTATAGAAAGCAGTGACTGAACCACACCCCCCCCCCCCCACACTTCTAATTCTTGCACTGGGCACACAAGAAAGAAAAGGTCTATTTGCATTACAGGCAAGGACCGTTAATGGTGGCTAGTTACACCACAAAACACTGTGACAAACCCCCAGGTCCTAGCTTATCCAAGTGGTAGTTTTTTTGTTTTTGTTTTTTCAATAATTTTTTTTTTACTAATTTCTTATGGTGGCCAAAAGTGTATGTGACGAAAAAAATGAAACTGTTTCTGAAAAACCCTGACTGAGTCAAGGGATAAGTCTGTCAAAATTGATATTGACCACATTATAGTGACACTAGATATTCTATGTACTGAATATTCTATGTGCTATATCAGATTTTGTGACCGGAAGATTGTTATACAGGACTGCTATTTTTATACACTTCCACTGGTTTTCTTCAGGGAAAATTCTGCAGGTTCACCTCTGATCTCAAAGTTCTGCTTAAAAGAACAGCGCTCAGTCTGTTTTTGCAATTAGTCCTATTATTGTCTCAAATGCTTGTATTGAACTCATATTGCAGAAGTAAATATTTCACAAATTAAACCGTAAAAAGAGAAGTCTGCATCAGTCATATCCCATTTGTACTTCTCTTTCGACTCTGAATTTCTATTCTTAATTTTTATTCCTGTGATCATTATTCACCCACCCACTCTCAAAATAAAAGAAATAACGTGCTTTAGGCTGGGTGTGATGGCTATGCCATTTTAAACGATTAAAACGGATTGTTCTGCTATGTTTTAATCGTTTAAAATAGGACAAAATCATCTAACAAAGTGAGCACGAGACTGTCGACCAACAATTTGAAAATAAACATAGCAGCGAGCAAGAAGTAAAATCTTTTTGTGAAAAATAAAAGAGAAAAGATCTGTATAAATGTAAGTTCTTCACCCTCATTACCATATACTATCTTCTCAGACAATGCTGTATTTTTTCAAGTCCAATCTTCACTGTGGTGGTAATCACAAGGGAGACCCGTACGTCCGTGTCTTTATTCAAGCATACTATCTTTGCAAATCAAAACTTAAAAGGATGCAATAAATACATTGACAGAAACAGAAAGGCTGTAAGTCCTAGAACAGTTGATTTGTTCAATATGTCATTGGAAGAACTCGACAAAAAGGGCTTTTTCTTACAGGAAAACCATGCCCTTGCCCATAAAGTTTATGTCAATCACCTTGAATTGGGCGCAACCTTAATATAGAGAGAGAGCGAGAGAGAGAGAGAGAGAGAGAGAGAGAGAGAGAGTGGGGTTAAGGTAGGTAGTGGAATAATGTATTTCCTTGAGATAAAGTCCAGGATGAACAGTGCTTCCTAAGAAAATATTTATCATTCCAGAAACGTAGGGGCTACAGAGGACTCAGGAATTAATTTGTGTTTTTCTTAGGGGGATGGGGTGGGGGGCACCTCGGTACAGGAAGGGGAATTCTCCTCAGATGCCGGTCCCCTGTCCCGACCCTGCTCTGCTTATTCACAGTTTATTAGACTCTGTAATAAGACGCAAGGAAGGGAAAGGTATGGAGAAGGAAAATAGTCCAGAAATGGGGCCTAGTGTTTGACGCTCCGTGAAAAAAAACGATCACACCCATCTCACTGCCTGCACTATTTTTATTTATTCATGTAGAACAAAGGACAAATCTAAAAAATGTCATTTATGTGTTTGCCCACACATAAATACATAACTATCTTATATTTCCCTCCAGCCATACATGTTATTCAAAACGAATGACTGATCGACAAAAATATATGGATGACATGATGGACTAAATTAATTGACAAACGTCGTGAGCATATGGATTTTTTACCACAAGCATTAATTCATAAATCATTAGAATTGTGTATCAAACAGCAAGAGACTTTTCCTTCATGTACTCAGGAAACTTTCATCTCTGTACAGTAATGTGACTTTTTCACGAATGTAGTAGAATCATGAACTACAGCAACAAAAGGGACTTACTCCATTAGCCAGTGACCTCAAACATATTATTAGCAGAGTTTCAGGAAAGTGTAGAAACCTACAAAAGGTCATGTATCTGTAGTTCACTTTAACTCTGCCAGAGAAAGGGAGCCATTTCGGTCAATGAAATACCTGATTACAACGGTAAGGTCATTTAGAAGACCTAATAAATCAACAAAGAACATGAAGTATCACGTTTAAAAGCAGCCATATCGCATTTCAGGAAACAAAAACTAATAAAAAAAATTCTACAATGTACTGTATGTTGTTTTCAGGAAGCCATGAATCAAAGTTTTTAATAAACCAACACATAGTGTACTGTTCAATTAATAAGGCCAAAAGTTATATGGATGAATGAGCTGTGTTTCAAAGGGGATTCTTGTTTCCTCAAAAAAAGAGGAAATATTTAGATGATTATCATAAAGGGTCCATAAGGGATATGAAACCTTCTCGAAAAAATGTTCCCCATATTTCTCTTAAATATCTTAATTACTCATTGTTCCTAATCGTACAGGTTTGTAAGCATGTGAGCTAAAGCACTTAGGAACCAGCAAAACTGAACAGATTACAACTGAGACAATTTCATTGCCCCAGTCAATGAAAAATACCTTCCACCTCTGCCACCTGCTTACAACTGCGTACAGACATCACAAAAACAGAGCACTACCAAAGCACCTATATACAGGCAGAGAAGACTGTGTGCGTGTGTGTGTGTCGATGCTTAGGTATGACTGTATATGGCTGCAAGTGTAGGTATAAACATGTATGTCTATCTCTGTATGTGCATGAGTATGTGTGTATTTATGCTTGTGTGTATCTGTATTAAGATGTGTGTGTGTATGCGTGCATAGATATAAAAGTGTGTGTGAGTCTGTCTATCATAATTGATAATACAGTGAAACTGCACAAACTAATATAGTATAATAAAAGACACAAATAACAGAGAATAATCAAAAATAAAAATATATTTTAAAATATATGCACTGTACATACCACCAATGAAAAAATGAAATAGAAACCATTTTTACTGCTTGTCAATTTCGAATTTTATCACAACATGACAGGAAAGACAGATTCTAGGAAACACTATAATTAACATAAGTAACCACACAAGTATGAAAGACTGGAATTAAATACATTTTATTTTAACAAGCTGGTAATTCCACCAATGCAGTGCAAAGTGAAGGGAAGGATTTAAGTGAAACAGAACAGAGGGATTAAAAAGATAACTAAGCTGTTTTCTGTTGGATGAGAGGGAAAGAGAAAGAATGGCTGGAACTTAAGGGGATGAAGATGTAGTAAGAAAAACAAACAAGATAAGGACAATAGAAAAGGTCTGAAACAAAGACATGCAATAAATATATGGACCTACTTAAATCATAATAAATGTTACGTATTTTTTTTTTTTTTTTCCCAAAATACAAAGTTATACTATTCCCCACACAGTGCCAACTAATTATTGCTAAACATATTTTTAACTCACAAAATTCTGCGTGAAATGCAAGTAATGCACTTTTTGCACTTTTCTGATGTTAAATACAACAGTTGTATAATTAAAATGGTTACAAAACTCTTTTGATGACAGCTGCAAACTAGATTTAAAACATAACAACGGCCGATACAACCCCGGCCGGATTTTAACAGACTGTATGAATTCATTCTACAGGACCTGCATCAGCCTCAAAACTACTTTCTATAACATAAATAAGACGTCTTATAAAACAGTGCCCTTGGCCTTAAAACACCTTGTGAGTCATTAACTCTGTTGTGTACCTTATGGTACTGTATGTTTTCTAGTGTTCCTAAATAAATCAATAGGAAAATTAAATGGCAATCATGAAGAATCAACACTTAGAAATTGCAACATATATATCACCTTTCTTAATTCTGATTCAAATATAGGACATATTTTATTTGGGTGGTTTCTTTGTCACTGATTCCATTGTTGTAAGATTAAATTAATGTTTGATATTTCATAACGAATGCCTTTTTTTCCAGGGCGTATTTGCCGTCTCTTTTGAAAACACTCTTAATGCTATCTACTTAAGTAAACTAAACTCCCTAAACATTCGCAGGTGCTTTGTGGATGTAAACAAAATTAAAATTTTAACCCAAACAATTTAATAATGCAGCGATATTACTTCTTATTACGTCTTAGTGAACACTAAAAACAACCATGACACGTCGCTACATCAATTATTAAATTATAATGACTCAATTATTGAGTCAGCTCATTCTCTGGGTGGGCCACAGTAAGAAACGTTTTTGAACGTAAACCAAATTAATTAAGCGTACATGACATAAAACAGGCCACTATATTTAAGATTTATTTTCTGAGAACGCATAAAGATGATAATGTCATGAACACAACTATATTATATATATCTAATAGTCCGAGAAATCGACTGGCATCCCCAAAATTTAACAGCAGTCTTCTTTTAAATAATAAATCAACTTCGTATTTGGTTGAGATGACCAAGTGATAGATTTGAATTTTCGCTTTAGAATTTTCTGATTTTGGTATTTCTCCACATGCAGTTCAAACTAGACGTTAAACGTTTCTGATAAAATAGTACGTGTATTTAGAAATTATGAATTACAACTAATTAATAGAAAACTCCCTAAAGCAGTCGTTACATATTTAAGACAAGCGAATAACCATTGGAGCAATTTGCATGTGTGAACCTCTGTTTTTGATTGTATTTTGCGATTTTAGTTAACAGGTAGATTTCCACAAATACGATGGAAAACTATATATAAATCTGGGGACGTTGAACAAAAAAGAACAGCTAAGCACAGATTTTTAGGAGATGCATGTTTCAAGGTGAATGGAAACCAAGAACATGGTATACCGAACAGACGCACGGAGTCGTCCACATCTTAGGAATTATCCGGAATTCTTTCACTATTTTGCGCCTCAACGACAATACTTATATATAACAAATTATCCAACAAAAAGCAACATTGGACGAAGAAAGACTTACCACTCCTCTAGCAAGCAAAAATCCGCGATTCTCCGTCAGCCCACTGGTCTCTCCATATTTCGTTATGATTCCGTTTCAAATTCGTAGACTGTACTGGTCCAGAATTGAAGCACACACAACTTAATGGCCTGTGTATTGCAAAATAGTTCGTCCAGTTGCACTTCTGATGCCTGTCTCTACTTAAAAATGTTTACTGTGTCGTGTAATATGGGACTTCCAGCAGCATCCCCTGCGTATTCGCTCTTTTGCAAATTGCCTTCACAAATCAACTGAAGACCTCTCGATCTCGCGCCTACCTAAACTTGCATTCGTTTTCCTGCAGAGAAATCAGGTCTCGCTGGAGGTACTACTTGAGTACACACTGAAGAACATGTTATGATAAGCGACCAGCGGTGAAGTGATGCTAAATAAATTCCTGAAGTCCGGATCCACCTCCTTCCTAGTTTTTCGATCCCCGCGTGCCCTCCCTCTTATGTGCCCCTAAGCGCGTGCGTCTCTCTTTGAAAGGGAGGGGGTGCAGAGAAAAGGGGGAGTCTCAGCAATGCCATTAATTACGCTGAATGTTGTTAGTTTTTTTTTTCTTTCAATAGACAGAGGAAACAGTAGCATTGTATTTGTGCTCGCTGCATGCTTAAGACCATGTGGTCGTTGCCCACAAGCGCAGTTTGATGAAATCTCTCAGTCCTCGACTCTGCTGTTTACTAAAAAGCGAGAAGGCAAGCCACGGGCTACGTGCTGAAAGGCAATGAAGTTAAGAGGCTGTTGACAAACTTCAGCACTTCAGTCAGGCGGATTAATGGAATAGTTGTAATTATGCAAAAGTTGTTTAGATTACCAAAAGATCCCACCCCACACAAATGTGGGCTTTTCCTACTGATTACGATTTTTTAATTGCTATGACACATTTAATGGAACGATGTTAATGATTTATATTTTATATTAGGTAGGATATATCGCTATTATTAAATGTCGCACCTGGTCTGTTGTGTTCAACCAAAGAGGTTCGCTGAGTTTTATCAACATATTAGTAAGCCTAATTAAGACACCCCACTACTGTTATGTAATATTGATAGTTATGTTAAATATTGGTGTAAGCTTTTCAGCAGCACGTCATATGACTCTAATCTGTAGGCTTACATTAAGGGAAAAGTGATCTTTTGAATTCGTCTTTGTGAAATAACAAGAATATATACATTTTATCAGTACTGTAATTTAAAACAACAAACCCATATAGATTTTCCACATTTATTTTGACAGCAAAACATAATACACATACAAGTAATCAAATACTATATACAGGATAAGAAATACACTGTAATGTTGAAAAATAGCCTACCCATCATATACAAAGTGACCTTATGTAATTTTGATGTCTTTTTATTGTTCTCGAACTGTTAAAGTAATTTAAAACTCGCCGTTCTAGCACGTTTCAGTCTGTAAACAGTTGGGCGCTCAGATCAGCTGCAGCAGTGCCAGTGAAAGCGACAATTCATGAGCATTTTCTACGTCACACGCGAAAATGTAACATTGCGTACGTAGCATACCAAACGCCCAAAAGCAAATTAGTAAAAACTATGCGCATTAGTTTTAAACATTAGAGATATAATGGCTGTATCTGAAACGTAACCTCTGATTAAAACATGCGGCGTCTGTTTTAAACCGTCGGATAATTGCAGGTAGGCCTCACACTGTTCTTTTTCATTTATGTTGGAGACCATAATACGTTTCTTGTTTTTAAATTATATCTGCCGTTCAAACGCTAAGCCGTAGGTGTAATTAGGCTGTGGATTTTGTAACTAGTAGGCAATCATCTTTGGCAGCCTACATGGTTATTATTTTTTATCTTGTATTTACTTTTGGTTCCAAACGGAGATGGCAGCAACAGCGTCCAAAAAACAAAGACGTGTCTGTTCCGTGATATTGGACTGGCACGGAGCCATGTCATGAATCATTATCACCAGTGCTGTCACAAGTAAGAAAGAAGAGGATGCCAAGCTATTACTCATGAATATTCATCTGACAATACATGATATATTTTATACACAATGTATCTCTGATATGTATGCACTGCATTCGAACTTCAGTTGGTATCTGTAAATGAATATGGAAGTATTACATATTAATACTGACCAATACAACACAAAAACAAGATTGGAAGAAATGATGGTTTGGTCAAATTTCCAATCACAAGTTCTTGGTTAATTTTCAGATAATGATGAGTAATAGTGATTAGTAAGGTTTACCTAAATAAGACAACAAAAATACTGAAACAGTCATAACAGTGGACTGTTTTAATTTCTTTCTCTGCTGTGTACAGTCTGTGAACTAGTTAAATTGAACTGTGGTTCTGTGCAGAATTTTCTCAGACTGGGACATGAGATTTCTTGCTGTACCTGTGCTTGCGGATTCCGGAAAGGGAAAAATGTTTCTGTACTGAACAGAATCTGTCTCATGAACAAGGAACATTACCCCCCCCCCCGCCCTTTTCATCTCTGTACCTGGGAAAGGTTAACATGAGGTCATTTCCAAGAATGACACCGCATCCGTTTCCAAGAATGATATTAACTGCATCCAGATAGGTTATGCTATTCAAATTAGCACTCAAATCACCCATATGGAATCTCATTATATATATCCTTATAAAATTTAACAAGGTCACAGTAGAAGCCTGCAGTTTCAAAACTGTAATAAATGACAGAGTGAACAGCACTCACATCCAACTCTTAGGATGTATGGGTGCCTAGTTTTAATTAGAAACTGTGTTTATTTCCTCAGATATATTGTTTTGGGTGCCTGGTTATGTATATATGTACTGTATGTATAAAAGCAGGCACCGAGAACATAAATGAAGCAAAGTAAAAATGAATGACTGTGGAAAAGTCCCGTAATTTTATCTGTAAGTAGGTGAGGTAATCCGATCCTGCAGATCTAGCTGCCTGTGATTCATTTGCTGGGAGGGTGGGCAGGATCCATTGTTACCCAGAAATGTGCCGCCGGAGAAATGAAGGCCTCTATTGTCTGGCTCCTCCTGTCGTGAACCTGGTTCACAGGTGCTGCACAGGTAACAGGGACTGCACAGGTACTGCACAGGTAGCAGGGGCTGCACAGGTACTGCACAGGTAACAGGGTCTGCACAGGTGCTGCACAGGTAACGGGGATTACAGAAGTACTGCACAGGTAACATGGATTTCAGGCTGCACAGATACTGCACAGGTAGCAGGTACTGCATAGTTAACAGGGACTGCACAGGTACTGCACAGGTAACATGGATTTCAAATATATTGTGCTGGTAGCTGTTACTACACAGCGGCTGCACAGGTAGCAGGGACATCACATGGACCACACTGGTTCTTCTACTTTTGCACTTCCTGTGAAGTTAATAGGAACTGCATACATTAAAGGGACTACACAGATATTGCACAGGTAGCAGGGATTCACAGGGTCCAGCTATTTGCAATGTGTAACTTTGAGTCCTCAATACCTGTGGAGTGTCTGTGATTTTCCCATGGTCCTGCACAGGTAATAGGGGCTGCATGGATAGCAGGGACTTCACAGGTGACAGGTACTTCACAGGTAGCAGAGATGTACATTGCCCTGCTACTAGTGTTTTACCTGCTAAGTTCCCAGGTCTTGTGCAGGTGGTAAGGGACCGTATAGAGGAAGGAAGGTCCCAGGTACATTGGTATGATTCCCAGGTATTGCACAAGTAGTAGGGCGTCTGACCTTTGTGTCAGCATTTTCTGTATTTGAACAAATATCTGTCTTCATAAAAACTGATGCCATTGAAAATGCGTTCTTTTTGTCTTTTTAAATCTGAAACGTGTGAAAAGTAAGCACAATGTACAAAGTAAAAGGGCAAATGTCCATTCTGGAAAATTGAAGGGAATCTGTGAAGTGGCTCCTATTAAAAGTATCAACCTATGCCTGGAAGAAATGTGAGCACACAGACTGAGAAAAGTCAGTCACTCTGGGTCAACTCAAACAGATGTGTGAACCCATGAAATTGGGGGCCTTCACACTGTAAGGCGTTCCACCAGACCGCCTTATTGGGGTCTCCCAATCTGTCAAATCTATATTAGCACCATTGTGGCTCTTACGCCTGTCCTCAGAAATGGGGCACAGTAAGTCACAGCGACACTTCCAGGGCCATCTGCGGGCCTACTCTAACTCACAAGCTCCCGGCTGACACACCGGCTACCCACAATCCCCTCTCTCCCTGTCCCCACCCCCCCCTGCACAGTGCGTCCCGCCGTCTCGCGCAGCGCGCTCCTTGCCGTTCCCCTCGTCCGGGGGAATGTGGAAATGATTTCCTTAATTTTACAAAGTCGAGGGCTCCCTTTGGTTCAATTTTCACCAACGCTATAAAAAAAAAAACTGCAGTTGTTGGAGAGTCACACACGCATCTGTTTTTCCCATCGCCATGCCTTTAATGATCAGGTAATAAAAGTTCAATTTGACAGAAATTACAACAGAAGTCTCAGGCCATAAACCTCAGATATAACACATTTCTCAGGGTGAAACTTTAACCACTGTGACCACCCCTAGTACCTACCTCAGGCCTGTTTCTTATTTCATCTGCCTTCTCTCTCTTACCTGAATACATATTTTGCTAACAAGAAGAACTGCACTCAGAGCATACTTACATTTGGAACATTACAGGTTTTCCTATTTCTATGTACATTTTAGTGTATTGTTTTTATGTATTGAAATGTTTAAATTAAATTAAATATCATATCAACAATAATATATAAAATAAAGATTATTATTGATCTTATCAATAATAATGCATATTTACACACAAACACAATAATAATATGAACTATAAAGGACATTAGTATAATTATTATTACTATTATTAATGTATTTATTTTTATTAGGACTGATTGTAAATTACTAACATTTTGGTGTTTGTCATTTTGTGTTTTGAAAGAGCTTGAGTAGATGCTTCTTAATGCCACTGAGGAAGGTATATATCAAAAAACCTTTTAGACTTCACATCTATATTAATGTTATTTCTTAATTAAAGAAGATGACATCTTTTACTTTGTAGGTCAGACGAAATGTGAATACAATCTTAAACGGATAATACATTCCACGATCCTCCAGGAGAATGTCCTGCCGTAGTACTTGCAAGGCCAAACAGGTATCAGGCATTCAACTTTGAGTGACAGTGTGTGCTTTCTCCCACGATATTTACAGCGAACAGAAAGAATGATAGTAAAGGTAGGTCACATGTCACCGGTCTTTATGATGGATGTAACACTGTGAGAACTTCAACCTTTTTTTGTTTTTAGGGCATTTTTCCACCCTCTCTTTTGCTTCCTGCGTACACCACCCCAGAGGTGTGACAGCTAAGTTCACACACAGCCCTCTTTTCTAGTTCCCACGGCAGTAAGAATATGAATCGCGCTGCAGGGCTTACGCGAAGGCGGTGTGGACACAAGGCACGTCAAAAGGATGGATCTACCATCTCTCCAGGGCAGCGGGACTTGGGCGGAACATTTTCACACACACCGCACGAGTCTGCACACCGCTGCGTGTTGACAACACGCTGTGCGAAGAGAGTTCGCGGTGACATATTTTCTGACGTCTCTACACAATGGTTATGCCTGCGGATTAGCCTGTGAGATCGTAATTTGTGTAACAGACTGTGAAAAGACCTGACTAGAGGCGAGGGAAAGTGAATGGCTTCGATAATAAAATTATGTGAAACTGCTGCGAGTTTTGTTTGTAACGATGAGGTAGTCCCAAGATGGAATGCTTGAGAAAAACTGTAGAAAGTGAGAAAGTGCCCAAGGGCTCAGCTAATATCAGCCGGAAAAATAAGCAGGTCAACCATTTTAACGCCTGTTGAATGTCACCAATGCAGCGTGCCATATATTAACACCGTCACGACAGCATTTTTTTTTACTAGTAGCTTTACTAGCATGCACTTCTCACAACTTCATGGAATGACGCTAAGAGCTCACACGTTACGGCATGCAAATTCTGGTTTTGCCTTCTGATGTGTCACTTAGCTGGACAAGGAAACTGTCATGTATCTCGTTCAATTGTACCGCAGCAATACGTGACATTTATTCATTTTTAAACCAAACAAATGTTTTACAGCTCGTGTCACGCCACAGTTATTAATCATAAACTGATAAAATAATAATTTGAATTCCAAATGTAAAACAGCCTGGGAAAAGAGCTTAGTTTATACTGTGATGGGTATTCCCGTTGGGAAAAAAAGGAGCCCCTTTTCTTAAGGTAATGGGCCGGCTTTCATGTGGCCAAGGTACTGAGCTCACTATGGTCTTTTAAGACCCTGTGACAATAAACCTGAAATACCTCATCCAAGTTCATCTCTGTCCTGGCCAAATTCTCAACCTAATTTACTCAGTTCTCATCGTCTAATTCTCAGCTTATCTGTTTGACTGTCGAACCAGTGTGTCGCGATCACTCCGGTACAGAACGGAAGCAGTGTATAACCCAAGTGGTTGGCTGAGATGAGCAGCCCCTTCTTCACTTCAATGTACTTTTACATCATGACACAAAGCACAACCCCTTACTTGCAATATTACAAAATGGCTGCCAACACAACTACCAATCCAGCAGCCACTAAGCAAGGCCAAAATTAACCTGACAGACTTCTCTGATTTATGGCAGATCGAAAACACTGCATGATGGGATACAGTCATCCAAAGTGCAGTTTAATATTTAAAAATGAGGCTGATACTTGTGATATTGTTCTGAGTTGGACAACAACAGACCTAAACAGATCCAAAGAGTTTCGCATAGTTTTGCAGTGCCCAATATGGCTGCCAACTTGGATTCAGACAACCTCAGTTTTCCAACCGACATCAGGATATTGTTTTCTGTACTTCCATAAACATTTGTGACACGCAGTTATATGGAAATTTATTATAATTAATGCAACAGGCTGCTGAGGAGTTGTGCAATGTATCAAAACTGTGCAACCTGTGCAGAGTCTGAAAATGTAACATAGCAGGGTTGCCAGGTAACACTATTGGCGCCTGAATTTATGATATATTGGGAGCCCATGGTGAATGTTATGATACAGGGTTTTTAGGGTTACTTTCAGGATATTTATGGGAACAATTCAGGGTAAAATTAGATCTGGCAACTCTGTCCCCAAGTTTCATACCAAGTAGTAAAAATATTACTCTCTCACTTACAGTCGTATTGAGAAATACAAAAAGGACACAAAAACAGAATAGCATAGAAAATCCAGTTGGCAGCTTTGTCCCCAAAAGTAGCTCAAATAAATAAACTAAAACCTAACGTTCACTCACACCATTCGGGCGAACAAATGGACGTGCACAGTGATCTTAGGGTCTGATTCATTGATTAAAAAATGTTTCGCTTATTGTCACTGAGGGAAGGTGTTCTTTGACAAATCAATTATGTATTGTTTGCATATGAAATTCATTAGAATGTGTTTCTGCCATTGTGACTTAAATGATGGAAATATGACATTTTTACTTGGCCGATACGATTGCCATTTTATGTAAAGAATTCCGCAAGAAAAAGCAGATTTTGGGCACTGTGAGGATAATGTCTCTCTTGCCAGAAGAAAATGGGGCTAAAATATTCTCAGTGATGGTCAGTGGTCCTCCATTGAAGTATCAGATAAGATATATAGGCCCATGCCTATGCCATGAGTGCTACTGACTGGCACAGCAGGTGGTACAGGTTTATCCAAAGTTCATTGGATTATCTTGCCAGAATGAAGAACAGAGCAACAGAAGAAACAGGGTTGGAGAGAGAGAGAGAGGGAGAGAGAGAGAGAGAGAGGATGGGCTGATTTACTGTAGCTCTCCCGCTCTCCAGTTTCAGGTGCCCAAGGCAGCTTGTCATGGTCTGACTCTTCTCCGGAGACGCGTCTTAAAGAGTCTCCACCAGCCCCTGGGAATCTTGCCTGTCTTTATGGCTCCAGAGCAATGATATGATTACACTTTAAATCTCTCTCCCACCCCCACCCCTGCCCCAATCTCCCTCCCAAAAAAAAAAAAAAAAAAGAGAAAATCTTGTCTTTATGAAAGAGAACAATGTCTGGTACTTCTAGCTTGGCTCCCTGCGTTTCAGTAGCCCCGCAGACTGGCAATTCGAAACAGATTTGCATCCCGGCTGGAGAGAGTGAGCGAGAGGCCAAGGCGTCACTCACGCGGCGCGCACCCCCCTGCCGTTTCCCAGGGAAGGGGTTGTCCTGCGAGGGTTGTAAACGAACGCAATATCTGCGAAATAATCCGAGGCCGCGCTCGAAAACGATAACAAACGTGTCCGACCCCCTTGCGCAACCTTCGGATACGGTCCTGTTCTGCGGCCTTGGAATAACACCGAGCTGTTGACTCGCCTCGAACCCGTCCCTGCCCTCCTCGCCCTCAGTGGGCCCTTGGACCCAGCCCTGCACCGCGTGACACTTTGTGAAGAAAATTAAATAATTTTGTCTCCATACATCATGGAAACCATTGAGGCTTTGAACAAAAAATGCTAAATTGTTACGTTATTATGTTCTCCCCATCCCCCCCTCTTGACTGTTTTCATTAATTTCTTGACTGTGGTTGAGGAAACCATTCCCTCAAATCCACATCTATATATGTTATGTATAATTAAACACCCTTTTTTCTTTTTTATGTTTCACTTGATTAAATTCATACAGAAATATTACAGTGAGTTGTTATGTCTGTCCAGAAATATGAAAATAACAGTTTTGTTTTTATTATTGAAGAAATTAAACAGACCCTGTAATGTGGGGCCAGAAGGAAGGGCCACACCCGTAATGAGATCAGCCGTGAGGAGACAGAGACAGGCTGGGGCCCCCTAAAACCCTGCCCCCATCCCCCCCCACCCCACCCCTGCCGCGGCTGCTCCGCCGCAGTTCAGGACCTCACCGTGACCTGCTCGCTGCTGGTTCCTCCTTGGCCGAGTCCGCTGTGTCCATGTGCGCCACAGAAAAAAACGCTAAATCACCACATCTACCCACGCCCTTTGGATATAATTTTAAACAAATGGTATCATCCATTTAAGTACTTTTCCAAACTTTACAAGGATCGTAAAGGACACCCTCAAAAATCCCAAAAAAATATGATATCAACACAAACCCCAGACAAATTAGTCATATAGAACACAGAAAATACATCACAGCACACAGAAAACATATATTAACAGAACATAGTAATGCCTTAAATATATCCAGGAATGATAGCATTATGTGATAGCACTATATAGATTCATATTGCTCCTAGACTATAAGAGTGTTTAATGTCATATTGATGTATGTAAGGCCATGGAGATCAATGTTACAATACATGAGTGATTAGGGGGGTCAATATGTAGAATAAAGTACTCATGCCTTTATGGACTGGAGACCCAGAGATGGACCGGGATGGGGGTTGAATGACAGCCTGGACTCTGGGTCGTCTTCTTAACCACTCCAGTTCCCTCTGCATTAATATCGACCCGAGCCCTCCGAGTAAAACCAGGGGCCCCTTGTCCCCGAACACCCCCATCTCTGTGTTAACCCCCCCCAACTCCTTTCCACACCCACTGGCCATTAAAAATTAATTATTGTCATGTTAACGAGGCCTTTTTGTGCCCTGCCAGTCTTTCTATCAATGTGCACTTAAACAGATTAAAACTAAATATAGTAAAGAGATTTTGCTATCCGGAAAATGGCGAGAAAAAAAATATAAGGTGCAGGCTATGGCAACAAGGAGAGGGTGGGTTTAAAATGAGACACCTGTTTGACTTGTGGAGTTTTGTGGCCCGGAGGCTTCAGAGAAGAGGCACTCATTAGTTTTAGCAGAAGGAAAGGGGGTGGTGGTGGGGGGTTTGAAGTGGGTGGGGACATGACCTTTGCTGTAGTGCTTTTGTGCCTGGGGAGGCAGGAGACCAGAGAAAGGTGAGAGAAAGTCAGATGTGCTCATTTCCTTTCCAGTGTGCCAATTGGCTCCAGGCTTCGTATCTTCACTCCATAACCTCTCGGCTATTGTCTTGTCATTCCTAGGTGTGTGAAAACTCCTCCCCGACTCAGCTCAACCGAAAACGAAGTGCGTGAAAAGGAGAGGAGCTATGCGCCATAGGAAAGTTATAGGGCTAGAAAAACGCTCGCATCGATGTTGTAAAGTTTAGAGCTTCCTCTTTTGAGAGGTTTTATGGAAAAGAAAGGGTGTCGATGGTTCAGATATCCTTGTGTGTCTGCTTATTCTTGCATCAGGTCTTTTTTCTGATCCATTTTTTGGAACAGCAGTCAGGAATGCCACATTTGATTTGTCCTCATCTTGGCCCTATGGCCTGTAGACACCAAATGTGTTTACGACCATGTCTGCAGAACACTCTAGAAAACCGCAAGTAATTAGAACAAGACTGCTGAATTACCCAGTTACTACCCAAAAGCAATTTTAAAAAGTCAAAGAGAGAGAAAGAGAGAGAAAGTCACCAAATTAAAGCTGTAGGCACTGAAGCGTAACATTCAATCTCAAACCCTCCAACTGATTTACAACATGTTGCAAAATAAAACCATCCGCATACTTTTTGTGTACAAAGCAAAACAGAAAAAGATTAAAAGAAAACAAAAAAAAAGCAAAAACAGACATTTATTTGTGAAAATGTAATGCCAAATTTGTATCAACATGTAACAAGACTGAGGGGGAAACATTCTGAGCATTCTGTGGTCTGATTGGACAAACTGGATCAGAATTTTACGGTAGGATTTTTGTCTAAAG
Source organism: Albula goreensis (assembly GCA_022829145.1). NCBI lineage: Eukaryota > Metazoa > Chordata > Actinopteri > Albuliformes > Albulidae > Albula > Albula goreensis. Next base: position 30,786,947 of record CM040754.1, on the reverse strand, counting down.
AACACAGGGCGAAAAAAGAACTCTGTACAGTCCATCATCCTGCTTTTGAAGCTCTGATCCCGGACTGTTTGGTAGGGGATGGAGAATGACCCCCCTGCCCCACTCCGGCTGCTCTGTATCCATTATTAATCACCCCCACCCCCTCGCTCCACAGGATCCAGTGTCCCATCAATAATTCAGCTTCGCATCATTAGGGGCATATTTTTATTGGCTAATTTAATTACATGACAAGTAAAAAGGGTTCCAAGGCCCAGGCCTTTCTGTTAGCCTCATCGCTTTATTGATAAACTTAAAAGATGGAAATGAACGGGAACAGCTTGGCAGCCATGATTTATTAATGGGAAGTAAGTGCCCTTTTATAAAATAGTGTGAATGTCCATGTTCACCGGCCTGTCCTTTCTCACATGGCACTGCGTTTTACACTGCATCCACCTGGCAGAAAGTAACACCTCCCACCATGTTCATATTTTTATGAGGAAGTATTAGTTCTCCGGGTTGCTCAGGGCATAATGTCAAATCATATTTCTGTTAGTTTGAAATGAAATGATAATTCATGAAGTTCCAAAGACAAACATATCCAACCACTGGCAGATGTGTCAAGGTCAAGATAAAAGGCTAAAATTATTTCATAAGTTACTAAATCTTAGAAATGATTAACATTTCAGTTGAACGAAATCTGGGCCTGATGGTAAAAAAAACTATACTTCGAATAATTTTATGGTATTATATGTTTTAATTGTATGCCATTGTATATTTACTATATTGTATACATTATGTAAGTATATTACTTTATATATTTCAGTTATACATATACATATATTATTTGACTTTGTTCATGTCCTTTACATTGATTTTTTGGGCGCGATATACTCAGACTTCTGGTATTCATTATCTGTACTAGAAAATATCTGTGTTCATGACAGTCCATTTAATGGGAGCACAAGACCTTACAACAAAACACCTTTGAGGATACAGCTTGCTGTATCTGTTTCATATGGCCGCTCACGCTTCTTCGGTATCTCAGTCTTTCTCTGGCAAGCGCTTCCTCTCTGTCCATCAACAGCAAAGAAGTTATTCGCAGTCTATCACTTTTCCGTTTCGGGATTTCCGCAGATCTCCCTCCCCCGGTCCACCACCACAAGCAGCAAAAAAAAAAACCCTTCTATTCAAAGAAGGGCCAAGGAATCCCTTCAGTTTATAGATCCTGCCGCAAAGTGGACTTGACATATTGGAACATATTCGGAAGTCTACACAAAAAAAAAAAAAAAAAAAAAACGGTAGACTTTATCTTATGGTTGGGTGCATATGACACAGAGAGCCAGACAGCGTTTCCTCAGTCCGGGCTCCCAGACTGCTCTTAATGTGAACGCTGGGAGCCGTAAAAGAACCCCGAGCCGGACCTGACGTGTCGAACCCGTGTCCGGATGTGTCAAAGTGGGGAATTTGCGTGCCGCGATGCTCCCTGGGCCAGAGCACTGTGGAGCACTGCTGGGAGAGGAGAGCCCCGGTCAGGGCGATCAATGGGAGGCTGACTCTGATAGCTGTAATAACCCCTCACCTTTCATACCTTTGGGACAAAATGTTAGCGGGGCACCACAAAACCCATCAGGCATCCATTGTTTTGTCATTCGGAACAGATGAGCCAGTGGGTAGGAGAACGGCCTCTCCGCACTGTGCTACTTCCTTCTCGGAACCTGATCACTCCCACTCGCCGCCCCCTCCACCACCTCCACGCCATCCCACCCCCACCTTCCCCTAGCACAGTGCTGCTAAAGTGATCTCAGGGCCTGGTAACTCGACCTGGTCTATTGATCGGACTTTCACTTCACCATCATTATCTATTCTCTGTTCTCCTCCCCCTTGGTGTCTTACAGAGGACAGAGAAGCTACTCGGCCTGTGTGGCACACCAAGGACTGTACATGACAACGGCTCCAGAAAATTCCTGATAGACTGTGTGGGGCGCTGGCACACTGACCCTCACTTACATACATATTTATGTACATAATATATTTACGTATATATCAATTCCCAATTATTTAAGGTATGTTATGATTTTAAAAGAAGTTGGCTTTAGTGAAACAGCAATGTGACAAAATACGAATGGAACATATACATGTTCAGAGCACCAGAAATAGTACTGCATATCTGTCTAGCTAATTTGTTACAATGAGGGCAGTACATTATAACTCTAATGCAATGCTTTATGTCTTTTAAATAGCTCATTCGTGTTCATTTCATATATTTTTTAAGATAGTGAGCAGTTTTAATGCAGTCACTTTCACACAACGGCAGGATAAAAAAAAAGAATCTTTTTCATGAACGTAACTATACAATTCATCGTGGTACAGTTGGCCTTGTATGACTCTGCTGTTGATCTTTCCAAAACAAAAATACCCATGAATCTATGGATTCACTGTCCTCTGTTTTGCTTTTACAAATAGCAATGATATTTGATACTACTCAGTTGAATCATATTTCCATATTCTTCATAATAGCATTGATTCAGTCAAGGCACTGAAAATTTGCATATTTCGTCATGTGGCAGCATGTCTTCTGCTTCTTCAAGTTCCTCAGATGAAAATGAAAATTTGGTGCAGGACAAAATGCAAATTTCTTTTGTTGTACATCAGCACACTATGAAATAGTTTGTTTTTGACATTCAAAAAAGAGAGAAGTAGAGTAATGTTCATCAGTTTTTTTTTATTCTGCACTTCCCTTAAACATTTACTGTATTTGTGTCAATAGGATTGTCACAGTCTGATAAATTATGATGACCTTAAACATAACAAACTAAATGTTTAATTTTGCCTATGATGAATGTTAAAAGTGCACAATAATTGTTACACTTTCAGCATTCTTACTTGATACGATTTAAACATGGTGAATGAAATCTGCTTGTCACTTGACACTTCTATCAAAGACATAAAATAAATATACAGCAAAAATGTGACTTTCCTACTGGTTAAACACCACTGGGTGTGGCCATTCAGTGGGATTCCAAGTAGCTGTCTGTTTGAAGTCAGTACCTGCACTGATCATCTTTGCTTTTGAGCTGCAGTATACCTGGGGTAAATGTAAACACACGTTGTTGCGAGGGCTGTACGGAGATAAGGTTGGAGACCGCACAAGAGAGGAGTGCTCCGCTGTTGTCTCCAGACTGTGGCCTGGCCTCTCCTTACACTCCAGCTGTGGAACAAACTTTTTTTAAAAAACTGATGGAAACAAAAATAAGAGAGACAGAAAATCCAGAGTGTAGAGAGATGGAGGAGGAGAGAACGCAGATTAAAAAGGAATAATACAAAAACAAAACAAGAATGACTGGCATTTTCGTAAAGCACCTCTTAAGTTAAGAAAACAGGAGAGCTGAGAAGAAACAGCTGTGAGCGATGAACGCTGGCATCTGGGGCCGAAATTAAAGGCTGTTAATAAAAATAATAACTGTCCGAGGCCATGGAAGAGAGAGCCTCCCCCACCCCTCCTCCCCCGTGGGTGAGACAATCCAGTCATTGACGGACTTTCAGGACAGAGACCAGCACCTCGTCTCCGTACTGTAGGGGGTACCGGGTTGTACCGTTCGGCTGGTAAGATGCCACCTGCATGACGCCTCAGAAACACACACATAAGTGTGTTCCGTGTGTGTTCCGTGTGGCACTGTAAAACTGGGGGAAGCCTTCCACCCCTCCCCCCATCGTTGCCATCTGGCATGGCGTTAAACCCGCCATCTGGACGGGCCGCCGTAGACTGCCTCGTCATACACCGTTAGGCCTCTGCGGTGTTAATAACAGGCACTTTCCCTTCGCAAAGAGCCTTATTGACATCCTCCTCTCGCCAAGAAATGAGAACCCGCTAAATAGTAGCAGATTTTCTTTTGTTTGCTTTTTGAAAAATGAAATATGGTTGAAATTACTTCTGACCAGCAACAACAGTTTTTGAACCATTACTTTTGGGGGGTTGGAGAGACCGGGGAAGGGGGGAGGGTTCTGCAACATCATGAGAGAAAACAACTTTCGAAAATATTTAGAAACTGAGCAAGCCATGGTAATGCAGGGTATACAGTGAGTTACATTGTGCAGATACCATTTTGGTCTGTGCCACTTCAAACCTTGGATGAACTGTGTTGATGGAGGACGGATGCCAAGTTTACATTATTCTTTGTCATTTACGAGGACTGGTGAGATGGGTGTAAACAGAGATGTGCCTTGTTTTGGGTAGTGCTGGGGTAGGGCTGGTGACAGACACTTTAATGTCTTTATACAGGGTTACACTTTAGGCTTCCTCCTTAATTCAGGTTTAGGTTAAAGCACGTCGGGGATGTTTTGCTACTGACTTACAGAAAGACATCTGAGCCCACTGGTTGTGGGAGAGTTTCTTCAACCCCATAATAGGCAGAGCTGGAATCAGTTCTCAATCACTGACTTGTTAAAGCTCAAGAATTTTCTCTTCACAGTAGAAGACAATAATTGATTCAAATTAGCCAGTGGCACTCATTTCATCAATACCATACACCTTAATGAATGACAAAATCAATCAATCAATCAATCAATCAATGCAGAATTTACGTTTTAACACAGTCATGTAGTTAAAAGGCAGTGAATAGCCTGAGTCTTCCAGAGTAAATGTAAGAAAGTGGAATCCCCCGTCGCACCGAAAACAGAAGTGAAGAACCCTCATGCTCTAATGGTGCTAACTTTCATGCCAGGGAGCGACATATGTTTAAATGCCTCTACACACCAAGCCAACGGCCCCAGACTGGCTGGAAAAGGTAAGTCTCGGGGAATAATTAGCTTTCCCTGTAGCAAAATACCACCCAGGCAACACACGGACAGATGGTCCAGTCCTTTCCCATTGAGTGAAATATGATTTCTCAGAGGGTAAAAAACACCCGTGTAACTTTCTTGCCAAATTTGACAGTACCAATGGTAAACGGAAGGCATACGACACGTCAAACTTTTTTGTAGAAAACATGGACCCTCTTGTTTTTTCATGCTTCAGTTTTAAAAAGTAGTGAGTTGTAAGTGTCTAGCGACTTGTGTCTTGTAAATACAGTCGGCCCACCGCGGCTTTAGCATCCACAGTTTTGACCAACCGTCGTTTGAAAATATATTTTAAAAATCCAGAATATTCTCGAAAAAGGACATTTGAACATTTTCCTGTTTGCAGTGTGTGCTAGAATACTGTAGTCAATGTGATCTACGTTATGAACACGGAAAGGGTAAAATTATGTCTTTTATATAAGTGTCCTGAGCATCCACAGTTTTTGTATATCCACAGGGGGTCCTGGAACCATGCCTGTGGATAACGTGGGCCGACTGTATATGCCATTAATTGTTTTCCAAAATAAGTCAATATTACTACAGCCTAAATCACATTTACTTAATTAATTACAAATCAAGAGCCTCCGTACAAACACCAATCCTCAGACTAATAAGCTTGCAAAAAATTAAAGCCAAAACACAATCCACAGAACTAAATATGTATGAGTTGGCCATAAACATTAGAGAGGAATCATTGAACATGTAGCCCAACTTTAAATTATAGCCTGTTCCTTGAATTCAAATGACATTACCTACTGCTACACCTGACATTATGTGAAGTTATACCACTGTAACAAGAATAACACTCAAAGGATCAATAAAATGGCAACCTTCATGTTACCATTTTGTGCAGACTGGGCTGTAAGCGAGTACATAGCAGCGAGACTATTAGAATGAGCTCATGCTTACTCAGCATTGAACATACTTGAATACCATGAGCCAGCACAATTGAGGCATAATATAGATAATTTAAAGATGCAGATACGCTTCATACATTATATTTTAAATGCATGTTGTGTTACCCTGTAGCTGCAGTGATGCCCAAGAAAATTTTTACCCCTTTGGATGGATATTTCTATTCTATTCTATTCTATTCTATTCTATTCTATTCTATTCTATCTTCTCCTTTACTCACTATTCATTTTTAACAATGTAGCAGGGAAATCAATCAATGTCCAAAATATGCCAGTGACCTCAAAGTGAGAACACAGGCCTCTCCACCGTTTAGATTGAATAACCTTCACATCGCCAGGGAAGCATGATCTCCTCAGCTCCTCAAGTGGATGTTTTTGAAAAGCATATCTATAAGCACCCCAATCTCGCTATCGTCATGTCCATGCCCGGAGTCAGGAGCACGCTCAGTGGAATCTCCTTGGTTTAAGCAGACTCCAGAGTTTTGTAAACACTTCAGTGTGAATTGTAGGACTCGCCAGTTAACAGTGGTGCGTGACCCAAGGCTACTTAGCTATTTGGGGAAATAACCTATTTATCAGTCCAACAAAGGATCCCATGGGGGCACCTTGCAACCAATACTCCCATATTTTATGTTTTCCAGGGAGGAAACTGATATCTCCTAGTGTCTTTCTTTTGTTTGTGTCTTTCTTTAATAGACTCTAAACTTACCCGCAGACATGTTTCCAGTTTGGATATCATAAGCTGGAGCTAGTTTCGGTAAACTGAGATGATGTAGGCAGGGCCAGCCTAGTAATTCTCTGTCACTGACTATTTCTAAACATACAGAGGGAAGAACAAAACACAAATGTTATTGCAAGTTTGAGCTTATCGATAGTTTTTTTTATTTAACTTTCCAGAAGAGGTGACATAATCCCTTAGTAGCTTTTGAAAATAATTGAATTACAACGACCTCAAATTGGATTGAGGCATTAACGAACCATATCTTCTGGAGAAACCAGAGAAGAAAACTAAAACTCAGCAGTTAAGCACACTTTCAAAACACAAGACCCTCTTGTTAGTCACACTACCTTGTGGGAGAAAAATGTTGGGACCATGTGGGCGACCAATAAACAGTGTTAGAGAGTAGGCTGCAACACCTTGTAGATTGTTGCTGCAGGATTCATTTTTGGTCTTGGCCCTGCTTAGCCTCGGTCCTAGTTTTGTTCAGTCTTGGTCTTGGCCCTGATCAGCCCTGGCTGCACACCGTGTTGGTCCTTTGTGTGTCCATGTTGTTTTAGTCCCAGCTGTGTGCAGTTGTGGGCCTGGCTGTGTCCCAGTCTTTGTCTGGGTTGAGTCTAGTATTAGTCATGGTCCTCGGTACTAGTTTTGTGCAGTCTTAGTCTTGGGCCTGGTCAGTCAGTCCTGCCTCTATTCAGTCTGTTTGTTCCTGGCTTTGCACAGTCTTTAGTCCTAGATGTTCTGAGGTCTTTTTGGTCCCAGATATACATAGTATTAGTCCTGGTTGTGTTCCTCTTGGTCCTAGTTTTGTGCAGTTTTAGTCCCTGACCTAATCCCAGTCTTAATCCTGGTTACGTTCAGTCTTTTTTGTCTTGTGATTTCGATCCTAGATGTGCTGAAGTCTTTCTGTTCCCAGCTATGCACAGTCTTTGTCTGGGCTGTGTTTAGTCTCGGCCCTGGCCTTGTACAGTCTCGGTCCTGGCTTGTATTCACCGATGTTTCCCTTTGCGCACCGTCAGGATCCTGACAGCTCGCTTTAATAGCTCCATGTCAAAAGCAGTCATCACGCCCCCTCCCCCTGCTGTGTTTTTAACCCCCATTTCAGCACCACTTACAGAATCATTCTGTCATATCCACCCGTCTTTCAACTCCATGTCCATGTCCCAGCCAGTCAGCCTAGCCAGAGCACATGTCTGCATTTATTTCAGCCCGTAATGGAGCTTCAAGCTGTAAGTGTTACTTTTGACAGCTCAAACAGAGTCTGTGATGTCAGTGTCGAAATGCCTGCGAATTGTACTCCGCTCTGGGATACCCTGTCTACGCGTTCATGTGGTGTTCATTAGTTTCAAGTGCGCCGAAAACCCCTGAGCTACTACCTTTTCCTCCGAAATGACTCTGAGTCTAAACCCCCAAAATTCCACCTTGATACCCCATGCCCCCCTACCCTCCACACCCCCTGGTCCCCATCCCCCCGCCCCTCCCCGGGGGCAGGTTGATTGACAGGCCTGCGTTCTCCAGAGGGATTATAGTGGACGAGGAGAGGATTAGGCAAACTGAGCTTCATTAACCTGAATGTTTACACAAGCTGATCTCTGGCAATGAGACTCTTTCCTTCCCACAAGTGTCCCCTTCACAGCCCCCCACCCCCACCCCCACCCCAACCCCTCCCCTCCGGCCGCAGACCGTGGCCCCGCCACCGGCCGCTTTGTAAATTTAACTCTCAGACCTGGTAAATAGGGCGGTAAAGTAGAGGGAGAACCCAGAGAAACTGTAATAAGAAGCGACATCATAGTGCTTAGCTTTGAAATAGTTCACAAAATGCAGCTTCATGACTTTTTGTTATGAAAAAAACTTCTGAAATATTATAAAGAGCTCAGTTGCTTAGTTGCTGTATCAGGGCTTTGATTGGGGGAGGGGTCCTACAAAGTAGGCCATACACTCCTCTCTTTTCATTTGCACCTCAGAATAGGTACTCAGTAGCAAAGCGGTGTGGAAGAATGGTGAATATTAACACTTACTGTTATCTGAAGACCTGCAGGACCTTGGTCATTTCCATCATTATTTGAGTATTAGTGTTACAAATGAAACTATTCATGTATTTGAAATATTTTCAGGTAAAATGCTGAAAATATTTTAATATGCAAACTCTTTAAACAATTTATTTCCAACACCCAAGAGCAACTCCAAATAAACCTCAAAAACTTAAAGGGTACGCATCAATGAATCTTCTAATATATTCCAAAAAGAATTCTACGCTGGATTCAGAAATTCAAGAAATTCAAGCATTCTGTTTTTCATTCACAAACTGCATGGCAAGAAACGATACTCAAAAATAATCCAAATAAACAGTTTGCTTTGAAAAAAAGTACAAGTTGCATTTGTTTATAAGTCAAAATTAAGGTTAACTGTTGAATGAATCCAGGTCTTTGTTTTGGAAAACACTGCATTTTGTTTATAAAAAATACATATAAAGATATTTTAATTCATATTTGACCCAGGTATGCTCCACTCAAATTAGTATGAAATAAAAATTATACAAATAAGCTATGTGGTAAACTAGGGTTCATACAGACAATGGAAGCTTCCCCTATAAAAACAAGAACAATAATAGGTTCCACATCGGACATGCCTCTTCTGAGAGTGAATCAGGCACTTTTATTAGTTGCAGAAGGGAGATGGCGGCGTGCTAAAATCTATCATGGCATATTAACCCTTTCCTAACCTAAAGCAGCCAGCTGCAGAACCGGCTAAGGAAACCTTTTACACTGCGGCAGACAAAGACTAGTAATAATTTATTGCATGTTGCAGGACAGAGTTGAAATACCCTGTCCATCTTTTTTTGTTCGTACTCTCTCAGGAGCCATTGAACCCCCCACCCCAACCTCAACCCACCCCCCCAATTTCAGCACAAGCTCTAAAGACAACTCTGGGGGCTATTTTCTTTCAGATTAAAAGGCACTTGGAAGACAGTGAAGGTGAGAGCGGGGGTTGTCCCTAAAGGACCGTTATCGCGCAGCGATTCCCCACACTGTTTGGTTACCGCGGGGCCGCTGTTTGTGCAGTGGTGGAGTAGAAAGGTAAATACTTTAAATACTCTGGGGCTGACGTTTATGGAGTGGGAAGGTAAATGCTGGGGTCCCCCCCCAAACTGGCTCAGGCTGTATACCAAATGGGGTGCATCCACACCCTTACAGACCGCGGTCACACCCACAGCCAGCACAAATACAAAGGCTCATCACTTGTGACCAACCTATGATCGGTCGGTCCGTCAGCTGCATAGACAATGGTAGTCGTTTGAAGAAGGGAAAGAGGGATTTGGTAACTTACTGTATACTTTCTAGGCTATGTAAGTACTTATACATAGTTCCTCCATGGCCATGGAGTGCAAAAGGGAGGGTTATCTGATCCAAAGTTGTCATGAACATGTAGGTTTAGATAAAAAAACTGAGGTGGGTGTGCAGCTCCCCAGGGGTACAGTGGGCGTGTGATTACTGGTGAAAGGGAGACTGATGGGGGGATGGGGGCGGGGGGGCTTGGCGGGGGCGGGCTGTCCTCCTGAATCCCAGCGCTGTTGGCATGTGGAATTTCAGACAGGAAAGAAGGGGAGAGAGAGAGAGAGAGAGATGGAGGGAGGGAGGGAGGGAGGGAGGGAGGGAGCGCGGCGCAGAGAGAAAGATGCAAAAGCGGTCGGAGAAAAACATCTGGAGCTGATTTTTTTTGCCGGGGCTCTGCGGACACACTGGGGCTGTGCTTGTTTTGACTGCGATTCCTGGGGACGTCCTGGCTGTTTGTTTTTGAATAGCAAGTGGTCTGTTACCGGTGAGCGTGTGGCATGGATACAAGGAGGAATTAAATAAATGGGCCATCAAAAGGGGCTGTGGAACCGTGGAGAGGGGAAAGGGGCCGTCACACCTAAACGTGTCCCCTCTCAAACGCTTACTTAATAATGGTTCCAGGGCATGTTTAGTGGCCATGTAGCCAACGACCTAAGGCAGCATGCAATTGAAAGGGTTGAAGTGTACTGCTGCTGAACTCAGCCAAGGAGAAAAGTTAGAAGCTAGCTGAGGTAAACTGTGAAAACGCTACTTACAACTCTACTTTTGCAACTGAGATTTGGGCAAGCACATCAAAACAGAGAGGCACAAAAAAATGACCAAACAAAATGCGCAAATCACTCAGTGTATCTCAGGGGATGTCATTCTGTAAAAGCAAGCTTGAGCAGTCCAGGAGCATAGCTATTTATAGCATGTATAGCAATGGGTAGAAGTATTTTGTACCTTCAGTAGATTCTGAGTATGTGTAACATTAACAAAGTAGGTGCCAGAAGGAGTAATGGGGAAAGAGCTAGGCTAACGGGTTGAGCCGCACTCGCTCTGGTCCCTGGTTAAAGCCATTCCTTTGCCCCCGATGACACATATAGGACGTGAGAACAGAGCTTGCTCCAGGAGAACTCCACGTCAGAGACGGTGGTGCGACCAGGCCCCTGGTTTCGAGCTCTTTACCGCACTGTAGTTATTACACTGCATACAAGCGGACAAAAACCTCCCAAATGTACCATGCTGGTTTGGGAGCAAAAAAAAAAAAAAAAAACGTGATTCAGTCAACATTTCTGTCTGTTGCTTAGAGATGGATTAAGTGTGAACGAATTCGTGGCAGTGGTAGTCTCTCTGCTGAATATGCGGTGACCATAAAACGGCAGAGGGTGGCCAAGCAAAACAAACCCTGGAGAGAGGGTCGAGACAAACAGGGAGAGAATGAAGCAGAACCCGGGGTGGGAAGACTTGCACCGCAAGCAGAAATAAAGAGAGCTTCCCCGAAGACGGAGAAGAAAATGATGCAACCTAAACTTCAACCAACTACTGTATAGGATTTAAAGTGAATTCTGGTGGGCGTCCAGTGCTGTGGTGCTTTTCTGTGATTCACCTACAGTCCAGCAGCAAAGAGGCCCACAATTATGAATTCCGCTCCCATTTCAGCAGGAGGTGGGAGGACGAACGTGGCTGGATGGCAAAAGCGAAAGTGTTTTCATACGGGTTTTGGAGGTGAAACTCTAGAGCGGAGCGGGGGTTTTCCTCAGAGAGTGGCGGGGAGCTCTGACGGTAATTGGGAGTGAAGTGTGTTTGGTAGCTGCAGCTCCGACGGCAGCCAGGCCGCCAGGGCGAACTGCCACATCTCATCCAGCATCGCGTGCGGAACGGGCCCGCCAGGGGCTCCCCGGGGTGCCCAGCGCACACACAGGTTCAGCAGAGGCTCCACCTGAGCTTCCCAAAGTAACCCCCCACCCCCTCTCATGTGCGTGTGTGTGTGTGTGTATAATATGTGCATAAGTGAGTGGTGCCTGTGTTAGTGTGTTTGTATGTGTACAGTATGTACATTTATTTGAGAATATGAGTGTGTGTGTGTGTGTGTGTGTGTGTGTGTGTGACATATCCAGACATTCAGATTGCATGCATTTTAGAGTAGGAATAATGACATATAAGTATGTCTATTCCTCCTAGCGCAGTCTGAGAGATACAGGAACACTAACTTAAGGGACACAGCTGGTAAGAGGCAGACAGAAGCACAAGCTTTAAGGACACTGCCGGTGAGCAGCAGCGAGAAGCACAAGATGGTATGCACCACTGCACTCCTCGTGCTTACCAAACAAAGCTCGGGAGAGGCTTGGGGAAGTGTTTGCTTAAATAATGTTTTAAGCTCCTTGAGTTAATCTGTGGAGGTGATGACAGCTGTGCTATGCTGTCCTCAGGAAGTTTTTGTGTTTGTGTGTGTGTGCTTGATTCTGAAGAAGACAACAGTATCGGAACTAGACCACCACGTGAAGTCAACACCATGTAGTGTATGTGACAGACTTTCCTCAAGCAGCGATTACAGGAGCTAAGCGAAGGAAAAATAAGTCTCTTTCAGTCCATATCACGTTAGGATCTGAACTGGTGACCTTGTTGTAGTGTGTCTCGTTATGGCACAACCCAACATACTCTTGGTTGTACAGTCTAAGTTAGAGTTCAAGTGTGAGAACCGTACGTCCAAGAATGTACCACAAATAAAGCATACAATAGCTGACAACAAACCAGATCCAGATCTATTTATTTAAAGACAACTGCCAAGTACAAAGTTTATAACAAGTAAAATCTATTACTGTTTAGGCTTACATGTACATGGATCATTTATTTGTCAAGTGTTCAAAATTAGCTTTATTTTTTTATATGCAACATTTTAAAATATGAAATTATGGTGGCTCATGAGAGCCATATGTTTCCATAAAAATGTAGTCATACAAATGTCAAATTGAAAAAATATCCTTGTAATTTCACAAAAGCTGAATAAAACATTCCATAACTTTATTTACAGATATAAATGCACATGCTTCGTCTATAACTTGTTCAAATAAATACTCAGAATCCATGAAGCGTCAAAAGCTACCAAATCCTTGTTCTGTCATTAAGAAAAAATAAATATAATCATTTATAAAGTCAGGCTGAACATGAAGTATGTTGGTTCATGCATATTGTTATTGAATTCATATTTTAATGCTGGAAATGGTGTGTGTCATGGTGTTTTAAGTGATTTAAATCAAATGTAGGACGATGCATATTCCACAATAAGTTGACTGACCAGCCTCAGTACCGAATGGGATATACTCATTTGCATGTTATGTAATATATATGCAAATGAAGCACCTTGTAGCATCCAGGTTTTCGTCCACCTAAACAACACCCCTGCTGTCTGACCATATCTTCATAAAAAGCTAACTGCACAGCATATCCTCAAAATCTGCATTATGGATTTTCATAAACCGTATGAATTAAATTTGACTGATTTGATTACCTTATGGATTTTTCAAAACGCTGCGGAAAAAAATCTCATAAAAAATTTAAAGCGTACCTGCTGTCTTCCTTTGGTGCTCAGTTGTGTGATCTCTTGTATTCATTCATGTTTTCATGTTTAAATGATGCATAAGGCCCCTGCAGTAATCTGCCATAGAGCCGGTATAGGTACCACAGCTGGTAAGTAGGGAAGCATACAGTATTAGGTGACGGCTTATGGCCATTGTTTACCAAACAAAGCCTATGTAGAAGCTGTGGAAGCACTTGGTTAAACAGGAATGTTTTAAATCCTCAAGGTAATAAGCCCCCAGTTAATCTTTGGGCCAACCTCTTCAGTTAATCTGTGTGGGTGTGTGTCTGAGATGAGAACCTTGCTTGCAGGAAGTGAGGTGTGTGGGTGTGTGTATGTGTGTGTGTGAAGTGTTTATTGCTTGCTTTGTGTATGTGTGTGTGAAGTTGTTCTTGCTTGCTTGTGTATGTGTTGTTCTTGCTTGCTTTGTGTATGTGTGTGTGAGAAGCTGTGTATGTGTGTGTGAAGTTGTTCTTGCTTTGCTTGTGTATGTGTGTGTGAAGCTGTAATTGTTTTGTGATTGTGTTGTGTGTGTATGTGTTTGTGTATGTGTGTGTGAAGTTGTCCTTGCATGGGTGTCTGTGTTTTTGTGTGTGACTGTATTGTTGTTGAGTTGTGTTGTTCTTGTATGTCTGTGTGTTTGTGACATTGTTCTTGCTTGTATGTGTATGATACCGTGTGTGTGAAGTTTTGGTCTTACTCATGTGTGTATGTATGTGCGTATACATGTATGCACATGAGAGGTTTTTCCCAGTTTGTTCATGTATGTGTGTATGTTCATAAGAATGACTGTGTGTATGTGTGTGTGTTTGTTCCCACTAGCGCATGAATGTGTGCGTGTTGACATGAGTGAATGTCTGTGAGTGTGTGTGTGAGGTAGTTTTGGCATATATATGTACGCTTGGCCAAAGCTCAAAGTAACTGGGGTTCATGGAATCTGTATTTCATTGGAATCTGCCCTATTTTTCATTCATATTGTTTCTGATGAAGAGAGCCAGGCCACCCAGACTATTAGATTTCCCCAGTGCGGATCTGCTTTGAGCTGAACAGCTTGCATGCTGCATTAAGGACCACTGAGAGTTCTATGGTACATCAGTTCTTCATAACTAGGTCACTGATATTCATCCAGTAGTGACTGGACAGATAGGTAGGTGGTAGCTGGTGCTAAAGTCAATTAAATTAGCATTATAAAATATTTTTTCCTCCCCACAGCAAAATGCAATAATTGGTTAAAATGATTCACCGATAGGATTTGATAGCTAAGCCTACAGTTTGGTTTCATGAAACCTCTTCCATGAGTATGTTTTCATCAGTAACTAACAAGCTAGAAAAACCCCATTTTGACCTCCCCTGGAAACAACCAAACCTCAGAGCTTAATGACTGTATTTTTTCAAACTGTATTTTTATAATTTGACAGGTTTACACCTTTCCCAGATTTTCTTTATTGAGTAATTCTTACATTCCCAGCATGCTTTGTCCGTAGAGTGTAGTTTGGAGAAGCATTAGCCAAACCTGCTCCAAGTCATGCCTCCAATTGTAAGAGCATGCTTTTCTGCCCTTGGACCTGTCCCCAAATTCAACACAAGCATTTCACAACACTGACCCTCCTTCTGTGCAATGGACTATAAATGAGAAACCTCACACATATAATCAAATTCATCTGGTCACACAAGGGAAAGCGTTTTCTCACTGGAAATGGCAGACGGACACAGTGAATCACAGCAAGGTCCTTTTGTCCTGGGCTACTTTTGATTGCAGGAAAATTCCTCCTTCCTTCTTCCTTCTGCTTGTGACCTGGAAATGTCTAACCAGCTACTGTGCTATGAAATGCACTCAGATTGTCCAATAAACAAAGGGAAGAAGCACAGTCTGTCCTTATTTCCCTTGCTTGGCAAGGAATACAAAGATGTATCCTTCATAGAATTGACCTGGGCTGTGAATGACTGCAGCTCCCGTAACACTGTGGCACAAACAAGTAATCGAAAAGGAGCATGGAAAAGAAGTCGGTTCATAATCAAGGCAGGAAAGCATGAAGGACGGATGCATTTTGTAAATGTCAAAATGATTGCAGACCACAAAGACGTAATCAGAAGGACTCAAGATGGGAGGAATATTTTTCTTTTTTTAATTCAACGGAACCTTCATAACACTTCCAAAATCGGTGACATTGTTCGTCCCAGCATCCAAAACCAGACCAATTCTCTGACCTCATTCTTCTGCATGTTTTTTTTTAGAATTAACATAATTGTGGATTCTCATGTAATGGCACTGTATTTTAGTAGAAAGAAAAGTCATCTTAAGTCTGTGTATCTAGGCTGGGAGGGAAGGGGGGGGGGGAATTACCCACTTGTAATTCTACTTTGTAATCAGATGACTGGGAGGTCTTGAAATTCAATTTTCTGCAATTACTGAAATGTGTTTTTGGCTTCATGTTAACGAGCTCTAATTGGGTTAACACCCACCGGGCTGCTCGTTTCTGTGTTTGTGTTCCACCCGAGTTTTGCGGTGTTTTGCCAGCCTGCCGTTTGACATGTTGACAGGGCGTTGTTAGAAGTGGTCACTGTTGTTGCTGTTCGCAGATGCACTTCCTGTGTGATCACATCGTTAGAACCCAGGAGATGAGCCCAGACCACAGGAGCCAAACTAAGCCGTTTTTTGTTTTTATATGAGTCAAAAAATCTCACCGAAGCATTTTCAAGGGCTGTAGCCATTTTGGACAATATCTGAGGGAAAAAATGGATCACAATTAAAATATTTTCCTTGATGAATAACAAAAAAATAGATTTTGTAAACACTTACACTCACTTAGGCCAATATGGAGCAGAAAGCCCCTTTATATTCTGCAAATGACTGACACTCCAACTGGGAGCAAACTGTCAAGACAATAGAGATTTATCCCTTTGCTGTAGATGAAAAACTCCATATAATACACATTAATAAACATAACCATTACCAAATGAAATGACTGTACTGAGGATTTGCCTCACACAGCTTGGCAAATGCATGTTGGCTGTTACACCTGCCAACACACCCGCTAATCCAGAGAAACACAGCCGTACTCAGAGAATATGGAGGAGCAGCACAGGAATCTCTCACCCACCACAGCACAAAGGCACAAAACATACTACGAAGCACCATACAGAATACTACACATATTGCAATAAACACCTATGCCAGCTAATTGCTAAAACATCTGTACAGAAAATATAAAAGTTGAAAAAGTCCCAATAAGTTGAAGAGAAGTTGACCATGTTAATGAACCATATATGGACATGGGTCACTGTGCGTAAATAAACAGGCAGACCTGATGATGTAAAATTTGATACGCCGTTCCCTCCACCCTCATCTACTGCTGACGGCACCTCTGAGCAAATCTCCAGCATTAGCATACCCTCCTGATTAGCGTACCACTCTCGATCACTTAATGTCAACATTTGCCTTTGGTATTAAAGGTGGGGTACAATGAAAAGGGACTGTATGGAAATTAGTGAAGGTAGACATGATATTATGGCATGACATGATTCATATGCAACAGATAAAATAATGGGCCACAAAACTGAAAAGTATCTCAGTTCAGTACAATAAACGTCCATTAAAAATATTGGTGCCAATGGAGTTTTATTGATGCTTGCTGAATATAGTATGAGAGGATCAGGTACATTCAATCTTCATGTTAGAGTTAAGGGTGCTTGGTCATGTGGAATGACTGTTGATCCCCCATTTTATATCAATGAGGAGGAAAGAGATAAGGAAACAGATGTAAACATGGAAAATGTGGGTACATAGGGTATGATGGGAGCTGAGGTATGTGACAATTTATACCTGTGGCAAAACCATTGAGCTGAATGAATGGTGTGAGGGTTGTCTGGAAGTACTCTTTGTGAAAAAACTCAAATTGCTCAAAATTGGCCAAAGTCATCACTGAAACTAGGATCCGAACTGTGTGTAATTATGAAATAAAAACCGAACTAACCTAATAAGCAACATAAAAGTACTTCTAATTGAACTATGAAATCACACGTACAGACAGAACACTTGTACATTAAAAGACGCTCTGCCATTAAATGACTATATGCTGTAAATATTCATATTTCTCTATTACGGTTCTGAGCCCGGTGAGATGGCCAGCTCGTTCAGGAAAGATGAGAGTTTACAAGAGTCAAGTAAAGGACAGTGTTCAAACCAGGCCAGCTGAAAGAGGGAATCCTGTTTCTGTAGAGTCTTAACAGCGTTAATTCATCCTGACACTCTGATTCTCTGCCATGGAAACGGATACCTTGCCCTGCTATGCCATCATCATGAAAGCATTTTAATTTGCGAGAGAAAATGGGAAAACCAAGAGTACAGTTTCAACTCGCATGAAGTATCTCTCCATATGTCCAAATGTATGAGCCCATATATATATAGGCTGTGATGGTCTATGGACCACCATTGTACCCTTGTACTGTAAACATACAATCATAAATACAGGGGTTCACACAGTGGGATTTTAAGTGGGATGACAAATATTTACCAATGGTTTTTATTTTCTATAATTCAGCTGCAGAACCTTACTCTTTTAGTATACCGTTGCTTCACCTCAAGCTACCCTTAGTACACAACTGCACCCCATTGCAGGTTATGCATCAATTGTGACTCATCTTTAGATCAAACCATTATAAATCACATTACTATCCAAAGCTAGACTTCTCTGATGCTCACCTCTGTTTGCACCTAGGTTCAAAAGTGCACCAGGGCCATATATATCATCTCTGAAGTAACAGGGTTGCCTGATTAGTCACCTGCTGGATGCTAATGAGCAGTAAATCTTAAAGATTGCCCTAAGCACGAATCTGACACCTTTGTGTGTCACGTTGCTTTTTTCACTCTCTGTCTTTTTCGTTGACCATCAAGAGAAAATGTTCAGTTTCCAAATGAAAAAGACATTTTGGAGACCTTCAGAGTTTGTGCTCATGCAGCTTCAACCCACAAATTAATGTGTAAATGTTGTGAAATGTTGTCATCGGGTCTTCTCATCTGGTTCACTTCAACAAGGGTGGGCATGCAAAGGTATGTCGCACGGCCATTTTGTTTCATCTGAGGGTGCAGGGAGGATATTCGCCATAGTTCTAAAAGCCGGTCGAAGAAAACAGAATTACTTCTACAGCATGACCGATTGGCCATTTTGAGAACTATTGATTGGGGAGGAAATGTACAGGAGAAGTGTTTGAGTCCATCAAAAGATGGCTATGAAAAAATACAGCATATTCACAAAGGACCCTCGCTCAATGTTTTTCATTAAAGATCAGTCTTAAGAGTCAAATGTTATTTTTAAATAACAAAAAATATATGCAAATTAATACACATACAATAACATTGCAGTGTGTGTGCGGACTGTACCAGAAGACAACAGGTGGTAGATGCAGACTTGGCGCAGCAGTTGTACAGTTTCCACAGTAGTGAAGCAATCTCTGCCATTATTATTAGCGTTCCAAGAACAACATCAATTATTTCTGCCTCTTTGACTACACATAAAAAAAAACAATTTATACAGGGCTTCAACATTTAATCAATCAGTCTCACACTCTCACACAGCTGGAACAAGAGATTATAGGTTATTTCTGTGAATGTGTATGATTATGTAATTATGCTATCAATCAGAATGGTCACCTGGAGGGAAAAAAAGAGAGGGAAGAAAAATGCTCGGGGAGCCACTCAATCAATAGCAGAGGTGGTGGGCTTCTAAATCAGTTTTAATTGGCTGGTGACTGACGAGCGTGGGCGAATGTGTGGGAAAGTGAGCGGAGCTGTGTTTAATGGATGTGTGCGTGTGTCCAGGTGTACCGCAGGGAACATCCTGTTATGACTCCCGTCTCAATCTCCCGGGCTCTGGCCCTGGCACACCCTCACCTGCTTCAGGTAGAAGAGTTTGCAGGTACATCGCACCTGAGGGTACCAAAAAATTGAACGGATGCCATCAAATTATAGATTTAGTCCCAAAAAAGCATAACATTCTGCCACCGATGATTTATTATAAACAGCGACTTCTGCAACTCCACCTTGCAGAGTGGGTGCTATTTCATATGTGTCTGACAGGAGGGTCAGGTCTAGACTGGAACATGGTCTCATTTGGCACTATCAACATTCAGCCATGCTGCCAGGAATGGAATGGCATGGAATTTACTTGTTTGTAGCATACACATACACTAGTTGGCTTGTTTTGAATCCTATATTTGAAATTGCTGTAATTTCTTGCAAGTTTTCATCAAGATAAGCATGCATTATGGATATGGTATAAGGTACTTGAACAAGCATCCTTGTAGTATTAAAGAAGAAAGAATATGTCAAGAATAGTCATTTTGTCACACAGTTAAAAGATTGTAATGTTTGTATGCAGTGTGAGAGTTTGGTCATTAGGGGGCGCTCTAGCTCAGTCACAGCCAGCTCGAACCTCTGTTTAAGACAGGCGGACTGTACAGGAACCTGCTGCCTGGGCTCCTCTCTCAACTCAACACCGCCGCTGCCCAGCTCTCCTCTCAACTCAGCACTGCAAATTTATTGACAGCTTTTAAAAATATTTACTGCTTCACTTCCCCTCCCCACGGGCACACAGCCTGTAATCTCCTTCCCCGTTTATTAGATCATTTGTCAAATGCGAGAGCTTTTCTTCTCTCTTCACTCTTTTTTCATTCCCCCTCTCTCCCTTCTTCTTCCTTTGGGAAAATTATTGTGCAACAGGGGCCGGTGGATTAACTCTTTCCGTCCCTCTCCTTGGACCTTTTTAAAGCTGAATTTACAGCTGATTGGTCTCTGCTGTAAAGACAGCCAATTCCAGAAGGAATGCTCCAAAACATTTGTGCAAGGCCAGACGCTCAGGGCCTTTATGAGAAACACATGTTACTGGGGTGGGGGTGTTGGGGGGGCGTGCTGGTGGACGGACTGGAGACAAAAGGGCTGGAGCTTGGAACGCAGTGGAAAAGGCACAGGGGGTTTGGGAGGGGGCCGGGGAGGGATAGGGTGGAGGGGGCGAGGGGTTTCAGCAGATACAGAGAGAGAGAGAGAGAGAGAAAGAGAGAGATGCGGTTTCGCTTGGCCCGGGAAAACTGAAAATAAACATAAGAAGTGGATGCAGCCCAGGAGACCTGATCTCTCCCTTCGCTCGGGGTCTCCAGATCCAAGGCCGAACTGGAATGGGGCTCCTGCTTCCGAATCCGATCGCGTTCCGGGCTGAGCTCTGCGGTCCTCCTCGGACCGGTACCCACATTTACCGGGATGCCTCTGCCCGGGGGCTCTTTTGGCATAGCCGGGTGCGGGCAGAAGGAGCAGCTCATTTAAATTCAGCCGCACGCGTCTGGAAGGGACGGCAGCTATAACCGGGGCGCGGTGGAACTCCCCTGGAGGAGAATCCGGGAGTTGTGGCGAGGGCCCGGTTTCGGTGCGATTCCATGCCACGCGCGCCCGGGCTTGCCCACAGGTATGCCCCTCGTCTCTGCGAACGGCTGTTACCCCGCCAAAGAGCTGTCAGATCCCCTCTCCCCTTCCCTCCGCCTAATGAGAGCGGATTGCTTCAGGACGGCCAGCGACTTGGGAGTTTGTTCCACTCAGACTCGCTGAAATATGTATTTTCCTAAACCTCAGCCTGCCAGTTAGCCTGGTATGCGCCTGCGACTCCCTGTATTTTTTTGTGTGTGCTCATGGAAAAGCCGGTGTCGGAGGTGAGGTCCGTTTGGAAGCGGGGCGGGGAAGAGCGGGAGGACGAGACTGAGGATTGCGCAGCAGCATGGAGACACCAGTGTTGGATGGAGTCCGCTGCTCTCTAGTCACATCCTCTCACCCTTCCTCATTCACTGTGGTCTGAAATGCCATAGAGAGCACCTTATACACAGGAGCCCAGACAAACCAGAACTTTCCGCAATTCCATTATTGACAACACTGCACTGCAGTGTATTGATAGGTGCAGACCATGTTGAGAAGTTGTCAGGTATGATGCCTAAGAATGGACCAGTCATGATTTTTAGAACCAGGATAATGCTTTATTGGAAAGGGTCAAGATTCCCCATATTCCACCAGAAAAACAAATAATCCAAGAGTTATACTGATCTTTGATGTATGATTCTAAGTTATTTATCCACCAATCACAGGCATTACATCAAGTTACCATGGCACCAGAGTTTGATTCTAAACTGTGGAGTGCATCGATGCATCCTATGATCCAGGCTCATTCGTGGAGAACCACAGTGTCTTAAGGCTTTTGAACTTTTTTTTAATCAACAATCAATTTCAGCCTTTGAAACAAGGTGTGTGGAACTCTTTAGCAAATCAAGTATAATTAAGCACTAAAATGCTGAAACACATTAAAAACCAGACCTGTTCAGGATCTCAGTTGTTTTAAGGAATAATTACTGTACATCGCTTTTTTTTACAGTCTGAGCAAAGTATCAGAGACTTAATCATTATCAAAGGGGAACTATTTTTGGTGCTATATAGCACCTTTAACAAACCATTTGGAACTACTTAACCATTACTGGTTAAAGATTAAAATATTGTATTTGTATTCTGAGGCCCTTGAGTGTTGAACAAAGAACATGAGTATAACATACAGGATATTAAAAGGGAAAAGGAAGGGTGGAGGGATATAATTTCCGAAAAAAATGCCATTTCCTACTGAACTCAGAAACATAAAACTAAAACACAACTTAAAGAAGACTTTGATCATTGCAGACTACATTTCCCAGAGTACCTGCTGAGCGTAGTGCTGTCAGAGGCCAGATGGGGCAGTAGAGAGGGTTGAGATGCTGCAAATGAAAATGGATGACTGGGGATTTTCATTCAGCATCTGGATCCAAAAAACACACAATCGGTTGCGGATAATGTTTCCCTTCATAAAAATTCCAAGAGTGAAAGAGAGCTGTCAGAGTAAACCTTGAAAACAGCGGGAGAAAGTGGAGAGGTGTATGTGGTTATGTGATGCAATGTTTTTGTATGTGTTAACCCAACTTCTAAAGCTCTATATTAAATATCACATAGCTAGCTAATCTCTTTTTCCAGTCTCTCTACCTTGTGTTGTGTTGTGACACCATGGGTGGTTCAAGGCTTTTCGCTGTGGCAATACAAAATTGGCTGCAGTTCGTCTCAGTCACAAATTCATAAAAAACATATTCCACAAGCTTTATTAAAAAAACTCCATTATACTTTCTTCAAACGTGAGTTTGAAAAATATGTAGCCTAGCCTCAGTGTCGTAATAAAAAGTTATAAAAATAAAACAAAGAAAAAGATGACAGTTATAACCAAAAGAGAGTGAGAGACGTGCATTTGCCTGGAAAAGAGAATTGAATCTAACTCAGATTTAAGGAGCTACTTTAAAACAGCCTCATGTTTTCAATAAAACTCAACATTTTCTGTTCCCAGACACATTCATTTTCGATTGGGCTGAAAATGTAGAGAAGCCAATAGCCAACCACTCCGCCAAAGTAGCTATATGCTGCAACCAAAGGTAGCAACATTCACATTCCTTGCAATGCAAGACGAGCGAGACCATAAAAATGATGGAAAACGCTTTTTACATTACAGAACAGATGAAGTGAGGAGGACTTTTTTAGGCTTGGAATAAGACGGTTGTTTGGGAATGGATGTTCCTGTGTTATGACCATCCGCTGTCTTATTCTCCATGATTCCCCCCTCCCTTCCCCCTTACCCCCTTACGAGGTGCAGCCTCAGGTTTCCATGGCTGGTTGCCGTGGAGAAGCTGCATGGGCCTCATCCCGGGTCTGGCAGACGCTGCCAACACAAATACGGCAATTCTTCTCCAATTAGAGACGCTAAATGCATTTGACTTGGTGCCCCTCACAGCCTGATGACTGCAATTAAAGCCGCCTCCATCTCCACCACGGGCTGCCTGGAACTGATTGCGCCTCAACCCGGTGCTCGGACTCTGATTGTGCATATTGCATCCCGTTAGCGCGCGCATATTCTGCGCGGAAAAATCAGACGCGGTATGCGCACGTCCCAGTTGGGGATGTGGCCTAAACTTCGCCATTAAGATTAGAATCGGGGACTGATTATCATTAAAGAGGACACGCGAACTGGCCAAGAAGGTCCAGTCTCAACTCATTTTTCACATTTGTTTGTATTTTGCTAGAGCTCGAGCAACCAAAATTTAAAAGAATCTGAATATACCATACCGCAGACACAGCAGTTGTTTCAGAATTGCAGGACGGTTATAGAAGGTGAAATAAATAACTAGCTAAACGAGCGGCAACCACAGAGGCCTTGGATGAGCGTGTCCCTGCTGTGATGGATTTGGAGTTTAAAGAGGTGGAATTACAGTGTTTACACACACTTAAGTGATGATGTGATGACTGGCAACTTACAGTAGAAAGGCTGAGGGTTGAGGCTTTCGCCATGTGTTTTATAACAAGGAGAGGAGTCAGAAGCCACAAACGGAAAGTTCTGTGGAAATACCAAAAGCAAATATTTTAGATTTGCTATTAATGTTTGCGAATGTGTGTGTGTGTGCAAATGTGTGTGTATGTGTGTGGCTGTGGTTTAAATACTTGTTCACAACTACTTGAAGTAGGACTGGCCAAACTGAGACAAACTAAGAGTAGCCTGTTTAAAAATACAAAATACGGTCGTTAAAAGTGAAGGCCATTCCACGTTCCTACCTCTGGTTCTTTGAAAAGACCACGGCTGTGTGGGCCAGCTGAAGTGGGGCCATTTAGAGAAGAGTTTGCTAACAGAAAGAGCACTATATCTTAATGAGAATCCAAATAACAAAACATTTAGCTGTGAGACAGAGGTAATCCAATTAGGCTCATAACATAATTTCTACATTACTGGTAGAGGAAATCGAATAAACGGAAGTAACGGAAGGGAAGACTTTTCTTGCGGCGTTTGTTTGTCGGTTCAGTTTGCGTAACTGAAATGCTCATTTTTGTAATTTTCAATGAGAGTGATATGAAAATACGAAGCTGTGCTCTAACACTCCTCACCTCTTTTTCTTTGCGCTTTTCTTAATAAAGTGAGCTGTGACTATTTTTTTGCTTGAGTTTCAAGGGAAAAAAATCAATCGTGTTACCACATGGGAGGTCTGCACAAAGCTACCATTCCACAAACTAATGGTCGCTCCTGATGTGAGCATCAATGCTAAACCAATCTGCCCTCTGTAAGACCCAGGAAATAGATATCATTACCCTTCTCTAAGCTATCCTCTTAGAAAACCTTTAAGCCCGACCCTCATCCAAAAAGAGATGAAAAACCAATTAACTGTCTGCAAGTCAATAGTTTTTCTTGAACTATTAATATCTAAGTGAGAATGCCTCTATGATTATGTTCAGACTCTGTGTCTCTCATACAGCATGCAAAAATGTGTGAGCTTTAGGCTATTTTAAGTCAATGTTGACTAGCTAGACATGTCAGCAAAATTGCAAAAATGGTAACACTTTTCTCGAACAATGCGTCATAAAGCCTACATACCATTGTCGTAATCATGACATAACTGATATAACAGTATCTTATGACAAATGACGTAACACTGTCATCGTGCATGTTTTGCGAAGCCTACATGTTTTTAAGACCATACACCCCCTCTCGTATCCTTGGGTCCCTAGATATTGGAAGGACAAGATTTTGAAGATGACAGCTAGCGGCAGAGTTCTTTTTCACAGAGCTCCTTTCTTGAGGAACTCTCTACGCACCTAAGTCAAGAAAGCACAGAAAGTAGTCTCATTAAAATCTCACCCTAAAACCCACTTTTAGCCCAATTTTTAGTCAATATTTTCTTTATAGTTTTGCTGTTGCACTTTTTTGTTGAGCCATTATACAACGTATAGTGGCACTTGTGTAAAAATACACTTTAAATTCAATGAACCTATACTTAACTATAACTGAACAGGAGGAGATAGAACTCAACAACAAGCATTTATAATCACTTATAAGGTCTACAATGAACATAATTCTTGGAGTGAATGGACACAAGGTGAATCTTCCTTAGCACTTACACTCTTCTTTGTAAGCCTCTCACTATCTGGCTGTTCCCTGGTAGTATTATGGCAGTATAGTATAGTTCAGTATATTATAGTGTTTGGGCATGCTGAACTTAAAAGAAGAGGGCTGAAGCAGCAAAAATCTCAAAAACAGCTGAGTACCTAGAGTACGGATCATCTCTTGACTTACCTGAGCAAACATTAACTAATGCGGACAAAGTGTAAACAGTATACACTAAGCTTAAACAATACACCAACAAAGCATGATATGGACTGAAACGTAAACAATAACAAAGACATGAACAACAACCATTGCTGTTCATTTCCTCCTGTTGCTTCCAAAAAATTATGTATAATTAACACTGACTGATGGTGTCTTACAGAAGAAATGAGGCGTAACTAGTGCGACTACTTTGACCACTGTGACCGGACCAGCTTCATGTATATACGCCCAGTTATTTTTGTATTTCTCCTTTATTTTACCAACATTACATCTCTTTTTCAGGATAGGTCTGGTCAAGGAGCAGCAAAACAATAATCACAGACAAAAAATTAGACATAATATTTTTTTTAAAATATGAACGCATTAGATTTCGAAACATGACGGGCAGCAACATTATTGAAAGCAGTTACACACTTCAGTTAAAGTATCATTGATTCCACCTTATAATTTACAAAAGGAAAAAAATGGATCCATGTTTAGAGTAGGATAGAACAGAATAGAATAGAACAGAATAAGCTCTATGTTCTCCTAAGGTGATCTTCAGGTATTAATCTATTTTTGAAAATAAATCCAGGACCAGGGAGTTAAGTAATTTTGCCTAGCCCAGTTTTGAAAGGATATTTTATGAATGAGCAGTTCAACAGGATTTAGGTACTAAAGTGGAAAGTCCCTGTCACCTTCCCAGCATCCTCCTCTGTGCAGAGAATATGAATCTCGCTTAATCATTCTGTGAATGTACAGGGTGAGAAAATATCCCTAAATGTTCCAGGATATCATGTCAGTTGGTTGAAGCTACACGGATATGATAAAAGTCTTATACACTAATTTTTCTTGTTATAAAAGGTCTCCCTCATTTTTTGTGTCTAGGGGAACCACCCATTCTCCCTCCAACGCAAAGTTTATAACCTTAAGCACAGGTCATTAGTCCATGGAAAACTCCCTGTCACCAGCAATAACACAACATTTATATTTATGGAAGAGATTTTATCATGTGTTAATGATATTTCCTTATTTCTTTTGTTAGTGAGTGGTTTATCAATATAGTCTGATGTAAAGGTACAAATGAACTAACCAAGCCAAATCCACATTATTAAGTTTTAAAATAAGGATTGAATAATGGATCGCTCCAATGATTTACCTAAACGACGTGATGGTACTTGTACTCCAATTAATCTAAGCCGAGAAAGTCGGCGGTTAAAGTCAGTTTACCTAAAAAGAATTGTTGTACCGAGCTTATAATGCCCCTTGGTGGCCAGTTAATTCAAGTGTTTATTTTTATTCTCGAATTTTTAAATCATCCTAACACTAGGTGGCGACATTCTAAACTAAAAACTTTAGATTGAGACTCTCCTCGTGAGAATTTCTTGTTTGTGTACAGATGCAACATTTTCTCAAGGCAGCCATAAGCTAGCAAAATATTTTTTAATTTTCTTTTTTCCAGTAATAAGTATTTGTTAAATCTAACTAAAAAGATGGGATGTGATGGTGGCACGATTCCTAAAAGACACGAGCTGGTAAAAGGACCTAAAAAAGTCGAAAAGGTTTGTATATCTTAGACAAGCAACGTTTAGCAAACTTAGCTCGTAAATAAGATAACCAAACATAGCTAGCTAATAATGAATGTTGGTACTGTCTCTTATTTTTTTGGCCTAGTTGACTTTTAGTGACAGATTTTTAAACTTCCGATTGTGTTTTCTGTTTTGCTCAGTCTGTAGCTAGCCAATTTGATGAGGTCGATATTTGAAGTTAAGCAGTTGGCAGGAAAGCTGTTATTATGCTAATAGCTGGCTAAATGCTTCGGTTGTGGGATTAGATAAGGAGCCTTGCTGGAGTTTTTAGCAACGTGCTCCTCAAATGTGTAGCAAACTTGAACTGAGGTTGCAGCTGCTATAACCACCTTGAGAGGTAGATGAGTAGACCGCTAGTATGAACTGATTATGAATTGCCAGCTTGGTCATGTTAAAGTGACTTCGAAGTGAGCGTTGGATTCTGAAAATCGTTTCTGAAACAAGTTTTCTGTAAAATTTCTCTTAGCTTTAGTTTTCTCTGTGTATGTTGTAAAGATGTCAGTTGCAAGCGCAGTTTTTTTTCATCACTGTGATTCACAGCTTAAGTCAGTCAGCACTGAAGTATGATTCATTATGTTTCCACTGCGGCATGTCAGCAGGTGGATTCTCCCATTGTTCTTACCTCAAAAGTCCCTGCAACGAAAAGATTTGACGAAAAGATTTGAAATTACAGTAATAGTCCACTTTATCTGTACCCCAAATTAAATTGGTGCTGGGAGAAATGAACAGTAAGTGGAACTGATTTTTTAAAATGTACTTTTCAAATTCATAATTTTAGCTAGCACTCTTGGTCCAAGCAACATACAGAATTGTGGTTCATAGCCAATATGGTATTAGGCAGATAAACAGTTTCCATCGTCATACAATAGGCCCAATGTGTGTAGCTCTGTCTGTCATCTGGTATGCAAATCATGTGCAGAAATTATTTGATCATTTGAATAATTGTGCAGAATTGCTCTGTGGCCCAGTGATTCCTTTTACCAGGCTACCCAGTAGTCCAACTTCCAAGTACCACTCCCTTTTTATGGAAGTGACAAGGGTACTGTGACCTGACTGGTTTATTAATGTGTGTTTTGGAGACATATGTTAAATTAAAAGGCAGTTTTGGCCCAGTTTCAAGTGTTCTCATGAAACTGTTGCATTTTGCATTTGACAGACTGTCAGTGTGTCATTGAAATACAATTTCAGTGTATAAAGAGTTATGATAGTCAGTACATTTTGTGGAGTTTCACTTAGGCTACCTGTTAAATGTTTGGAGATACCAATATGCACTTGTTGGTTTCAGCTAATCCTTGTGGTGCTCTCCCAGCATTATCGATCATCTGTTTTTGGTTCTAAGCCATTTCAGAGATATCCAATATTCCTCTTTGTTTTCTCTGCCTTAACAGGTTGATAAAAACGCAGAGCTGATCGCTCGCTGGAGCTACTGTGCGCTGAGCCAGGAGAAGCTGCGGCGGCCTATCGTAGCCTGTGAGCTGGGGAGGTAAACCAGTCTATCACTTTGATTCTCTGTAGCTCCATCCATAAACGCTGGTTGTCACACAGTGGATCCCTATGCACAGCGTATTGAAGAAGTCGAGCATAGACAGGAAAAAGTTAAAGTAACTCCAGCCAGTGTGGAGAAAGCTGGGGAATGATTTCCATGGACAGCTGAAAGTTGATTATCGTGAATTTGTTTAAAACGGTGTGTTGCAGAGAAGGAAAGCTCATTAATCAGATGAAATAGGCTAGCACTATTTTGCTCTCGACTCAAGTCCTTCTGTGTCCCACTTTCAGATTCTTTAAATTCAGGCCATGTCAGGAAAGATAATGTGGAAAAAGACTAAAATAATGTGAGCATTTTGAAAAGCGCAGAAGTGCAAAGTGAGACAAAGTTTTGCTGCAACCATCAGAAGGGTGAACTTGTGGGGAAAAAAAAACTGTTTACTGTAACTGGCAGCTGTGAGAACCTACTACTGTTGAAATTACACTGCTTTATACACAAAAGACAATGAGAGGCTGAGTAATAATTAACAGGCACACTTATATTAAGGATGCTATTAGTATTATTATTGTTGAATATAGATACAAGTACAAATGAATGATGAAGAAATGTTTTCAGAGTTACGCAAAAGATTTGTCGGAAAGATATAAACGTCATATATTCATTATTTAATCATGAGTATGGTTTGTTCAGCCCATGATAAAACACCAGAAATTGATCTGCGGGCACACATTGTCTAAGAGCACATATTTTGTAAAAAAATAAATAAATAAATGAAAAAAAGAAACAGGAAATACAATAGAACCTCAGTAATTTGAACTCAGTAATTCAATAACACTGGTTACCTGAAAGCTGTACAAATCTGGAAGTTCTGTTATAATTATGCCCTATTAATTTCACACTGTAAAGGGGTAAGTATTAAGCCAAAATGATGTCACATTTTATGTAGACAAATACCATACTAGGTGGACACTTTTTCGCGCACTAAGCTGGATAGCTTCACCTAAAGATTGGTTGTTGAAATATATTTTAGGAGGCAAACCAACAACTGTCTACTGTCACCTAATCAGCTTCAGCTTGTCAGTTTTAGTACCACAGTTGCAAAAAGGCGAACATGAAGGTAAAAACAAATCACACTATCAATTTGCAATATCATATGAAAAATCTCTTGTTTTAATTTGTGTATGTAGCGGAAAAACATTTTAAAAGACACATTTCTTTTTGCCATGTTCATAGTAGGGATATTTATCATCGATCATTTTAAACGAGTAAGGTGTTTGCCTGTGTTCATTGACAGGAAGTCCTGCTTCTGGTTTAATTGTTAGTATCAAGAAACAAGGCAGTAAATATACATGTCAGTCAATAATGAATTTCAGTTCTTTAACTCGTATTTTGACTCGCTGTTGATTTATCAAGAATATTCCATTATCTTATCGTTCATCCATTCCTATGGGCTCAGATTACCGCAATCCTGTCTAAGCTACTTTGGCTTTGTTATGGTAATAATGAGCGGGCATAGATGTTGTGTATTTACCTTTTATATCTTACAAAGTCACCTTTAAGAACTGCAAAAACAAGACACGAAAAGAAATATATGAGTGCAGATGTAAAAACGAAATTTAAAACGTTAAGCTCATGGTTGACATTGTCGGAGGACAATTAACCGCGTCTCAATTTTATGTTTCCTGGTCTGCAGGCTGTACAACAAGGATGCCGTGATCGAGTATCTGTTGGATAAATCTGCCGAGAGACCCAACACCGAAGTTGTGGTACACATCCGTGGGATCAAGGTGTGTCCTTCAAGCTTAACTGTATATTCTAATCAGCCACAATACATCATTTATGGAAATGATTCATTCTTTTAATAGTGGGGGCAGCTTGTGAAAATGGTCAGCACAGTGTACGAAAGGGGAAATATTACTGTATGTGTGTGTGTGCGCGCGTGTGTGTGTGCTTACATCTTTGCGGTTGTATGTATTGTCCACACTTGAACGTGTATATGCGTGCACGTGTGTTTGTGTGTCTGTGCGTCTGTGCTTATTTCTTTGCTTTTCTCTTTCTTTCGCGCAGGATGTGAAGGAGCTGAATCTCACAGATAACCCCGCCTGGGAGGGGGAGAGGTCTAACTCAAAGGGTGATCGCTATGAGGACCTGCACTGTGCCATGTTCATCTGTCCCGTGGTGGGCCTTGAGATGAACGGCAAACACAAGTAAGACCCCCCCCATCCCCACGCCCCCCACATTCTCCCTTCAGTTCACCCCACCTTTAAAACACACCGTTTACCCTCTGTGCTGGAGTTTGAAGTGAGATACCATGGCCACTCCCTTATTTTAGCACTCACTCTTCTCTCATTTATTGTCTGTTATGTCACGAGCCAAGTAGTTAACATTCCTCAGAGAGCAGTCATACAAATCCGTCAGTATTGGCACACAGACAAGCTAAAGCAGGCCTACGCGCTATACTGCAGAATAATAGGTATACGTCTCATTCCCATTCCCAAAGAGAGATAAGCCTTACTCAAAATTAACCAATAAACATAAGACAGCTCAAGTATAAAGTAAGTTCACTGGCTAAGGGTACTCTGTTTATTGCACTGTTTATTGCTTTTTTTCACAAATACGTAACAGCCGAGCTAAAGACCAAGGTCGTTTGCCGACAAAGCCATTTGCACTTTTATTGCTTCTCCTACGATGATGTGATGACATTTCTTGTCTAGCGTCATTAATGCACTTCCTCAAGTCACTGATCTCTGCTTTAATACTTCTCCTCAAGTAACTGATCTCTGCTTTAATACTTTTCCTCAAGTCACTGATCTCTGCTTTAATACTTTTCCTCAAGTCACTGATCTCTGCTTTAATACTTCTCCCCAAGTCGCTGATCTCTGCTTTAATACTTTTCCCCAAGTCGCTGATCTCTGCTTTAATACTTTTCCTCAAGTCACTGATCTCTGCTTTAATACTTTTCCTCAAGTCACTGATCTCTGCTTTAATACTTTTCCTTAAGTCGCTGATCTCTGCTTTAATACTTTTCCTCAAGTCACTGATCTCTGCTTTGATACTTTTCCTCAATTCACTGATGTCTGCTACCTTTGCAGTGGAATGAATCAAGAAAGCAGTTAGCTCCTCTTTTCATCTTGCATTAAGAGATATAGGACTGATTTTCAGAAATTAGTCAGCCATATGATCATTCTTGGGAAAAAAAATCACATTTCTACAGAATTACTAATTATTGAGTTTTTTATGAAATCCAAGAAAAAGAAACAAAAACAGAATTTATTACAAATCAAAGCTGAGATCATGTTGGACAGAAGTTCTTTGACAAATTCAAAGCATTATTTATATAGCTGCAATGGAACTGTACCTCTGTGAGGCAAGTTCAAGGATGACACCTCTGGCACAGGTGCTTATATCCCCTCTTAAGGAGGAGTTTTGTGGACCGTGGTCATACATTTCACAGCACAAGCTTGTAGTTAATATTGAATCGGGCTTTTGATAATCGCAACAAAAATGAACAAATGCGTGACCTTTGCAACCTACAGTATACAATTGTAGCGTTGACCGAGAGGCTGCGCACAGGAATACCCTTATCGGCCGAAAGGTCAGAGTGGGCAAAAAGGCTTCTGACGAGTTAAGCAAACAAGGTGTGGTTTGGAGTGCTTCTCCTTTTCGGCCTTATTTTTGAATGTGCAAACAAAAGGTGGGCACACGTGAGCTGCACCTATGTACGATCTGGGAAGTGGGAGGCAGGCGTGAGTTTAAACTTGCGCACCCCTTCACGAACATCAGGCTGAGACACTGAACGTCACATTTGATTCAAACTTACTTGACTCTTCCAACTTAAACCTGAATGATGTTTTAGTAACTGTTTGGTCACCAAATGAGAGAGTGGGCCAAAGGTTGTTTTATGCTGGGCTCACTGACATGGCTGTAGGTAATTTGAACAAGACAGATGTCTTTGAGCGTAACATTCAGTATATACTCAGGATAACTCTTTTGTCATGTCCCAGAGACATAAAATAGGTTGAAATTTTACCCTGTCATTACGGTCATTGTTATGGTTTGTTAAACATGTATCCCATGAACAGGAAGCTGTTTACAGTGTAAAGCAGATCTCTTCTACAAGCTACCGCTAAGCCAACATGTGAGCTTTGTGATGGATAGTTTCTGTTCTATGGCTCATTATGTCCTTAGATGTAATAAAAAAGGTTCCTATTCTGAAGACAACGATGACTAAAGTTTTCATTAAAAAAAAAAACAATGGATAAACACGACAACTGTGCTTAAAGCGGGACCGTGAGGTAATTTGGCTGTCAGACAATAGTCAAATCATGTGTATGGAAAGTATGGAAATTCTGAAAGTGGAATGAAAACAGCTGTGTATTTTGTCCGAGTCATTTTTATTGGCGTAGTCAGCCAGTTAAATCCATTAAATTATTACATTTACATTACAAAGCATGATTTATGCGGCATCTCTCTACGTTTTAATCTATCGCCATGCCGTTTCTGCTAATACGTTAGTGGGCTAAAGTTATAGCCATGTGGGTGAAGTCCATTCTTCATATTCTTTCCCTTTTCTACCGTGGTGATTAGACGTTAACATTATAGCTCTGCTCATTTTGTGTAACGTTAATCGTCATACTAGGTCTCAGTAAGACCACAGAAATGTATGTGCAGACTATGTGTTGTTAAATCCAGGGCTCAAAATGAACTTTTAATGGTGACACTTGCCCTAGCAACTTTCTTATACGATGGCACCAGCACATGAAATAGTTGCACTATTCTTAAATACGCCTAGATGTTATTACATTGATCTCTTACTTCAATCAGCTTTAATTAAAGCAATTAATGTCTTTAAATCATTATGATAATTTGCCTTTGATAGCGTTGTGATGAAAATAAGCTAGCCACAATGTTGTGATGCCATTTTAATTGAACATTACGCATTTTCATGTTTGTACCCTAACTTTGTTGTCCAAAATCCAACCATACTTTGGAATGTTAATTTTGTTTTATAACTTGCTGTGAATATCACGCTAACAGTGAATGGATGTCGGATTCTCAGACACAGATGATGGAAAGGTGGCACTGAACATTATGTTCTCAGGCTTGCTTTCTGTTCCGGTTCTTGTAATTATTAATGGTAGTCTCGCAAACTAACTACACAAAACTGCATTGTGTCATTTTGTGGTGGAACCAGCATGGTCTCATTATCATTCTTCCTCAACTCGCAATGTAATAACAGAATTCTGTTGTTTTAATTCTAACATCTCATGGCCTGCCATACCATACCTTAAATATACTGTTAGGATATATACTATCCTCCCATTCTCATCTGGGTTCCTGAAGAAGACAGGAAACCCTGAGAAGATCATTCAAGAGTGGTTAGTAATAGCTATATTATATACTACCTATGTATTGAATATGTTTAATAGATTCTGACAGTCCTCTACTACAGGTTGTAGTACATCTAAGTTGCCAACATCCTCCTGATTCAGGCTAATGAACCGCTACAAGCACACCTCAGTCATGCTCAACTTGGAAAACTCTCTCTTAAGTATCATAAGAACAGCCACTTTCATCATTTGGGTTACTGGCAGTGTTACTTTGTAACAATCAATTCCATGTAAGTTATGCAATCAACTGAACCACACTTAAATGGTAAATGGTTTCGAAATAGGAAGTAGTCTTAACCTCTATTGATACGAATTCCCTCAGGTGAAATATAGAAGCACAAGCACAATGTTCAGTTGGTTGTCTTTTATGGCCAAACAAACTTCATGATCCATACCCTGACAAGCTCAAACAAAGGTCACACAGTGTCTCAGTAAGACCACAGAAATGTATGTGCAGACTATGCGTTGTTAAATCCAGGGCTCAAAATGAACGTTTAATGGTGACACTTGCCCTAGAAACTTTCTTATACGATGGCACCAGCACACTAAACAGCTGCACTATTCTTAAATACGCCTAGATGTTATAACATTGATCTCTTACTTCAGTCAGCTTTAATTAAAGCAATTAATGTCTTAAAATCATTATGATAATTTGCCTTTGATAGCGTTGTGATGAAAATAAGCTAGCCACAATGTTGTGATGCCATTTTAATTGAACATTATTCATTTTCATGTATGTACCCTAACTTTGTTGTCGAAAGTCCAACCATACTTTGGAATGTTAATTTTGTTTTATAACTTGCTGAGAATATCGTGCTAACAGTGTGTGGATGTCGGATTCTCAGACACAGATGATGGAAAGGTGGCACTGCACATTATGTTCTCAGGCTTGCATTCTGTTCCGGTTCTTGTAATTAATAATGGTCGTCTCACAAATGAACTACACAAAACTATTGTTAACATTGTGACCTACCTACTATGCAGCTGGTTATCGACATCTGCTCAGATCAGCTGTTGAAAGACGTTTGAATTCAGTTTTCAGCGAAAGCATTATGTTGCTGCACTGTGGTCTGTTATCCATTAATTTTGTATCCAAGTGCACAGTGTTAAGTGGTGGGATGATTATTGCATTTATGGAGCAAGAGATATATCTAATATACACAGTTCACCTGGTCTAAGTCTATGCTGTCCTTTCTGGCAATCGGGATTTTACCCCGCTGTAGAACTTGCTGGCGCTCCCATTTCTGCCTAAATACACTTTCAGTTGTAAGTCGCTCTGGATGAAAGCATCTGCAAAATGACTGTAATGTAATCTAATGATTGCTGACTTGAGTCAAATAAGTCTGGGTCTTCTTCCCTTTCCAATGTCCGGATCCCAAGATGTCTGTGGGCAGCTTTGCCCATATGGAAGTACAGTTACCGTGTTATCTTGGTTTTATTGTTGCTGCAATGTTAAGTTTATTCTCTGCATTCTGAGGTTGTGGATAGTGGAGAGGAATGTGTGTGACTTAGACAGTTTGTTTTCCTTGTAATCGACCTGAGATGATGCATGTGTTCATCAAACCAATGGGTGGTACCTTTCTGAGGAAAACTCTAACTAAAACAGTATTTGCATTCTGGTTTGGAACGTATGATTCACCATCCACAAGATCACTCGTGCATTTCACATTTTGCAGCTGTTAAATCCATTTTAATTTGTGTCTGATTATTTGGCATTGTGGGTTTTATTGGGTCACGATACACATTTTTTTCATCTGAAGTGAAAAAGCTATTTTCTCAACAGTAGTTCTAATCACCATGCTGCACAGTTGACTTAACCATTGTGAAGTGCACATTCCACTTCATCTCAGCTACTTTGAAAAAGGTACACAAAAATAAAATTGAACTAAATACTATTTGTGAACCAATAGATAGCGAGACAACTGGATGTCGATTGGCTAGTCTGCATTCTGGAAAAAGGCTTGAAAAAGTTGAGAATTTGTGAATGAGGAAATAGCATGAACCCTACAGGCCGAGAACTACAGACTGAACTTAACAGTGTAACTATAATATAAACCAAAAAATATATGTATATAGTCCGTTGCAGCACTGGACTATATTTTCATTGACAAGTTAGGTTCAAGTTGCAGACTTTTTAATTGTGGTGATGTAGGTATGAGTATTAAAACAGCAGACAGCTGAACTTCTGGACAATGCCATAGATGTGGGGAGTCATTTTGTGGTGGAACTAGCACGGCCTCGTTATCATTCTTCCTCAATTTGCAATGTAATAACAGAATTCTGTTGTTTTAATTCTAACATCTCATGGCCTGCCATACCATACCTTAAATATACTGTTAGGATATATACTATCCTCCCATTCTCATCTGGGTTCCTGAAGAAGACAGGAAACCCTGAGAAGATCATTCAAGAGTGGTTAGTAATAGCTGTATTACATACTACCTATGTATTGAGTATGTTTAATAGATTCTCACAGTCCGCTACTCCAGGTTGTAGTACATCTAAGTTGCCAACATTCTCCTGATTCAGGCTAATGAACCGCTACAAACACACCTCAGTCATGCTCAACTTGGAAAACTCTCTCTTAAGTATCATAAGAACAGCCACTTTCATCATTTGGGTTACTGGCAGTGTTACTTTGTAACCATCAATTCCATGTAAGTTATGCAATCAACTGAACCACACTTAAATGGTAAATGGTTTCGAAATAGGAAGTGGTCTTAACCTCTATTGATACGAATTCCCGCAGGTGAAATATACAAGCACAAGCACAATGTTCAGTTGGTTGTCTTTTATGGCCAAACAAACTTCATGATCCATACCCTGACAAGCTCAAACAAAGGTCACACAACAGTACGATTCACCTTTAGTGTCTTTTTGTTTCATGCACACACACAAACATAAACATACATACATACATACACAGGTCCAGATGGAGAAATAGCTTGTGTTTAAGTTTCAAATAATTTCTTACGAAGAGATCAATTTCGATCTGTCTGCACATGCAGAGTAACCCTTACCCTGAGACCATAAAAAACATGCTAGATCTAAGCTTAGATCTAAGCTGTACCATTTGGTAATCAATTCTATATTAGTTATTTTTGCATTTTCATGTGGGATGTTATACTTTAACAGGAAGTTTCTGTTGCTGTAGACAAACAAACCCAATCATACAACTCAAATTCATAATCACTACACAATATCCACAGATTTAGGCCTATACAAATGTTATATTACCAAACCACTCAGTGGTGTCCCGACCCTCAACAGCATCTGTACATAGCACACTATCTTTATCCACTTACGCTGCCACTGAAATGGAAAACCTCCTTTCCATCCATTCCACTTACTTTTACTGGTATCTGCACTCTTAACCAGCCACGTCGCAGAATTAACACAACCTTAAAACGTAAACGTATCCACACCATACATTTAAGGCAAGCCGTAACAGTTGCCCTCCACTCCACAGATTTTCCCTTCACACCGTCCCTCTACTAAGGGCCGGAACTCAAATTTACCATACTCACCGTCCTGTTACCCTTCTGCACTGCAGTTACCCATACCGTGTGCCGTCCGTGTTCCACTTATTCACTTACAATAACCCACCTGACACTTACCAATTGCCCACTTCTACTTACAAGTTGCCAACTGCTATGTACCACCTGAAGACGAGTTTAACCACTGACCCATATGGAGTTTGACCCAGTCCTTACTACTGACTAACTTAACACAATCACATTGACAACAGAATGAACCATCAGTTGTTACAAAAAAGTCCTTCCCATGTAAGTATTTCGACAAAATTCGGAACAAGAGTCACTCCCAAGGTGTACCAAGGAAAGACGACACCTACTGAGGATGGTAAATCGATATGTCACTTTCCTGTGGAGTGAAATGCAGGACGATGAACAACACACTGATGACTTCTCTTAAGAGAATGATGACTTATTACAATGTGCAAGAGAGAGATATCCTCAGAACATTAAGGCTGCCTGTGCTAAGAACATCTCTAAAGACTGAAGTGTGTGCTATGTTACCCAATACCCCAATGTGTACATGTCAACAGAATGGGACAAGTTGG
This sequence comes from Albula goreensis, assembly GCA_022829145.1. NCBI lineage: Eukaryota > Metazoa > Chordata > Actinopteri > Albuliformes > Albulidae > Albula > Albula goreensis. The sequence continues at coordinate 30,748,893 of CM040754.1, read as the reverse complement.
TGGCAGGATAAAACTGGCCTCGGCTCTCAATGGGAGCCACAAATGGGCCATTAACAGGGGTGTGCTGTGGAGACAGGATACCCTACAAACCAAATCATACAACTCAAAGTCGTAATCACTACACAAAATCCACTGATTTAGGCCTACATAAATGTTATATTACCAAACCACTCAGTGGTGTCCCGACCCTCAACAACATCTGTACATACCCAATGTGAACATGTCAAAAGAATGGCCAACAAGAAAAGTTGGTGGCAGGATAAAACTGACCTTTGCTCTCAATGGGAGCCACAAATGGGCCATTAACATGGGTATGCTGTGGAGACAGGATACTCTACAGAAATGCAAATGTTTGTTTGATGGCTGGAGATGGCTAGGCAAAAGGTGGAGGTGTCACATGGTAAGAATACAGAATAAAACACAGTTCTGTCACCTACAGGCAGCCTTAAATAATACAATAAAAACCTGGAACCAGTACAGTGCTCATGGAGGTATGGGAGCGTTTTGAGGAACAAATGGGGGGTCTGCACGTTGAACAAAAAACATGACACCTCATTGGTTGATATGAAATGCCAGAGAATCCTCTCTGCTTGCATCACAACTGGTTAAACGGGTACATTAAAACGGGTTCAGAAACCGGATGAGCAGCAACATACCGCAGGGGAATTGGGGGTATCACATTGACTCCCTTTTCATTGATTTGCCCCGATGTCAGTATGTTTTATTTCATAGACACATTTATTTAGTTTAGCTCCTCTTACATGTATTTAGTTATATTTTGTTTTTGACGTTTTTTCTGACACACGCATAGTTTTTGTTACATTTTCTATGAAAGTGAGAAAGGACTGATAGCAGAGGGAGGGGGAAGGAACTGAAATTTTGATAAACGTTGTGATGTTATGTGTTGTGTCCTACTGGAAGTACATACATCAATAATTTCAGAATGGCAATACACTTTTGTTACAATTATTAGATAATACCTAATTTTCATTGGAACATCAACAGACACACGTCTACCCATAAATAGCAGTTCAGTAGAGGGTATATTTTAGTGATCCTTAAATACCATACAAATGAACACACATATTTAAGCAATATCACGCGAAAGGGAGTGCTGTTATACTGAATATCAGCACGGCTGTGATCCGGTCGTAGGTACGAGGCCGCAGGCCGAATGCAGAATATAATCACAGCCATGTTGACATTCAGCATAACAGCACAACCTGGAGTGTGGTATCGTATTTATACAACAGTTCTTCAAACAAGGCTGTTCATCAAGTAACGATAATTTGAGACAACAAATTGTTTTTTTGTTGTTTATTCTGCTCACCTGACAAAAATAGTTGCTTCAGGATTACATTAACGCATGTTGTCAAGCAATACAAACTGTTTCTTGACTGCAAGTTAGTTAGCTAGCTAGCTACCTGCTTTTTATCATACACGGAAAGGCTAGCTAGCTACTTTCTTTCTTAGCCGACAGCAGGCTTGCCAGATAGCTTGCCTAGCTATACGGTAGGCAAGTATGCAACTTTCAATCATAGCCCACTATTGGTTAGTGAGCTACTTTTTAGCATACATGGACGGGCTAGATATACAGTGGGCTTGCCAGATAGCTACTGTTTATAATACCTTACTACAGGCTGGCAAGGTTCTTTTCTTTTTTAGCAAACATGGAAACGTGTGCACATTTGCGCTGTTGGTAAATGCGAATTAAGTTCACATAGGTGTAGTCAAAGATTGCATCGGAACATCTGTAAAGCCAAGTGATACATAATAGTAAAACATCCCAGTGCTGTTATACTCAACGGCGCTGTCTCAAATTTGATACTTGCGTACTAATTAGTACACTTATCAAGTACGGAAGTTAATGGTCACTTGATCAAATGTGTCTCAATCTCAAGTGTGGAAGTACACAAGTAGGCAATTTGAGACACAACCAATATCAGCATTCATGGAATGCCTCTTGTACAATCAAATTTGTCAAAGTTAGTATGACAAGGGAGAAAGTGTGGCAGCAAGTATGCATGAATAAATAAACAAAAATGACTGGCACAACCACTCTTTGAAGGACAGGCATGCTTTCACACATGCTCTCAACTCAGTGAACAATGGAACCCCACCTAGTTTCACCACGTGCTGCAAGTGTTGCGGGTGTCATTACGGACAAAAAGCTAGACTCACCTCTTTTTTCAACTGTCATTTGCTGGCTTTGTGTTTATCTTTCACAATAGGCCTTATTGCCTGTTCAGGCAAATATTAGTCTAGACGTCACATCTGCCAAAGGAGTCACAAGAAAAATTACAATGTAGTTAAACAGCAGTAAGGTGGCATTTAGCGTAATACATTAAACTGAATGTAAGTATAGAGCAGTAATATATTAATGATGATAGTAGGTTTTGTCTACTTACATTACGCTGAATGGTATTGAAGAACTAACACTATTCTGTGAAAGTGCATAGCAGTTAAAGAGCTAAAGCATTTACACCCTGGCTGTTATTTATATATCTGTTAATGTCATTTATTATATATTACTTTATAACCATGCTAAATTGTAGAAAAGTAAATGTTTTCTTGTATGCAGGAGTTTAGTTTAATTTTATTGTGCGTGGTGGGATGTGCAGTCCAAGGGCAATAAGGATGTACTAGCATGTAATCCCTGAGAATTATAATTTTTTTCAAGCTTTATCTATAGGTTATTGTTTGATTGCTATGTGATTAAAAGGCCACAGCTGTTGGTGTCTCACACGGCTCCTCCTGTTTCCGTTCAAGGTTCTGCTTCTTGCACACCTGCGGCTGTGTCTTCTCTGAGAGAGCCCTCCGAGAGGTCAAGACCGAGATATGCCACAAGGTAAGAACCTGATAATCACATATTAATCACGCTTGGCAGTGCATCAATTTCTTTCGCTTCACTTGGAGAGCATAGAACTAAGCAGACACACCCTCAAAAACCCCAACCACTACAACCCACACCCCTGCCCCATCTCCCCCCAACTCCTTATCTCTGGTCAAAGGTGCTGTTTCTTTTAACCCGCCTCTGCTTTTTGTGCCAGGAGCTGTTGCTTCACAAGACAGTCACAAGCTTCTGTCTCTTGCCATTCGGGGAAAAAATGTACATAGATTTCCTCTTGATGAAAATTATACGAGCTTAGGGCATATGCAGTCGTGGAAGAAATCAGAAGTTGAAATTTGAAATCTGTGGGTGCATGCATGTGCACCCTAGTGTAGACATGATTGATAATTTTGGTGTATGAATTTAATGATCATGGTACTGAATGTTAGTGCCTATTTTTTTTTTTTTTTTTTTAAAGTTGGCAACAGCGGTCACGTTACCCTTTGTTATGAAATTTTCATTTTCAGTATATGCGGATTACAAGGTTCATTGGAAATCCCATGTCACTTTGCAGCTAGCCCCTGTAAACATGCAGGCGTACACGGTAGAGAGAGACTCAGGAAGAGAAACGGCATGCCCGTGCACTCAAGAGTCCTGTACATCTGCAGCGGTTACCACGGAGACCTGCCCCGGCAAATTAACTTCTTTGTGACAACAAAGGCAAACGGGCAGTTCTCACCTCTTCGACTTAATTACAGCGTTTGACTGTGAGCCACGATTGGCCCACTGCCATACATTCTGAAACGTTTCATCTGCTGCTGTGGAGTGTGCTTTCAGTAGACATGCACTACCTCACAGAAAAAAATGTGAAGAATCAATGAATGTGACTGTTGGAATGTGGAGGGAAGAAGTTTAAGGAGAATCTTAGGTGAATCACCCATTCTAAAAGACGTCGTTATGTCAATGAAACCGAACAAGTGAACATGTGTGGAAACATTGTAATGGAAAAACACTCCCACCGCTGTAGATAAGACCGATGGCTCGACGAACGTGGGTTTATCAGCGTACGAGAAGCGTTCCCATTGAGTAGACCGTGGCGCCGAAGAGTCACTAGCCTCAGAAAGTGTTTCGGGCCCTGATAAAACCCCTTCCTGGTCTATTTCGACAGCCACCTTCAAGGAATGTTGAAGGGGGGCATCTTCTGTCAGTGGCCTCTGTTATAAATCAGTCTCTTATACAGCCTGCCACCTTCTGCAGTATCTCCTGTATCTCTCCCACTCTCAATCCTCCCTCTTGCTCCTACAGTTTCATCTCAAGGGTTTTTAGTCCCAGGGGTCCAAAACCCTTGGATGAGGCATGCCATTTGCCTCTTAGAACATGAGGTTTGTAAAGTTTCACTACCACCTTTTCATAAAACCCCCGTACCCCAAATTCGCTTATACATTGAGTGTAAAACTGTTCTACACTATAGAAAATATAATGACAACATAAGAGAAGCTGGATCTGAGTATTTCTACATTGAAAAGACATATGTATGTATTAAAACTGTGCAGGTGCTTTGCACTTTATTTAAGTCGTATTGCAGCGTCAAACGCATTTTGAAGAACGAACTGATTGAAAGTAATTCTCACTCATGTGTCTCTGTCACACATGCACTGCAATCTTGAACTTTTGTAGAAAGTACCCTGAGGGTCTGTATTGTTAGATAAGTCTGACCAAATGTTGTCACTAACTTTATTGCTTACAAAAAAGTGTCCTTATGTGGGAAAGATTTTTGAAATGAGTGTTTCAAGAAGTGTTATCTTTTCTTGCTTGCTGTTGATATGGTTATAAACATGACATGAGGTGGGAAAAAAAGACGACTTATCACTTTGATCTCTATATTTTTTCTTAACAGAAGGAAGTTTGGTTTTTTTTCTTCAGCTCTTTGGTGGACTTTTATCAGCTAACTGGGGAAATGACTTCTACACTGTTTAATCTGTTCAATCATGGCCTGTGACCGTTAATACACCACTGCCTTGAAAGACAGTATGAGAACCTTTATAAGCGTCACCTACAGAGCTTAGTATTCAGCTGCAGAGCGTTCGCCTTCAAGACAAACCGTGCAGGGTTCCCCTGGTAACGTTCTGTCGTAGGGCATTGCCATGACAAGATCACAAATTCTGAGACCATGGAAAAGGTCAAAATCTGATACATTTTAATAAGAAAACTGAAAACCCTGAGCACAACATTCTCAAAAAAAGTTCAACCTGTACACCTGGTGAAATATTAGGTTCCCTCTACTCCCTATTCATTTGCCTTGCAACATACTGCAGAGGCACAAATTTTAGCATTGTACCAGATATTCTTGACAGAGTTTTATCTGCATATCTTATCTGCTCATCTGGTGACTTCTTACCTGCTGTTAAATGATGAACATTACAAATTGGATGTCTCAAATCTTCCCGTTAACGTGTAACGCAGCGAATGGGCTATATGCATAGGCAGAGATAGGAGTGCATAGCTTCCCGCTGATTGAGCTGCAGTGAGAACAGCGCAGATGATGTCTTTGCCTGCTGGGAGAGGATTTTCTGTTGATTGAGTTTAACCCAATTTAATGGGTTTCAGTAATACTTTCTCCAGTTTTTTTTTTTTTTTTTGCATGTTTTGGTCTTATGCGTTTTATTGCTCAAATTCATTCTGTTTAGCAAAAGACTTTATGAAGGTACTCCTGGAGCTTTTTGCCTTTTTACAGTTGACAAAGACTGTGGAATAAACTGTATCTGTGATTTTTAAAAAAAAAATTTAAACGCTCTCCTACTAAAGCATCGTCCACAACCTCCATGACCACAATCACCCCCCCGCCCCCACCACCCAAACAGCCAGCACCGCTGCTGTCGACCAGTTCCAGCGGAAGCACAGTCATGTGAAATCAATCTGTCTTACTGCACTGACCTCCACATAAGCAGCAGATTCCAGCTGTATATTGCTGTGAAATCGTTTGGTGATGGATGTGAGCACATTTTTTTTTTTGTTATTCTTTTGACTGTGCGTGAACGTTGTGCCGTGGTCATGGAGAAGAGTGGCCTAGAAGCTGTTATCTGTCATTCGGGGTTAAATGAGGACCCACAATGGCTTATATTATATATCAGAATTTCCTGCAGCAGTTTTTATAGTAGAGAGCTTTGAGGTTAAAGTCCGCTGAAGACATGGGTAGTAAGTAGAGTGCCGTATAAATGATTTCAATCTTGCATCACCAACCGCTATTAAGGCTAGAGCACACTCTTGCCGCAAGCTTCCAAGAACCTTTTAGATTTGAAAACTTTGTGTGTTGTAAAGTCGTTCACTGAGTGGCTTTCTTGTCCTTAAAAAGCGCATGGAATAGATTTTTAAAGTGGCCGCAAACGTATGAGTTAAATTGTGGGCTTGCTAAGGCCTTTGTTTTGCTGTAGGTATTAATCTTAAGGACAGGGTGTTCCTGCTGGCTAGCTGGCTCGCCGTGTTGAAATGGAGCGCTGCCCTGCATGCACATTGATAGGGTCCAGTTCTCCTATTCATCCACCATTGTGAATTATTAACCTCACATCTGTTCTGGGCTGCTCTGACTGGTCACCTTCTCACTGAGCAGTGTGCAGATTTATCCGGCTATTGTAAATTTACTTAGCTTTAACTCAGAAGCGGTGGGTCCCTTTTTTTTTGGTTTGAAATGCAGGTGAGAAAGTTAAGGCAAGAATGGCTGTGTATTCTCAAGAGTTTCACACAGTGGACAACATCACGCGTTACGTTTGTTAATTTGCTCAAATATGTGTATTTATTCTGTTCTATCAGTCTCCTGCCGTCTGAGGAGGAAGAACCCTTACACATGTTTCCTCGTGACTTGTTTGTGGAGGCAGCATTTAAAATTGATTGAATTCAGTTGTGAGAGATGGTTGGTGGAAAGAATACTTATTTACAATACTGTGCCTCTTTAGGGGCAATACGTAATGAAAACGTCTCAAGTCTGGCCACGGACAACCCAGTGGATTTTTACAACCTGATAGTATAGGGACATAATGAAAAGGAACAAGGAGCGACTGGAGGTAACTTTGCACCTCTATGCAAAAAAAAAAAAAAAAAATACAGAAGTATCGTCCCGGAAACGAGAGAAAGGCCCACTCCGTCATGTAACAGATGGCCGTAGCAACCGCAGCTAGGAGAGGAGCTATTCAATCACTGATCCTGTTTGGGCTCAGGTGTGTTATTCATAGAGATCGATTTTGTCAAACCTGGGAAGCTAGGTGGGGCTTGGTTTTGGTAGAACTATGTTAGGGAAATACACACTGAGCCGTTTAACTGGATAACCATATTGTGTCAGAATGGTGTTTCATAACATGGATATGACACCATTTGGTACTGCTGTGGCCAAATATTTTGCGCAAATACAAATGTGGAAGAAAGTTTATGAGGAAATCGGAGCTAAACAGCGGCACTGTACAGCCCCGGATTATAGCTTTATCTCACACATTTGCTTATCATGCGCCGTGTCTTTGAACCATTAACAAGGTTTTCCGATGTACTTCCTTTGGTTGTGTAATGTTTACCTTCTACTGAATTACACAAAATGTTTACTTTGTATATGTACAGAATATTTTCAATAGCAGTTCATGGAATACAATGTATAAAGAGTATTGAATTTATCCAGATACCCAACATTGGATTTGTCATCTAGTTTAATGTCGTTTAATCAAATTGCTCATTTAGTCTGACATTCTTTGAGAAAGTTAAAGTATTGCAGTGACTCCATTCATCAATCAATTTTTATTAAGCGACTGGCACTGTGGCCTGGTATGTTTAATGTTTTTCACAGGAGCACTTGGACAGAGGAGCTAGCAATGTTTTAAAGTGTCAAGCTAAAAAAAAGATTGCAACAGCTCAGGAAGTTCTTAAAAGCAACACTGCTGTACTGCGTACTGTGTGCTCATCGATACTAAGGATGACCTAGTAACATTACAGTTAATCCTTATCTTCACACTATTGCACATTAACTGTCAACCCCTTGAGAGCAGTGCAACGTATATGATGCAAATTCAGTGTAGTAATAATAAGAATATGTCAGACAGTCTTTTCAGACGGCCGCTCAGTCGCTGATTAAACGGATTCTGGGGCGTCATGGGGACCAGATAAGCGCCGGTTGTTTGTCTGTTTTGGCAATTCCCAGGCTGTGTTTCAGCCAAGTGTGAAGCACACGCAAGAGGTGCCAATCGATGAGAAATAGAGACTTCCAAGATAGCCGCTCAGGACAAACCCCACAGCTACTGCCACTGTTGTCCTCATAAACAAAAATACTTACCCCCCCCCAACAACAACATTGTTATGCTAATTAACACTTTCGAAACCTCGACCCTTGCATTTGTCATTGCAAGTTAAAAAAACAAAAAAAAAAACCAAAACACGTGCAATATGTTTATTTTTCACAAGACACATTTTGTATTACAACTTAATAAATAATTATAAGATAAACAATAGACAAATTCTTTCAGTAGATCAAAAAAGCTCAGCAACGTTCCGTGTCTGTCCACAGTGGTTTTTAAATGACATTCTACATATAGTCCACAACATAAAAACAGTAATTGATTCACTATACTTTTTATACAGGAAAAATTACTTCCAAGATTGTTTTAAAAAATAGCTGTCCAGCATCTTTCAGTAGTTACTTTTGCATTATAGTATAAGCTATAATTTACAAACACAGGCTTATGCATAAACCAAATTCCACATTACAAGTTTTAATTCATAACCATATTTATATTTATTTGTAATATTTATTCATATCTGTCATAAAACATCTAAGCAAAATCTCTTACAAATACAGTCGGACATTTATAAATTATATATAAATATCGATTATACATTTCCATTTATGGGAAAAATAATATTACAGCAGTTCCTTCATTGTCTTGCAGCAAGGCAGAAGTAAGTATATTAAATTCCTAAAAACTGCCCTCATAAGGTTTATTATACAGTGAGACCTGTCTTCTCTCCAGGTCATGATTTCAGTGATTACAATCAGTGGCATCTTTCAAACAAGTCAATCCCGCAGTCTTGAATGTGTTTGAAGGAGCTAGCTGTCCTCGTATGAGCCGCCTTTCTTCTCTCGTAGTCTCCGTGGCCGACAGGGGAAAACCTCTGCGGAAACGGCGGCCATTCTTTCATTAAACATGGCCGATGGTCCTTATTTTGAAGTTGATGTGTAAAATGGCGGAGGGCTCCTGCTACAGCGTCCCGCCACAAAGACTCAGGTGATGTCACCGAGCCTTCCGAGCACGAGCACACAGTTTGTTTGTGCGGCCAAACTCTCTAATGGAGAACAGAACGCACCTGAGAATTGATATTTAATTCTCAGGAGTGAAAAGTGCGTCATTCGCCCAGAGCCATTAGTATTCCACCCCTCCACTTCCTATGGGGCGCTGATAAAAACCTGCCTTTCACCACTTTTGGTTTGATCAGTTCACAATATTTCATTATGAACTTGCCAACTGGTTTTATCTTCAGAATCGGCTGCGTAAATCAGATCGTGATGTTAATGATTAAAATTCCACGTAGAGGGAATGTGTTTATTTGAATCTTAACACAGCTAGAATTAGAATAAAAGTCTACAAACTGGTTAGAAATTCTCTGATTTTTCAGTACTGAAAAATCAGCGTTGACCACTTAGTTTGATAATCAGTCAAACCTGATTATCTGTTTATGCCTGATAAGCACGTTTTCCAAAGAGCCGGGTTTGTGACACTGTGGGTTAAACCGAATAGTGTAATGAGATTGTCCTATCTCCACACAGCTGAGTGAAAGTGCACTTATGTAATGTACTGCTTGCAAAGCTTACAGGAGAAATGCATCTCTCTGTGAGTCAGTGGTGACAACCCGTGGCCTGTTGGGACTTGCATATCAGTGGGGACCGCTAATCTCGGTAACAGAAGGGGCCTCGTCCAATTAAGCTCAGTCTAGCTTTAGAGAAGCTTGGGCATCTCCTGGTTACAGTCCACAGCTGCAGAAGCCAACATCTTTATACTAAGCTACTCTAAAAGGCTACTCGTCTTTATTTCTAAGAGAACGTTTACCATGTATTCCTTTGCTGTAAAGTGTCCATGCAGAAATATGTATCAGTGGCATTTTTCTTTTCCTAACAACAGTCTGTGTTTAAGTTCTCTGAACCCAATACCAGTCAGTGCCATTTACTCATTGAGTAGAGTTCTCTCTGTCTCTCAAAGAAAGAATAAATTGACCTTTCAGTTGGCTCCCGCAGCTGCTGTGCTCGTAGGAAAGGAAACCTCCACGGTTTAGGGTGGTCCCATCGTTGAGTTTGTGTTTATGACGACCTCCTCCTCGACCGAGAGTTGCCATGCCGACTCAACGGGGACCTCCGCTTGCTGGAGTACCTTCTGCCGGTGCCACTCCTCCATGCAGTCCAGAGCCTCGGGAAAGGACTGCGTCTCAAACTTGTTGGCGAACATCGAGTCCTTGCCAATTATCCACGGCAGGTCCTCGAGTCCGTAGACACAGATGTCCCTGACGTAGCGTCCTGTTAACCGAAGAGAAAAAAAACCCCCATCGCGTAAGATGAAGAACAAACGACTGACAATCTTGGGCCTCCGGCATGGAAGCCATTTTAATGGGAGGGGGTGGGTATTTATTTCAGACTGGGTTTCATGGTCCGTCATTCCAATAACACATGAAACGAACTGAAGCGAGAGATGTACCTTTGCATCCATCATGGGCGGTTTTTTCCTGGTCTTTCCATTTTATGGCACGGATGCTCCCCTCCCAGCCCCCATTCACGTGGTTTCCTGGTGCGTCTGAAAAACAGGAAGAGAAAGACTTTTTTTGAAACTAACTTTTACCGCAATTTTGCCCCAACTAGGTGACTCATCACAGAAACCAACTCAGGAAGGAGAGCGATGAGCATGTGACTCCCTCTGAGTCATGCTTATTTTTCCACACTGCAGCCACACCACTAACCACACTCTGATTATACCGTGCAAAGTCAGTATTGCTCAGCCGGACCAGTAGTGGCCGTCAGTGAGGGATGAGAACAACACACTTAATAGACTTGATCATCCTTGGCAAGGCTGGGCCAGTGCAATGTATATCCAAGTGCAAGAGGGACTTTAAAGACAACAAGAAATGTTGAACCTGTGTTTGAGAGATTCATATTTTTTAAGTTACATTTTAAAAGCAGTATAGAAAAATTTTAACAGGGAAATGGATTACCTGTGTATATTATGAATACCATCATTATCAATAGTTATACCATCCTTCCCAGATGCCCTTATTGTGAATGTTTTATACGTATCATAGCTTACATTTTAAGCATTAACCTCATAAATTACAGCTGGATATTTAATGAAGCAATTCAGGTTACAACTGCTATGCCCAAGGGCACAGTGGCAGTGAGCCATTTGGGATTTGAACCTGCAACCTAAGAACCGCAGAGCTGCACCACGTATGTTGTGCCTATGGTACCTTATAATAATTAGCTGAAATTAAATTTTAAAATGCGACACTGTGTATTGTTGCCCCTTGGAATTTCACATCCAATTTTAACAGTGATCGATGAAGTAAAATGAAGTCAGTCTTCACAATGGTAACATATTTTAATATGATGAAGAACCACTCGATTAATGTCACAAGCTTTGAACTCAAAAGCAAGATGAAGGCAACTCTGCTTGTCCATCAGCTGTAAAACTGCAGAATCTGCGGTTTTCAGGCTGTGCAGATTACGTTATCATCACATTGTCAACAAGTCTGTGTTGCAAGCAGGGAGAATGAAGACCAAGGGTCACCTTGGCTAAACATAGCATGTGATTTAGTCCAACAGGAAGTCAGATTTGATTCAGTTGCTGCTTCTCAGAGCTAACTAACTCTGCTAACATAATTTTGAGGGCATTCTCCCAGCTATAATTTGTTTGTTTTGGTCTAAGTCAGGGCTAAGTAGTTACCCTGCTCCGTTTTTTTCCGTTCGTTTTCAATCAGTCAGGATTGACTGCTGAATGTGTAGTTACTTGGTTAACTCGGAGCTGGCTACAGTTATATGTAGGGAGTGTAGATGTACAGACGGGTATCATCAACAAAGCAGTGATATTTGATATCATATCAACTTTAGAATGTGACACCATGTGAATGAAGAATATAACCAGCCCCATGACTAAGCCTTGTGGGACAAGCTGGAGTAAACAGGCGAGCTGTGGAATAACCATTACCCAGTTTCTACGAAGCGAGACTGATCAGTGACATTAACTCTGAAACCAATGCAGAGCAGTGAAAATTAGACCTGTAATGGTATGGAAGTGTGGTATAATCTGGCTTGTAAAAGTTACCGTCACCCCAATTATTGTATTGTCAAGGAAAATAACAACACAAGAAAGAGGGCAGATTCCTGTTTCTGTACTTTCAGGTGGAACTCGTTTTATATCATTGTTGACAAACAAGATATATTGGTTACCTGCTGGAGGAATGTGACTAGCCCCAAATTATTGCTGAGACATCATTTGGAAATATGTAAGGGTTACCAAAACGTAGAATTTATTGTTCACTTAAAAAAGCTAAGTGAGAAGCACTGGAACTATGCTTAAATCCAGATGGTTTTAACCATGAAGAGAATATTTGAATGGAGGCACAAACCAAATTTATTTAAAAGACTCCCACACATTATAACTGTGAGATTCCTTTTCAACTGTGGTCCTCATCATCAGCTTGACTTATTAACAAAGAATTGCAGTTATTAAGTGTCTGAGTTAGTTTAAGTGTGAGGAGGTCAGGTTTTTAATCATTTATTTTACTGTTTTAACTTCTATGCAAAAGACTACCCTCAGTTGTATTTCTCTCACTGGCAAAATATGACTTGTATAATGCGCTGGACGAATCATAGTTTGAAACTAGTGACTCCTCATCAAAAAGGACCTAGATGTTAAATGGAACAGTTTATGTGGTTGAAGCAAATAATTCAACATCCTGTTTTCAGCTGCTTTCTCAATTAATCTGTTAATTTAATTCTCCCCAACCTCCATCAGAACATCAGACCTGAAAACTCACTTCTGCCTTTTCCCACCAAAGGTTTTAAAATCATGCATATTTTATGGTATATATTATGCTGTCGGTAATTTAGTACTACTACGTGTGAGAAGTAGTAACATAATCTGTAATATAATAATGCACCATAAATCAGATTTTGATTACCCAGCATTTAAGAGCATATGCATATGTATCTGTTTTACGATACTGTACAGTGTGTCTTTCCTTAGGTATGGTTTCAGAACTGCGCTACAATACCGCAATCTTTTGAGGGAATTTAACCCATCAAAATACATTTTTTGTTGCTTCTCTTTTTTCATATTTTCAAAATAGCAGGTTATCAAATGCCTTAAGTGAACAGTAGATATTCACGACACCTAAAACATGACTTACCGTATACGTGGTTCAGAGTCACCCAGTAGTGCTCGTCAGGGCTGTATGTGTCCTTGGACCATTCCAGAAGGTCACGTGCTAAATGGTTCTGAAGCACAAACTTCACAAACTCCCTGGTGAGAGAGTAGTAGGCCGTGCCGAAGTAGATCTCCAGGTTATGCGGCGGGGGCCCCTTCTTGTGGCCCCGGCCCTTGGGGGCCACATGAGAGCCTTTGACCTCCGTGTGCTGCATCTCCGTGCGGTGTCTCATGGTGGGCGGCTGCTTGATGCCCGGCGTCATGTTGCGGTCCCGCCAGTCAGCGCTCTGCATATACCGCACCAGCTCCAGGTTGCTCATGATGGGGAAGTCCTGGCCGCACAGGTTAACCACCTTCCTCCACGGCACCTTCGATTTCTCCAGGTCCGCCATGCAGTTGATGTCGGCCTTCAGGCGGGAGAAGCCGGCGTACGTGACGTTCTCCTGGGCCGACGCCAGGAAGACGTTGGGGAAGCAGCCGGCCAGCCGCTCCACGGCAACCCTGTAAGACGCCGGCGACTTGTTGTCCACGTGGACGCAGTACACATTCTGAGGGGCATAGATAGCTCGGAGGAGCCGCGCGAACGTCTCTAGCTCCTTGTGTATGGTGACGATGAAGGCCATGGGGTAGTCTTCCTCCTCGCGGCTCAGGGGCACGGTGATGAAGTGGAGCTCGCTCAGCATGTGGGAGCAGCTGAAGTTGGGGGCCGTAAAGTAGGCCTCCGTCAGGCAGTCCTTGCGCCGCCATGTCATACCCTTCCGGGTGTCCAGGATTGAGTCACATCTCTGGGGGAGTGGCCTGCAGCCTTCCTTGCTCTGGTGTGTGGTGGTCGGCCCTGTGCTGTCGGAGGTCTTGGCATTCAGGTAGATGGCAGAACAGATGAGGATACAGAACCCCAGACAGAACAGGAAAGTGCACTTAGTGCTCTCCAGATGGAGCATAATAGTCCGACGCCAAACCGCCAACAGTCAGCCTGCATGGAGAGAGATGCATGTGAAGACCCAGCAACACTTAACCCAAACTCAAAACTGTTTAACCTGCAATCAGAATGGATGAAATCAAACCAAAACTGTATAATCTGTTGTCACAAAGGGTGATGTCAAACAAAAACGCAACAATGTTTAACCTGCAGTGAGAAAAGACCAAAATAAAACCCAGACCCAAAGCTGCTCAACGAGCAGTAAGAAAAGACCAATATCAAACTTAAACCCAACATTGTTTAACCTGTTGTCAGAAAGAATGATAGCAAGCTTGATTGATAGTATGTTCTCTGAAAACATTATGAGAAAACACACATGAGAAAAGACAATATCACAACCCAGCTTAAGATCACATTGCTAGCCCTTCACCTGCAATGTGTCGTTTCACACCTTTGGATTCTAAAGAATGCGATAAGTTTGGGTGCAAGAATGTTGCTGAAAGCTGGTTTCTGTTGACAGTGAGCAACAATGAAATCATCTTCATCCCTATGGAAATGGTGACCCCACCCTATTGTATCGTAAGTCATCACAAGCGACTTACACATGTACAAGCCCACGTAAATATAGGGACATGACAATCCTCAAACACACAAGTGTTTGTACTTGTTTGTTTGATGACAGAAGGCTCATTAAGTTAATGTGCATTAAGTAAATATATTCTTAAGATTTTTTGTCTCTAAAAGAGATGTTCTGGAATAGTTTGCTGGGGCATATGATAGGTGGAAATGTCCTTGGGAGGCTCAAAACCAGGCCTCATACAGTGCCATGTACCCTCTAGATAAATTAGAAATATATTATTCTAAAGTGGCTGAATGGCCTGCTCTCAAACATTCAAAATATTATGGTGCTACTGTTAACATCTTAGTTGTGAATCATGTGGGGATACTTTTGATTGAGACACTTTTGAAGTCTACAAAATAGACCAAGCTCCTGTCCCACTAATCAGCATGGAACCATAAATAGCACATTTATTTCTCCCCATAATTTTTTTTTTTAATTCCTGTATGAATATTTATTGGGTGTCTGGATGCAGAATAAATCATGACTAGACATTGTGTCAGATGCTTCCATTTAGAGAAAAAAAAATAATTTCAGATACTTTTGCAAAACCATACACCCCATTTGCAAACACAAACCTCCAAAAAAGCACAAAGAATCATCATTAAAGTCATTTCTAATCAGTTTTTGTCAATTTGGCAAGCTTGGCACTCAGGGAAAAAAGCTCTACCCATGAACTTTGGTATCAAACGGAAGATAAAAATTAACTTGTGACATGCACATGCCACCTATTCCACCTGGCAACAGTTAACTCCCCCAAAATAAAATGGCACTTCTCCAGATATCTGATGTGTAGGCATTCATTCTGCTTTTGTGAGACAGGCTTACAGTCAGAAGACATCAGGGAAAGCTGTTGAGTCCATTAATTAAAATGTTTTTGCAAAAGAAGCCCAATTTTCCATTTTTCTTGCTTACTGCACGTTGCCTGCCTGCCATTACGGATTTGGAAACCCATCACAACATCGCATTTGTTTAAACATTTTTAACCTTGACGCTTGATACTTGCGTATTTAGTTTATTTATTTGCATTATGTAATAATGTACAATTGTTGCTTCAGGGCTGCAGATTTAATGAGTTCGTGTCTATTAGCCCGAGTGTAATTTTCTTTTACTGGAGAATGTGCCTGCATGCCTTCAGAGTGACTTAAAGCAAGAGGTGATTACGCTAAGTGCTTAATGTCTTTGCATGATTTCATCGTACACTTACCGGTAACTGTATGCAAAAAAACCCCAAGAAACCCAGAGAGGGTCAAGACATTGAATTATTCATTTCTAAGACATCTTGGAAATCCAAGACCATATGTGTACAGTAAGATTCTCAAAACAGAACTGGGTTTACATTTATCAATAAAACTGAGAAAATCAGAGCAGGAGACTTCCATCGCCAGGATTAAAGTTTATCGAGGTTTTATGTAAAATGCCCACTCCAGTAATGTGCAACTAATTGCAGTAAATCAACCCATGACCGTCTCTTGGACTGTTTCCTCAGGGAAGATGCACTCATTGCCTGTAAATTTAAGATCAAGCTATTTCTTCAAAATAATTTTGTTGCAATCAATTTAATCGTACTGAGGTGTTGGGCTGTTTCAGCTTGAGGCTTGATGGAAGCTACATTGCGGGAAATTCATGAATCTCAGGTGAAAATGGGACATTCTTATTCTAAGGGCGGGAGAGGTGTGGAAATCTGGCTTCTCTGGTTGAGACCGAATAATTTAGTTGTTTTCTATTAAGGGGATGGGGGGTGTGGGGTGGGGGTGGTTGTTAGGTATTGTCTTTTAAATTTGAATCTGGAGAGCCTTCACAGTTCCAACAGCTTTGGAAGAATCAAATGGCAACCTTTTTTTTTGTAAGAGGTATAATCTTCTGAAGGACTGTAATTTAATGCAAGTAAGAAACTGGAGAAAGGTCCAGAAGTGCAAAAATAAAATAAATTGACAGATACCAAAACCCGCGGTGAAAGCCTAATTATACCTGCGAGAAACCTGTTCACCTGAGCACAGAGGGGGCTTTTCACGCTATGCGAGCTCATGTTCAGGTTGGGAAAAAAGGAGCTTAAAAATGGAAACGCACTCGTTTAATGAAATCCCCTGTGTTTATGCTGACGGAATGGTGGTCCACTGTGGTTATCGCCAAGCTAAACTGACACTTCTGCAGGCTGGTATCCACAACAGGTGAGACATTAACGGAAAAAAAACAAAACATTCTGTTCATGCAGGTCTCTCCAGAAGTTGATGTTTTATATAACAGAAGCATAGATTCATCTATGACTATGAAAGCTCTGAACTCTTAAAAAAAAGAACCCTGGCAGCATTAAAAATGAAAAATTGTAAAGGAAAAATTGTGTAATCAATTTTTTTTTCGTTTCAAATGAAGGTTCGAAGTTCAGTTGTCTCGGCAGAATATCGTCACCATAAAAGTCTGATTAAGTCTGTCTGAGGTGAAGAAATGTGGTCGTTGTCCTAATATTCCTACCCACTGGCTTAGAGATTGTCACGGTTTTAA
Organism: Albula goreensis; assembly: GCA_022829145.1. Classification (NCBI taxonomy): domain Eukaryota; kingdom Metazoa; phylum Chordata; class Actinopteri; order Albuliformes; family Albulidae; genus Albula; species Albula goreensis. Next base: position 30,731,587 of record CM040754.1, on the reverse strand, counting down.
CCTCACTTCGTCATGGTGCTGTAAACAAGGAAGCTTGATTGTAACCCTGATCTATACAAAGAGCTGGCCGTGAATAGGGAGTCCAGAGTCTAACATATAATACAACACATTACAAAAATCCATTAACTTTATAGTGTGCTTTTGTGCTTTGCGCATAATCATGAATTACACTAATGCATTCTTGTACATCAGGATGTATAGCGATAGCTAGCAGGGTGTTTTTCTTTATGAAAATGTTCAAGCGTTTCATGAGCTAATATGTTTGACAAAAAACACAACACAAAATCTAAAGCACAGGCATTTCTAGCAAACCTCAACCTATTTTGCCAAGAATTATGAGACAAAAATACTTTAACACCCATCTGTATTAATGGTGTTAGCAACTGTTAGCCTTCCACAGTTAGTAAGGTAGTAAATGTGAGCGGCAGAGTGGTTTCAGTACCTTAGTGTCTGTGAAATTCAGTCCCTTTGCTGTGGCAGAGGTTAAACATTAGCAGGTGTCGGTGGAGAGAAGCCCTGGTGTGTGTCGCGCCGGAGAGCTGAGGAGAGTGCGGAGCGAGAACAGAGCACAGCCATGCTGTCCTGGCTGCTTTTCCGGTGTTTCCTGTCCCTCAGGCTGCGGCGACGGCAGTGGTGAGAATGGCAGTGTCGCGCGGTGTAAGTTGTGACCGTGCCCTACACCTGCCCTTGCATCAGAGAAAAAGAGAGAGAGAGAGCTGCTGCGATGACTGCGTCCCCTTGGAGACAACGGGGGGCGGTGGGGGGTGGGGGGGTGGTAGCCGCCCTCGTCCCTGGTAACGGCCCCGTTGCGCTCAATCTGGCCCCCCAGGCTGTACGAGTGCCGCGCTGTCTCCTCCCCCTGCTTTCACTCTCTCTCTCTCTCTCTCTCCTCCCCCTTCCCTCTGTACACGGTCTGTTTTTTTACAGCCACTGCGACTGTCTTAGAGAAAAGTGCACACCGCCTCACTCAGGAAGGCTGCGTTATCTTGTTTTTGCTTTGTTGTTGGTCGCCAGAGCTTTTGAGATAAGCACTCTTGTGTTGACAGGGATGGAGTTCATATTGAACACAGTGGATGCTCTTGTGGCAGTTCTCTTTTAGCAGTCTTTGTGCATGTGTGTGTGTGAATGTGTATATGTTATGTGTGTGGGTGTGCGGGTGGGTGTGGGTAGGGGTAGGCAATATGGCAAAAATATCATCTGATTTATATCATAGGGTCATGAGCCACTATCCTATCACGATTCTTTTTCATGTTGGTTTTAAGACTATTTTGCAAATTACTGAACTGTATAACCAAACTAATTTCCCTATTTAAAAATGTTGTTACCCTGCAAGGTAACAAAACCTGAAAGAAAAAAGAATAGCAGACCATTTAGGCCAAAGTACCTTTTGAAACAGATTTTAATTGAGTGTGCAATTCTGCAAATTGTGAACATTCAACAAGAATTTTTTACACGGTTTAGGCTTATATTTAAGGTTTGTCGTATTTTCATCTGACGTGCGAACCTTATCTTTGCAATCTTTGCAAATAACTTGTTTGCGCCTTGTCGGTTTTGGTAAATCCAAACCAGTTCAACTGATGATGAACTGGTTTCAGGGACCAACTCCTCCGTGTTTTCATACATGCTGCTACGTTGACAATAAATATAAAAAGGGGGATGGGAAAAAATCCAAGGCACTAACTGCTGTTTGCTATTATTGTTTTATTTGGTGTACCTCTAGGGAAGGCACGAAATGGACTAGAAAATAGTGTGATTTAAGATTTGGTCTGAGAAAACAACTTTGGATGCATGTATGAGCCATAGAACTGCAGCTGATACTGATAGAATGTGCTCTGTAGCACGATAGTAACAACCTCTCTGTGAAGGCAGATTGTGGGAACATTTTAATCGTTTACAATCTAACATCACCAAATCACACACCCCTAGTTTGGGTGCGGATGCGGGTGGCCAGAGGTGGCAATGCAACATTCAAGTACATATTTTTTCATGTGAACCAGCATCAAAGCTGCCATGGTATTGTATTGTTTTTACAGGAAAGTACGACAAATTTCAGTGAATTCCAGCATGTTATATGTCAGTTAAATATGTTCTTGCTGGCCAGTTAGTTTCGAAAGGGAGTGTCAATTTTGGTAGCCAAAGACGACGGATAAATTCAATACGCTATGATATGGTGGTCTGTATATCACTGCTGCTGCCTCTTACTCAGTTTAATTCTTTTTTTTGTTTTTGGAGAGATTGTGGTACTAACATGCCTGCTAGCTTATCTAAGCTTATTGCATCATCATTTCTAATCAGCAACAAAACACTCGCTTCAGTATCGGCAGTTTATAACTGCAACTTCATATCATGTTCAATTCAATTATCACAAACTAAAAGAGCAACGTCTTTAAAATGTCACCATCTGCAGCTTTTGCCATTTGCCACTACACACAATTCATCATTAATCGCTCACTGTATTTATTCACTTATCTGAGGATAAATGCAAATGTATACAAATGAATGCCAGGTCACCGAACCATATGTTTTAAAATACCAATGGTTATTTTATCCACTTTGGAAACTGGTGTTTCAGGACATTGTCATGTCCTATGCCTTTGAGAAGAGTTTGTATTAGCTGAAAAGATGGGGAAGGTAATTGCGTACTAACTATAACTATAATTGCGTACTAATGCAACGTAACTGTTTGAATACAGTGTTAGTAACTGCAGCTGTCACTGCTTGGTATTTTGGTGCTCGCTATATATATGAAAGGTGACATTATGGAAATCATATGTTATAGTACCCTGGCCGTTCTTCTGATCGACCTTTTTCAGTGAAAGCAACATGTGACTGTCATAACAATCTCTCTCCGCCAAAATTGTTAGCAGTGATAGTTTGTCTGTTTTTCCAAGGTGGCAACAGCTTAACTCCTGCTTATTCATACAATTTTGTCAAATTTTCTCAACTGTCTGTCTATAAATACGTGTGATGCCGAGAATAAGGTTTGGGGCACGATTACTTGTCAGAAAACAGAAGGCTCAAAAGTCACAGCTTTGGAGACTGTGAAGATAGGGAGTCTACATTATTGCAATGGTGTCATGAGTTTTATCTACAGAAAATCTAAAACATTTTTGACCAGGCGATCACTGGAGACTAATGCTAAAATATGACGTGCTTCCCAGCTTTTACGTGACTGGTGCTCAGGTGTTTTTAGGTGACAATTTAACAAGCAAACACCATGAATTATGACAAAAATTCTGACATGTCCCCATCAAGGTCAGTGTATCATTGTTTCATAGATATTTAGAAAATGAGAACTCCCTCTGTTTTCGCTCTACCCATGTGATTCCCTCTTTGAATAATACACGCAACATCATGGTTTCATGCAAATATGTAGGAGAACAAAGTTCTCCCGTATAAAGATTTGAAAATGGCGAAATCTAAAGTTTAACTTACAGATTATCTCAAGTGGAAAAAATGAAGATGAAATACTTGTAAATAAATGTAGGAAAATAGAATAATGCAGGTCAAAATAAATGTATAAAGAATATAAAACATATAAGAATATAAATCAACTAAAATGCATTCATGTATTTTGATGAGTTACTCCAGGTGTCATCTAATGTCATCTAATCTCTCTGCTGTAAGATTTATTGTTGTCATCATGCAGGTAGTTACTTAATATATTTATATTTTGTGAACCAGTTGGTTCAGTTTTACACTAAATGGAAATATGACATCCTTCAGTCAGACCAGGCCCACAGCGATTACATCTGTAAAAAACGAAGTATTCACAGTAGATCCATTATCCACTTAACTGCTTTGCTGAAAGGTCTCCACTGACAGTGAGATGCTCCAAGAAAATCTAAATTGATAATGTCTGGGCGGTATGAGATGTTAGCCTGAAGAGTTGAGAGGCATGCTTTTAAAACTGAACTCCAAGGTCCAAAGCCCCTCCTCTGGATGCATAACCACCACTATGCAGCTCTGCTGGTACAGTACACATCTCTGTAAGAACTGAGGATGAGGACCACAGCAAATACCAGTCCACTGTAAAATGTATTTAATATTTGTATTTAATATTTAATATTACACAATTATGTCATATGTAATTTAAATTACACAATAGTTTGTGTAATTTAACTGATTGCGGTATGTTGAAATGCAGGAAAAATTCACAGACAATTGCTGAATGAAGCATAAGAACAATGCTCTGAAACCCTTCTATTGTTTTTGCGTCACCAGTGCGATTTTACTTCCCTCTTCAGTCTTTACATAGATCATCCATGGTTTCATGCAAACCTAGGCAAACAAAGTTCCCCCACGTTCACTTGGTGGAGAGGTATGGCGGGGAAGTGGATATAATTTTTGCCCACAGGTGTGAGGGCATAGCGTGTACCGTAATTGCATCCTGGGGTCTGTAGTCCCTGGTTTGATTCTTCGCTACAGTGTTTGCTAACAACCAGTGACAGCTGGTGAGCTTGAAACAGGGGAGGAACAAACTTTACCTTTAAACCTATCTTTACTTTCAACCTGTTCCCATTGATCCTTGATACACAATAATACAAATTATTCACTGAGTAATCACACCAGCTGATGTAAATAGAGTAATGTAAATAGTAGTTGAATTGCTATTCTTTGCAAACTAGTGTTAAGTTTGTTATATCAATGGACATTTTTAATCTGCTTGAATCAAATGGGGTTTTATTACTTGTTTAATCAAGGAGGACAAATGTTAAAGTTTGTTAAAGATAAAGGTTTGTTTTTCTTTTTGTCTTTGTGTTTATTTTCGTCATTTTTTTTCTTTTGATTCATGATAACTTAAAGCCATATTTCATGAGTGTATGTCCTTAGTTTGTTAATATTAGCGTTTGTGTATTTTGCATGCATCTTAAATGAGTGTTTCTGGGGTGTGTTGTGTGTGTGTGTGTCATGTGTCTATGACTAATTCTTTATATTTGTGTATCAGATGGTTGTTTGTGATGGATTGGTTTTTATATTATGTCATATAATGTTCCCGTTTGTGTAATATTACTGATAGATACATTTAAATTGTGTATATTATTTCTTGTAATTGTTTTCTGTGATTTGATGCTCGGAGAATGCCTCTTGTTAAGCCCCTTGAGGGTTTTTTGGCAATTCCCTTCACATTCCCTCACAAACTAATGTATCTTTTAAACATGTTAATGTGTAAACAAGCAAACAAACAATAAACGAGAACAGGTTGAACATAGGTGATAGGTGTAAAGATGAAGTTTGTTCCTCCCTTTTTCAAGCTCACCTGCTGCCACTGCTGACAACATAGCGAGTCCACAGCAGTGAGAGACTATGTTTTCCTATGAGGCTGAGGTGTGGATTTTGTCTGATTTTCAGGCGAATACATTTCAGTGACACTTGTTCATAGAATCAGTGCTTACGCTGCCCAGCTGCCCATAGTATAGTGGATTCTGTAAAGAAAACCCAAGTTTTGGTCAGGTGTCCCAAAAAAAAAAAAAAAAAAAAAAAAAAACATGTCATGCACTGAGCTTGAATGACCTACACATGTTTGCTGTAATAGTGACTCAAGTGAAATAAGAGCCATAAATAAAATACAACCTGTTTGAGATTTGCAACTCAAGAAGATTTTGAAATGCAAAGACAAAACAGCTTTCAGATCAGTCCAGGAAGTTGGCGATTCCCCACCGGCAATATAAAGGGGAAAATCGTTCAGATATAGAGAAGTTAATCTACAGATGCGGGTAATAAGTGCTTTGGGGAGATGTAGGCGATGGAATATGAGACTAAGCTTCAGAGGTATTAAAATTAGAGAAAGCAGAAGTCTGGCTTTGCATGAATTGCCTGCATCTAAACATTGCTGCAGTAACATGATATAGACCCATTTTTGTGGAGGGGGATGGGGGATGGTTTCCATAGCGCCAGGGCAGGAAGATAATGAGGTGTGGTAAGATTTGAATGAGGATTTGACAGAGCTTGTATACTTATAATAATATTCAACATTTGTATAAATTTTATTTTACATTCTTTATTATTTTTTTTTCTTTCAGCTGTGCTGATCAAATTTGTAGGTACATTATTCAGATTTCCAGCACCACATCAGCAATTTATGTATGTGATCATGATAGGTAGTTCAACTTTTTTGAATGGTCACCTGGTAACTATGTATATAGTGACTTTTCCTCCTCACTCTTCCCACCTGTCATCACATGAGGTATAAGGTATAAATTCATATTAGGTAAAAATATGCAAAGCATTGGCCTGGGATTCAATTAACATGTGTCGTTAAATATTACTTTCAAATGAATAAGAGTACTATGCTTTTTCTCCTTTCTGTTTTTCTGACGTTTGCTGAGTTGATTTTTTTATCTTGCTCAATTCACCAAACTGTGTCAGTTAAGATAAAAATGAACACTTGTTTTTAACCGTGAGCTTAAGTTTTGGACAAATGTTGATTAAATCCTGGCCATATATTGTAGGAGCAGCCTAAGTGTATACCAAGCCTGGCTAACATTCTGCAACCAGTTAAACCGTTCTTGGTCAAAAATGAATAGTATTTCAGTGGTGAAATTGTGTCTCTTGTGGTCTGTATAATTAATCATCAGGGAAAAAACTGTCTGAGATGTAATCATACGCTCTTAGGCTCATAGAGGGCATATCCTGGTCTATCGCATAGGACTTCATTTCATGCACACATGAATTACACAAATTTCTTCTTTCAGCTCTGGAGAGATGTTTTGGGTATTTTGTAATAGGAGAATAATAAGACGCTTGCAAATTTATCTGTAAACATAGGAAAACCCTATGTATAGAAATCAAAGTATACAGTAAATTTAATATATATATTATTAATTCTTTTGGAAGCTGCTTGTGCTTGGCCATTGCCGAAGTGTTGTTTTGTTTAAAATAAAGCTGTGATACTAATTGTGACTGAAAGTTCAACAACTTATCTGACATTACTCTCCCTCTTTTAATGTTGTACAATGCAGGTGTATGTGCCTGATATAAACTCGACAAGCTCAACAAATTGTCCTTATTCTCTGTGTTTTAATTATGTATAGTGTTATTTTATGATAGACTGCACAGGCTGTAAATCCTTGTGTTTATATAAAGTAGCCTATGTATAAAACCGTGTGAATTACCGCTGGAGGTTTGTAGCGAATACAACTGAAAGGAGTCTCCGAGTGTTTAAATGTCTGAACGCTGGAAAACAACATCGACAGTGTCCACAGGTCACCCAGTCAGGGCTCAGGCCAGGCATCCCTGCTTGCCGTCAAATGTAGATGAACTGTCATTTCACATGACATTTCCACTGCCCGTCACATATGGACAACGGTGTCATCAGTCCGGCCCTAACCCAGGATGTCACCAGACCCTATTTACTGGGGCACGTGCTTCAGTAAACGATCAAGACAAATAACTGGTTTTTAAAAACGTATCATGAATCTCAAGTGTGAGGATGTGTCCACTCGGGGCCTGTGCCCCAGCAGTGGTAAAAATCTATCAACACCACTGGCCCACACGTGAGATGGTTGGCTAATATATGCAAATAGAGTAGCAGGGTTTGAGTCTATACCACCACATCAAAGCACAGACAAACAGGCCATTTTTTAACCGGTAGGGCTTGTTTGGTGGTTATACCAATCCTATCTTAAAAAAAGAAGACTAAAGAACAAACTGTTTCAAGGTGAAGGAAGTGGTTTTGCAAACTGTGCTGCTGATGCCTTCAGCATGAAGAACTTACTCTTGAACAAGTACTTGTGATGGCAAAATGCAAAGATGGGATAGTCAGCAGTGACAATATGAAATGAACTGTGACAAGAGCTTTGCAGGTTCAAATCCCCATTGAGCTGCTGTAGAGAGGTAGCTGATGCAGACAGGCTACTGCATCATAACGATGTATAACCGGCTTCCCACATAACACAAAACGCACGTAATTGGCCCCAGGAAAGGAAACTTAACGAACAGATAAATAATGCAAGAATGCACTATATGAACAAGATGTGTTATGTGGTTGGTATGAATAATGCAGGATAAACGGAAGTCAGCGGCTTTGTTGGACACACAGTTGCCGCCAAGAACACCACCACAAAGTCAGAGAAAGCCTGGTTACCAGTTTGCGAGGCAGTTGTGGCATTTTCTCAATCTTAGATTTCATTAATGACGTGGCATAAAGCACTATTTACACTCAGAAACGTTGTCATAACTTTGATCTAAAGGCGCACCATAAAAACTGTAATTCTTGTAACCAAGTCCTCCTTAGATCCAGCTGTGTTACTGATAGCAGGTAAACCAAGAGACTTACCTTAGCTTGGATCCATTCTGTCCAGAGGAGAAAGAGGGTCACTGTAGCCCCTAATTCTGTTTGAGGTTGTGTGTATCTGTGACTCTATGCAAAATCGAATCCAAAACCAGGCACTTCCAGTCACAAACGTGTTCCTCTAGAGAACAATGAAGAATGGAGGACATACCAAAGATAACAATTGCCTTTTCCTGTAAGGAGCTGTTCTCGGTCTACTCTCTTTGTAGATGAAGAAAGTTGTTGATCTTTGTCGGTGGCCTTTTCTTCTTGGTCAGTTTCGATGTAGAGATGGTGAGCTGTAGACGCACGGGTGTAGACATGTGAAATGAGCAGAGACCTCATGTGAAATGGAAGACTGAAGGCAGCAGAACACAGATACCGCAAAGAGAGATGCATGGCTTTCGCTCATGGTTGTGGTGTGGGTTTATCTGGAAGCATGCTCTCTCTCTCTCTCTCTCTCAGAAAAAAAAATCACGCAACTGCTTTTACAAAAATACTTTCATCTCGTCATTCAGCCCAATGTTATCTTCCTTCATTGGAGCGTACAAATGAGAGCAGCTGTCGCCCCCTGCTGGGCATTTGGGGATCATGCAGCAGTCAGACATTACAAGGAAAGTGAACGTGGTCCGAGTGTTTAAGAGGGCTCCTTGTGCGACTCCCCCATGTGATGCTGAAAAAAAAATCACCCCAACGGGTCAATGGGATTACCTGCGAACCACGGTGTGATTAATCAAACTTAAACCGACTCGTCAGGACAGCGAGAGAAGCGCATAAATTAAACGTGAACGTGTGTGGTTACAATGCTTTCATCCTTTTTTGTTACTTAGGAAGGGTTGGTTCACTTCCCCCGAACATGTGAGGAAATGAGCCACTGATAACTGTACCACACTTCCATGCCTCTGAAGTTTGTAAATCTCTAATGACAGTAATGTTTAACCCTTACTGAACATTTAACTAAAACAATCACTTGCATCTGTTTGATGGCACTCAATGTCCTGCCAAACGCAACTGCATTGCTTTGCGGTCGCAACTGAACCATGTTTACTGTATTTAGCATGAATAATTTTTACATTTATGGGGAACATTTTCGGCTGAACCAAGCGGACACACAAGAAGCATTGCAAACGTCATTGGCTGTTACAACCGTAATGAGCAGACCTGCACCGATACGCAGTTGGAACCAAAGAACTTTGAATTTGTGCCGGTTGTTTTAAATCTTCACCTCACCATGAAATTGCTCTTAAGTGCCCTCAACGAGGCTTGTGACAAATGTTTGTGTGGTGCGTTCTACTCATAAATTCGATTTCATTTTGCAGTGCGGCGACCCCTTCCAGGAAGATGACATTGTAATCCTAAATGGGACCAAGGAGGAGGTGGAGAAGCTGCAGGAGAGGATGATGGAGAAAAGGGCAAAAGCCAAAGCCAGCAAGGTACTGCACACTCCATCACGTATCATAAGCGGGTATCTTCTCTGAAAAAAATATTCAATAAGACTTGGGAACGTATATAATAATTCGATAGGTAACTTCATTTTTTTTTCTGTTTCAGAAGTCAAAGAAGAACAAACCTGCAGAGACCATCTCAAAGTCAGAGGAAGTGAAAGGTACACTTTGTAACGTTGTGATGTTAGCACAGCCAGTAAGTTCAGCCATAGGCGTTTGGAAATGTTAACGTTTCAGTAGAAATGGAAAAACATTTACCACACGCAGTTTCCAGGAAATTGACACACTGATAGTTACAGGGGTGGGGCTAGATTCACAAAGTCACACAAAACCTTTGATTCCATTCTTTTCATTGGGACTCTAAAACGAAATACCTCAAAGCGGCTTTCATTGGCTTTGGTAAATATTATAAAGACAGATAGGCTTTACTGTAAATGAAACGAGGTCTAAATCAATTTAATGTGCTGAAAAATTCACAATGACTGGCTCTGAGCTATGACAGCCTCTAAAATGATTTTCCTTGAGCATTTTTACCAAAGTTAGCCGGCTAACTTCATAAGCTAGCTTTGTGGTTGCCCCCACCCCCAACACATCCCAACTTGATCTTGCCTGTTGTTTGTTTGTTCGTTTGTGTGTTTGCTTCAATGCGCCATTTCTGTTTTCCACTCACAATCAGAGTGTGCCGCCTCTTCGAAAGCCGGCTCTTCGGAGCCCAAGGCGCCAACGGAGAACGGCAGCGACAGTGGCGGCTCCTCAGGTCAGTGAATCGCCGCGTCTTCCTGTACACACCTGTGTTTAGTCACCTGTTTCCATTCAGGCACACCGCCTACATAGCTCTGCACAGGAAGCTTTCGCCTGTTTGTAGAACGGCAGTACCTCAAACACTCGCACAGGACTCAAAATACTGCTTGTCATTTTTACCTTTAACCGTGGAACTTTGCTTTACCATTGTTCCTGTTGAGATTTAAAAAAATATCGTTTCAGCAAACATCCAAACAATCCGGTTTACTTTGGAAAATGTAAAACATCCTCTAACCATGTCGCATTGTGAATAGTTACGTCACATGGGTGCTCTTCAGTTATGCAGCCTCCTGAACTGGGGTGTGTCTGAAACTGAATACTGTCGGAAACAAAAGCAGTGACCCATATACAGATAATGATTCCTCTCAGTGTCGTCCCTTATGTTTACTTTTTCCTTATGTTTATTTATTTATTTTTTTTTAAGCAATCTGTTGGCTGCCATCATGATTTAAGATAGCCAAGGGGCTCATTTAATTTAATTTGGTTCATTATTCTCCCTTACTGACTTGGGAGTGTGAAGTGGAGCTTCGCCACAATGAGAGGCGAGAGCAGCACGTTTTACACCATTTCCGCTTAAGTCTGTTCGCTAGCTTGTGTTGATTGACTAGCACGATTTCCTCCTCACTTCATGATCATCCAGCACAATAGGGGGCATCAGTCCAGTGATATTACCATGTTTTTTTATTCATTAAGAAAACAGAATATGTAAGTATCATTTGAAATTCATTTTCAAGCCGACATACAAAGGATTCTAACTTACAGTGGAATCAGAGTGACATTAAGCTGGGAAACCTGCTTATGTATAATTTCTGGTTACTTCCTGTTTTGGCCCACTTCCTGTTTCAGTTTTCAAATTAGGTATACAGGTAATTCAGGTTGTTGGATAAATACAGCATGGCCGACCCCCATCAGCTCTTCTGTAGCATTCCTCGCAGCCTGATACTAAACCCCACAACCCCAAACCCTGGCTCTCGTCCTCTTCACACTTGCAGACCCAGGGCCCTCCACCTCCACCTCCACCTCCAAAGTCAAGAAGCCCGCGGGAGCTCCAGGAAGCAAGCGCTCGATCCAGGACATGGAGGAGAAGTCCGAGGCCTACAAGTCCCTTTTCACTTCTCACAGCACCGCCAAACGCACCAAGGACCAGACTTCCAACTGGGTCACCCACACGCCCTACCACTTTTGACCGGCTCCCCCCGTAACAGCCACCCACCCCCCCACCCACGACCTAACTTTTACACACACCACTCTTTAGCTGTCCTCAAATTTACCGGGATACTCTGACATTTTTGGCAGTTAAGCCCTGTAGTCTACTTACCAAGAGCAGAGAAACACATTGGTACTGTTCGGAAATCCTTGAAACAGTGCCCTCGGACTTCACTTGGCATTAGCAGAATGAATATGTCTATTGTAAATCCTGGAAAAAAAACAGGTGTGCAGATCTTCCAGTAGAGCTAATGTTATCGTGATGCGTTTTTGTAAGCAAAGGTTCCGGTCACAAGGGCTGTTGACCTCCCCAGTTGTGAGCTAGCTTGCTCATTTTGAATGAATCCGGTCATGTCAGGAGTTCAGGAGAACCGAGGCGGGGGTGTGAATGTACTGATGAGGAACTGAAAAAAGCTAGGAGGGTTGAGGCTGACACCGCAAAGCCGGCAGACCAGCTTACTGGAACAGAGGCAGACCATGTTCATATGAAACTACATCTTTACCATCACAGAGAGAGAGAGAGAGAGAGAGAGAGCATTTCTCACTGTTTGACGACAGACAGATAGCTGCTGCCAGGACTTCCAATAGACATCCTTTCTTTGTGCTAACTCTAAGCGCAGTCTGGTTCATTGTTCCAGAGACTTCCCACGTAACACACATATGGAATATAAAAAGATACCAATGGGTTTCTGTAGTGTCATTAAGAAGACTTAATTGCACAATTTTGGAGTATCACTTTATTCTTATCATAGCCTCTAACCCATTTATGAACATCAGTCTAATTTAGCTTTTCTTTCATTTGCTGAACTTCTCTATACGCAACTTGCTTTTAAACTTAAAAGCATGTGATGAAAGTATGTAGATTATAAGCTTAAGTACGTGAAATATATTCACCATTTTTGTATGTTTCGACAATGTTTTTAGGGAGTGTCATATCCTTTTTTTTTGGTTAACGTTTGTTTCTGTGGTTTGTAAACACGGATAATGAGTATGTGGAATAAAGGTGTTTTTTTCTGCTGTTTAAAGCTGATTGTGTATGCATGACAAATCTTTTGCTCCAAACTGCCCCTCATCAATGGCTGAGTTTACCCTTTTTCCCCAAACTGCCTCTCATCAATGGCTGAGTTTACCCCAAACTGCCCCTCATCAATGGCTGAGTTTACCCCCAAACTGCCCCTCATCAATGGCTGAGTTTACCCCCAAACTGCCCCTCATCAATGGCTGAGTTAACCCCCAAACTGCCCCTCATTAATGGCTGAGTTTACCCTTTTGCCCCAAACTGCCCCTCATCAATGGCTGAGTTTACCTGCAACCTAGTAATACAATTAAGGGAGTAAAGCAAGTAAGGTGGGTTCCATGCAAATACCATACTCTGAGTATGTGAATGTGATTACGCTCATGGTCAGAGTAACCATACAGTATGAGGAACAATCTTGACCTAAATCGCACTATAAAAGCATGTATACAACTTATTCATATCTCTTCGTTCTGACCGATTTGCATATGGGCCAAAGAGGGTGTCGGAAGCCATTTTGCAGTTGGAACGGGCCGGTAAAAACAGCAGCGACAAATATTAAACGGGAGAACAGCATGGTTTGGCTTGTTTGAATCTGTCAAATATAGGGACATGAAGTACAAAGTGGCTGAAAGGCTGTAGACACTACCCATAATTCCTAGCAAATGATTGCAATAACCACAAGTAGCATGTTAAACAGTATTTAAAAGTGTTGTCAGGTCTTGATTACTGCAGTGCCTTACTCTGACGATCGGCTGTAGTGAGATTATTGCTGCCAATGTAAATGTAGCCAATAAAGTGAATGTGTGGAGCAGGCCCTTTCGAGGCAGAGAACTTCCCAGTGCAGTGACAGTGACAGTAAAAATTGCCATGTAAGAAAACCTCTCAATGGGTGGAAGATAACAACCTTAAACCGGATAAGGAGGAAGTAAGAGGTTATCGTGAAGGGAAATGTGTACAGTATTATCTGTAATACTTTCAGATACAAGTTGTCATTGCGCAAAAACCAGTTACGTTCATCATACATGTGTTGTTTGAATATGTTCATTAATGCAGATTTATCACAGGATTTTTACTTGACAGCGCTGTGGAGAGAAGCTAGTTGGAGATTAACAGGTACGATACGAAAACACTAAATGGACAACTGGTTTAGGTGCATTTTTACCAACGTGGTAGGTACCACCATTGTGTAAACGTCTGGCAATTTGCATTTCATTGTTCCTGTTTTGTTGCAACAGGGTTTGCTGAAGAGTGTTTTATGTTGCTAGCTTTAAACTGTGCTATTAGCTATTAGCATTGATCATTTTAAGGGCAAAAGTCAGTTTATATGTAATGCTTCCTGGATAGTATATAAAGGATATTGAGTACTCTGCAGCTTAAACTCATTCGGACTTCTATAAGCTGCCATTAATGTAGGGTAATGCTAACCATTTTAATCAGAAGACCACTGCAGTACATGAAGGGTAACATCTGCTAAAGCATCAAACTCCTTAAACATTATTCATTGGAGTTAATCACCTAATACTTCAAATTTTAATTAATATCATGGAATACTGTAATTTATAAGATTTTACACTTTGAATTTGATACAACCTATACCCTGGAAAACATATTTTGACTTACCAATGTTTGTAATACTTAGAGAAAACAGAGAAAGGCATGGGAAAGCATAATGTTTGTGAGTTAATTACATTTCTTTCTATGAGGGTGTTAGATTTTTTGTTGAAAATTAGGATTTGTGTTCTTTGTAACTTGTTTTTTATGCTCAGATTTAAAGGACATATTCTATTTTTTTCCCTCCATTTTTCGACTTAAAAGTGGATCTTTATGAGAGCAAGGGTTGTTTTGATTGAATTGCATTTCCCCTTTTAGGAACTAAGGGTGGGATTCAGTCAACATTTGTCCTTAACTTTTACTAACAATGCAATGTGTGTTATGAATTTTATCTCCAAGGATCTTAAAATCATTTCCATGGTTAATGACCTTGCCAAACAATGAAAAATGTTGGCTTAGCGTGTTTGATTGAATCTCTCACATGGTCTTTTGGATACAATAAAGCTGGGATCATCATTGTGTATTTGACATTCATGAGAAAAATAAGGGTGTTCCCTTATCCTCCACCTACAGTTCCACAACACATCACCTGTGTTGTTGAAAGCATCCTGGTGCAAAATGACTTCCGTGCATCACCAACGTGGGTGGAATAAATTTCCTCCATCGCTGTAAACGCTATAACACACGTTAAGATCATCAGGTGAATTGCACTGTATAACAAAATGGCGTTGTATAATTTGTTGTAGTTTTTATAATTTACCACAAGGTGGCAGCAGAGGTTTGGAGATAAATCACAGTCGGCGAATATTGCCACACATTGTAAGTGGTTAGAATTAGAGTACCCTGGCAAAAATCAGAAAGGGATTTCTACCTCGTCCTAAATGTTTGGTCAAGTCTTTTTCATTATTATTTTTTACAAATCTGATTAAATTAACATAACCGAAAACTCAGACACATACCTGCATTAATTTAGAAGTGACCAGGTGATACAAGGGGCCGCTGTAAATCAGTTGACTGCTTAGCTTGGAGGTGAGGAATCACACATTTTTTCCAAAAGAGAAAAATGTTTATTTTTGGTCAGAATTGTATGTTTTACTAATAGGATCCCAACATCAATGTTTGTCAAGATATGAGAAACAGCAGCAAGTAGCTGTCATTGGAAAGATGCATCGACGTTATGCTGTAATCACATTGAAAAAGCCATTCGATACGTTGCCGCAGGTGAGACTCATGAAAGAATTACCAGACGATGCTTTTACTTTTCTGGCCTGTTCATAAAGTAGCCTTAATCATGGAGAAAGGTTACAACCTTAGGGTCATCCTGGCTGTCAGAAAAACCAGCTAATAGTGATTGTCAAGTTAAATAGTACAGGTGAAGGGGGTGGGACGCCATAGAATTAGTAAAGACAACCTGTCAGGTAACATTCAGGAGGCTGTAAAACTTAACACGCATGTAGCCTGTTTGGGTGTGTACTTTATAATCCGTAAAAGGTTACTTATAATTTTATATCTTGTTTTACCAATTGGCCTACAATGAAGAGAGCAGACGAGCACACGTCTTGACAAGAGAATGGTTTGAATGAGAAGGTTATTTCGTGGACAGTGTTTTCTCCTATGCCGTGACATATATCTGAAGGTAATTAGCAGAAATATACGATTTACTGTATCTTGCTAGACTCCAAATATATGCTTGCCAAACCAATTTTCGACTCTCAATCCGTTGCATCTGTCGATTGTGTTGTTATAAAAGGCTGGAGGTTTTCATAGTTTATTCATTACATTTTATAGTTTACATTCATTATTGAAGTGCTGAAACTTCCAGCCTGTGTCCTAAATTAATATCTCTGGCGAAAAAACTCAAATCATAGAACGCTGGATTTAGTGACAGATAGTTGATTACCGACACTATAAATTGTATGACATAAATAATCTGTTCTTTAATACCTGTGACTGTCATGATTGAAATTATTCTTTTAAAAAAAACCCGATCGCAAAGTGTTCTATGGAAAGAGGTATCTGAGAATGCGTAAATCCAATTTATTTTAAATTCTTGCTCGAATTATATGAATTAAATATTTTAAGGCCGTCATCATCACCAGTGGTAAATAGTCGACAGAGATCAACAAAAATCATTTATATTTATTCAAAATTTAAATTACAACGAGAGACGAGTAGGCTACACCCTATCTGTCTCATCATCATTAATAATAATAAATAATAATAATAATAGTGACGACAGATACGGCTGTGCCTCCTTGTAAAATGTATACATTTCAGCATAGAGACTGCTTTACTGCATCTTTGGTTTACCCTCTCAAGTTACTTAGGGCCATTACTATGTCATACACAAAAGCTTAACACGTGGAAATAGCTTTCTGAGATTAAAATAAATTATGCAAATCGTACATTTAAAATTGATTTGTGACTTGACGTTTCATAACATAGTGTATGGAATCAGACACCTAGCCGACAATACCACAATGAATCACGGGGAAACATCTGAAAGTCATTTTCCTCAACAGACATACTCAAAAACGTTGCATTTATTGAAAATGTCATCTTTAAAAGTTTTGCCCAAGAGTTATATTAAGTATTGACTGGTCAATAACGTGCTGGTCCTCTTCGGCTCGCAGAATGCTGGTATGTTCAGGGGAACCCAATCGATCTTTGTCAGCTATAGCGATAGGAATGCGTGATAACGCTGGAATGTTATGAGTCCTGTACTCAGGTGAATCAGAGTATAGTGCGCATGCGCAAGAGCAGTGCGTTGCGATCCAGGTGTACTCGGCAGCACAGTCCACTGGTTAATTCATTAGCTGTGCCCTCTCCTCTGGAATTGTTGAGCTATCCGCGCAGATGTCTTTATTGGAGAGGTTAGACTGGCAGGTAAGTTTGAAGTATTTGACCAAAATCAGTGACTTAGTTAAGGTCCTTTTTTTCTTCCACATTGATAATGTGAATCGACGGTCGGCATCTGTTTTGACAACCATGATTATAACTTGGAATTAGGGAGCATTAACGAATATTATTAACATGGCGAGCATTTCGTTCACAAATCAAAAGTGCAACAAGATGGTTTCCCTGTTCGCAATGCAAATTAGGCTACCTTGTATTGCCTTTCCATTACCTGTAGCTGATCGGTCATGATTTTTGGCACCTAAAAATACCATATTGAAGTTATAAAACGGAGTAATCAGGTTTGAATCCCTTGGTTTTGTCTGATGGTTTGTGCATCAGTATTTCCTGTTGTAAAAACATGTTAATGAAAATAAATACAAGCTACTGTAATTGTCTCAGGGTGAATTTCAGTACTGCTGTTGCTTTCATTATAAATCAAAGGGGGCCTCGCGGCGCCCCAAGTTTTAATGATAGGTGTGCGGAGCCAATTACCCTCATCGTAGGCCGCAATTGATCGAAAGCAGTCAACTTTCTGCTTTGAAAATGTATCCCAAGGGGAAACTTGGGTTATAATAATAATAATAATAATAATAATAATAATAATAATAATAATAATAATAGTCATGTAAGGGAAATGCAATACGTTTTTGTGAGGACCTTTGACGGACGTATATAATTTACAAATTTTGGGGTATACAGTCACGAAAATATATTGCAAAATTAAGAAGAAATAAATAAAAAAACTTGACCATTTCGTTGCTGGCAATGACAAATCTGCAGCAAGTTATATCCTTCGAAATGTGATATCCTTCTGTCCAGTAAAAACAAAAAATAGGCATTGGGCTCTAAGTTTTATTTCTACAGTAATATTAAATATGAAAGAATACGCAGTGGATTTGTAATGGTTCACATAGATTAGCTAGCCTGCTGTTGATAAAGTTGAACAAATATTATTAATATTCTGTATAAATGAAGTGAGAGACCTTAACCATATGTTACATTTAAAAAAAAAAGTTAGCCACCAGAACGAGAATAAATATGCTTTCTGTATTGATTGTTTTCTTTTATTTTACTACGAAGTAACCTTGATTTATGTCGTTGGCTGCTACTTTGTTTCTATCTTTTATTTGCACACACGCATAGACAGGCCTTGAGATCCTATAAATGTCTGGCAAGCAGCAACTCTTTGTAAGACGAAGGTTAATGATGAACGTCAAGTGAATGTCGCGTCCTATAGGGACCAACAATTTACTTTAAACAATAGGGACGCAAATCGAAACCAAGCACCCAACTGACATCACATCACAATTGCCTGTAATTGAATCAAATCAAATGCAAGTAATGTGTCAGTGTAATTTTAGTAGGTTAACTATATTTTTCATCGATTGTCCGTGAATTGTCTCAACAACGTGGAGCACTTTATACGCTTTTGAAGTTGCATTTTTCAGATGTCTTGGCTTACCCTGCAACAAATGTCACCCAAGGAAACAACTGTGTATAGGCCGTAACAATGTAAGGCGCTATATTTAAACAACAGATAGGCTATACTTATCATTTCAAACGCGGTGTGCCATTTTAGATCAATTGCGAAACACATGAAAAGTATTATTCCCTGCGGTATGTGTTTGAGAAATGTGCTATAGATGACTGACATGTTCCAGGCATATTAAAGAGAAGCAAACTTTGACAGGTAGAATTTCCATAAGTCTTTTTGTTTAACATATACAAAAGCACGATTATCCTATATGGTGATGTGGATTTTATTAACTTCACAATCTGTGGGTATACATAATCGAGGTAGTTTTCAAAATTTTAGTGGAGTTATTTCATTTTGGTTTGCGTATTTTCTCTGGGGACGTTAGGCATGAATATAAACATAATAAAATGACTTCTTTGCAATGAGTAGTCTGAAATAACCTCATGGCAATTATTTTCTGGGCCATAGAGGCTACATATTAAAAAAGCAGGTGTGAAATTACAGAAACTCATGCTAGATCAGACGCGTACTTTAAATCTATCATCTTTTCGAGTGTTCCTCGACCAAACCCGAGAAACAGGTTGGTAAACATTGGTTGGTTCCAATTAAATAAATGTCAGACGAATCATCTGACTAGAAATGATAGCCTTTTACTGAGAAAAACGTGTTTACGCAATGCAATGATTAAATTAATATATAACAAACCAAACATGGATGTATCTAGAAATATCATAAAATATCCAAGAGCACATGAGATGTACCTTTATAACGTTTTACAGATATTTTCTTATATCTAAAAACGTTTTATATGCCTGTAAGCCAGTTAGCACATACAAATAAAAGAAATACAAAAATGTCATTGAGAATTAGGCATTTCAATTTTCACAGAGACGAGCCAAATCCAACGTCTATCCCATCAGTGAATTCTTAAAAACCAATACACACGTTTATTTTTTAGTGTCTCTTCCCTACACTTACGCATATCAAAGTAACCTAGGTTTAAAAAAATGAATTCGGTCGAACTCCACCAAAAGTGGGAGAGGAAATTAGAGACATGCGGTTAGAGAATCCGTGGTGTTTAGTGGCATTGGATAATTGAGATGTTTCGGTTCCGTGCGTTTGGGAAAACAGGCTACAGCTGCGAAGAGGCGGCTGTACCTCGTGTTGTTTGTCAGAACAAGATCATCAGCTTGGACTGCTTTCAGATTTACTTCGTGGGTGACAAGGGAACTGTGAAATGCACAAAATGCTGAGAACAACTGGAGAGCAGTGGAGAGGAAAGGACCTGTTTGTGGGGCAGAAATCATATCGGGCGCCATCCTCTTTCAGTTCCAGAGCCAGTTCATTAATTACATTATTTTAATGACAAGTAATTTACACTGCAGGCTGTTGGCAAGATCAACTACAGAATTATGCAAAGACCTTAAACATGCACTGAACTCTACGGCTGATTAAGTTTGATATTGTGATAGAGATAAAAGGTGCATAGTGCTTGATACCCAACCTGTTCTGGCAAGTTGGCAATAAAGCATGAACACTCAGTTGCGTGATTTAATGACACCCCGCTCTCCTCTCGCTGCTTTGCATTTGTGTGATATTTTGCCATTAATCTCTCATTAATGACTCATACCTTTGGCTTGACGCGCGCCTGTCTGTGTGCGCGCGGCTATAGCTGCGTACCTCTTCTCTGGGCAAAGCAATGGACCAAGTAAATAATTTAAAATACACCTTTCTTTACCTATACATCCCTTTTTAGATTATCAATAATTAAAATGTTGTCTCCAGATAAATAAAAATGCGGTTAAACTAGCCCTGTGAAGTTAAAACTGTGTGTGCAACAGTAATTAGGCTAACTTCCACTGAAAATACCAAAGATGAGTCATGAATTATTTTGTACGGTAATCAGTTCTGGCTCAGTGTTTGGATGATGGCAATTTTATTGATGTTGATTTTTTCGCAACCGATTATTTTGTAACATCCGTGTGAACTTTTTTTTTTACGGTTTAGATATTTTTATTCTCATTGTTATTTAATGAATAGTCCTAAACATAGATTCATGAGGAGTTGACATAAATGACAGTATTTGAGAGTTGACTGATAACAGAGGTTATATATCGATTTTTAATAATAATGATAATAACACTTATAGATTAAATAGCATGTCTACATACATACATACATACATACAGAATGTACATTCACTTTAGCCTTATGCTTTGTGAGGCTTGTATATGTGTGTTTTTCATATAATCCAAAATATACACACGTAAATGTGCATGTGTATATATGAAATGCACATACATGAACACAGACACTTGTGTATTTGACGGACAGTAAGGGGATTGGTCCATTTTTCCATGGTTCACGCGGTAACCAATTGGCTGTAACTACATAACCCCATAGCAAAGATGACATCACATAAAGTACCACCTCCAAGGAGTGGCTATGCAAATATAATACTCCTTGCAAAGACTGTATACTGAGCCAAAACGAACAACGTGTCTACACCGTTGTGACCGTCAGAGGGAGTAGAGATTCTTAATTTCAGGGTCTTGGTAAGCGCTTCTGACGGTGGCGTTTACAACATTTGTCTGCAAGAGGACGCTTCTTGACAGTCAGTGTATTTCGCATATTTTCACTGTTAAATCAAAAGCGCTCACGCCATTTCATACGCTGACGGTTAAACCCCAGATACCATTGCTATTTGATTCGGAAATAGAACTTTATTTTACGAATCATTAGTCTCGCTACCTGGATTTAAACGAAGAACATATTCGCCGTCAACATCGCTGACTTGATTTTGGGTCGATTCAGCGTGAAACCATGTTGTGGAAGCTAGCAGATAACGTCAAGTACGAAGAGGACTGTGAGGTAAGCCTTAATGTGGCTGAATATACATCGTGTGGTATGCATGTTTTTTAAACGAGAGCATAGATAAACGGATCAGAACTGATACAACGTTTAGCGTTGAAACTAAATTGTATGTATCAATAGGTTATATTGGCTAATTGCACAACTGACTATCCCAGCTACATATCCTAGCTACATATGAAGTTCATTGCACTTTGATTGTGCTGAAGATCTATTGATGTTTTATTTTCTATCAAACTTATCAGATGTTAATTATCTTTGATCGTACTATATTGTAAAGGGAAACGGTGACATTCCGATTCATAATTATTTTTTAACATTTGAAACGCATAGAAAATGTCCGATTTCTGCAAAGAACCAGACAAAGATTTCATTTTAATTGCATTAAAAACAGATTTCAGGTGCATGCGAGGCGTCATTATTTCCACGGATTGCAATTGGATTTAAACTCGCAAATTAATTGTTAAATAGCTATGACGTAACCTGGTACCGGTACACTTTTGATTAATGAATAAACGATAGTTGCACTGAGCTTTAGGGAAATTAATTTAGTTCACCTTTGCGTTGCATGTTTTGGTTTCCCCTTTTTATATCAGAGAGAAAGCCACCATCGTTAGACTGCAGGTTTTCATTCTGTAAATCATGTTTTTTTCCACGCTTAAGATAACACAACGCAACTCTTAATATATTTATTGGTATCATGTTTGATACTTTTGAAAAGAGGATAAATTACCTAAATATAGGGACGTTTCTAACTGGTTTTTGGTTGTCGTCTGTTACCGCACAGAGCGTTAGAGGAATTAACCAACCAGTCTAACTGGTGCTGCCCCTCCTTGTTAACACCTCAAGCTTTCTCAGAAATCACAAACATGTCGGAGTTGCACTTTTCCAAATGTAAACATGACTTACAGTTGCTATATCACAGCATTTATTTATATTTGTCATTATAATCTACATTTACAAATGCTTCACAATAATTGGTCTTGCTAAAGTGGTAACTTAATTGTAACTGTTGTAGAGGACACTCGTTTAAATGAAACAATCGCCATTGAAATGCATTTCTAAACCAAAACAATTGATAAAAAACGAAATGGGTTTGCTGGTGAAAACGTTTTACCTTAAACACAATACTGCTGTAATACTGACAGATTATTTATTTAAAGGGCATGCATTATAAAGTTATTTTATTTAAATGACAAGGGTTCTTTCTGTCGTGCGCCTGAAGAAAACAACTTGTCCTCTCGCTGCGTAAACTTTCCAGTGTATTTATTATTTCACATCGCTTTGTTTCCGTATTTCATTTCAACATCCTGTCCGCTCAAATTGAGAACAGAGGTAGCCGTAGCCTAAAAATGTCATCGGGTGATCACGCACTCAAGTGGACTCCTCATATCCTCGTAACTCCGATTGGAAACCGAGCCACTTTCAAGATACCATTGCAGTACATTAGGGCTTCACGTCTTGTGTAGCAATTGAGAATTACAGCTCTTAAACTGTTTAAAACATTCTTGCTGCCTTCCATTTTTATTTTCACGAACAGCAAAACCAACGTCAATTAAAACTACAGACAACTATATTAGTTAGTCGTACAATTAATGCCACCAAAAAGATAATGCATGTATTTTATTTATTTTTATCTGTCTGTAGACTATGGTTCCTAAGCAAAAGAGATCATTTTTCATTTGGGGTTTTGGAATAGCTGTCAACGCTATTTGCTCTGTATTTTGATTATTCTCAGGTAAGCAGCCGTATAAAGTTTAAAGGTCAAAGAAACCAAAGTCACAGTAGCAGTCCACCCAAAAGAACGTTATCAAACACGTGGATAGCGGTCTAAGCACGGATCATTTGCTGTCTCCTGTCAAACCATTTTTGTCTTGTAACATCGAGCTATAGTTTAATGGAAATGGCTGAAGACGACAGCACTTGCTATCGCTGAAAAAAAATTGTGTGTGCAAGTATTTTGTTTTATTTTTCCATCAATGACAGTGTTCTACAATCTTTGAACTGTAACACATCCAAGTATTTCGTTATGTAGCCAATTTATATATTCCATTTAACACTATACAATTGGAGAGTATATTTGCTACCCATTAAACTTTCGTGTCGGTGACACAAAATTGAGTATAAAATATCTGAATGTAAATACACAAAGTTTTCAGAGTTTCACAGGGATCAAACTGTATTAACATGCTATTAGTTACAAAGTGTAGAACTGTATTTTATTCAAATAAGTTTTCATTAGATTCACAAAAGTTTCATGGCTTTAAAATAATATCAATAAATTCAAATAGGTCTTGAAATGATTTAAAACCCACCCCTAATTTTGGGGAGTTGGGCTATAAGTTTTGCATAAATATGTATGAATTAAATTATGTTCATGTGAAGGACGAAGGTGCATCCGGCTGTAGTCAAACCTTCATATTGAATGTTATAACTTAACAACCTTTAAGCGTGTGCAAATGACACCGGAGAAAATTATTCATTTTGTTTCTCAGCTGTACTATTTGAGATGAAAAAACTGCATCAGTAACGAAGCAATCAGATATATTCATGTTAACTTGAAAATATGTGAATGCAAAAATGAAATTGTGGCACTGCTACATTTTCCATGTGCAGAGCGTGACGATATTTATTCAAAGGAGCAGAAACGTCTGAGGAATTGTGATTACTGTGTCCGAAGTGGTAGACATTTTGTCACGAATGAAAATAATTAGTTAGGAGGACGCTGCCACTGTTAGTGGGACAAAGTATAATTCTTATATGATGTAAAATGTCGCACAACACGGCGATATTAAGGAAAGGGTGAAGTGTAGCCTGTTCATTGAATGGGGAGATACTGGATGAAATATGGTTTGCTTTATCCTTAATTTCCTCTGTCTTTTTGCCCCAAAGGAAAGACACGACGGGAGTAGCAATGGGAACCCCCGACTGCCGCACCTGCCCGCGGTGAGCCAGCACCTATACAGCCCGGCTCCAACTCTGTCACACTCGGGAAGCTCAGACTTTCAGCCGCCTTACTTTCCTCCCCCTTATCAACCCATATCATACCCCCAGTCCAGCGACCCGTATTCTCACCTCAGCGACCCTTTCAACATCAATTCTATACATCAGTCGCAATCGTCGAACCAGCAACAATCCTGGCCCGGCCGTCAAAGTCAAGAGGGGATCGGAGGTCATGGCCGCAGCGGTTTAGCCAGTCAGATTCTGGGACTTGAAGGCGGCTCCGCCGGCGTGCGGAGGGAAGGATTCCGTAGGCCTGAGCTTCTCCCCCCACACGTTCATGGCATCGACTCGTCGGTTATTGGCGACAATTTAGGATTGCACGAGATGGGACATAGTCTGGACGACGTGCAGGTGAGCATTTCATGAATTAGCCTTTGGTGACATTTTCTGTCCAGGGAGAAATGCGTAATTTCAAAGGCCATGAACAGAACAAATGAGAAAGAAATATATTATTTCTATGGGTTGTTTTTGTTTTTAACGCTCTTGCAACTTTTCTATTTTCTTCAGCACGTCGATGACCATAGTATTATCATGGCAGACCAGACCGTCATTAAAAAAGGTTGGTATGCATTTTAAAAAATCAAAATAAGCAATAATTCAAGCAACAAATATGGAGTAAGCTTAGAACAGGGTGGGAGAACTCGTGGTTACCACTGTCACTATATTTTACATGCATTGAGGATCTAAACCCAATTGAAATGTGCAATGCTGCAAATAGCAACACGCCACAAATACAGTTAAACCATACGCAAGTGTTTTCTGGTTGGGTGTATGGCGTAAGCAAAACAAGGAAACACAGGTGTAGCATAGTACAGTATAAACACCTACTTTCACATTATTCCTGAGAAGTCATGTGATCTCTTTTTGGCATTAAGTGAGATTTGTCGAATGGTGTTTCTCTTGTTGTCATTGGTGCTCGTTTTAATTGGCTTTTTAAGAACAGACCGACCTGTTCCTTTGAACAAGTTTGTACCCACTCCCCTTTCAACATATTTGAATAAGGCACAGCATGCAATAAAACCTCCTGAGGTTCTTTCTTAAATTTGTATAATTTTGAATGTCCTCTGTACACTGTGGCGTTAGCACAGTGGTTCATATGTAGTTAAAACTGTGAGCAGAAATGTATCGTCACTGCATGTGTGTATAGAAATGTCAATGCTTGACTAGTAGCGCATATTTATAATTTATCTTTTATAAATATGGTGTCTTGGTCATTGGCTGAATAGAATGTATTACCTTGCAAAGCAGTCAAAGTTTCCTGGTGCTATTTTTTTCGCTCATTTAAATCCCAATCAACATCCTTCATTGATAGATCAAACTGATGTATTTACAAATGGACCATATAGGTTGACCTCGAGCAGTACAGCTAATTCTGCAGCTTGAAATTTTTTGGTTTGCTTTTTGTCAAATTGAGGCTTTAACAACAAACATCTGTTGTTAAGCTTTACTGAAACTGTAAAATACAATTCAAACTTGTTCGTTATTCTCCTAGAATATTGTTTCCTTGGTCATATTGATTTAAAATGACTTTAAAACTATCATCACCTACTGGTTTTGTGTACAAGCCTTGAAATACAATGGATGAAGTTGGATGAATCTCTTGGTCCAGCAAAGATAACTTGACCCTAACATGCTTAGAGTAGGTTAGTGTTAATTTAACCAAAGCAAGTACAGTGCTTTTATAGTCTAATTATTCCATATGCATTTCTGACCATAACAATCATAGATAACTAATGTAAGCTAAAATTAGCTTTAGCTAAAATTTTCAGTTCAATTCTAGTTCAATTTGTAGTTTATATTGAGTGCAGCAGTATAACAATGCAATCCTCTAGAATCAATTCAAAATCTTTATGTTGCTGCATATCAAATAAATAAATATGCATTTTTGAAAACCCAAGTTCAACAACAGCATTTTTTGGTGAAGTTATTAAAAAAAAAAGATGTGGGTAATGATGTATTGGTCTGAGAATCGAGCTAATAAAGTTGTCGACAAAAATAGACTCTGCAGTTTTACACCCTATGGATAAATAAGCAAATAAAAATAAATAAATAAATAAATAAATACACCTTCAGGGCTTTTGTGATGGTGCCTGCGTGGTAAGACCAGTTAACCACTTCCCTTAGGGTTAGAGTTAAGAACAAAAAAAAAAAAAAACAATAGACTTTTAACCAAGGGCACGGCCATTTTAAATTCTTAGCTTTGATTTGGTGAACGTGGCAAATTGTAAGTAAATTATCACACAGTGAATTTTCTCCAGGGAACGTGTTTTAGGAACCTCTGAGGTACAGGAAGCAGTTGTTGATGTCAGCGGGTTTTTGTTGGAGTGAGGAGTGAGAAGCGCATTGAAATTCAGGTTTTTCTTACCCAGGATGCTAATTGTGTTGTTGGGGAGGGGGGGAGGGGAGGGGCGTGGTGGCGAAATGGGAACGGCATGGCTCCAGCACTCATTGACACCCATAATCCTTTGTTAATCGGGACGAGCACTTAACTAATCCAGGTTTGATCTCCTTCCCCCCCCCACCCCCACCACCCCCGCCACCCCCTTGCCCAACCAAAGATGCTTTCACCGTCCTGACATTTGAATAGAAAAGAATTAAAACGGCCTCTCCTCTCTTCAAAATAACCAGCTAGCTGGCAGAATTTCCGGGATAGGGTGCACTCCTTCGTGAGGATGTTGTGTAACTTTGAGGAGTTATTTTTGAAGAGAGATTTGTGGCGACTTACAAAGAACACTGCCACAACCTGTGTCCGTTTAGTTTTGCCTCTGATTGTTTGAGCATCACTTAACATCTCTCATTGGGAAACTAATACCTCAGCTTAAGGTATATCGCTGTTCGAGCACACCGGGGGGATTTGTAATGGTGTCTACTTGGGGACAATGATATGGTACATTGTGCACTGCAGGGTGTCATTAAACAGTATGCTGATACTTTAATAATTTTGTTATGCTTGTACTTCTAAAACTTTTTTGAATAATATTTTTGACCTGAATAACTTGGCTCATTATATTATTATATCAGTGTTTCCTGCTGGGTAAATATAATGTCTTCATGAAACAAGACTGAAAATGACAAATCGGTAGTTTTTTAGGGGAGCAATCAAGGAGATTTTGTGGAGGTGTTTGTTTATGTTTCTGTGGAGGTCGATAGTGATGACATTATTCCATATCCCATAATGCCCAAGTTAATTATTCTTGTGAGCTGAGTTTTTAAAATTTATTTATTTTTTCCCTGGCTGAGGTAAGGAATTAGTGCTATAGTTCCTTAAGACAATAATTGTGGTATTAACTGTGTTTCTCGTAGATTAGAATTTATTATAGAGGAGCTAAACTTGATGGCTAACACTGCTTCAGTTCAGTACTGGAAAATGACCCTTCAGCATCACCATGGTGCTGGAAAGTTTGACAAGACATCCAGAAAAACTATAAATTTTGGAAAAGAGTAAATGTAGTTTATAATTCAGTGCGTCCCAAAAGTAATATGTAAAAATATCCAGATTTATGTGAATGAGAGCTCTAGTGACGCGTCAACTTCAATGGTAAAAATTCCTCTAGAAAATCTCCATGAAAAGATGTATCACATAATTGGTATAGTTGTTTGCACAATTTCTGTGAAACGAAATGTCCAAGTGCACATCAGCCATTTTGGATTCTTTACTCCTCACAACTTTGCAGACTGAACGAAATTCTGAAATCTAAGTTGATTGAAATATTTAATTTGCCCCTGTTTTTCAGAAGGACAAAGGAATTTAAGAAATTGAACTACAAATTTTTATAAAACCATTGCAGAAATTAAAATTTTTATTTGGATGACTTTAAAATAATCAGATCTTATGAAGTGTTGTTACTTTTGAGTTATTTCATTATACGCCACTATTAAAATATCCATGTTTTTATAAAGTTACATCTCCATATAAAAATAGCATTTCAGAATCCAGTCATTTTGAATGGTCTTCTTTAGTTAATGTCCAAATGCAACAATGCGGTGTTTTTTCATAAGTACATATATATTTAAGTGTAAGCAGTGTGCAATACTCAATGAGGACTTTAGTTGAATATTTCTGGTAACTGGGTGATAACTGTCTCTCCATACAAACGGAGTCTGGTGTCTTACCGTCTCAGATTTTACTAGACCATTTTACTGGAGAGTTTCTGGGGGTGCCAAGTTCAAAAGTGACGGCTATTTAAAATGAATCCCCTTCAAAGTTGTTTCGGCCAAAGGTCAACTGATAATGAAAAAATTGCTTTGGGATGGCTCGTCATGCGAAAACAACTTCTGCTGACTTCCTATTTTGCCAATGGGGGGAAAAAAAATAAATTCCTCTAAAACAAATTATATGAATACAGCCATATGAAATCATGAAGATGTTCAATCATCAATTGAATGAGCATTACTAATTCGCTTATTTTATTCTTTGTAATTTGATGAGATCAAATATTCTAATCACTCTTACCCACCTGAAATTCGTGAGCATGTCCATGAGAAGTGACCTATGAGTGTAGGCTGGGAATATATATTTCTCTGGAAAAGCTACTGAAGGGTGTGAGAATGAAATGGTGTGTTAAGTACACTAGTTGCTTTCAAAACAAGTTCAGCTGAACTTTTGAAGGGACGCCATGATGTTTTCTGCTTTTACGTTACCTCAGACCAGGTGCAACATAAGAAGCGGAGGAGGGGTGGTGGTGGTTCCATTAAATCAGATAAAATGAATGAAGTTTTAGCTGATAAATACCCCCTTCCCCCCAACTATACCAAAAAAATAATAAAAAAAAACAAAACAAAAAAAGATAAATAATTGGATACAACAAGATCATAACTGGATGAACACACACCATAGAATGGCTAGCTTATGACCATATGAATGTTTTCCCCAAGACACACATTGTTTTTCCAAGTATCTCTTGTCATATGTTTTAAAAGTATAACAGTAAGGCTATGGTAGCATTACCAGTCATTTTGATACATGTATGTCATAATTAATTTTGCATGCCATAAAAGCATAAAAACGTATTAATAAACATTGTATTTGTCATTTCAAGGTCGTTTATCTGTCAGACCTGATTGTTGTAGTACATAGCGTAATTGTCTTCTTTCCTGAAACGTCTTAGAGGGAATAGCCTCTGTTCTCCCAATAGGCTGTTTGATGCGTAGCTGCATGTGTTTGGTTTTGTGCTGATAGCGGAGGCCATGTTGTGCTAGTCAGGCTCTCCGTCATTGTCATACCCTGCACTGTCGTTCTTGTCTCAGTATTAGGGCTACGATGTGGCAGGAGCCATGATCGCTTACAGAGGACTTATTTTGAGAGTGGCTTTCTTGCGGGTGAGGATGAAGGTATATTTAGAATTGTGTGTGATTGCTGGTTTGTTGTCCTGCTGGAGAGTTTTTTTTTGGAAACCTGAAATGTCAATGTCTGTAACTTGCTTCATACAAAACATTCATGAATATTATTGTGTGGTGGTAGTAACAGTAATGGTAGAATAATGATAGGAATGATAAATATACATATACATTCATTTAAAGGTGTGTGTGTGTGTGTGTGTGTGTGTGTGTGTGTGTGTGTGTGTGTGTGTGTGTGTGTGTGTGTGTGTGTGTGTGTGAGACAAAAGTAGTTCCTTCAATTAAGAGGGCATAAAATATGCAAATACACATTAGTCATGTACCTGGCTAATCGCTAATCGCCTATGCATATCTCTGAGCGGTTTTGAATACCTGAGCTTCCAAACTGTAGTGCATGAATAGAAAGTGCTCCAGAAAGGCTTAGCTGGACTTGGCTCGGCTCTAAAGTAGCTGGACCTTTCCAATCGGAACGTCGATTCTGTATATCCTCCAGTGTAAAGGAAGTGCTTGAGCCGATACAATGGCTTTTGTTTTTGGTTTCCTAGGACACAAAGGGTACAGCTAAATCTCTGCTTATTCAGTATTATACCTTGTAAATTCAGTCCATTCTACAGATGGTATGTGAGAGACGAGAGATGAGTATAGTCTGTGGTTGTAGACCAGGCTGGTAACAGAGGCGAAATAAATTCAAGCACAGTGAACTTTTCTGGATCAGAAACTACATCAAGATAAGCAGCATAGCTACAACACAGTCGGTCAGGGTTTAACATGGCTTCTTTCGCAAGTTCTGTTGTTGACTTTCGCAAAGACATGGGGACTTTTTCTCTGGGTGATTCACATGAGAGACAGACCAACATCTTCAAAACCAGTGTCAAGAGGCTAGTACTGTAATGAATGGATATAATATGAAAATAAAGTTGAAAATTGAGGTGCTGTACTCTGTTCCATAATAGTGATTCTTGCCGTTTGCTTGTTTGGCAGTCTAAATGCACGCTTCATTTTGCAGATACAATTCAGTTCTTCTTGAACGGTTATCTACGGTCAAACAGCCTACAGTCTGAATACAGTTTGCGATATTGAATTCATTGAGCTCTCTGCAACAGACAATAAGCCCACATTAACAGTGCAGTATATAGTAACCAAAAACACAAATAATCCTAGTGCAATTAACGAATCGTGAGACGTTGCAATTGTTTCATTCTGTTGAGTGCGCTCTATTTAATTAGGCATCTGAAACAAATCAAGTGCTGTTGATTAGTTAGAGCTTGGAGGTATAACCTCTGCTTTCACTTAACACTGCCACTGTAGTGACAAATGAATGTGTGAAGGACCACAGTCAAATTAGAAACACTCCTTTTTTGACTTAACGATTCAGGACATTTATTTGTGTAATTACGAGTTTTTTTTTTTTTTTTTAATTTCTATTGTTGTCTGTGTTCTCTATTGAAAAATAGGCTGCTGTCATGTAAACAGAAATGTTTGTGATCTGTTTCATATTCCCACTTTTGCACTTTATATTCAAAGTCACAACTATGAGAAACGTAATCACAATTGGCATAACTGTGCAGTTCAAATAGGCCATGAGCTTTTGACTTGATGATGGAGGTCCGCCAAACAATTCTTTTATCAGTAGTAACACACGCATTATTGCAAAAACAAAAAAGGCAAAGAACATGTAAAATAGTTTTAGACACCCCTAAGATCTTTGTGTATTTTTTTGTCCTCTTGATCTTGGTGTGTCGTTTAGTGGTGATTGAAATGAGGTTTCATTAAACCCTTTTTGGGTGGAGCTACATCCAGCTGTCATTTGTTTGAACCAATCAAAAACCATTTTCTTCCACAGCCAGTGTGGTCATTGGTCAAAATCGAGTCACTGATACTGCATGGTAGCTCTGCCCATTTTTGGCTCTGTGAAACCTCACTACCTCATCACTAGTGTGTGTCGTGTTTTTCACCAGTATGATTGACTTTGTTGTGTTTTCCCTGTGTTTCTCCACCTCCGTCTCCCACCAGGTCCCGTATCTCTCCCTAAGGGCAACGCGCTGGGCCTGCCCTACCAGAAGGAGTCCCTGCTGGGCATGGTGTCCAACCCGACTGAGGTGTTCTGCTCCGTGCCCGGCCGCCTCTCGCTGCTCAGCTCCACCTCCAAGTACAAGGTGACGGTGGCCGAGGTCCAGCGGCGCCTCTCCCCTCCGGAGTGCCTCAACGCCTCGCTGCTGGGCGGAGTCCTGCGCAGGTGAGTCGCCTTTCCGCACTGTGGTGTCACCGTTGCCTTGGCAACTGCACACCTGCACTGTCGTCACGGTTACCTTGGCGACTACACACCTCTACTGTCTGCAACAACAACACAGCTGTTCTCTCATCACTTTTTCATCACTTTCCATTTTTGGTTAACCATACTCTAAAAGTAACATCAGATCTTGGTATTAACTTTAACCTGGGCACAAAACAGGGCACACTTGAACGAGGACCAGCTTATTTCAACTCCGTTCAGATTGTGATTGCTTCTGGACCATTTGCAGTTGACCATGCTTTTAACATTTGACCTCGGTGTTGACTTCCACACGGACATGAGAGAAGGTGTAATTGAACGGTTGAGGACAGGATCACTTATAATTATGTTCAGTTAGTGATTGTTTCCAAACCTCTGGCTACTTGCCATTTGTTCTCATGCATTATGCTCTAGGGTGAGGATACATCTGCTGTTAGGTTTACTGTGATGTGCACGGAGGTGATTGTGTCTTGGGGTTTGGAGGTGGTGGTTATTGGGGAGTGGAGGGTGGGGATTGTAGTTTCCTGGCCCGGAGCGGTTGACCCTTGTCCCAGCAGCCCCAGCTGGCTCCGAGGGGCGCAGGGTCCGGTGAAGCATTTACCCAAATGCAGCGTTCTGCTGAAAGAGTGTTTTTTCACCCCCCTTTATGCCCCCGACGGCGCACACACGCAGACACACGCACTGGGCAGGAGACGCTGTTAAGTAGGTCATGGAGTGATGGAGGGGAAGAGAGGGGAGGAGGGGGAGGCAGAGAAAGAGAGAGAGAGAAAGACAGAGGAGGAGAGCAAGAAGTGGAGAGGTAGAGAGGGTGAGGGAAAGAGTGCTAGCTGCACCTCCCAAACATACTGCCTCTTATTCAGAGCCCCCAACAACTTTGTTCAGGCAATCTCACACATACACCCCCCCCACTCTGCAGTCATGCGGAAAACAGTATTAGCTGCAGTGGGAGTGGGGAGTGGGGGGGGGGGTGGAGAGGGGTGGGGTGTGATTCCTCATCAAAGTTCGGGATCTGAAGCCATGCTAGTGTTGTTTTTATGGGTCAAGGATGGTTGTCTTAGCTGTTTCCAATTCATTCATCACTGTTAAAAAGGGCTCGAAGAAAGACTTTTGTTCATGGGCTAGTTTTTTTGACATACATTTAATTTCCCACAATTTTTTTTACAGTCATCCTCTCAAATATGTAAATATGTGAAATGTCTTTTTGTTAAACAAAATGGAGCAGCCCATGGCATCGATGGCTGTTTTGGAACCTTCCAGAATTGCTGGGTCTCTTTTGCGGCTCTTAAAGGGAAATGTGTGTTGAAGTGTATATATGTATGCTTTCTCTTGTGACTTAAGGGATGAAATAAAATGTTAATAATTCTTCTTGCCTTTACGCAGAGCCAAGTCCAAAAATGGCGGACGATCTTTGAGGGAAAAGCTGGACAAGATCGGCCTGAACCTCCCAGCCGGGCGGCGGAAGGCCGCTAACGTCACCCTGCTGACCGCGCTGGTGGAGGGTACGTGGGGTGGGCGTGTCTCGCAGGGTTGCTTATGTTCACTGTAACTGCATTGGGTACTGCGTAAGCTAATTGTAATTTCCAGAAACGCATTCAAATGCATTTTGTTTCCGTTGTCCGTAGATACCTGTTAATTTTAGCGATTCTCAGTCTTTTGTTCCGTTGATTTGATGGTCTGATGGCCTTCACATTCTATATGAATGTCCTTTCCTTGTCGTATTACGTAATATAAGCTTTTCACCTTACTGACAGACAAGGCCTCTCTGTTTGAAATCTTGTGTGTTCTCCTCAGCCTCCAAGTATTAGAAGAAATTGACATTATCCACAATGACTTTTCTGGTGACATTTTGAGGTTACTAAGCAACCAGCATGGGTCCAAAAGAGACACTAAACACTTGTGAAACACAGTTATATAAATTTGTACTCTTAATACTGCAGTTGCAGAATGTTGATAACCAGTAAAAGGGTAGAAAAATCTATATTTGGAGTCAAGATCCAATGTAGTTTGATTTCATCTTGGATGGTCTTGCATTGAATTCCTTAATTAATCAGGAATTGGTGTGCATTGATTTTTAATGATTATTTTATGTCTTATTACCACTCTGTGATTTTAGAAATATGGTTCAGTTTGAAATCTATGGTGATATTTCGTTATTGTTGTATTTTTTGATCTGATATCCAGGTATGGATGGGCCATTCTTTAAGTTTCAAACTTGTTTTTGCCTCTTTCTTCTTCCATTTTTAATACAAGGGCAAGTGAGAGTGTCAGATTTAAGCGCTCATCTTATAGAATTCCTGCAGATTTTTTTTTTTTTTTTTTTTTCCAATGGATCAAAAATATGGCTCAGAGCAACAGTGTGACTGGAAGGCTGCGTTATTTAAAGACCTTCAGATGTGAATTAAAGCTTGTTAATGCACGTGATCGGATGCCGAGGGGAATAAGTGACCTTAAAGAAGCGGGGCCCTGTGAATAGCGGCATCCGTGAGCGATGCGCGTGTCCATTGGCTAGCAGCTCCCTGCCGCTGCCATGGGCTAGCTAGATAAGCCCATTAAAAACCATGCATGCAGGCTCCAATCTAAACTGCGGGAAGCCTATAGCCTAGTGGCTAAGGTGTTTGTCTTGGACCTAGACAGTTGGTGGCTCAAGCCCAAGGGTACCCTCATTGCCCCTGGGGGAGACTGGCCCCTGGTTAGCCTTAAGTGTAAGCTGCATTGGCCTGTGGTTAGTCTGATCAAGTGTAAGTTGCACTGCAAAAGATGAATTTATGTAGCGAAAGTAGTGTTAATATCTGTGAATGTAGTGTAAATATGCTTCTCTGTCACAACCATAACCCTCTGCCTTCCCTTCCTGTATACGACTTCCATTGCTCAAACGTATTGTATTTTTTTTTTTTTTTGTCTTGCTCCATGGGTTTTGGCCTACGCCAGACAATTCCAGCATTGTAACCTCAGACGAATTTTGTCCCCTTTACAGGTGAAGCGGTCCACCTGGCCAGAGATTTCGGCTACGTGTGCGAGACCGAGTTCCCGGCAAAGGCCATCGCCGAGTACTTGGGTCGGCCGCACGTGGAACGCAACGAGATCAACTCGCGCAAGAACATGCTTCTCGCAGCCAAGTGAGTCCCATTTTAAAAGCTTTCAATGTACGGCTTATTAAGTTATGCCATTTCTGGAATTCTCAGCAGGTTTGGAGGCGGTAACCTCAACAATATGGGACACAATTACAGTGGGGATGGGTTGATGTATAGATCAGACTAAGTAAACACACCATTGTATTTCGTCATTGCCCAACATTTCAACAATTTTTCATCCTTCTCTCCAGTCTTTTACATTTATATTTTACAGTAAAAAACTTTCACAGTCTAAAATGTTTCATTATGTCTACAAATGTCACATTTTAGGAGTGCGATCTTTGAATCCTATTTTTAGAAAATGTGTGAGAATACTGGATCTACAGAATAGCTTTCCAAAGCACCTCAGTTTATGTAATGTTTGATTTCTGTCATGTTCATGTGGTGTTTAATATTTTAATGCTGCTGAATTTGTCCTCGTTTATTTTTTTTCATGAACCTTTATGAAAGGTCACAATGAGATATTACAGCTCTGTTGTTGACTTTAAGACACAAATTCTAGACATTTCTTAGTCAGTCCACTGTCTTATTCACTCATACACTCTGAAATCAATAAAGCCAGTGAACTAGTAGCAGGCGAGTGTGCTTTCATTGAACCAAACATGGGAGGAGCTACCAGAGTGACAGTGCTTTTATAATTTGCTCCATTGGGTTGCTTTGACTAAGGAGATGCACGATTTTGATTTGTTGAAACAAGTCAATGATGTATCTTCATGCCATGGGTTTCTCATTGAAGGAAGTGTTTTCTCCAAATGGCTGAAAACATTCTGCAAACAGCGTTTGCTGGCCGTGCTAGGGTTGTGTCATGTAACAATATTTCAACTCCTCTTCTTATGGTGCCATACAGCTCAATTTCTGTTCAAAAGAAACCATGCTTGCACCATTTTGAGGGTGTCGAATGTGAATCTCGGTCTGTTGTTTCTGTTTGCTGGAAGATCCATGCTGAGAAGAGTTAGTCCACTCATCCGCCGTCTTGCGCGTTCGTTTTTCCAGGCAGATCTGTAAGGAGTTCACCGACCTGCTGACCCAGGACCGGTCTCCTCTGGGGAACTCGCGGCCCGCCCCCATCCTGGAGCCCGGGATACAGGGCTGCCTGACGCACTTCAGCCTGATCACCCACGGCTTCGGCAGCCCCGCCATCTGTGCCGCCATGACGTCCCTGCAGAACTACCTGAACGAGGCGCTCAAGCAGGTGGACAAAATGTACCTGAGCTCCGGCGGGGAGTCGCAGGGGGCGTCCGACAGCGGAAGCAAAGCCTCGGACAAAATGGACAAGCACCGGAAATGAGGAACCCCCCACCACCCCGCCACGACCTCCCCTCCACGAGCCCCCCCACCCCCACCTGTTCAAACAGGACCTCTCTTGCATCATTACATAACTGCTCTTAGTATTGTTTTTTTTGCTCTCATTTTGTTTTTGTATGTTCTGGGCAAAATGCTTTGCCTTTTAATATTCCTGTGGTCTTCCGAAAGAAAGAAAGAAAGAAAGAGAGAAAAAGATGACTATTGGCTTCACTGAGTGAGTGCATTTTTTTGGGTGATGGAAGATCCCAGATCCAGCAGCTACTGCAACTGAAGAGTGTGAAGATGTTGAGATTCGCCATAAGGGGAGTAGAACTGCTGCCTCACTCACCTTTTTTTTTTTTTTTTTTTTTTTTTTTTGGAAATGCACCTTTCTCAAGAGGAGACGATATTCCATGTGGATTCCATGCAGAGTTTTTTTGTTTTTTTTTGGCAACTTGATTTCCATTCTCTCTTCACGGTGCTAGATTCCCCACTGGACTACAGAGGACAGTTGAACTTGGCCAGACACAGCAATGGCTTGTTTTTATTTTTCTTTACATTTACAGTGTTATAGTTGGACTCTGGGAATGGCACCAGATGATGTGCATATGTGTGTGTGTGTGTGCGTGTGTGTGCGCGAGAGAGCGAAGAGCGTTTGTGTTTATGGATATTGGGTACAGATCGTTGTGTAGCTGAACTGTACTGAGCTAAGGCTGTTAGCATTAACTGAAAAGGCAGGCATGCATGTGAGGGAGTGTGTGTGTGTGTGTGTGTGTGTGTGTGCATGTGTGTGTGTTTCTGTGTGTGTTGTTTGGTATACAAGCTGGGAAAAGGTGGGAGGGGGAGGGGGAGCAGGTGGTCTCTCTTTGACTTTCTTTGCTTAACCAAGCAACAAGAAAGCACAGAAATGAAATTATGCTTCTCAAAAATAAGAGAGACCACTAGCTCCTGTTTTTAGAGTTTAGAAGCCATAAGCCATATTGGGGATGGTATCCCACAGATCGGTCCTACAGAAACCTGTGTCAGAGGTTTCTCTGAGTGGTTCACCAGCGCTTAAGCAGAAGTTGACAAACTGGAACTTCTGAAGTTAACTCAGTTACAAAAAAAAAAAAACTATTGGTTCCCCCCTACAGGGCTCTGTGAGGTCCACTCCAGATTATGTGAAATTTTTACCACTGCATGGTCTTTCAATTCACCGTGCTTCAAGTGAGCTAAAAGTTACGTTAACATTACAGAATTAATATTTCATCACCTGAAAAAGGACCATGTGAGAGGAATGAGTGAGTGGAAAAATTTCCCAAGATCACTTGAGTCTGAGTTTCATTTTCTTTCAGTCAGTGTAAACAATTTCCTTGATTTTTATCCACCCTGCTTGTCTTTTTTTCCTGAATGTAA
This sequence comes from Albula goreensis, assembly GCA_022829145.1. Lineage (NCBI taxonomy): Eukaryota > Metazoa > Chordata > Actinopteri > Albuliformes > Albulidae > Albula > Albula goreensis. The sequence goes on along the minus strand of CM040754.1, from coordinate 30,693,626 downwards.
ATATATTTTTAATTTATGTTGTAATTTAACGGGATTTGTAAATACTGGTAAAATACTGGTGTACTGCTTCTTTTTTAAAGAAAAAAAAAAGGTTTTAACATTTTATAAACGGGTTCAATTTTTATAATATAGCAGCTAGGCTACGGGACTTATGTATTTAGGATTGTGCAAGAACTATTTTAAAAAATGATTCAAAAAGAATAAAAATTTGGCAGGCTATTTAAAGTTGTTTTTTGAAGTCGTACCATGACTTGTGTTGCCCTTCTTCCCCTGAGTGCTGTAATGTGAAGCAGTTTGTTCCAAAGCTGGGGGGAACTGCGTCACCCTACAATGGTTCCTTTTAGTGGAGCGTGTTTGGCAAATTATCAGCAATTCATGTGTGTAATGTTTTTTTTTTTTTTTTCTAAATAAACAACAAAACACACAAAAGAGCAATGGGAATAATCATCTTTCATAATTTAACTATTGAAACGACCTATGTAAATTTTCATGGGAAAAGAATGCTTTTGGATAGTGAGTGGCGTAAAATTAGGAGCTTGTCTTTTGACATATTGGTGTTTTTTTTTTTTTTTTTTTTTGGAATGGATTGAAATATCTGTTCCTTGATTGAAACTACATTTTCCATGGTGCAAAACCGATTTAGGTTTTGTATGCTGAAGGTTTATTGAGGTACAAGAGATCGACTGGTGTTTCCAGTTGCATTGTTTTGTTGGCGTGTTTTGAAAGAAGCTACTGTTTCAGTTTTTGGGGAAGTGGAGATGGTGCATGGAACTACATTTAAACATGCTTTCAGGAGCCATTGGAATTATTGGTGGAAAAACTACATGTCCCATCTCCACCTCCCCTCTCCCTATGATAAATATATATGTGTAAGTCTGCCATACAGTATGAATTATCTCAACTTTAATTTTCCTCTACATGTGAGCATAACCAAAATTGCAGCTGAGAATATTGTGCCTTTTTTCGAGGTATTCATAATACGGTCTAGACCGTCACGCTTTGCCACATTTTTATCTAAAATGCATGTGTCGAAGAGGCACTCCTCCAAAGCAAACCGCTGCACTCAGAAAAAAGGGAACAATTTAGTTGACTGCTTTTCGTTGTTAACCCATAACTGTACACTGGACTGTGAGAATGCGCTGAAATGCGTGTTTCACGTGGGTGTTCGTGTCCACTGCTTGAATGTACGGTGAATTTACATCCGTGATTTGTCCACCAACCTACCCCCGCCTGGCATATGTATTGAACTCGATAGGGAAAACCTAGATGTGGGGTTTTCAGCCTTTAGCTGGTAAGTGGAAACTGTCCTGGCTGTCGGTAGAACTACTTTAATAGCAGAACAAGCAGGAGCTTCTCCCTGAGAACCTGTCAGACCAGAACTGTAGCATACTCGACTATAACTGCCTTCAGTTACATATATTATCCTGAGAGGGGGGTGGTGTTGAAAGATGGTGTTGAAAGATGAGACCGAATACCATCACTGTGTCATTACACTCAAAGTTTTGTTTTTGTATCTCTGGCTATGGCGGAGCTTTCAGGTTCAAGATGTCCAAGATGACTCCATATTCCAAAATCTTGCAATTGTAAATACTCCAAAATCTTTACAATTTCGTCATTCAAGTCCCTTTTATAGCTACAGTTAGTTGACTGTAGCAAAATAAATAACGCCTTACTAACTAGTAAGGTTTGACCAAATGAAACTGGCAGATTAGAATAGAATGCCTTTATTGTCATGGCAATACTCGTTCAAGCAGAAATTAAAATAGTCCGTTTCTTTAAAAAATAAAAAAAGAGCTTGAAACACAAAGGGCATTCTGTTTTGCTCCAAAATTATTTCAGCAAACATTGAATCATGACATTATTGGATATTACTTGCAGAATCTGGCTCTGTTTCCTCTTTGCTTAAAGGGGCTTGAAATGTAAACAACTCTAAGCCTGACGGTGACTTTTGTACAAAACGGTTATAAACTTAACATTTATTTGCCTCCAGATCCCTCTCGAGATTTCAGCCTCTCAAAAAATCAATCTGTAATCCTTGCTGGGTGAAATTGATGCAGTGTCTTTTACAGTAATCAGCAATGTTCATGGACACTGTCTTTCAAAAGAACAGCACATGTTGTATCTGTTCTTTGAGGGGTTTGGTTTGTAGACTAAAGTGACTTGTTTGTCATGCTCAAATTGCTCAGTGGACTTTAAAATTACCTACAGCACAAAGCTCTTCTCAGAGAAACATTTGACTTCAGAGTCTGAACAAAGAAAAAGAAAATATGCTTTTTAAAATACACTCGCAAGCCTGACATTGACTTGAATTTTTGACATGCATCTACATGAAGAACTATGCTTTATTTTATAACTCGTACAATGTATGCCATCAGGCCAAGTCTAGAATGCATTCGAGGACTTGAGTACTATTGTTTAGATATAAAATAAAGCAAAGTATAACCTTAAAATTATAAAAGAGTGACAAAGAAATTGCACTGAGTTTTAATGTCATCTGGGTAGCAAATTAATATGTGAGGACATAACATACAAAGTCCTCTGTTACGATCCCTAAAAATATGGCCCTAAGATTCAGTTTTCTTATGATTTAAGCTCAAATGAACATTCACAATATATGGCTGAACTGATCTTGATATGATAAATGGTAACTCTTTTACAGTTTTATTTTTGCTAATGGCTAATTGATCATTTTTAAGGAATTGTTTCCTATCCTTGACACATTCTGCTGAAGCCATATAGACAAAGATGAATCTGTGTTTTTCTAGCGTCTGACCAATGATTGACCGGCCTTAATATGCAAACAAAAAGAGTTACTGTCCAGCATCTTGGGCTAATCTTTCTTACAATCCGACTATGACAGATTCAACAGTGAAATAGTAAATTTACTTCACAAAAGAGTGTTTCCATGACTGAGAATGTACACCACGGTGTAACCAATCAGAAGTGCGCATAAATCCAGGCTGTAGCATAACTGTTTAAATATTTTATCGGTTTTGCGTGCAAAAGGACAGAAAACAGAAAGTCTGGATCTGAAGAGAGGGGCAGAGAGTGAGGAAGAAGGAAGAGCCAAAGAAGGAGGGGGGTGGAAGCAAAATAATGAGAACACAAAATGTCAGTGGGGGGCAAACTTCTAATCCTGGGAGAAAATGTGGTAGAAATTAATCTAAATTACAGACAACGGATGTTTAGGTGGGGTGGGGAGGAGCTGAGTGCATGTGTATGTGTGTGCGTGTGTGTGTGTGTGTGTGTCTATGTGTGGTGGTAGTGTAGTGGGGGGTGGGGTGAATAACAAAGCGACTCTTCTTTTTGTTCTTTTTGAGTCATTCTGTGGGAATCCAGTGGCCTGTCCCTCTACCTCCCTCATCACCCCACCCAAACACCCCCCCCCCCCATCCATCCCCGTCCTCACAGACACACACACACACACACACACCAAGCAGTCAGTCTCTCTGAGGTCACTGTGATTAGCCTCCCGATTCTCCCCCTCACAGCAGACAACAGATGTCTGAGTTTCTAAGGGAAACCAGCCCTTTGCGCTTACTGTCCCGAGCGAAGACCAAAAAAAAATAAGGACACTTTCCCAGACAGGTTCGTCCCCGCGACGGAAACAGTCGCATGTTTAGGACACTCAAAGTCCTACGTCACTCCTGATTGCTTCCCCCAAACCCCCCTTCCTAATTTACAGCGAGCAACAAACACAGATAAATTACAGGATAGGCAACGGCATATATGCCGCTAAATAAAAAGCAGCTGTCCATCTTAACAAACTGCCTCTACCCTACCTATCTCATGCTCAGCAGAAATAATCAAAACAGGCTGGCTCCAGGCTGGTCAACAAATAAAACACTGCTCTGACTCAAACAACATAAACTGCATGTACTACAGTATACGTGCTGTACATGTTTGTTTATATGTATGCGATATATTCGTGCGACTTTGCCGATAATTATATCCATGCTACATAAATCATGAGAACATGAACAAAGACCGCTTAGCTTTGAAATGTATGGTGATGGATCGCAGAAGAGGCCTAAGTTCTTTTTTAAGTCCATCTCTTCTCATAAACATGTGAGTTCAGCCATTTTGGCTCTCACTGGGGACCACATGCTTGGCTCCCAGGCCCTTGTTGCCTTAATATGTTTGACTTTGAGTGTGCTAATAGCTAACGCCTTGCTGATGGGCATGGGTGCGGCGGGGGAAGTCTCCGTGGGAGACCAGACCCAAGACCTCAATGAGCCACCTGTTTGGGCATCGGGGAGGGGAGTGATAGGGGGATGAGTGTGGGGGGGTGGGTGGCTTTGCAGACCCCTGTCAGCCTCCTTCTGGTGCATTGTGGGAAGGCTTCACGATGCCAGCTGTGACTCGCGGCTTGTTTTCAGACTCTTGCAGACGCACTGGTGAGCTGAGCCATTTCTGCTTCGTGAGACTCGTAATTAACTGTGACAGAGCTGCACTTTAAGCTTGTAACTCCACTCATACTTGTAACCACCCCAGCTTAAAAAAAGACTTAACTCAAAAATGAGCCATTTGGCTTGTAAGACCCGCATGTTTATGTAAATACAATAATATAGACTCTTGTCCATCAAAATAAGTGTTAAATACTAATCAGAAAATACCATAATTCACACAGTGTTTGAACTCTAATGACACTGAAGTTTTTCTGGGGAGTAAATGAAAGCAAATGAATTGAAAAAATGTACATAATGATTTATAGACACCTTCTGAATTAAACAGAGTATATTAAATGTACAAAAGGTCAAATAAACTAAGTTAATTTACTGCTTCTCTCTTGGGGACAGAGTGAAGCCATTAAGTATGAATATATTTCAGACAAGCTGGTGTGCTAATACAATTAAAGGCAATTATAAAAAAAAAAACTCCTGGAACAAATTGTTTAGCCGTGCAACATTAAGGTGCACATCTACACAGAAATTATCGGTACCGCTAATTGCGAGCAGGTGTGCTGGCTCAACCAAGGGAAATCTTTGAACTTTCTGGAACTGTGGCGCTTCGTCCTGGGAAAAAAACAGTCACAGGTTTCTTTCCAGCTATCCTCTCACGTCTTACAGGGTACTGTTTGGACGGGAACTTTAGTTCCAGTAAATGGGGAAAGATGTGCTTTGATAAAGGTCTCGGTCATTGTGTGGTGGCGCAGATGATTTGGCGGTAGACTGAAGTCGTGACCTGGAATGAGGTTCGTTACTGTTACTGTGACAACGCTATCCAAACCTCTTCTTCATGTGCTGAAAGCTTCTTGTTCCAGTGTTGTTCAGGAGGACTTACAGCAAGGGGTGTTACAATCCAGTCCTGGGGAGTGGGGTGGGGTGGGGTGGGGTGGGGTGGGGTGGGGTGGGGGGTGGTCAGGGGGCATAGATACTGCTGGGTTTTGGTGCAATTAATCACTTTATTCATTAAGTCAAATGACTGATTGGCTCAGTAGTCAATATCTTGTTTTCAACAGCTAAAATGGCTGCTGATTTAAAGGTAACTATAAAAACCTCATGACACCTTGGCCGTCCAGGGCTGAGGTTTAACTCCCCTGACTTAAAACTTGTACAACAGTTACCCTCCTCCCTGGTTTTGAACCTACAACCTGCTAGTTACAAACCCAGAACCTCCTGCCCTAGAGCAGAGCAGAACTCGAGAGCCTTCAGCGTCACAGTGAATGCTGGTTTTTGCTTTCACCTGCAGTTATACAGCGAGTTTAGACCCAACAAACTAGGTAAGGCGAGTTTACTGTTTAATCAACTATTTTTTTTATCGGTTATAAAGTGCTGGGTAGCAACAAAAACCATTATACCCTGCAGGGCTCCAGGACATAGAATGAGTATAACTGCCCTAAAGCCAAAATTTAAAGGCCTCTAAAGCAGAAGGGGGTTCGGGAGAACCCCTTTTTGCTTCGACTTGTATTCCAGCTCCCTCCAGTCCTCCTCGTATGTCCCCTCAAAAGTAAGGCAACTGGAAAGTTCCCCTCTTCATGGACAACTGAAGCGGTTAACCAAGTTTTTGTCTCGCCATGCATAATAAGCAGTGATTACGATGGAAAAACAGGGTGAGCGAAAAGCGTCCCGTTAGCAAATCAGCCCAAGAAGCCCGCTGTGGAAAAGATGCAGCTGAAAAACAAGGAAGCGCTAAAGAAAAAATGAAATACATTACAGAAAAGATTCAGCGCTCCAGTGAACGTCTCTGACTTGTTTACGACCGCATAGGGACAGCTGATGTCCCTCTACACTTTAATGGGGGTAATGGATTTGTTTCGAGCGAATGAATTTGCTGGAATCCCCCCCCCCTTCCCCCGCCACCCTCTTATAACAGCGTGATAGCGCCTTCCCATCCCTATCTCTGACCTCAATCCTAACCTGAAGAAAAGAAGAATAAAACCATTTGATGAAAATTTGAGCTCAATGAACTCAAGTATCAGTCCCATTCGCCCTTTGTTAAGATGTTGTTATTATATCGAGCTGAGTGTTGAGCCGACTGAAGGCTACGAGAGTCAAACACGGTTTAATGATCGCGCCAATCAGAGGCTAGAGTTCCCATAGTGGTTTTCAATAATCAAGCCATTAATCTTATGGCCTATGGCCCTCCCTCTCTGTCCCATCTCGGGTCAACTATTCAGTTTTCAGACCGTTATCTTCATTTTGGTTCTTTTCATTAGAATCCATGTAAAAGTGAACACATTCTACAATGTACTATATATCCAATACATTCTGCCAAATGACTTGTTTACTAGTGAATAAAAATTTTGAATACATTCTACAGTAAGTCATATGTATTTACAGTAGGTTAATTTCAGCATATTAATATTATGTGTATTTTATTGTGGATTGTGTAGGTCACGAAGCCATTGACTTGTGTATAAATGGTTTTTTTGTGGGTGGTAGATTACCAACACATAGCACATGACTTCATTCATTGGTGGTGTGCATTACATGGCCATTTCCTGTAACACCCCACTTCTTTGCATCACTGCTGATGTAATTTCCTGCCCATCTCCATGGGAGCTGAACCATGGAGAATGTTTTCCTCAGGGAGTGGAGGAGAATTTGTCTGAGAATCACCTGATTGGTTCTCCTCATACTATCTACAGACAGTGCGGAATAATATAACACAATGGGCTATATCTTCAGCATAATGGATCAATCCTATATTTCTGAGAGAATGGTAACGAGTGTAGACCTCTGATTGGCTCTGGTTTCTCATTAGCCGGAGGGTCACACATTCTAAGCACAAACAGTTGATTCAAGAGTTGAAGTCAAGGGAACTCATGAACAGTCTTAAAAACAAATCCACAAGCTAAGGTTTTCAACTATGGATCCTTTGAATATGATGCTGCCTATATAACTGAAAATATTTGTTCATTATAAATGTATATGATAATTGAAATAATGGGCATAACTGAAAAAAAGGTCATACAAATTGCGAAAAAATAAAATCATTGATTGCAATGTAAGTACAGGTCACAGCTTCTGTATAAAAGGCCCATAGTGACAATAAAAGCAATTCTACTAAACACTAATACCTAATTAAAGCTAAATAATTAATAAATACAGTATATACATAACAATGCAGGGTCTAAAGGTTAATATTAGCCTGCCCGAATGTACAGTTTGGAAGCAAATGTGGTCCTCCATTTAGGAACTGGAACTATTGGAATGGAGACCAATGACTTTATCCAAATTTTAACAGGAATGTTGCTTGTTCAACATTCTTAGTCCATTCTTAGTGAAAAGGCTTGATTATGACAGCACTGCCACGCACAGGATTCAGACCTGCAACCCTCTAGTTACTATCTTATCCAATACCACTCACCTCACTACATAGTATTGAGTAACACATGAATTATACATAATCAATCACAAAATGCAAGTCGAATTCCTCTAATAACTTTGTCTGATACTCACTTAATGCTTTTGGGGTACTTTGTTCTGGTGATTTACACTCATAACACCACTTATAAAATGTTGTTTAACTCCCTCAATTATATAAGATTAAATTATATTCTAATGACCAGGAATGAATCTTTTAGCTCAAGAATCGACAGGATTGCTATCCTCTAGCACGTTGCATTGAATATTCAGGCAATGTGATGGCGTATTGGCCATGAAAAATATATAGACGTTTCATGGCTCCTGTGTTTTTGGGGTAGCAGGGACCAGCAGTACAGACTGAGTAGGCGGGGGTGGGGGGGGGCATTACTGGAGTGTTTTGAAACTGGAAAATCTTTGGGAATCGCTTAGTCTAATTCTACATCACAGAGACCAGAAGAGCTTCTTGGTTACTCACATAGCTGATACAAGAGCCATGAAAGAAGAGGATTAAAACAGTAACACAAATACACATTCAGACAGGATGCCCGCCATACAAGGTGTTTACAGGTAAACATTATTCGTAATCATGTTTAGGACAGAGAAGTTAATTACAGGTTGGGAAGTCAAGTTTTTAAGCCTGTGCTAAATGAAAAAACAAATATGCATGCATACTTGTATTATAAGAAAAGGTCATTGAAAAAGAACATTTGTAAAATTAAGAATGTTGACTAAACTCAAAATGTCATAGAAGTGGTTTCCAAAATATTTGACCTGCAAAAAACAGAATATGTGTGAATGCGAACACAAACTTGCACTCACATCTATCTTCGTCACAAGTGTAGAAAGTGTGCAGACTTTTAGCTTGATTGACAACCTGTCAGATGATCAGGTACATTTACTGTTACCAGGCTACAGTAACAGGTGTTTAAGAGTGGTAACCCAGCACCTGAGAGCTATGTAAAAGAGCACACATGTTGTATCAACAGTGTTGTGCACTTTCTGTCGCTTTGGCCTTGTTTTGGCAAAAAGGGTTTTGCAAGAATCTCCTATTTCAAATTCTTGTAACATAAAGTAAAATTAAAAAAAAATATAAATATTTCGAGTCATTGTGTGGCATTGGTAATAGTTCTTCTAACTAGAGCACATTAGTGTTAATATAGTTTGGAAAATTCAGAAAAAAGGCTAGTTATTGGAGAAGGCAGAGTTTGGGGAAAAAAACAAAACATTTTTTTACTCTTTTCCTGAAAGTCACTGACCACAAGACGTTCTAACATTTTCTTATTTTCCCTCCATTTTTTGCCATGGCTCTTTTCTGAAGGGTGACATCTCTATATTGGAAATGACCTGCCTGAAAACAAGAGCTTATTAAAACAATGAGAAAGGAGAGAGAGGAGCAGTCTAACGCTAGGATGCCCATGGGCGGTGAGACCAGGCTTCACGGTTCAGTTAAAGGTAAAAGCCATTACTATGGCCCCAGTTCTTAACCAGCTGCACGGCACACTTTAACAAGTGGCTCCGGGCTCTTCTCTTCCCACCGCTGAAGGCACCTCTGTGCAAGCAAGGAGAAACTCAATAATAATACTTCATAAGCAAATGTTACTGAATGTTTTTATACATATAATGTGTTGCGGTACATCCCTTGTTAAAAGCTACATGTACTATTTCAAACGGCCTGGATTAAGAAATCCAACTGCAGCGCTCAAAAAAGTAGCTTGACTGCCATTATAAACGTTTTCGTTTTTAAGAGTAAACATTACTGCTCCCTTGGAACAGTATTTTGTAAAATTGATCAGCCCATGTCACTACAAACGTGGCTCACTGGGGGTATATTATATAAAAAAAAAGTACATTTTAAAATACTTATAAATGTTGATGCTGGTGAAAACATTTTGGTGAGTTTCCGATCCGTGTCACGACGTTCTCCTCCTCAGAAAAAGACCCCAAAGAAAGAGACACAGGCTTTATTTAGTAAACATCTTAGGCAAAGACTGAGGTCTTGAATAGATTTCTTTGACAATAAATGCTTCCAGTATGGAATGAATCACTAGAAACCGCATTCATTTCCTGCATGTGTTTATTCAGAGGGATAAGATTCAAGCTGTCCAGACTTGTTCCTAGTGCACAAGACGTAGGGGGAAGAAAGTCGCTGTGAGCTCTGAACGCAAAGGAGGGCTTGGCCGTAACTTTTTATCCGTGCGAATCTCCACCAAAGAGAAGCCTCAGTCCGGTTTTAAACTGTCACTGCTCCAAGTGGAAGTTGAAAACTCTAGTAAACAATACACTCAAGATTTTAATCGTTATCAGCACCGGAGTGAAACGAACAGATGGCCTGAGACGTGCTGACTGTTTACGGCCTTAAGCAGTGGGGGCTTGCAATGATGCACGTTGCGAAAATGGCGTGGCCGTTGGATGTTTCCACCGATTGCACGAACCCGAACTTTTAAAGGTCGTGCAACCCGCTTTCTGCAGAATACCAGAATGGTTGATACATTCAAGTGGCGCTATTACTGTGTGCAGTTACTTACAGACGTTGACTTTGTTCTCATTGTCTGTCTGGAGTACTGCTCATCCGTTCTCGTGCTGTGAAGTCTTAAAATGGCATTTGTTGTTTCACCGCATATAGGTTACTCACCTTTTTATGAAGCTGATGCATCGTTTACCAAGAACAGCTGTATTTCACAGGGGCGTGTCCACAAAACCGCTTTCTTGTTCCATAGGTACACACCAGTTGATTTGGGCGGGTCACAGTCAACGTGGTTGTACCAGTCCACTGAACCTGCATGAGTTTGAGGTTTGAGAATAAGCATGAGAGACAAAAGCTCAGATACAGAACAGTGCTAATGAAAGATAGCATTTTTAAAAGAAGAAACACAATAGAAAACAATTCTTGGTAGGAAAATATGAAATTCAGTCTGAACCACATTACAACAAGAAGATTGTTTGTCATGCAAAAAATAATGTTTAGTACAGCATAACAATAATCTGTTTTCAATCTGTTACAGAAGGTTTTGGCCAAACTGTCAGTCGGAGGAAAGAGGCTGACCTTTCAGCTCTGAGAGTTGATATCTTCTCTAATCGACCTTGCTGCTAAACAAATACATTCAGAGTGAGCGTTGAAATAATCAGAAAGCAGCATAAGTTAATGCGTCGTTGCTTCTCTGGAACATTAACAATGACGTGTGGCGCTCAAAAAATGTCTCTATTTCTTTTCAAGGGAGACGTATCGTGGAAACTGCCTTTCGGTTTATCCAAAGTGACAAGCTATGGGCTACAGATGTGCGCACACATGCATTAGCATACAAATACATATGTGCCGCACATGCAAATCCACTCAAAAGAGATGTTAACAATCTATACCTCAGCTACGATGGCCCGAATAATGATCTGAATGACAGAATGTTAGGCACAGCTGTGCCCGTTTGGAATCTCAAACAAAGCAAAAAGTTTGAAATAATTTTGAAAAATATTCTCTTGTTACTCAGCAGTTGAACGCCGCGGTGATCACTGGAAACCCAGTTGTTTCAGTCCATTGACTGTAGACACAACTAGGCCGGCCATCTTAAAACTCCTCTCAGTGACAATATATGAGGATTATGACAGAACCTTTTTCCATGTGCAATTCATTCCTTTTGTAAATGAATACATGCCATTGTGGCTACATGCTTTTTATCAGTGCTGTTGCCACAATCAAAAGCAGGATCACAATTGATCTATAGGATCCAGTGCATCTTTGGTGCATAAACAGCATGTTCTTTGGATGATAATTTAAAGAACAACGACCATAATCATTATCTCAGCACTTGCAAACTGATGAAGATTTCACACTGCTTCAAGGCCAACGTGTCCAACGGAATGAGTAGGCTGAAACAGCAGGAGGTCTAACGCACGATTGACATCCTCCGCCTCCACGCCCAACGCCTACCTTACGGCACCTATTCCTGCGGCTGCCATGGTAACCCTCCGCTGGCTGGGGTAGATTATAGTCGGAGGAACCAGAGGCGTGTTTAGAGTAGACTCTGGCGCTGGTCCAGGGCACGGATTTTGAGAGCGTACAAAGAGGGTGGCGAAGAAATGTGTCAGTATCACCTTGTCAAAAATAGCCCCTTCTTTAAACAACGCTACACAAAGAGCCTAAATCTGTTGGTTCTTTCCTGCATTGTGATACCTTATGCTGATCGCATCACTGATAGAAGCTTGGAATCGGGAACATTGGGCAGAGGAGAAACTTGAGGCCTTCAAGTCTCTTCGTGAGGCACTTTTGCATGCCTTCAATCTGTGCACGCTCCCCAATTAGCACAAGCTGTATAAAAAGAAGAAAAACTATACTGTTATTTTAGTGGTACATACCTCAGACATTGATATAGACAAAGAGCATTGCAGGAGAGAAGAATCTACCATGTTAATTTACACTGCGTTGTGGCCTGCACCCAAAGCCCCTCTGAACTCCAGAAGAATTAGGTGGTGCGGATCTCCAGATGGGGATGTTGTCATGCTCCCGCTTCAGTTTTGGAGGCATGTTCATCTCTGTCCTCATAGGTTATTTCCTCGTTTCACAGTCATCTGCATGCACAGTATGTCATAGTCGAAGTGGAGTCCTCCTCTCTGAACATATAAAGAACGCCTTCACTCTGAACCACATGTTGCAGAGAGGATGGTGATGGTGGGTGTGTGTGTGTGTGTGTGTGTGTGTGTGGAGGTTGTGTAACTGGCTGTAGAGTGAGGAGCACGTTGCTTCCATTAAAAAAAAAACGTCATCTGGAAGGGTCCGACGGAATGATTTATCCCACAATCTCTCTTTCTAGAAAATCGCATTTCCTTTCAGTGCCATGCCTTCCTTCCTTCCAGTGCCAGTTGTTTGGCGGGGGCGAACCTCCTGAGTCAGTGTTACTAAAAAGGAAAAAAAAAAGAGAAAAAAAACGAGGAAAAAATGTAGTGTATGCACAGCTGGTTCAGAGGGAACTTGCCGCCAACATCTGCCTCGGCAGAGAGACGGCGGCCCTCGCTCCCCACTCCACATGGGCCCCGCTAAGGACAGGTGTAATTTAGCAAAAAAATGGGGGTTATGGGGGTGGGGGGGATATGTTTACATCAAAACAACTGGGCGGACGAGAGCACGGAAATCGTCGGTGACTGGGGAGACGGACAGATGTTCGGCACTCTGCTGGCAAGCGGTGGTGAAACATCGGGCACGGGAGACCCCCCGAAACACCCCCACACCCGCCCCCCAAGCTCCTCACACCTCGATGATACGGTAACAGAGAGCGGCTCCAAATCGGCATCAGTCCAGCTCTACGGCCTGTAAGTAATCGTGTGTGCAATGTCCTGTAAATAGTCTTACCTCCCAAAATTTGAAAAAAAAAAAAAACCCTGAAAACAGGTCATACATCATGTTTACCCGAAACTGGAACATTGCATTCTTAATTCAATGCAATATTCCTCTCATAAACTCTCCTTCATCCCTCCTATTGACAGTATAGCCTCAGGTTTTTAAGTTGGTAGCATACGAAAGGGACACACTACATTGGTCCTGCCGTAGCCATTTTTAGCGGTAGGAGCACAGTCTATGGAACATTAGTGTGGCCACATGAACAGAAGTGATAGCAAACAGCAACCAATTCAGTTCCAGCTGAGCCATAAGCGGCCTATGCAAAACTTAGCATTGTAGCATTGTGCATAGCGCTGTATTACAGTGGCTCTTTGCAATACAAGTGTATGTACCCAATAGACATTGCGCACTCTATTTAATACACTGCAATTTGCTGCTCTCCCTTCACTGCTCTTGATCTATTGGCCTTGCCATAATAAACATGTCAAGATATAGTCTTAAATACACACATGGTGTTTATGTATGGGGTTAGCCATAAGTGTCATGTTCCTTATGTATGGATTTAAAGGAAAAACCCTTTGACATGCAGACATGTATATTGGAGCCGAGCTTTCATGAAGTGGGCTGAGTTAGCAGATTGACTGCCGCGGACGCAGGCTGAAGGAGGGGCCCTGTGAGTCTGACATGTTGACTTCAAACGTCAGCCAAGGACAGCGGGCTGTATAAGCCACTTTGGAAAATACCCGTATTTTAATATACAATTTGTGTACATTTTGAAAATATATGTAAATGTTACAACTGTAACAACTACAAGAAATGTTCAAGCCGCGCAGTGATGTAACATGTTGACCAAGACGGACCAAACTAAATGTATTTCTGTCTTTGCCCATGTTTGACATGCACTACAGTTGAAACAATTTATTTCAGATTTTTGAGTATTTATTTCTCGTGTCAAATTGTAATATTCACGTATGAGTTGAAAAAGTATCTGCAATATTTACTGAAATTCATTTCTTTTCAGTGTGGGAGAAGAGCAAGAGACTCCCCGAGGTGGACGTAGAGCACGTACCGCGGGGTCTCTGGAGCGGAGCAGAATGCGTGTCGGCGTGCCGAACGTGCACCTGCCACTCCTCGGAACGTTTTTCGATTTAAACAAAATCGAGCTGAAACGAGCGTGACTGCGACATACAATGATTCTGCTGATGTGGCTGCTCCGGGAGCTGTAAGAGAAAGCAGAAATGTCAGGAAAAACTGAGTTTGCAGACAGCGGAGAGCGAGAGAGAAAAAAGGAAAGAGACAGACAAGAGGGTGTGCAGGTTGGCGGCTGCGTGAGAAAGCCAGACATACGGTACGGTGAGGGAGTTGGAGAAATGACTTGTATTGGCACTTTTTTTGTTCCCAAATAACAATTTCGTCACAGAAAATTTAAACAACATTCCGTTACAAATCTGGCTAGGTCCGTCTGATAAACCTCATACCTTTACTCAGTCCAGAGGAGACTGAAATTGCAGCACCTACAGATAAAGACTTTTTTTTTCTTTGATAAACCACATTTTCGGTAACCAAAATTCTTCATCACAAAGAATTATGGAAATGCAATTGTTAAAATCGATCTGATGTTTACCATTTCCAAATAACATTAAATTCATGCATTCAAATCGATTAGCTTTCTTCTTAGGATGCATCAAAGGTCATAGAACGTCATTATAGCAGTAGAGTTACAGCAATTTTCTGCAGTTTCAAATCATTTTGGAAACTTTTATGCTGCTTTTTGAAATATTTGACACAAGACACAAACAAGATGTTGCCCTTTTCAAAAAAAAAAAAGGATTTGCAAGATGTTTCTATTTATTCAAAGATGCAAATACATTTGAAAGAAGCATTTAAGTCTGAGAACATCTCAAAATGTAGCATATTCACCTTCAAAGCCCCCAAATTACACTCTATACCAATACAGGTAACTCTTTCCATCCATAAACCTCCCTCATTACACTCAATACCTAAACTGATGAACACTAGTGTCATCAAGGGTATATACAACAGTGTGGAGAAATACCAATTTATTAGCCTAATTTCCATTAATATTTTGGGTTACAGTATGCCCATCTCCTCAGACAGGATACTCACCTCCTCAGCTACAACTGTACCAGTGCTGACAAGTGTTAAGTGTTGACACAAATATTTGATATGTTTGAATTCAAGAGGTATGACTTTTTTGAGATGTATGAAGTTATTACAAGGGAGTGTCACATAGTTTTTTTTGTTAATAGGTTGATAGGTTGTTATTTCAAGAAATGTGGGCAAACAGTTGTGAAACTCTGCAATTGCTTGTTCCAGTGTCTTAGCTCTGGTTTCATTAGAAACTTCTGCAGTTCTGTGTGGATATTTTTCACCCCTCTCCCTCCCCTGATTCAGTCATCCCTTCCTCTTTATGTTCTTTAACATGATCTGTTTTCTTTTAATCAGACTGTATGTGACTTTCACTGAATGATGGATTATCTTTTGTGAATAAGACTGTCGCTGATAGAATCAACATTATTGAGACTAAGGACTTATCCTTATCCTTATTGTAATTATGGTAAAAAGGTTCCTAGAAGCACATGAGGAATTAAGGATATGTTTATTATATCCATGTACATAGAAAGAATAGAAACTGTGGGCATGCACATTTATGTGCATGTGTGTGTGCATGTGTATATATGTGAGAGTGTTTGTGAGTACACCCATGAGTTTGTGTGTTTTTTCTGTGAATGTGTGCTTGTGAGAGTAAATGTGTGTATGTTGCATGTGCATGAATGAGTGTTTGTGTGTGAGCATGTATGTATGCATGTTTGAGTCTGTGTGCTGTGTGCAGGTGAGTGTGTGTGTTTGTGCATTTTTGAGTGAGAAGAGAGCATGTTTCAGTGTGAATGTGTGTGCACATAGGTATGTGTGCGTGTATACATGTGTGTGTGTCTTTTTGTGTGTGTGTGTGTGTGTGCACGTTTGTGTGTGTGTTGGTACTTGGTAGGTGAGGTTTCAGCAGGTGTTTGGGTTTGGCTGAAGCACACCGGTATAGTTTTTCAGCAGGAACGTCAAAATAGAGAGCAGGTGAAGAGTTGTGAAATCTCATCGCAGGGCAATTGTGACTAAACAGGCAAGGGGAAGATGGAAAGGATAGGTGTATATCACTCTGCGTTAATTACAATAAGACATGCTGGAGGGGCATGAGAGAACACGCAGCTGCATTTGCGGAATTACGGTATGGTCGCTCTAACAAGACGAGAGACAGAGGGAGAGAGACACTTTTTTTTAACCCTCTCGACTCACCAGAAACAGTGGAAAATCAGAGCCTCAAAGCCAAAGTCAAACACCAAAGCAATAATCTAGTTTACTAGTTTATGGACTTTGATTCCTTTTCACTGTTCCGAAATGAAACTGAAATGGTTTACAACATACGTTTTGCACTGTAAGTTTTGCACTCTGTGTTTTTGGCCCTCACATGAAGAACTAGTAAAGACCTTCTACTCATTGGGATTTTCTTACAGTCGTTTTCTTGATCAGGAGGGAAAAAGGACATATACATATATATATCCTCCGCCCATGAGGAAGCGCAAAGTTTTATTTAATAAACAAAATCATAAGATGTATCGTAAAACTCACACATTGACCGAAATGAAAATGAATCAAACCATACAAGGGTTAAAGAAATGCCAGTAATACCAGTGAGGTCACCTGTTCCCGTATGACAAAGTATGAAGCAACAGGAAGGGATTAAATATTTAATTTCATATACAAACCGCTTTGTCTCGTTTTCTTCCTCTAATCCCGAGCCAATGAAATCAGAGGCCAGTGTCATAATCATCGCAGATGATTTTTTAAAACAAAATCACCAGCTGAACACGTTAATCTACCAACTAAAATGCATGACTCAATGCTAAAATAAGCCCTATATCTTCACATTTGTAAATGCTTGCGTGCAGAGTATTAAAATTAGTGTTCTGGATTACGTAGGATACATATATCTCCATAGGTACACAAGTCAGTGTGTATACATATGTACGAGTTTATGACTTGGTTTTGTGTTGTTCATATTTAAGTCTAGTTGTAGTACACTTCATGTGTGGAAATCTTCATCAACTTGAGAGCATGGAGTGAATTTCCATGACCAAAGAATTTGACCTAAGTGGTGCCAACGTGCCACACCTTCATTCGAAGGTTTTCTTTGCACAGTCAAGGCATAGAAGCTGTGGGTGTAAAAACATTTTCATTACTCCTCTTGTGCTCAGTTTCATCTTGGCCTTTGAGTTGTTTATTTTTCTGCTTATGTTTCTTTGTGTTGGAGCCAGCGCTGCCCCTCCTTCCACTGTTTCGATATTGGCTACAAAAACAATTCTGCGCGTTTCCTCAGCTAAACCTGGTGTCTAAAATGACAAGACCCAAAAAAAAGTCCCCAACTCCTTTAGGAGAAGGGGGTGGGTGTGAGGAGGGGGTGGGGGTGGGTTAGGCAGAGGGGGTGAGCCCATTGGCTCACGGACAGAAACACACATGGAAAACAGTCTTCCACATCGAGGCGGTCTCTCTGCTGTCGTGTTGTATAATTAATCAGTCTGAGCTCGAACCGAGAGGAAGTTTTTGTGAGATGGTCACTGCGAATGGAGGGCGAATGGGTTTCGGTGATGGGTGATGAGGGAAACAGGATGCAGACAGCTCTGTGGACACACTCAGCCTCGCCTCGTAGCAGAACGATGTTTATCATTACAGCACGGACGAATCGCACCCGCAAAATAATAGCGGTTCCGTTTATGGACAGCTCCATTTGGCGCACACATTGAATATTCTCTTCCTAGACAATTCTCAGTTCTTACGCTTTTCAACTCATCATATAATATGGCCCCTAACAAGACTATAAACTGCATATTATATTATATTATTTTATATTATATTATATTATATTATATTATATTATATTATATTATATTATATTATACCAATTGGGTTTTCTAAACAAAAGTCTTAAATCGGAGCTCTGTTATGTTATTTTCTGTGGGATAGTTACTGAAACAATAAGGGTTAAGATCTCCTAACAGGGGGTACAATACTACCCTAGTTCAGTGCTAATCTCTCTGGTTATAAGGTTAAAGCTATGCCTTAACTCTGCTCCTCTCCACTGTCTCTGTTCACACTGCAAAGCAAGAGAGCGAAATCCTCGTAGGTAAAAAGTCACCAAAGTCTCATGCCCTCATGTTCCGACATGTTCACGATTGTTAAGTGCATATGGAAAGCCAAACAAGGCATGAAGTACAGACCTAGGGAAACTGGAGGTGAAAAGGAAACCGCAGAAGAATCAGCTGGACAGGAAACGTTTTTAGACAAACAAACAAAGATTGTGGTGCACACCTTGCTGAGGATCGGACTCCTCCGCAGTTTTAGGTATCCCAGAAACAAGACGGGGGTGGGGGGTGGGGGAGCTCTATAATCGGAAGGGCTGTTCCCGTATTGTAGCCTACGTGCGTGTCACGTGACCCGGGGATGCCACCCTCTTGGTGTCAGAGCGGCTTCTGTCGCCGCAAACAGACGACCTTCCCTGTCAGCTCGGATCGCTCCGAAGCACTTTAAAAAACCCCCAGCGCCATGTAACCTAAAGTCGCGATCCGCCGAGGCGAAGCTGGGTTATACTGATAGAAAGTGATGTTAATGAGTGTGCCCGCATCCAGCGGACCCCACAGCTACAGCATGGTTCTGTTCGCCGCCCGCGTTGGCCCGGTATGGAGCTTTTTTTTTTTTTTGTGTGTGTTTATACGGTGCTGTCAGTGCCCCCCACCCCTTGTGAGGACGTAGGGAGAAATCCAAGCTGTGGTCAGGCATGGGAAACCTGAGACGCCTGTGTTTCAAAACTGTGGCAGCGTTGAGCAAGAGAGCTCCGATTCAATCATCTAAGCGCGGGTTTCCTCTCCGTGGATCGCTTGCAGTAACTGATACGCACGGTGGGAGTTTGGCGGCTTGTACTTACCTCGTTTTGGAATTGGCCGCAGAGGCCTGCTGTCATGGTGATCCCCACGTAAAAAAACCCAAAACATTTTCATTGTTTTCCCGCTGGTTTCTGAGTGTTTTCACCCTGCCGGTCATTCAACACAGACTGTCAATGGTAGCAGCGCAGCCAGTGTATGTGTAAGAGAATACAGTAACTAAGTCACTCCTAAAACTGCATCTCAAGGCCACATTATTTTATTTCTGTGGCTTGTCTCGCATCCCGAGCTCATGCTGTGCATATTCCACTTGGGGAACATGGGGCTTAGCGGAGATTTAAAGATCACAGGGGAGCGTAGCGGGAGACCCCGTGGGCTGCATTAAGCATGACCGAATTCCCTAACCCCACCAAATATCATTGCCTAATTCCTCCACTTTAACGTTTGTGGGATATAGTGCAAAATTGAAAATGAACAGTTGAGATTTAACAAAAAAAAACGACCTTGTGTAGCTTTGGAAGCCTTCCGTGATGTCATAGCCTCTGTGCAATTTAAGTGCGTCTCCTTCAGCCTATCACACAAACTCGCGTACCTAGGACGGTTAGGACGATTTCCTTTCATGTCGGCTGTGGTTTGTGGAACGTTGAGCAGAGGCACTACTAGTACAGGGGAAGGTGATAAAGATTCAGGGGGTCCTAGACTAGTCAGGGACCCCAAAAATGCCTAGAAGTGCCCCTGATAGTTTAGGGAGTCCCTGTCGTATCTTTTCATGGGACCCATAATTTCTGGCACTGCCCTTAGTATTAATGTAGTGGCAAGGGCCTATTGTCTGTCCTTATATCTTATTTTATCTATGAGTATAAAGGGGTCTATGAGAAGTGATATATTAAGTGTACTGCTGGATGGAAAATACTAAATGTTTTTATTCCGTGCATTTGTTCTGTGCTTCAGAGAAAGTGCCCGAGGGCAGTACTTACCGTGCCATGGGACATTTATGGGGCGTTTAGGCTGGGACACGAGCACGGCGGGACGGACGCGTGACTCAGAGCAGCTGTGTGAAGCGTGTGCAGTCAACGCTATCGAAGCGCGGCTCAAGAAGCGAGTGCTGATCTGAACGTTTGGACAGCGCATTTGGGAGCCCGAGCGGGTCGTGTTGCTCGTCTGCTGTGCTCTGCGTTACGAGGGTTTGCAGCTGAGGTTTGCACAGTGTTGTAACCCCTTAGGAGGCTGTTTGAATTCTCACCTAAAACCGCTTTTTTTTTTGGCTGTGGTGGGAGGAAGAGGCTGTGGGAGTAATAAAAGAGCTCTGTGGTTATCTGACCCACTGACTAATCCTCTGACTCACTGATTCACTGACTGTTTGACTGACTAATTCACTAACTGAACTTCTGATTGACTCACTGAGTAACTGACTGACTGATTGGCTCACTGATTGACTGACTGATGAACTGACTAATCCCTAAATGATGGACTCACTGATTCACTGAGTGAGAAACTTGCTGATTGACTGACTGACTGATTGACCCACTGATTCACTGACTGAGAAACTTGCTGATTGACTGACTGACTGATTGACTGATTCACTGACTGAGAAACTTGCTGATTGACTGATTGACTTACTGATTCACTGACTGAGAAACATGCTGATTGACTGACTGACTGATTGACTTACTGATTCACTGACTGAAAGACTTGCTGATTGACTGACTGACTGATTGACTTACTGATTCACTGACTGAGAAACTTGCTGATTGACTGACTGACTGATTGACTTTCTGATTCACTGACTGAGAAACTTTCTGATTCACTGACTGAGAAACTTGCTGATTGACTCACTGACTTTCTGATTCACTGACTGAAGGCCCAGCCATTACAAAGTGTACATAGGCTGGAAGGAAGTGACAGCATACAGTCAATTGGAAAACAGTCTTTTTACAAAAAAATCAATAATGATCAACTCTGTAGTTTGCACAAATTCAGAACAATTTCTACCACACTCAATATAATATCCACATACAAGTGCTTACAAAAACAAACACATATCTTTTCATCAGAAAATAAACTGGTAAAAGTCGATACCTGCTCACTTAATTTGATAGAAAACCAGACGGTATCTTTCTGGTTGCTCTTTACCCATCCACCAAACCTTCATAACCTTTTGTGACCGGTACTGAATGTATGTGAAAGACAACTGCTCTTAAAGCAAGATGACTTCTGGATTTATTTAAGCAATTCATAATATTCCGAAACTCAAATAAATGAAATCCATAACACATTCTTAGATTTAGACCGTCTTTAAACAAGTGCTTTTTCCTTTTGGGTGGCCCATATTGAACAAAGTAGCCGTTGCATCGCTGGATGTACTTAAGTCACCAGGTCTTTGCGCATTCCCAGACATGGTGATGAATACACTATTTCCCACACAGCAGTTTATATGACTGTACCCAGTTTCACTGTTGGTCAGCACAATGGCAGAATTAGGTTGAATGGGCTGTTCTCATTATCTTCCTGTTCTTATGTTCTAAATCAGTTTCAGTCTGTCTGTCTTGGTCTGAGCAAGCCACACACATGCTGGAAATTTCAGCTGGGATTCTTCAGTTTTGTAGAATGAATTAACCTTTTCTGTGTCTAATGTCTTTGCATGCGATACAATGCCTTCTCTACAGTACCGTTCCCTAAGGTGACCACAGTTGCTTTGAAATTAATTTGATATAATTCTGAAGTGGGAACCTGCACCTCATATCTGTCTCATATCTATGTGTCTGTTTTTTTTTTATACTATAGCTGTTCACCCATTCTTTCAGCAAACAGTTTCGGTAAACCGGCAAGCAGACTGTTGCGGTATTGCAAGTGAAAATAATCAGGGTGAGATAAAGAGGAAGGATTTTGAGGGTTGCGGGTAGTCATCAAGGGGTTACCAAGTATGGTCACCCCATACTTCACGAAGTAGTGTTGAAGGGGCATTGTGTATGTACGTCTCTTTTATATGAGTTTGTGTTTGTATGGGTTGTGAGTGAGCGTGTACACTATGTATATGTGTCTGTGTGTGACTGTGAGTGTGTGTATGCGTTTGCAGTGTTTATGTATGTGTATGTGACTGTGAGTGTGTGTGTGTAGGGTATGTGTGTGTGAGACTGTGAGTGTGTGTGTTTGCAGTATGTGTGTGTGTAGGGTATGTGTGTATGTGAGACTGTGAGTGTGTGTGTGTTTGCAGTATGCATGTGTGTGTGAGACTGAGTATGTGTGTGTGTAGGGTATGTGTGTATGTGAGACTGTGAGTGTGTGTGTGTTTGCAGTATGTATGTGTGTGTGTAGGGTATGTGTGTGTGTGAGACTGTGAGTGTGTGTGTTTGCAGTATGTATGCGTGTGTAGGGTATGTGTGTGTGTGTGTGAGACTGTGAGTGTGTGTTTGCAGTATGTATGTGTGTGTAGGGTATGTGTGTGTATATGAGACTGTGAGTGTGTGTGTTTGCAGTATGTATGTGTGTAGGGTATGTGTGTGTGAGACTGTGAGTGTGTGTTTGCAGTGTGTATGTGTGTGTGTGTGTAGGGTATATCAGTGGAGCAGCATGTACATACACAAACACCCTGGGGCAGGTAGGAGTCACCCTGTGAATATTTATCTCAGCTGGTAACTCAAAGAGGCAGCTAACCTCTAATCTGGCCTTCAGCTGTTTACTGTGAAATCGGGAGGGGGGAGCTCGGTCTAAGCCACTATAGATGTGTTGGAGGCTCGGAAAGAGTGGTAGAAAGGGAAGGAGGGAAGAGAGGGGCGATAAATGGGTTCGGACAGGCCTGGCACGGCGACTGGGCGGGCGTGGATGGGGCGGCGGGCCGGGGGCTGGGCGGCGAGGCGTGTGGGGATGTGTGGCGTTCGGTGCGCTCCGAGGCGGGAAGTGGGGGTGCAGCGGTGGAGGGGGGTAGGGAGGAGGGGATTGTGGGGGTGCGGAGGAAGGTTAGGGTGTCTCGAGGGCAGCTAGCTTCGTTTGCCGCTGATTCGAAGTGAACGGCAGAGCGCCGTGCAGTGCTGCCGTGGCCAAATCCCTTCTGACACTGCTCGCATTCTCTCAGACGTCGACGGAGGGAGAGAGAGCGAGCTGACGCGGGACGCGCTTGCCGTCGTCCTGCCACGGAATCACCCGCCGGAGCGTCGGTCCTCGCGCGCGCACGCGTGGTCTCTCGCCACATGCCAATCATCCCCTGCACAACCATATGGTCTCGTCTGATAAGCACACATCTCCACACTGTCACCAACAGCCACTCTGATATTCATACATGACAGCCCAGTGAGAGACCACCAGTCATACGCAGTGCATATGCGTCATCTCAAAACAAACACGCAGGCTTAGCGGTAACGACATCAATGTTTACAGTTATTACTCACATCTGATAACACAAACAGACTGATAAAAATTATACGATACTTCCGAAGTCTTCAGTGGGTTTATTTTTTCGGCGTTCTCTCTCATTCCCTGTATCTCACTTTCTCTCTCCCTCCATCTCTCTCTTTCTTCAGTCTCATTGTGTCAAATTGTTTTAAAAATCATAAAAATACTATATTTATCTATAACAGTTCACATATCATACTAAAATATACTTATATTCATTTTAATTTACATTACGGTTTTTGTTTTTAGATGTTGCAGCATACACCTATTAACTGCCCAAATCCTTAGCAACATTGAGTAATCGGTTAGTATTTTTAATGATTATCTGGATCAATTAAGCTGAAGATCAAAACATGTCAAATATAAATGTACTTTTATGATGGGGCAGAAGGGCGGTGAAAATGTTTTCAATATGACTTTAAAAAGTTGTGAATTGAAAACAAATGAGATCATGTTTTGAAAATGCTTAACGTGCCATCTACAGAGAGACGCAGCTGCGTTCAGTATAATATCGAGCACACGCTGAACACCGCGTTCCACGATCTCACAAATTCCAGCTAAATTAAATTCCATTTTTTCAATTTTATGTAATAACGATGAAAAGATTCTCTCTGACAATGTCCAAGATAAAATACTTTGAGGATCTTGTATGCAAAGCTATGCTTTAGCAGCATATATATATATATATGCTACAATCTTCCTATGTTATTGAGGTGACAAGAGACTAGTCATTTGTACCCTAAAAACACTGCACGCCTAAAGTGAACAAATTCTACATGATAAATTTGTTATTTGGTAAAAAGGAGGAATGATTTAGTGACTGCATGCTTAGATAGGTACTTGGATAATTTATTAAATGGTTTTTAAAGCATGAACATGTGTGGAATTCTCAGTCATGTTTGTGTATATGTGTGTAATGGTACAATAGAGTCTTATACCATGGACACAGCCTTATTTTGACCCGTTGTGTAAATATAGGGAGGTGGGGAGGGGGTGGTCAGGTTACAGTGCTGAGATTTGGATTGACAGAATAAAGAAGATTCATCAGGACCACCGGTGTGTGGCGGGGTGATAGTGTGGGCGGGGAAGGGGGAGGGGGTAGATTTTCGGAGTTGAAAAGGACACAGGTCTGGTGACAGCGATGACACGGCCCTGCTGCTCGGTGACCGGGTCTGTGAGTGACCCTGTCAGTCGGACGCTTTGCTCTTCCTCAGCCCCCGTCACCATCCCTACCCATCCACCCCCCACCCCCTGACATAGGCCACGCCCCCCTACCCACGATGCACCCCGCCGTAGCCCTGGTTTTTTGTACCGTCCTCTTTGTACAGGTTGTGTGTCACTGGAGGAATTTTAGTGTTGTAAAAATATTGAGAGTACTCTGATTCTCAAACGTCAACTCAGTGTAGATATTCTTAAATATTTACCCTCACATAATGACAGACCTCTGATATTTTTAAGTCTTCAATACAATCACATACACACTTGTGCCTGTATATTTATGAATACATCTGGATATATTCGTGTTTTTTTCCTGCTATAGTCCTACGAGGGGCCTGAACTACTGAAAGTATTAACAAACATTCTGATGTCCTAAAAATTTGTCTCTTGGTTTTGTAAGTAACTCCGGATATGTACGTTTGCTACAATAATGGAATTTAAAGTATTGCATTATAACGTTGTTCACCCCTTTGCATGCAGCTGGCTGTTCTCCTTTGAGGACACAGAGAAAATAGACCGCTATGAAAGGTGCTTTGTGTCCGGTCCTTGTGACAGACAGAAGGTTTGTGAGCGGAGCAAGCAGCGATTAAGAGTCACAACCCGAAACAGAAAGAGTTGTGTGTCGTGCATGAATATATAAACACGCATGTCGGTTGATCAAAGGTGTTGTCATTCTAATCAATTGAAACGATAGGTTTACAACATTTCTGTAGCTGGTTATACTTTTCCCCTTGTCATATTTTATTATTATTATTTTTTGTAATCTCTGACACTAGCCGTTAGGGCCTGAGGCTGAAGTAGCAGTCAAGGGGCAGGGTGCACAGAAGAAAGAGTTTGGGGGCTCATCCGTAGCCTCGTCCCCTTTGGGGGGTTAGTTAGATATCGGTGGAGCGAGCGAACACCCTGTTCCTCCTCCGGTCTCCCAGTCAGGGTGTCCATATGTGTCCAAGCGAGTTTGTTGTGTTCCTGTCATGTCGTGCGCAGTCTGTTTTGAGTTTTATTCGTCCTTCCCTCAGGGCGGGAATGTCCAAGTATGAGCGTTGTGTGAGCTGAGGCTGTGTGCCGCGTGGCTGGACTCACACAACTGACGAAACGCTTTCTGTTTTTTTTTTTTTTTTTTTTTTTTCGAGGGATACCGAGAGAGTTTCAGAGTTTTAACTTAGGAGTGAAATAATGAACGCCGAAGAGAGATGGGAG
The DNA here is from genome assembly GCA_022829145.1 of Albula goreensis. Lineage (NCBI taxonomy): Eukaryota > Metazoa > Chordata > Actinopteri > Albuliformes > Albulidae > Albula > Albula goreensis. The sequence continues at coordinate 30,667,737 of CM040754.1, read as the reverse complement.
ACGTGTCGGGGCAGGTGCCTGGTGCGCCCTTGTCAGAAATGGGCAGCGCGAGCGTGTGGAAACCTTTTTTATCTTGGGGAAATGAGTGAATGCTACGTGAGGCTCTGTGAGAGGCCTTTACTAAGGCTAACTGTGCAGTTTTTTTTTTTTACAGTTAAAGCGGTCTGATTTACTGCTTTACCATGATGGATGTGTTCCAATAACCAAGAGACTGGTGATACATGTATCATGGGCTGTATTGGGCCTAACGTTTGATGGTATGCATGTACATGTGTGAGCAAGGGTGCGCACATTTGTGTGTGTGTGTGTGTGTGTGTGTGTGTGTGTGTGTAAGTGTGAGATGGGGGTGGGGGGGTTTGGGGTGCAGGTGTATATGTGATTATGAACATTTGAGGGTAAATTTAACACAATAATTGCCATAGTGTAACTGTTAATACTTGTAAAATTCCTGAGGAATTTGCGATCTCCAAGTATTTGCACCCAATCAATTTTATTTCACTGACAAAACTTGTAGAAGTGTAAATCTACCATTTTTCCTGATCTCACTTTGAGAAAAAGCAGGTGAGACTACAGTTAAGGGGCAGGGTATGACATTTCCATTCTGGTGCAATTCTGGTATATTCTGTGATAGATGTATTTGTGCTGGACTGAAGGTAATTTGGGCCGTTTGTGTCCACACCCTTTACCAGGTAATCCCAATCCCAGGTACTAACTAATCCGTAGACCCCAAACAGAAACAGAAACTTTGTTAATATACGCGATTCTCTGTTATTATTGGCTGTTTGTACTGACACGTCTCGTCATGTACGGTCATTGAACCTTACTCAAAGCTGGATTCTGCGGTCCTCTCAAAAGTTTATCAATGGCTTGTGGAATTCTATCCTTTCGCGGCCCCACCTTTGTGTGTTTTTGAGATTATACCGTGGTAGCTGCAACATTTTTGTGGTTGTATGTGCAGTTTCTCCTGAATGAGAAAAACTGTATGTGTGATATTTCATCCACCTATACCCATTACGCTTATTCAGCAAACCCATTCGTCCAGAACAGGATATGAGCTGCTGCATCGTCTTTCCTGCAGTAGAGGTACAGGACTTGAACCGAAAGTACTGATAAATCATTAAGTCATATTGGTCCCAAATTCTAGTGACAAAACCTTGTTATTAACCAAAGATGTCTTTTAATTTATTGTTAAGCATCATACCAGTCAAAACAATAGCTTTTTTTGTATTTTTGTGTCAAACAGGACTTCAGTAGTCCTTCAAAATAATATGATTAGTCAGTTTGCTAAATATCTTAGTGACATTTAAGCACTCGCTATACTCAAAACCGACAAATACACTTTGATATAGTGAACTAGTAACCCTGCCTTTAAGTGGTGCTTATTTTATGGAAGTAAGCCAATGTTACAAACTTTCTCACTGACTAGAATTAACTGAATGCAAATAATGGTTTTTGAGTGCATTATATTTCAACGCGGCTAGAAATTTGCATGTAACCAATAAAAATATTCTGGCTCCTGCTGCAAAAAGAGTCATTTTACTTGCGCATATCACACCTGTTCCTTCCCACTTCCTGTTCCCTGGCTTTGCCCTTCCCAGCATGCTTTGGGCAGATCCAGCACCACTAACCAGGTCTGTGATTGGCCACACACAGGTAAGCAGGGAAAATTAGCGCAGGCTGCGAATCCTAAGGTATGGCTTGGTTCAATCACATGGAAACAAGTCTTAACCCACCGTTGTCTGCAGGCTAAGATTACATGGAGTTCGGTTGATTTGACATGGCGTGACCCTCTGATGTAAAGGGTAAAGCTCATTTGTAAAATGTCATAAAGAGCACACTTTTCTCATGGAGTGCACTACGCATGCATGAAGTACAGTGAATCATCTCATTATGAACTAAACCTTGAACGCAAATAATTAACATGCCTTGGCATAAAAGAGATAACTGAAGACGTCCATGTCTTGTGTTAGCACAACACCCACGAGAAAACGGCAATGAGCGTCTGCGGATTACACAAGTGCCTGTTGAGTTGGAAGAGAAAAACAAACGAAAAAAAATCAAGCTTGTCTCATTCGGTGATTGTCATCATGACAAACGCTAAACTTATAGCTTTAACCAGATGTCTGCCCTTCCCTTAAGCCCAGTGTCACCCTGACCAACAAAAGATCATTTCCCAAGCAGGGCACTCAGAGATACGTGACGAGCCTTAAACCGTAACCATGAATCATGTGCTCGTTTGAAAGGGTTTTTTTTTTCCACAAAACTTCTTGGCCAAAACTGTTGCCCGGCAAAAGATGAAGCTGAAAATGCAAACATGAAGGGATTTAAATGAAGAAAGTACTGGGGATACAGAGAGAGTCTTTGAACTCGGAGAGTTTTTGAACATCATCAAAAACCTCCTTCTAGGCAGCTGGGGGAGTCAGTGCGGGACAAGACCCTCCCACACCCTCCCGGCTGCACAGACGAGCCTTCGCAAGGACTAATTAACCAATTAGGAGGCCCAGCCTCGGGACACTACGGGGGTAGTGGGGTGGGAGGGGGTGCGTCGATGTTCCGAAACTCACTGGAGGGCGGCAGGGCTCAATTAGGGAGCGGAGCGACGGGGACATCAAGGGTGGGGGGGGATTTGTACATCCCCCTGAGTGAGCGACCTTTTAATTAAATTATCATTAGCGCTGATTCTAATTATTACTGTTCTGCTTTTTCCCCTTCCCTTTCACCCCAAATGCAGTTGGGACAGTAGGCCCCTGGCGATGTTTCATGATGCTGAGGACAGGGACGCCCCCTCCCCCCCCACACACACACACTCCCGGCCCCCCCAACACACCTCTCTTCATATCTGTATGAGGGAGATGGTAGAAGAAGAACAACTGTAGTCCTCCATGCTTTATAAAGCATATCCTCTCTTCACATCACATGTAATCAAGGGTGCACACTCTCAACGCTCTCAGAGATAAGTTTAAACATGCCAGTGTACAGGAATTGGCAATAGGTGAAAACCTTCAACAAACTGAAGGCATGAGGTGCAAAACCCTTGACAATGACTTCCAGCGAAGTACAGGTACGTGTGACTAATTCAAATTATCACTGAATAAGGGTTTATAAATTCAAAGCTAATTTCAATGGAGTACAGTCAGTCATACATAAGCAGTAGGTCTGTCTGATGTTTTTTTTTTTTTTTGCGTACTTAACAGTAGCCTTGGGTGTGACCTAATTTGATCCCATAGACCAAGTCAGACAGCATTACATGTGACTGGAAGGGTTTTTACTGAGGAGGCCTCTGACTTATGTTCTTAGATTCACTTCACAGGATTAAGACACATGGGATGGCTAAGTTCTGAGGGAACATTATAACAGTATTCCCATGTTCCGGGGGAGTTATTTCACGGTGCACACCAAGAGCAGTGACAACCTGGAAGATTACCTTGACTTAGTCAGAGACACACTGCATATTTACAAGAATTTAAACATTAAAGTGAAATATACTTCTTCGAAGAGGCAGAGATTGTGTATGAGAGAGTGTCTGTGGCAGCATTTTACATATAATACTGACATAAAGTATTCATATCTCAGTTGATATATTAGTGAATAACTGCTTAAAGTAAGGTTTAGTCATTTGCTGGGAAATAGCTAATGGTGCAATAAATCTGCCCATGAATTAGCGTGAGTAAGAATCACCGGCTGTCAGTTTTAATGAGTAATTAGCCAGGTCACCACACCTATCACAATAAAGGATAGGCTATGGAAGACAGGTGTGGACAAGGGAGGTCAAACAAGTCTCCTCCTCCTCTCCTCCCTGCGAAACTTTCTCCGTGTATCTTTCACATTCCAGTAGCTGTGCTTCTGAGCCGGTTTTGGTTTAAGCATCAGGAATTGAAAGACATTTGTAAGTAAATATTTAATGTGCCGTTCACACAGACGGCAAAATAACTATTGTAAATTGTAAAATAGGAAGGTTGACATTAAAATGGCATCACACAACAGTAAACGTTGTTTGGTGACACATGCCCAGTCATGTTTAGGAGAGAATATATTTATTTAAAATCATTTGCGTTCATAAATTTTCATGATGGGCAGCATGGTGGCTCAGTGGTTAGCACTTTGGCCTCACAGCAAGAGGGTACAGGTTTGATTCCCACCATGGCCTATCTGTGTGGATGTTCCTCCCGTGTCCACTTGGGTTTTTCCAGGTTCTGCAATTCCTATACAGTCCAAAGGCATGCAGATTTGGTTTACCAATCCAATAGGTATATGTGTGTGAGAGTAAATATTTGTCTGTCGACTACTACCCATGTGAATGCAGCACTAAAGCCCAAAAAATGGTGACATTTGGCTCCAGTGGTGCTCCTGTTTCTGTGATGCCCTTTGTACCAATGGCAGGGGGAAGGGGGGAGTAGAAGAAGGGGAGGGGGGTAGCTAAAATCATCAGCAGGAGACTGAGCACTGGGGTGTTGCTTATTTGTCCAACACATCAGCAGAAATCTGCAGGCTCAACCTTCATACACACCATGAGGTGTCCCAGCCCAGTCGTGCTGCGACCTTTCACCTTACCAAAACTGAGCTACTTAACCCCCGCGTGACGGCGTGTCTGTCTCATTGTGTGTATGGGGAGAGGGGCTGAACCCCTGCCAAATCGCAAGAGCGCAATTGTGTTGGTATTTGCTGGCTCCGTTCTCCCCATGTCAAAGACAACATACACCAGCGTATACATACCTTATTCCTCATTTTAACTCACGACTTTTACACTCATTTCTTTCGAATGAGACCTTTATTTTTGTCCTGTCATAAACTGCATGAATGAAAAGGGCATGGCAGTGTGGTGTAGTGGTTGGTGAATGCAGCCGTTCACAAGATGGCTGATTTAAAGCCGCTGTTCTGCTGAATGACTCCTTAGGAAGCATCTCGATAAGTATATCTGGGCAGAGCATAGTCACCAATGAGCTCACATTATTCACTGGCAATAAAGAGACGGACACTGAGAATAGTTGATAACGCAGTGAACGTGCCAGTGTGCGGTAGGACATCCTCGTAGTCACTGGTGGGAAGGGAAAAACTGCTGTGAAGGGCCTCCTCATTTCCCTGGCGACAAGACATGAAGCCTCAGTGAGAGACTCCCTCGGCGTACATCTGTAAGCTATCTGCCTCACCGCTGAGCTTCATAAAAACACTTTACTGCATCCTGGCACATCCTGTCTTAATGAGGCCGGCCTTCACCCCCCAGCTCCTTCCCTTCTGCCCGTCAGTCCCCAGCGGGACGGACAGAGCTGAGACAGGTACTGGGTATTGGGGGACGTACAAGGGACGGGGCCCCTCATTACGACCCCCCCGTCTGTATTCCAGGGGACCCCCCTGCGACAGGGCTTCCCACTGACCCCTCGGCACGGAGCGGGCTCATTAGCTCGGGCTGCGGAGAGCTCGTTAACCCCGCTAATCGAAAAGGGAAAGAGGATAAAAGACTGAGGAATTTACTGCCAGTTCTCTTGACATCAAAGGACAACGGGAGGAGCGGGAGATCTGGGATAGCGGATTGGGGAGGCAGGGGTGGTGGCTGGGTGGGGGAGGGGGTGGGAAGAGGCGGGATTGGTGGGCACGGTGAGTTGGAGGGGGGTGAGGGGATGTAGAAGGGGCAGGGCAAAGTGGAGTACACAACACCTGGCCAAGTCAGGGGATTGGCCGTTTATCCTGAGAGTTCGGAACTCAACAGAGAGTGAGCAAAAGTGGTGCCCAGTAGTGACGGGGCTGTAAGATTTCACTGAACCAAAAACGGGAGGAACTACCATATAGCATCTGTGACTCAGTGACTTTGACCAATGACTGCATTAGCCGAGGGAAGGACCAAAGTTTTGATTGGCTCAAACAAGTCAATGGCTGACTTTTGAGTGTACCTCCGCTAAACAGAGGTTCATGAAACCTCAATCAGGCAAAACTAGGGGCTGTTTTATAGGTGTATCCTGAATTGGCACAGGGTAGTGCCCCGATGGGACGGGCCTTTAAGCACAGTACGGCAGTCGACTCGTAAAAAAAGGATGTCAGGGATCACTCTGTTCCCATCCTTCCTGGAATGGAACCTGTAAACCTGGCAGCAAGAGCTGACCAGAGCACAGTCAACCATCCCCCCCGCAACCCCACCTTTCAGCGTCTCTGGGTAAGCTGGGTGGAACGTCGCCCAAATGCTTTAAAATCCCAAGGTGCCGAAAGCAGCCTTGCAGAAAATGGAACACGTAATCCACACACCTCAATCACCTGTGTTTGCTCTGGGATCCCATGTGTCACGAACGTCATCGCCGCTGTTTGCGTTATCTTTAAAGGCTGCCATAAACATTTTCACTGGGGATAAAACGCAGCGGTGTTTGTTCACGAAAGGCTTTCCTGCAGATTCTGAGGTGCATGAAAGGCCGCTTAATGACTAGCACGCTCACAACGCTTTGTAAACTTGTCTCTCTCGTTCACATTTGACAAGGAATGCTCTTTTCTCTTGCTTACATTGTACTATGATGAATACACCCTAACATGGCAAATATTGTTCTATTTATTTGTAAGTTTGATGTTTACAGTTAGAGATGGGTTTGGTTCATATCATTCTCTCTGTTTACTTTCTCAATCCAGAGCAGTGATTAGAAATTGCATCAGCCCTAAGAAAAGTTGATCTACAATGATTACAAAGCCGACACAAGAATTTGTGACACAAACGTGAGAACTATATTCCGTTTCCTCATAGAAAGTCAATGAGCATGACGTGTTTGGTTCAATGAACTCTTAGGTATTGTCTCTTCATCAAAGCTGTATTTTTAAACGGTGTTGTTTTTGGATGGAGCTGCAAACAAATGAGACAGGACTTGCTGGGGGAGTTTCGTAGGCCAAAATAAAAGGATGATAAAGTGAAGGTTTCAGACGGCACAGGCAGTCAAACCGATTAGGGTTATCTTTCTGCATGGTGTGAGGCTTTATCGGCTAATAGCATCATCTATGGATTCAGAGAACGACGGTGCAGTTCTGCCACATGGTTACTGACCTTTACGATTAGACCCCCCCAAAATGGGAGAGAGACAAGCACTAGGACTACAGGAAGGGAATGGGCGAGTGCAGCTGAGATACTGTTGTGATGCCCAACGCCAGTGGGGCATGACACAAGCTAATCAAGAACCAAAGTATCCGTGACAAAGTGCCTTGTGACCGGAGGTTCCTTACGTTTTTTTTTCTTGTCTCCAGGCACAAAAAACGTCCAAATCCCTGCGCGATAAACACCGGAAGAAGATTATTAACGTGGCTTTTCTCAGGATGTTACCACGTTCGATGGTATGCCCTGGCCGATGTTTCCGCTGCGGTTCCGCCCCTGATTTTCTTAGTAGAATTAAAAAAAAAATTCCCCCAAATGTAATCAGGTGCCTTCTTCCCTAATTCATAGTTCAGCCATTTCCCTTTAGGCCTTCATGCATGCTGCACCGCTCTTATTCCCTACACTGTAAAACCCAAAGGCGAAGTTCACTGAAATGGTTTGAGGAAACCGTAAGCTCAAGACATTTGAGTAAGGCAAGTTAATCAGTGTTTAACTTGCCTTATGCAAATGGTTCAAGGAAACCGGAGACCCATTTGATAACTATTTGTGTAAACCTTACTTGTTGGATCTGTTTTATTTGACTTTACATTTTGGATTTTTTTTTACAGTGTATCTACAAAGTGAGCAGTGAGACTGGCAGGAAAGGTCAGATGAGGAGGATGGGAGGAAGACGAAGAAAGAGGAAGATGGTAAGTCGTCAGAGGGAGCAGCATGTCAGAGAGCGAGTCTTCTCAAATACCCCACACACACACACACAAACCCTCCCGGCATCTCCCACCTCTGGGCGGCCAGACTCCGCCCCCGACAGCGACACGTCCGTGACAGGCGAAAACCACACCACCAGCAGCGCTCATCTGTTCATCTGTCAAAACTGTCAATTTCGTTTAATGTCGAGGCTACGCGCTCACGACACCCCGAGATGCACGTGCTGTGGACGGCTCGAGAGGCAGCAGTGACTCGGGGTGAACTGTGATGTCCCCTCACGGATCTATCAAACACTCAACCGAGTGGTTATTTCTTTCCCATATTTAAGTTCATGCAAACATGTAATACTGCCTTTTCTAAACTTACCAAAATAGTTTAATTCCTAATATGTATTCATCTACTGTATATGTATATGCGAACATGCAATCAATAGGTATATAAAAACAATTACTTTCATTGTAAATGAAGGTAAAAAAACAATCTACATATGCAGGATGGCGAAGAATAGTAAACAATAAAACTGAACTATATGAAGCTGAATACATTGTTTATTAGCTAGCTTTATAGACACTTTTACCCAGTCAAAGCACAGAGTATTTTCTAGATGTTAACAAGAGTACTTGCTGAGGAAACTCAAACTCATGGGTGCAATAGCATTGCCCTGCTATGGAATCAAACATGCAACCCTCTCGTCATGCATTTGTTTTTCCAAAAGAGAACATGCAGTGTTTATGGACTGGTATCAATAACATGTCTGCTAAATATACAGTCAATCCTGCCTGGATAAATACTTTGTTTTTACAAAATAGGCCCAAAAAACTTATGTTAAAAGTTCATTTATACATCTCTTACAACTCTTGGCGAAATTGTTACTTCATATCTTTGACTGGGACAGGTCTTTGGGAAGTATGATGTAGTGGTAAAAATACAGAACGCATCAGAATCAAAATAGAGGACGTGGTGCGCCGAAGCTTGTTCTCACAGAACATGATGACATCATTGCCGGTTTTCAGGGGAACGCGGTCGTGAAGAGGCACAAACAATCATTGCGGCCTGAAAATCATAGAGTCAGTCGCTGCAGTATTTTCATCTGCAAAAGGTTTTCTGAGGACAGTGTGACACAAAGCTATGTGATAAAGACCAGCTCGCTCCGTACATGTCAATTAGCCTCGGTCCTTATGTGATGCGCAGCCGGGCATGTTTGCCATTCGCTGAAAGGAGCATGCAGAGACAAAATGGTCAAACGTCAACTGCGACTGCGCAGACAACTCAGAGTTAATTGCGCCCTACCAATTAAACTTCAAAATGCCTGACAAATCTGCTCTAATGAGTTATAGGATGCACACATGAATGTCTTTCTTCCTGCATGGTAAAGTATCTGGTACTCGTAGACACAAGAACATAGCTCACATTTCAAAACATAAGCTGCTTTTGTTTCAAAAGGACGGGCATGGAAGAGATTATCTTTGTTGATCGAAATCAAACTGTTTTGTAACATTACTGGAGACAGCAGCTGCTTTCAGAAAGAAAATATCTCAAATATAAGAAAGATTCTTCTATTAAACTTCGATAGGACCTACGCTTTCTAATGTGTTTCAGACAGAAGCGTCACAACTAGCCGTCAGTGATTGTGTTTATGGTGAAAAGAAGCCACACATTTGAATACCATTCAGTTTTACATTGTCTACATTTTTACAGATAAGTATTATTAACACACAGAACAGTGTACATTCAAAGGCACAGCATTTCTATCTATCTATCTATCTATCTATCTATCTATCTATCTATCTATCTATCTATCTATCTATCTATCTATCTATCTATCTATCTGAAAGATGGGAAAGACATCTTTAAAAAACTGTCATTGCACTTGTCACTATATGGCATGTCAAAACGCGAGTATGTACTCATGCCTCCAGCAATGTTTGACCTTTTAGGAATCATAAACACGGCAGCGCTAATTAACTGATCCTCCTTCTACGCACAAAGGCGTGCGTCCATCCAACACAGCCATGCTTGTTAAATTATAATTCCGTAAAGATAATCGGTTTATTAATGTAATCCTTTAAATGTATTTTTTTAAATTTGCGTCTCCTGCGTTTGGCTACTTTTAGGACCAATACGTATTAACTTGATATGAGTTTTATTTGATGCGATAAGCCTTTTATCGTGTAATATACTTACAGTGACAGAACGGATATGACACTCTGCCACTTTCATTATTCACACTGTTTTATATATGCATTGTAATGAATTCCATTTCTGCACACAAGGGTGAATGCTAATTAGTTTTGAGCGCTGTTCACCTATACTTCTGAATTGGATTGGAGTTCTCAGACAGAAACTTCATTAACTCGTTAAATATGCATCTATTCCATTTATGCAAATCAGCCTAATTAATAGCGTCTTATTTTCGCACTCTTACCGTGCGACAGTAAAACTGTGACGTTCACTCTGGGAAGAACGACGTGTGTTTGACGGGGATCAATTTGCTTGTGAATCTGTGCAGCTTGTAAGTGGTTTTAGAAGAAAAAAAAAACATGGCAGACGGACAGTGGAGTTTATATTAATTTAATTACAAATGTTGCATACAAAACATACATTTGCCAAGCTGCAGTCTCTGTTCTGGTTACGTTATTATAAAATATGTAAATATTCTCATAGTATTTATATTTACCATTAACTTTTATAAAAAGTCGACTGTCTTCGGAAAATCGCTTTGAGTCTCTTGCATATGTAGGCTAATAGAAGCTTACATTTTTAAAATGTCTCCTTTGACAGCTGATAATTTTACTCAGTTGTCACTCGCAGTATTTACTTACAAATAAACAAAATTGAACTGAAAATATATTTGTAAATATGAAAAGATTGCATTACCCGAAAAGGTCAGTGGCGAAATTTTAAATAGTAATAACGAATTTACAACCTTTTGTACTTTAAGACACTCGAAGAACAAAATTAAAGGTGTGTATTGCACAACATCTCGAGTTACATTGGCATAATGGATTAATACAAACTTAGGAATATGACTACAAATAATGGCCTTATAATCAATAATAATAATAATAATAATAATAATAATAATAATAAAAGAAAAAGAGAACTATTCATCATCATAATGGCCAGCTCTGGCCTAAATGTGTGTTATGTAAAAATAGCATTTAATTTAATAAGTGCCATGACATTTTGCAGAAGTTAAGCAGCGAAGAACTAATTGTATTCAGTGAGCGGTGAAAATGTCACTGACCGCGTTATGGTTAGTCAATTCTCAGATACAACATAAACGCAGCGTTATATGTAATTAAGAAGAATAAGGACAAAATTATTGTTCACGTTTCACCCTTGTAAGAAAAACTTCATATTAATATTATGATCAACGATTTAAACATATTTAATAAACCTTTATTTTATTTATTTTTATTTTTTTAACTTTTTTCAAAATGGACCGTGATTATAAATTCCTTGTGCTAAAAATAATACATGACTTAAAATAATGATGTTTGACAGATGCATATTTGAAAAACGTATTATTATAATTGTTATTATTATTATTATTACTTGTGTAAGCACCTGCTTAATTATTTTGTAATCGCTTTATTGTACAACATGTCCCACGGCATGGCTCATGTTCTCTCTTCGGCGGTCTTTTATTTAAATAGAAAGGGGATTACCTACCCAGTAACCAGGCTAATACTAGGCCGCATTACATTTATACCACATGAAGAAAATGATCCGTATTTTCACGATTAGCAGGCCATTTGTCCTAGCCTGTTTTAATGTTGGCTTGGGTTTTTTTGGCACACGTAACCAAATTAACTTAAGAGCCGAATGTTCAAATGTACATTTCAGCGGTAGTTTCCCTCTGCCCAACATACATATAAGGATTACATTGATCACTGTCATTTTTAAACTGTCTTAGGCCTGTGGTTTTCTATTCCCTCAGAAAGCAATTTGAACATCGAAAGAACTTGTATCATAAAAACTTCCCTCCTACGTATAATTAGAAACACTCGCAAAATATCCGACTCTGTCATGTATCAGTCTCGTGCTGATCTTTGAAACTGTAGGGTACGTCACTGCCGAGACAAATGCAACTCTAACATAAGAATTACCATGCGCCGCACACACACTTTCATGGTCTTTCGACTTATAACTTATAAACACTACTGGTGTTAAAAAAAAATTCCTGAAGTTTTTTTTTTTTTTAAAAAAAACAAAGTTACCCGAAACTGACAGGACCTTTTCCTTTTCTAACTCAACTACTTTCACAAATTTAACTCCAATCAAACAATTCCTGAAGAAAATGCTAGGACATGCTGTATTTCTCCATCTTAACGCGGTATGTAAATAACTTGGTAACAACCAAAGCAATGTCTACTGTCCTGTTTAAGTGGGTAAGCTTTGCATTTGTCTTGCTATGTTGAGGTTGGAGGTGAGGACCAGAAAGTAAAGGGTGGGAGAATGAGTGAGAGAAAAAAAAAGAGAAAAAGGGGTGGGGGAGAGGGGGGTTGGTTGGTTTTGTTAAAGGCTTTTTAATGACTTTACTCGCCTTCATAAAGAGAAGTGTGGGGAAGATGGTGGAAACACAGTAGGGGGCAGGGTGAGTGGGGAGGGGTAGAGGAGAGGGTTGCAGCCCACTCTTAGTTTTACATTTTAAACGGGGTGTTAAACAAACACTGCACTTTTGTTTGGGGTGGAACCAGAGGGGTTGGGGGTGGGAGGGGAACACCGTTAGGGCCGTCCCAGTGGATGAATTGGAGAGTTAATGGAAAGTCAGTTGAATGGAGCCCGTTGAATGGAGCAGGCAGAGCGCTCCTCCTCATTAGCTGGGCAGGGCCAGGTCTCTGGTGGGGTAAGAAACGCTCGACGGGCGTTGGGACTCCCCCCTGTGATGGAAATGCAAGGCACTGTCATGATCTAATGACAGCCCCGCCCCACCCCAGCCACTCTGAAATAGGTCCCCAGTAGTCTCTCATAAGACTGGGCTAGAGATGCCATGCAGGTGGGCCAGTGTAGTTTCGGGTTGGTGGATAGGAACACCCATTTTCTTGCACTGATAGAAAACTGGTGAGAGCTAAGATCACTTCAATCAGATTCCTTCTATGAACTGTAGATCAAGGACGTCATAGATGGATGCTAGTCAAGATGCTGTTTACTAATCCCGTACTGATATCAGGAGGATATAATTTACGTACTTGGGACAGGTTGCCAGGTCACATAATTGAGGCAGCGAACCTTAGTGAGGTTAAGTCCAGGCCTGATGCAGCACCGGATACTCAATTGTCAACGGAACGATGAGCCTATTTGAGCTGAATGGCCTATTCTCATCATCATCATCATCATCATCATCATCATCATCATCATATGTTTGTATGTGCTCATGACCTCATTTAAAAATACAGCTCTTGTTTGTTCAACCTTATTTCTCCCAAATTTCAAAGTTACCTGGTTGAAAATGGCTGGGGTGTGCTGTGGCCCCACACGGCTCTTATCCATGGTATGGCGTTTCACGGTATGATTCCCCTTTCCTGTCCTCAGTTCACCCCGGGCCCATTAACACCCTCCCCTGGCAGGGCAGAAAAAGCCGACCACCAGCCTTCAGCATCTGGCGCTGGGGTTTCTGAAAACCAGCACATCAGGGTCCACAAAGCGACGACTGTTCTAGTGGAGACTCTGCCAAAGCCATCTGGAACAGAGGAGTCGGTTCAGTCTAACTGCAGAGCGCTTCGTTCAAAAAGCAAGCAATATCACTTTTCTTTATTACTTACAATTTTTGTGTTGAATTCAGAGAGTACATCCGACTCCACAATGGGAATTAAGCGGGGAAATAAGACCGCGGATGTCTAAGATAAAGGGGAAGTCTGCTTAGTTTTGAAGAGCATTTTCAGAGGAACCAAAACTGGCTTGACGCCAGCGGCTTTTCGCTGTGCTTCACCACGAAAACCCCAGCCTGAGAAGAGATCGGAAATGTCTAGAGAATGTCTCAGACTCTCACTCTCCAGTCCCCACTATATTACAGGTTTTCGAGGGAATCTGTCCCTTTTCCAGCCTCCGCTCTCCCTTATTTGCTCCTGAGGAGAAGGACACCCTCGGTCCCTCAAGCCTCATTCCACCTTGGCAGTGTGACAGAATTTTTGTTGAGGGGGGTGGGGGTGGGGGTGGATGTGGTGGTTGGGAGGGGGATCACTTCTTAAGACCCTACTGCTCCTGAAAGTCTGCTTGCCAAATACAGGGTAAGAAGCAAGTTGGGGATTGGCTGTACCTCTTTTAGCATGAGTAAGAGTAGGTCTCTAAATGAATTAGGAACTCTCCAGACAAACAGGCCAACATTATTTACAAGTGAGTCATTTTGCAAAGCAGACAGCCTCATCCTGAGTGTCACAGATTTAATTCCATACTCTGTCCTTTCACCGAACCGGACAGTCGCTTAGAAATGGGAGTCAGTTCACGCGCCTTGCCCCTGGATGCAGCAGCAGTGCCCCACATGGGATTTGAGCCTGCAACCTCTGGGGTTAAAGAAAGGAAGTTCCGTAACCACTGTACATTTTGTCGGTGGCTAATTGCTGTACGATGCTAACAGGCCTGGCGCTGGTTAAGATGATTAGAAGGAACTGTTTCTGATAATTGCATGGTAGCTAAGAAGAGCGATGTACGACAAGATAAAGTCATATTATTCAGATCACTTTCGTGAATTTACTGCAACCTTCTACCCCAGACAAGACAATGACAATGGAGATAACTGAGACCCAAATTCAGTAATGTACATATTTTACATTAACAGTACAGCACTTAGGGATGACTGTTGTGCCGAATAGTATGTGTTTTGCGAGCTTCGTCAGCGTCTTGCAAGCTTTGTTTCCCTTGAATGTGCACATGCCCGGGACGTCCCCCTCCCTGGCGGACTAAGTTAAGCGAGGTTGGCAGCGGGCGTGTGTGTGGTGCCAGACGAGAAGGGGAACTGGGAGTGAGGGAGGCGGTGTGTGTGTGTGTGTGTGGGGGGGTGCAGCCTCATCCCACCTATTTGGCAGTCATCAGTTCGTGACTTGTGAAAAGCGCTGTGGCGAGGATTGTAAGTGAGCGGGACAGTCGTCAGGGGTCTGGCCGTGAGACTCTCTGACACCTGTCACTGCCGGTTACCGTGAGGACCTGCTGTTTTTGTCCCGCAGCCTAGCCTCGCGTACGGAGTGGGGTTGGGGGGTGTGTTGGTGGTGGTGGGGCGGGGTGGGGTGGGGAGGGGGTGGTGTTTCCATGCTCACGGTGCTCGGAGCACGGTTAGCGGGCACGCAGCACAGATCCGCGCGGAGCAGCGGCCGGGCTGGGAAAGTCTGTTAGCCGAGCGTCGTGTCCTTCAGAGCCAGAGCCAATGCAGCATGACCCCTCTGGCGCTTCTGCTAAAAACACAGAGAGCAGCAATGAGTGCCCCAAACTACAGGTCTGCCAGAGAGATACCACTGCTGTCTGCACACACACACCACACACACACATGCGCATATTCACCCTCACACACACACGCACACTCACGCACTCTCACATAAATATTCACTCACACACACACTCACACACACATACACTCATGCACTCTCACATAAATATTCACTCACACACACACGCACGCTCACACTCACACACACGCACATTAACACACACACACACGCACGCACTCTCACATACATATTCACACACACACACAGACACACACACTCACAAACAAATGCACACACACACCACACACACTCACGCTCACACACTCACACACACACATACACTCATGCACACTCACATACATATTCACACACACACACATACACACACACTCACATACATATTCACACACACACACACACACTCAACCTCACACACACACACACATACACTCATGCACACTCACATACATATTCACACACACACAGACACACACACTCACATACATATTCACACACACACAGACACACACACACACACTCACAGCCATCTGAAACACACCACACATTTCAGCTTTTCAGAGACCTCTCACTGAACAGTTACTGAAGTAAATAAATCAGATACGAATCAGCTGGTTCACAGGGAAAAGCTTACGTAACACACCGCTGACCTGATCTCCAGCGTTCAGCTGAACAGTGACAGACGACATGCTGTTTTTTTTGGGAAAGAATATCTCAGTGACGCTGCATAAGACAGGGTTTGATGTTTAGACCTACGAAGCATTAAAGGAGAGAGAGAGAGAGCGCGAGAAAAAAACTTGTTTGGTTCAGGAACCGTTTAACAACTTCCTCTGGAAATTGAAAAAGGAAATAGTTTTGGGATGGATTGCAGGGGGCGGGGGAGGGGGGGGTGTAGCCAATATGAATACCAGATGAAACGAGCAAGCAGCCAAGCTGAGGAAGGAAAGGAGGAGGTAGTTTGGCGGGGTGGGTGGGGGGAGGTTAGGGTAGTGAACCCAGGGAAAAGGCGGGGTAATGGTGGTGTGGTGTGGTGTTGGTGGGGGGGGTGTTGGTTGGTGTTTATGAGGTCATTTACCAAACTCGTGTTTTCGACATTTCCCCTTGACTTTAATTTTTGAGCTTTGTTCTCAGCTAATTGCTTCCATCCACATGTGAGAGCACAACTCACTGCTGAGAAACGCAACCCGACCCCCACACCCATCGTCCAATCCCAGAAGACACCCCATCGCCACCCCGACTGTTCCACACCGCTCCCGTTAGCCCTGTAATCCGTTGCTGTCTCGACTTGATGGTCACGTGGTCTTCTCACAACCCTTGACGAGCCAACGAACCACTAACCACAAAATAGTGACACACTCTTTTTGCCTCTCCCATTTGCTGTCTTGACGGCTTTAAAAATGCACAAAGGCATAAAAAAGCACTGCCACTTTCAAATTTTGCACCAGAAACGAAACCAGGCATAATTAAAAATTCATAAAAACCGAATTTTAAAGATCACATTTTTTTTGATGATGACCTAATTTACATATTTGACAACAGCCGATGCGTCGGACAACAAATTAAGCCTGATGTCCCATCACCACAGTTGACATTTCTTGCACCCTTGTTGTCCGCTTAAGAAAAACAAATAATTAACACCTTTTTGAAGTTCTCACTGCATCAGAATAAAGAGAAATCTTATTCACAAAATCACTGAATAATAACCAGGAAGTCTAATAAGTTATTGAGAGAGAGTGCCCTTTTTTTTTTGTATTGGAGTGCTGCGTCTCTCCAGATTCAGCTCCCAGGCTCTTCTCATGATTGTTTCCTGTCTCTCGGCTCAGGATGTTGATTTGTTTGCTGATAAGTCTGCCTGGAACATCCAGCGCTTTGAAGGCTATCTTCCTGGAAACAGTGCGCAACTACCAAACTGGAAAAATATATAACAGCCACTCTGTAATAAGCGTATGGGGAACATTAAGAGATAAAGTACACAGAATTTCACTTCACATCAGCATAGATAAATAGGATTCCGGCTCGAGATTCTTAATTGCCATCCAAGAAAGGAACGCTGTTTATTTTATACCCACTAAAAGTTGTTGTAAAAACAGACGGTTCCTCCTCCCTCCACTCCTGTAAATCAGACAAATTGACTGTACACGTTGCCGAAATGTGTAGAAAAATGTAAAATGATAAATGTATAATTTACAATGAGGAGGAGAAATCCAACAATGTAATCAAGAAATTTCATTTGTAATCTTTGAATATAACTCTAATTGGATTTCACTCTCTTTAGAAGTAATCAGAGACGATTACAGTGTCTTCATTTTTTTAATCTCAATATTTAATCCATAGTACATGTAATCACTTAGTTCCATCTAATGCTAAACACAGATCATCATCTCCTCTACCTAACTATATCTTCAGGCTCAGAGGAAAACTTTTGAAAGTAGTTAAAGACATCACGCAGATTGGAGGTAAATATAATCGGTTATGGCTAAAATTGCTTGTTTATAACCTTGGCTGTTCTAGCTCATTGCAGTCGCTCTGGACGGCACCTAGAGCAATCAGCCAAAGCTAGCTCCAGGGTAAACTGTGAGGCTGTAACTTGGCCAGATCGAGTGGCCAAGCTACAGTGTCCGTGACTAGGCTCCAGATCAAGTGGCCGAAATACAGTGTAACTGACTAGACTCCAGATTGAGTGACCAAGCTACAGTGTCAGTGACTAGGCTCCAGATCAAGTGGCCAAATACAGTGTAACTGACTAGACTCCAGAGTGAGTGGCCAAGCTACGGTGTCAGTGTCTAAGGTCCAGAGCTACTGGTCTGGCTGCAGTGCAAGTAATTAGGGTCCAAAACAAGTGGCCAAGCTACAGTGTCAGTGTTTAAGGTCCAGAGCTACTGGTCTGGCTACAGTGCAAGTGACTGGGGTCTAAAACAAATGGCCAAGCTACAGTGTCAGTTTTTAAGGTCCAGAGCTACTGGCCTGGCTACAGTGCAAGTAACTGGAGTCCAAAACAAATGGCCAAGCTACAGTGTCAGTGTCTAAGGTCCAGAGCTACTGGCCTGGCTACAGTGCAAGTAACTGGAGTCTAAAACAAATGGCCAAGCTACAGTGTCAGTGTTTAAGGTCCAGAGCTACTGGTCTGGCTGCAGTGCAAGTAATTAGGGTCCAAAACAAGTGGCCAAGCTACAGTGTCAGTGTTTAAGGTCCAGAGCTACTGGCCTGGCTACAGTGCAAGTAACTGGAGTCTAAAACAAATGGCCAAGCTACAGTGTCAGTGTTTAAGGTCCAGAGCTACTGGTCTGGCTACAGTGCAAGTAACTGGAGTCTAAAACAAATGGCCAAGCTACAGTGTCAGTGTTTAAGGTCCAGAGCTACTGGTCTGGCTACAGTGCAAGTGACTGGGGTCTAAAACAAATGGCCAAGCTACAGTGTCAGTTGGAGCTGCAAGGCTACTGAACTGTGCAGCCACCCGCCCTGCAGTCCACACACTCTGCCTCATCCTGCTGGCTGATGGTTCACAGATCAGTGCATCACCTGGACAAGCCGAGACAAACACACAGATTACTGAAAAAGCATATGGAGGGAACCTCCCAAACACACTCATTTTCCATCGTCCGTTCCAACGGATATTCTCCATTTCATGTTTTCAGCAGGCGATCTATACAGCTCTCTTACTCATATGCTGGACCGTATACCCTGGCCCCATGCTGTCAAGCGTAATAGATGATGCTAAAGATCATTTTCATGGCCACCAGCATCTGTAATTAACACAAACAGGCCGTAGGACACAAGGTGGGCATAGGCGAAGCGATAAGGAGATGGATAGAAAGAGTCAGGGCCTTCTTTGTTCTGGAACAAAATGGCTACCCACAGCGAAACACAAAAATTGATGTATGAAACACACACATGATGAAGCAACATATTGTAGCTTATGGCTGCCAAAATGCAATGCTCTGTGCATCCACATTTCTGAATAAGAAACTAAAAAAATAAATAAATATTGCTTTCATTTGAAATATTTCTGTAAGTATCACTATCTGCCAAGCTCTCCTTGAACATGCAATGAAAGAAACCAGAACTCCAAGTTAGACTGAAGAGGATCTTAACTATAATTTATTTATTGAGCTATTTGTACATTAATTAGCATCAATTTGGGCCCCCAAATTGGTTGCGTTGTTTGCAACTTCTGTGCCTAGGACGCATTAAGGTTTTGTTATGGTATGTAATGTATATTAGATGAGACTGCCCTCGGACTGGTGCAGGTGGCACTCTCAGCTCTCAGCCTTGCATTAGCAGCAGAAATGTGCGGGACGGCCTGTTTCGCACAAGAAAACTCAGCCCAGTGGAACGCCAGCAAATGCTGTACAAATAAACTAATTAGCTTTCTGTGGCGCGGAGATCAGCCAAGCGCACAGTTTAACTGCAGCATGTGTCACCGCAGATTAGCAGTGCACTGTGGGGGCTGTAGTCAAAGGCGGTGGAGGGAGGTTTGGGGGATGCAGGGGTATTACGGGGTTAGGCCGCAAAGTAGCAAATAGCATGCTTTTTATGCCGCTACCAACCTACCAATTCTGCCTTGGACGCAGGCATTGGAGGGCATTCTTTCGGTTTCTCTCTCTTTCTCTCTAGTGCTGATTCCTGCAGCTGGAGAGAAAGAGAGAGAGAGGGAGAGGGAGAAATTAAGGGAGGGTGAAGATACCGTGACAAGGCTTTGGGTGGTGATGCTATGAGTCACTATGGCGGCAGGACTAATAAGGGCGGCGGACTTCATGTTAAACGAGTCACATTACTGGCACCAAAAAAAAAAACAGCTCTGAGAGTAAGACAGTTTATGATTATGAATTATGATTCGCTGGAAAGATATATTGCATCACAAACATCCTGAGAGCTCAGTCCTGTGAGAAAGTCTGTCTGTTGTTAACTTGTCAGAATAATTATGTATGTGTGAAGAACATATAGTTAATGTCCTTTTCTAAACCTGTGTGGAACCTATCCAGCAACATATGGCTGTCTAACCTTTCCATCACAATGCTAGTATAAAAGAACCAATCCAGCACATTTGGGTCAGTACAAATATGCTGTAAGGATAACTTAAGATCTTTCTTGGGGCCTTTATAGCTGTAATTAAGACAAATTCTGACTGTGCAGCAAAATTTTTATATATTTTAGCTACTAGCCTATATAACTGGCCTCGTACAGAAGAGGATCTGCTCTCTCTCTATATATAAATATATAGTTTTCACATTTTCTTCCTCTGAAATTTCTATGTAGCATAAATATTTATATGGACAGATATGCTTTCTGGAAATTGTGGTTTATTCACATTTATTGTTCACATTTATTGGAGTTTGATTTTAGTAAATGTTTACTTCGTCTGCTTTCCTGGTAATCAGGAGTTAAACCAGTTGCACAATGGTAGGAGGAGTTGCATTAGCCTGTTTCTCATAAATAAATACCTCCCGATTTTCCGACTAATTTTGACAGCTTCATATTTTCATTGTTTTAGCTGGAGGCAAGCTCGGTCGCTTGCAAGGACGTGAAACAAAAACTGTAAATAAAGCAACATAAAACAGACCATTTATTCCGTCTTTAAAAAATTGGGATCGTGAGGCGACAACCAGGCTTGTGGAAAAAGTGACATCTTTTGGATTAGCATACGGGTGTTTTTCATCTTGCAAAATAATGCTCCGTAAGCTAACTCTTCTTACTGCATGCTTCTCAGCCGTTACAAAAAATACCATAACCCATTATTGTTATGATAAGATTGTAAATAGCTATTACACAACATAGGATAATGAAACAAAATGAATAATAATCGTTATCTTATTATATTAATTGATTAGATTATTAGTTCATTGATTTATCGTTCGGGCTCCTTCAATCGCGACTCCAAGGTGTGTTTATTTTAGTTTTCAGGTAACGCCATAAAAGTATATCGGAACTATCTGAAACTGCCGAATCAACTAAAGTAACAGAATGTACCGTTACGACAGTCAAGACCATTTCAGTATAATCCGAATCAAGGCCGGTCAGATCATAGAAACCCTAATTAAGTCGGACAGACCGTTCAGTTATGTGGTTGTGGAACGGAAAATAAACTCAGAGTCAAATAAACCCCTGGGCCACATATAATAACCGCATACACAGATGTGTGCAGGAACTCTGTGTACATTCAGTAACGCGCCAACTTCTTAATTTATCCGATTTAAACTCGTTGGACATAATTGCATACCTCCAGACCAGGCGCTTTCAGGGGTAACTGAAAAGTTCTGATTGCAAGCTTCAGTAAGATATGTGTTATATTGTTTTGCTACGTCAAATAATAGATTGGGTGTATCATGTTCAAATGTATTCAAATGATATGCTGTACCAGTTTGTTTCAACAAGTGGTGGAAAAACATCAATCAATCAACAGTCACAATATTCGATGCCCTACAGCCATAGGGTGAAGTCAACCTTAGCAGTGAACGAGTGTGAAATATATGTTATCGTACAAAATACATGCATGAGCTCCAGCGGGATAAAGTGATAATACGTTAAGTAAACACGACGATACGGGGATCACCTCAAGTAACTGACATAACGGGCTCATACTATTGATGAGATGTGATGACATTATCAACTCATCACTTCTTGCATAATCGACATACTGTATTAGTCATTACCAGGGTAAATAATTAAACAGTTACTCCAATTTAACACAAAGAGCGTTTTGTCAAGAACGTCGACAAATTAATAAATAAATGTTTAGTACTTGATTAATAGTAGCCTACACGACGTTTTTTTTTAAATATCACGTTTAAATATATTAGTAATTTATCAACAAAACGATGCGTATGAGAGACCACACAACTTGATGATGAATCCCACGTTTTTATTTTTTATTACGGATGTAATGGTGCAGCTGATCTTAGAATAGTACTTTTGCCAGGTTTGATGAACAATCGCCTATATAAAGTGCAGGTAGAGTCTAGTCACAGCCTAAACAATGATTACGTTGGAACTGCATATGGCCCTGGGGTAGCCAAGTTTTAGCACATGTTGAGTCCAGACATGTGTATAACCTTTTTTTAATGTTTGTTACGCAGGTATAGCCCAGATGAAGCTTAGGCCAGGCACAACTCTCTCTAGGAAGCTGGAGGTGGAGGATTTGACAGTGCAAGGCCCTTTAGGGTTTTTGACTAGGACTGGGGCTCGTCAGCTAAGCCCTGCTCCGGCATGGTGAGGCCTGTTTTTTTTTTTTTTTTTAAACATTGCAGATAGAGTTTCAGGTTTGGCCCTGAGCTGCAGGCCCTGTCACAGTAAATTACAGACAGGCTACCGCATACTGCATACCAGGGTGATCTGCCCCACCGAGTTTTGATCCGACGGAGAAATCCGCTCGCCGGGGCGATCGGCCTACCCAAGGAGCAGCGTACTGGAGATCAGCGTCTTTCCAGCGTGATCAGGAGTGATCCTGCTTCCAGGGCGCTCTGCCAGAAGGCACTTAGAAGATACTGTACACACCCACTGCTTTTCATTACAACTGGGACACTCCCTGTGTTCCCACACACACACACACACACACACACACACACACACACACACACACACACACACACACACACACACACACACACACACACACACACCCTTACCCATCACTCACACTCTCACACACACACACCCATCTCACACACACACACACACACACACACACACACACACACACACACACACACACACACACACACACACACCCTTACCCATTACACTCACACACACATACACAAACTCACTCACACTCTCTCTCTCACACACACACACGCACACACACCCTTAACCATTACACTCAATCACACACACACACACACCCTTGCCCATTACACACACACACACTCACTCACTCTCTCACACACAAACACACACACACACACACACCGAACCTGCTACCCTTTTTTTAGGGTTTCTCTTCGGCCACCTCCAGCCGTCCCGTGTGCCGACCCCTTTCTGTCCCACTCTGTGTGCATCAGCTACACCCCTCCAAACACTTCACACACCCCCAGCCACCTCTGTCATCGCTAACGCCCAGCCATCATGCAGCAGGGTAATCAACATCCAACATGTCACATAAAGTCTGCATTCGATTTAAAATGTCATGTGTGCTTCAGACATGTCATATACAATTTGCATATAATATAGAATGTTATGTATACTTTGTAGATGGAATATAACATGTCATATATATTCTGTGCATAGAATGTAACATGTAATATATACTTTGTACATAGAATAGAAAATGGCATTCATAGTCTGTGCATGGATTTGAACCTGTTACATAGACATTGAATATGGAAGGTCATATATATTACCCTACATATATCAGTTATATAAGGTTTATATACTCTGTAGCCTTCCTTGTGCAAGTAGGTTCAAATTAAACTTTGATTTGTTTGAGAACGTCATTGTTTCCAACATGAACTTGCTCTGTCTGTGGGATCCTATTAACCTGGTGAAAAACAGAAGAGGGACATTCAAATGAACTCTCACAATGTCAGTAATCTTCAGATATCACCCAATCAAATGCCTAAAAGCCAGGGAGAGAGACACACACGCTGGCATTCAAGTAAATGTGACCTTAGGTTCCTCAGCCGCGTGGTGCTGCCATTGGGACGTTAGGGTAAAAAGCACACTAATTCTAATTAGCCATAGTAATTGTCATTAAAACAGAGCCGTCGGGATAAATCTGCCCTATTAATTAAGAGGAATTCATTGATTAATATCTCCCACAGGGCTGATTCTTATCTCCATCTTCACTGAGTCATACATTCCACGCATCAGGGTTATCCTTCTGTCCGAAGAAAAAAACAAAACAAAACGCTGTAGCGACATTTCGTTCAACATTAATATTGATGCGATGAAAGAACATTGCATTCTCGTCCTAGATATATAGCCTTGGACAACTATAATTAAGGCAGATTTAAAACGTCAACCCATTGAAACGAGCAAACAAATTCTAATTATTTCCGTAATTCGCTCTGATGAGATGTTTGATGAGTTTCACTGAAGCACAAAATAAATTCTCACTGGCGAGTGGCTATTTCATCTTTATTGCATTTGTCAGGATTTTAAGCTCAAAACTTATGCTGAAGCGGTTATGGTCCGCTTACTTTAAAGTACTCCTGACAAAAAACATAAACAACCAAGTTATACATGCTAGATGTATTTTTTTAATATATCATAATATTTGTAATGCTTTTCATAACGCTCAATCTAGCTAAAATAACAATAGCCGCAATTAGATTAGGCGATAGAGTGCCCTCTAGTGTTTATGTTTTGAAAATACAATCTTAATGCTGCTGATTCACTCTGTAGTTCTTTTCTGGCCCAAATTTCCTTACAAATGAAATGTATTCATTCAACGTTTGAGAAATGCCAGTAGGTCAAGAATCGTGTTTCAGATTGAGAAAAATGTGCCAAAAAAGTGAAACTACTCATGCTTCACCATGATGCCAAAGAATTGTGTTGTTTCTGTAAACATACAGCTTGATCATTTAGTTTTTGTGTTTTAAAACAAAAAAAATATGAAGTTTATGTTAGCAGTTACATACTGTGTGACACAAAAAAACAATCACATTAAACAAAAACAACAAATGATTACCTTTGTGATATGAAGACAAAAATTTCAACATTCAACACGAAATTCAAGACTAACAAGGTCTAGTCACCCGCTTGAACCCTCCCCCCCACCCCCTTACCTCTGACAGACAGAGACCATGGGAGGCGGGTGATGGGTTTCGCCCCTGATACAGGTGGGAAGGGTCCCGTTATTGTCATGCAGAGACGGTAATGGGCGGGGCTCACAGTAACCAGACGGCATGCTGTTGTAAGTGTAGGGTGGGGCATGTTGGGGGGTAAAGAGATGACCATCTCCTTTAATTATCGACCGCCCCTCCCCTAAACCGATGTGGCGCGCTGGCAAACGAAAGGGGACGCTGGCAACTGTGCTGTCTGAGTAATATGACTAACATTACCGCCTTACTAAATAAACCTGACTGTTGAACACTCATTGCATGATCATCTGCTATTATCAAGTATTCAACAATTGAATTTTTACCTGTGGAGGAAAAAGGACAACTTGTTGTAAGGGTGCATATAGCTAATTTGTCCGTAAGTATTAGAACTATGGTGTGTTTTTCTGTCTCGGCATAATTCATTTCTTCCCTTCTCCCAAATGATAAACTAAGGCAGCTTCTGGAAGCTCTGTATTGTCCTTTTTTCAATCTGATATGTTGAGCAAGAACAGGGAAAGCCCAACTGTGTCATCTAGTCACCATGCGCAGGGTCACAGATCAGTGGAATGACAAAATAGGGAAGAGACAGGGGGACCTTACTGCAGAATAATATTATTTA
Organism: Albula goreensis; assembly: GCA_022829145.1. Classification (NCBI taxonomy): domain Eukaryota; kingdom Metazoa; phylum Chordata; class Actinopteri; order Albuliformes; family Albulidae; genus Albula; species Albula goreensis. The sequence continues at coordinate 30,642,156 of CM040754.1, read as the reverse complement.
TTGTTAGATATTTGTGCCAAATGTTTGGATTTCAAGTTGAGATAAAACTTAATGTTGGAGAACTTTTAAAATAATAACAATGGCAGAGTTTATTAAACGCCACAGTGTTCATAAATCGTGAAGTGGTATCTAAACCTACTTCTGTTGTCCCGTCATATGGTCACAGTAAAAATGTTATTTTAATGTATACTGCATTAGTTATAAGTATATGGCACTGTGCGTAAAACCAGTCTTGTTCATTTTCTTGATTTTGAATACTGTTATATGATGTTTGGGAAAAAAAAACATTTAGTTGAAAAATGACCCACAAAGACATAAAAATGCTTTCTCTGATATGAACTTCCCATGCAAATAAATGCAACGAGTTCCCCATAAAAGTGGAAAACAGGAAAAGGACATTTGCTTTCCATTTTAAAGACTTCTCATGCAACATGCTCATCTGGTTAAGATTGCCTTGAAAAAGGACTCGATACATAATGTTTCACAAAAAAATAAAACAGACTTGTGTAACAATGGAATCCTTTACACAGTTCGGATCCTCTGGTTTTTTTTTAACGTTACCAGAGCTGGGGATATCTGTCCCCACACTGGTGGGCGACAGGGAGGATTCTGCGTTTTTGTTCCATTTTGTTTTGATCAGCTTTTTTTTTTTTTTTTTTTTACCACTCTATGATCAGAGGAAGAATCGAGCCTTTCTTCTCTAGCTGTTTTCACAGAATTGTCCCTGCTTCGTTTAATTGAATCGGTTCTGTCAATTTAATCCTACAATGGAAGATATTATTCCTTCTAGCACTTGTTTACTGTAAACAACGGGATAGCCAGAGGAAACATTCCCTCCTTAACAAGGGGCTCTCGACCTGTGGGTCACAATCTTCCGATGGGTTGTGAGAGGGGATGAGGTGGGTTTAGAAATAAATTTAAGACGATGAAAACAGAATTCTGCTTAGATAACTTGCATAGACTAAAGAGAAGTTTTTAATACACGTTTAACATTAAGTAACAGTTAATGGTAATAGCACTGTATAATTCGACATTGTACTTTAAATGAAAGTCTTAAGCAACAAATATGTATATATATACTGCCCATAGACTGACCAATGCACTTTAGTGTAGAGAACAATTTCTTAGTCAGGAAGAGAGTACTAATTTTGTATATCTTTGTGTGTCTGTAATCAGATTGCTGGCTTTCAGTGATGGTGTATAGTATATGCTTCACTTAAACACACACAGACAGACACACAGACAGACATGCTGACAAACACAAACGCATACATACAACTATGCACAGGCACATATGAACACACACCCAAATTCACAAATAGACACACACACACACACACATATCTGCACCTGCAAAGATGAACACGCAGACACACAAACATACACACACACACTTGCGCCTCCCAGTTGGACAGCCTCTGCAGAAAGAGGCTGTCCGTACAGTTGCGTGACTGTGCTCGCCACAATTAGAACGTGATTGACAGCTCGAGACTGTTGTCCTTTTATAAATAAGCAGTCCTGTCAATAGACAGTGGTCCATGGAGAGTCAAGTCTGCAAAGACTCTGTCTTATCTCTCTTAAGGCTACAACCAAGCCCCAGGGCCCAATCTGGCTACTCAATCTCCACTCATTTCACATAAAAAGAGAAGGCACCATCTTAAAAACCTATAATTTGCCAGCTATAGCTATTTTTTTAAAGGGATTTAGTGCCGTTCCCCATCACATATGATAAACACTCCTATAATATATCCCTGTTGTAAGGTATCATTTTAAAAAAAAGAATAAGCTTTTCAGGAGGAGAGAGGGGAGACGCTGAATCACATAGACGAGGCACAAATCACTCTCCACCGGGCTGAGAGACAGACGAATGTACGGTTAGAAGAGCTAGCAGGCGATTTAGCAAAGCCAGCGTGTCCCCTATTCGCTCCGATCGGCGTTTAGTGTCTGTCTTCCAAAAGCACGGCAAGGGAAGAACTTCAAAAACGTGATGTAATGGACAGCTATTGTGCCCGAACACGTTTCTTTTCAGTTTCTGTCTTCAGCATCAAGGTGAAAGATATGAAAGATAATGAGGTACATTTATCATTGTTATTATTATTATTATTTTTAGTTCAAGCCATTTTGAATTTGAGTACAGTCCACAAAAGATGAGAAGAGTGCTCAGTTCCTTCCTGGTTTTAATCATCCATTTCCATGTAAAGATGTAAGAGTTATAGGAGATGAAGCAAACGATAACATACAAAATGCACAAAGATTATTTTTCCATCACAGCCCCTTCAGCAAAACGTAGCAATTCATATATTTTACTGTAAATTCCCTGAAAATCACAAGGACATAAAACTTCAGTGTTCTAATGAAAGACCTACTACTTAAAAACTGAGCAAAAGAGATTGCAATGACGTTTAGTCAAACAACTGCTTAATCTACCAGTTTCAACAGCTGTTTTTAAATGTCATTTCCTCTTTCGCTGTCCAACTTCTGTCTTTACAACTGAACACCAACACATATTTTTTTATTACTTCTTGTATATTGACCTGTGAAATGTATCTGTTGATAAAAAAGAGAAAGTAAAGGGCATAAGGAACTTCAGAACAGCCCTGGATATAATGAACTCAAAGAAGATATTTCAGAACCCCTGCCAGTGATGGTGCAACCACTCCTTCATTTTCAGTCGCTCTCTCTCTCTCTCTCTCTCTCTCTCTCTCTTCCCTCTCTTCTCGCTCTCTGGCAGTGAGCCAGAAGCCTCACAGCTAGCTCAAGTGTACTGCTGCTCCAAAAGCGTAATGCTCCTGTTTTTTTTGACACTCATCGTTGTTTTTCAACACCAGAAAGGGAAGTTTACATGCAATTGATAGTCTTTCACAGATCGTAAATTAAGATGTAACCATTAAAGTGTCTGTATTGATATTTCATAATGCACATATTAAATACTCATACAAAGCCAACATGTAAAAATAGATGGTTCATTGAGATTTTCGTATATATCGGACATGGAAACCAAGATGTACATTTGAGAAGACGCACCTGTGACATTACGAGAACTTACTTGTAAATTAAATGCAAAGGTAAGGTGTGTGGTTATGAGTGCAGTTACCCAGAATTCAGGTCAAAGGTAGAATTCTGTTTTCCAAAAATAAACAACGGAATGAATTCCTGGCAGCTAGCAGCTGGCATTTTTATAGCGCTCGATTTACAGAGGAAGCCATGATTAACATTTGCTTTTATCTGCATATCTGTGACAGTGGAGAGTAATTTACGATTTAAAAGCAAATGCCAACGGATTAATGGTCTTGGCCATGTCTAATGCCACAAGAGGACAACTTATTCTTGGATTACCTTTGGAACACAAGATCATAGTTCAGTTCATATAAAATTGTACAAATATGACCAAACATCAGGAAAATATCATTCAGGGTTTCACAACTGTGCGAAACCAGTTTTTTCACCGCCCAGTCCATCCCCCCAAAAAACTTTTTTACTTTCACTAATCTAGTGCTAAAAATGACTGAGCGCGACATGTTTACAGTGTCACTCCCACTGTGCCTTTTCAAAATAAAAGTCTTTGGCTAATTAAAACTAAAAATATGTACATTTAAAAAAATTATATACGTTTCCATGTAATCTGTTATAAGTCCTTTTATTATATTTTGTAATTTAAACACAAATTTCATTTAATTTCACCAGAACCTCTCCATTCACTTTTGTGGCCAGTTTTGTTTCTTGATTTTGCTTGAAGAGATACTCATGAAACAGAAAAGGGAGAATAGTGACATTTTACCACTAGACATAGCTAGCTGGAATACATATAGTACATTATCATCAAAGATTTGTAGTAAACAAACCGTATGCCTTGGAGTGCCTTACAAATACAGGCCTGGAGGATAGCTCTGCGGTTCTGCCTTAGCCGTGACAGAAGGGACAAGTGACTGCAACTGTCATGTTTACAAATGTAAAGCAAGCTAGCCAATCACTGATCTAGCTGACTACTTCAATAGCCAGTGTAAAAATACCACTTATTTGATTGCGCAAATAAATTATTTGAACTGAAAAACTTTAGCAAATCCCATATTTTATTTATAGTGAGAGTTGGTGTGGCTCTAGGTAGCTAGCTAGCTAAATATATCTGTCAGCACACAGGTGTTCATGAAGTCAACCATGTATTCTTTCTCAAGGCTGTTTGGCGTATTCCCAAAAAGGGAAATAAAGGAGGCTTTGAGGTTTGCAGACTGTGGGCGGTAGCCTCACAAACAGGACAGTTTTGTCACATCTGTAAAATACGATAGAACATAACATCACTGCGAATGGGAGACCGTTTTAAGAGAACCAGAGAAAAGGGGATTTTCTCAGTTTCATTGAAACGACAATGACTTCAATCATCGATGACTTATGATAGCCATTACATGTGTGTGCGTCTGAGACGTTTATGTATTTATATGGATCTGAAAATGTTTTACCCTCTTAGGCATTTAAGGTCAACCAATATAGCCCTCCTTGAATTGATCAACAAATTAACATAACCTTCTCAGCAAAACAAGCACCTTATTAGCAGAGCTTTGACTGAACTATAACAAACTTTCCAGAATACTGCAGTAATTATCACGAGAGGGAACAGATAATCTTGGCTGTTGTGGTTTAAGAAATCTCATCTTGATAGTGTATGGACTATGTTGTTGGTAACACGCTAAGCTATGTTTGGTGTACCCTCAAGTTAATAGTATAGCTGCATCTCTGTATATTGTTATCTCTTAACGTATAAGTATCATAATGTATTATAATCTTGGTGCCTTTATATACAGTACTTTTTAAAAATAAAAACAATCTGTACTTACTTTTTTGAGTGGAAGTGGCTGAGTATAAAAACATGTGTTTTAAAATTGGTCATGCCTCTTGAAGCCAAAAATAAAAGCAAAATGAATGCTCCTTAAGAAGTGTAGAAGTGTGTGTGTGTGTGTGTGTGTGTGGGGGGCATGACTGAACTTCCTGGCAATGATTATCTGGCAAGGTTATGAATTATGAACAGTGGGTACTATATCTAAATCTGCGCATTGCAGTAGTTTTTCTGAAAGACAAGAGCCGTGTTTCAAAACGCAGCGAGCCGATTCTCATTTTAGCACGTTTGTGAGTCTAGGCTCCCACCCTAAGTGCCAGTCATTGGTCTCTAATACATCTGTACATGTCTAGCTTTGATACTTGGGAACCGGTCTTAATCGACATTGAAATGTGGTTCCGCAGCTCCTCGTGTGGTATACTGCGAGAGGAGCGCTTCACCCGAGGCTAAGGCTAAGGCCTTCCCGCTATGAAAGAGTCAGCGCCCAGAAAAACCCATCCCACGGAAGACATATGGGCCGATTTATCTACTCAGATAAAATTACCCATGTCTTGCTGTGGATAAAAGTCACCAATTTCATTTTTGTCTTTTTAATTTTTTTTTTGCTTTTGATATTTGTCACATTTCAATCAGAAAAATAGAACACAGAGTATTCTCTAAATCAGAAAGAAATGTATTGCTAAACCAGTTAAATGGAAAAAAGCTGAGACAAGACATCAATACTCTGAGATATATATAAGCAGAGCCTTGACGTCTTCTTCAGCCTAGCATCATTATAATTTTCAAAATGTCTCAGTATGATTCTTGTTGTTTTTTCCATTTAACTGGTTTCGTGTAGCCAAAGCAATAGAATACATACAAAATATAATCAAACAACGAAACATTGTTTATCAACACACAGGGGATATGACAAGCCTGCATGATCACAGTGTGCTAGATGTATATTATCTCAGTTTTTTAAATTATTATTATTATTATTTATTTAACCTTTATTTACCTGGGAAATCCCTTGAGATATAAATTCTCTTTTTCAACAGTGGCCTGGCCAAGAGAGAAGCTTTACAGTAAATACAAAACCCTAAAGTCAAAATGACACTTATTATACCATACAAATACAGTATACAGTCACCAGAAGCATGTCAGTTGGCCTGAACTGTTTTGTTATATAGTATCACGTGGCTGGTTGGCAACAGTGTCACCTGACAGAGGGTGAGCTTGGCCAGTGGACTCTCTGGTGATGAGTCACCATGACAACCATAACATATAGTCCCCTCCAACAAAGTTTATGCATTTAATGTAACAAGAGATGGTGAAATAAGGTAAATAGGACAGACTCACTAAGCTACAAACAGCCATTAGCTATGTAAACAGACACTCGGTCATATGTAATGGTACTTGTTTATATATTTATTTAGCGTTATTTAAGAAATAATGTATGTCTTATGGAATGGTACTTGTTTATATATTGATTTAGCTTTATTTAAGAAATTCAGCATGTGAACATAATGTATGTATGTCTATATGTATGAATGTATGGCATAAAATATTTGATGCTTAAAATACTCACAATAATATTTTGATTAGCATTTTATACATTTTGACAAATTCATTATTGCTGTATATTTACAAAAACTATTTTAGTTGTAGCCTGCTATATCTAGGATATATCTGCTGATCTAGAATCAGACTTACCAACCCAAATTTATATCTTACTCATTATGTGATAAAGAGGTAAAATCGACTCCAGATCTGCCTGTAGGCACAACCCTGGTTAGTGTGTATGACCTTGACGCTCTTCATCTGAGATTTTAGCCTACCGGCCTTTAGTAGGCTTTGTCTATAGTCATACAAATGAGAAATGAAGGACGCACATCCAAATCGGTAGCCTATAGTGGAAGCCACAAGGAACAGCTCCAGTTTTTTTAGGGAAGAACACTTAAATCCTTATGATTATAATTTGAGATTTTGTGCTCAATCTTTGGAAAACCTAACGCCCCCCTCCCCCCAAACCTCACTCCATCTCCTCGGAGTCCTGACAGGGCTAAGATTCGCCCCGGAGGCACGCACGCATAACAGCATTCCCCCGCTTGTCACCAGGAATAAACAGTGCAGGTGAGAACATGCTATTATTGCATTTTAATATTACGGTTTCCCTGTAAATCAAAAACGACTGTCAAAAGCACACATTTTCAGCTTCACTCAGCTCTTTCTGGGTTACTCTTCTCCTCGGTGGCAGTGTGGGGCACACAGTCGCTGATCCGCAGCTGCTAAGCACATGTTAGCATCTCTCGCTCTCTTTCTGAACAAGGACAATTTGGAAAAACAAGCTCGTTAAAAGGGCAAGAGTTAATAAAACTTCTGCAGCAGTGAAGAAAATGACAAAATTGTGTATACGGTAAAGTAGTGTTATATTTGGTAAAAATCGGTATTTTGTGGTTGCATTGGCGCTACCGTTACAGTGTCTTCCAGTGTATCAATGGTATTTTTAATTAATGCACATATTTACACAAAGTAAATAAACTAATATAAATACTTGCACATTTACACACACACACACACACACACATGCACACACACACACACACAAACACACACACATAATGCATGTTGTCAAACTCAGTGTGCACCTGCATCAAAGTTGCAGATGTCACATAAAAGCCCGTTCTTCTCTGAATGGATTTCTAATTAGAAATGGCATATTTCTACGTGCTGACATGATTAGCTAGCTTCTGTTTCGTTCAAAGCCTTCACCTCGCCCCAGAGTGTTGACGTTGATGAATTTACAACTGGAGCACCCCAGGCGATCACGGAGAATGTCACTTAAAAAGAAATAGCTGGCATGCCTCTTATTTTCTTAATGCTCTCTCTCTCTCTCCCTCTCTCTCACTCTCTCTCTCTCTTTGAGGAGAGTGAAGTTGAAAAGGGTGAGGGTGGGAAAATGTCTTACTGGAGGTAATGTGTTAACAAGCGCTGCCACTAGATTATTTCACTTATAAGGTCGGTGAGATCTGAAGCCCGTAACTGTGGACACCCGATGACAAAACAATGCTCGTCAGACGATATACTTCTGACTCAACTTTCTGACGAGTTTTACTGTTTATTTTCTCTGCTCTAATTCACTATTTTCTCCCTCATTTACTTCACATCATCATGTTTTAGAAACCACACACTGTATTCGTATTCTTCCATTGTTTTCGGACGAATAAAGGCAGCTATACAGAATAATCCAATATATATTCTGCTTCATATATCCTAATCCTAATCCTAACCTAATCCAGGAGGATTATGTTAATAATCACGCCGTTTATAATTTTATCGCATAACTACTAAAACGTCATTGGTTGCTCGATATCAACCGATGCATGAAAAAAATGTATGTTTACATTCTGAGCTTGAAATAAACTAAGGGATGCATTGAAGATGACTGACATTTGCAATGTAGCATTTCAAGAAATTTGATTTACCGAATCAAAGAAAAGACAACAACACTCCTATTGCGATTAGACACTGTCATTAACCAAACAAATGTTATTTTAAAGTATGTCACCTATTGTCATTCTAAATACCTGCAATGGAGGTGTCTACCTTTTTCTAAAACGGTGGTGGAAGCTGGGGGGTTAATTCATTTACCTTAAAGACAAAAATGGGCTCATAGCTTTCTTCTTCTGTTGTTTTATGTTGTTGTTTAATGTATTATGAGCCAAAGTTCAAATGACAGTTATAAAAGTAATTGAGATCCACTGTTCTTCTGCCTCTGTAGTGAAAATCGGAGCAGGCTACTTTGTGGAGAGAATTAACACTACAGAGAGCCATCCCCTTTAATGTAGTGCTAAGCCCTCTAGGCGCAGCAGATGGGGGGGATTGTTCTCTCCAGGTGAGATATTTTACCAGCGTGTCACGACCTGCCCGGTGTCCCCCGGGGATTTGATTGGTTTGACCCTCTCGGTAAAGAATGCGTTGACCTCCATTGGACCCTTAATTTACGACAATGATGACGGGTGTAACCAATGCATGCGCTGATTTCGGGGGTTACCTAATTTTTGTATGGGATGGGTGTAGCTAAAATTAGGTGCCACAAAGCTATAACTGGGTGTTGCCTTGTATTTCAACAGTGTTTATTTCGAAAGAGCTGAGGTTATAATGAAGGTGCAAATGAATGGGGGCTACGACTGCAAATCAGATTTGCTCTGTGACTGGCTCATGAAAGACAACTCTGGAATTGGTTTTCTAGTGGTTAGATCTTCCCAGCTATGCATAGGCCTGGCACAAACAGAGTTGGGGCACCTTTGTGTTACGATGCCACCATTCCCACACGATCATGGGCACTGATTGGTCCCTGGGGCTGGCAGCTTGATGACACTTAACCCCCTGTAGCATCCTGCTAAAGCATAGAGGCCACAACAAGTGACACGGTCTCTGCACGCATTGTACATTAACCTACATCCAACCCCAATATGCCACTTATGAAGGGGGAGGAGTCACTGTAATTAAGATCTTTAATCAAGTCGATGACATTTACAATGTACAACTGAACTGCAGTGGTGATTTAACAAGCTGTGCTCTGAAAGTACTGTACCCGCTATCCAGCAAATGCAAGGTTTTTAGGAGTTTTTATAGATAATCTGGATGCTTGGTGTAATTTTTCCCCTCAGCTAATATTGAAATATATTAAATAGACCTGAATAAGGGGGCTTGGCTGCTGTGTGAGTCTGTTTGGTCCTCGTTTGAACCACGGTACATCAAGGGCCCGGTGAAACGGAGCAGGCAGCCCAGACTGAATTAAAACATGCCCCCTTAATCCACTTACAGTGAGATTCGTGTCGGGGATTCGCTTATCGTTTGGCCCCCCCAGCGGCAAGAGATTGTTGGTTGCCAGGGTGAGTAATCCCCCTCTCCCCTTGTTCTCCCCCTCCCCCTCCATGACGATAATGCGACTGTAGGGGATGCTATCTCTGTGCACCCCCCTTGGGTACATGAGGTCCCGCATCTGGATAATCAGAGCCGGCGGACTCAACCCCCTTCCCCCCCTCCCCCCACCCCCAAAGGGCCTCAAATTAGTGCTTATACATCTTACAGAATGGAGCGGCTCTATTCACCTCCCTACAGTTCCATATTGTAACTCATCCAAGGCCTCCCATCTCTAGGGCAACAGCATCCTCTTCCTCTATCATCTCCTGGGCAGCTGTATCCATGCACTCCATCACCATTTCCTGGGCAACTGCATTGGTACGCATAGCCTGTTCAGCTTCAGCATCAAAAACAATCCCATGTTGAAGTTTAATGCCCAATATTATTGTTAAAACCTACATATAAATGGTCTTTCATGTGAAGGTCATTGTGCAAGCTGTTTATCAAACGAGTTAATATGGCTGTGCTGTACATTAAACTATAATGTACAGTATGTCAAATTCACAAAATTAAGTTACAGTATCAATATTGGCAGAACAAGCATAATCCAAGTATTTAAGAACTGATGCCTTCATAATACAGAATGAGGGAAACAGCTATGTGAATCAAGATCAGATAGACACTCGTATAAAATAGTATCCAATGTGTTCAAAATTTACAATTAAAGTAATATTATTAAGACAGAATTATAATGAAATATCCCATGAATCTTCTAGATTTTGTGCCTAAAATGATAACCAATTGAACCAACCTTCATTTGAGACCAGGCTGTTGTCATGTACTCAACACTGTTGTAACAATTCGGTAAAAATGTCAGAATTTCATAATCTTTTCAAAAGCTTTTCCAGAATGCCTTATATAAAATTAAATGTTGATAACCACAGTAACTGATGAATACTGCATTAACTCTTATCAATGTGATAATGATTTGAATTGTAATTAATGTGCCTGAATAATTCTGAATCTAGTTCTAGTTGTACTAATTAGGTGGCGCTCTAAATATTTAGTGTCCAATGTCAATTCTTTATTTGTAGAGGATGCAAGATTTTGTTTACTTTTGTTGTGTGCTGTTTAGAAACCAACTGAATGAAAGAACATTCTCAGATTGCAGATCTCAGCTCTGAGATATTTTAGAGAAATAGATAACATTATCCAGTACGATAAAAAAAAAGTCTGGGAAACCTAATTGTGAAAAAAGCACACACACCAAGTGCTGCTAATTATCACTTTCTTCTATGATAGTGACAATCTGATCTCATTGGGCACACGGTAATAATAGCCACCAAAAAGATTCAGCTGGCAAATAAAAAAAGTGGAAAACAGCAGTTTAAATAATGACAAAGTATGTGTATGTAATCAAAGCTTGACACTAATTTGCCTTTTTGTGTAACGCAGAAACCCCAAGGAAAGGACTTACTCGGATTTAGGTGTGGCGCACGAGCACGGAACAGAAGTGGATGAAATGTTACCTTTTGACTGATCATTGGTCTCGACCTGTTTCCCTTTCTTCGGCTCGTTTAAGAAGCGTGCACGATATGTGAGTAATCCATGCCTATTGGCATGGAATTCCATCAATCGTAATTGTCTCGCGCAGTTGCATTCCCTTTCTCCTTGTCAAGTTATAGCACATGAATTATGAGATGGAGTCCAATTTAGGAAAATCTATTTAATCATTAAAGGAATATGCTTTCAGTCAAAGATTTGAGTCATTGTCTGCAAATCACATCGGCTTTTAGAGCAACACGCTATTAGAATTTGCAAACGAACTCTGTCATGAGCATTACGGAGCCTGTTCATGCATATTAACGCTACGGCTACGGGCACAAAGAACTGTACGTTATCGTGAGGCTAAACAACCAGCGCACAACACAACGATGTTAAGGAAATTAATGTCACCACAGGATTCAGTTGAATTAGCCATTCACAAGTGTGTGGGATTTAATAGAATGATTATTTGATGGATAGTCGAGAAAACTAAACAGAAATAGTTTGAAAGTCATGACAGGTTTATTACTTCCTGATCACAGTTCTGACACTATCTCTTTCTCTCATACAGTCATTTCATAGGCCTTTTGGCTTTGGCCAGTGTTCCAATCTCATTTACTGTTTAAGAGCCCAAAATCCATTGAATGTCTCTAGTATATATTTGTTTTTTTCTTGAGATGTTGTTCTTTTAGTATATGTGTTGTGTTTGAAAGTATTAAAATTAAATTATTAATATCATGTGCGTCTGACAAGCCAAACTCACGCTCCTATATTTGCCTCGGTTATCGACCATAACCAGAACAGATTCTTTGCCAGTCTCGTGCTTTCAACCTCAAAATTGTAACATATATACAGTACTTATGTGCTTTTCAAACAGTCAAGAACAGGCTTACAGAATTTGGCAACATCCCAGAGAACTTTGCTGTGAAACTATTGAGAAGAATTAAACAACCATGGTCCAAATCCTCTCGCTAAATGTCCTTCCGTTCAGCATTGAGCACACTAAGATGTGCGAATGACAGGACTTATGTATTCAGGCAAATAAATATATAAGTTAGAGTTAATTAAACGTGTGAGACTCCTGATTGAGTGCTGGGTGCAAATGCTGCCAGCGGTGACAAGTAATTGGCACACAATTATCTTGGCAGTTGGACATAAGGTAAGTGGTGTTGAACTCTGTCTGTTAATGCGGTGACTTAACTGGGATTCTTTTAGCTGTGTCAGAAGGGTGCTGCCCAGACAAGCTTGGGGATCTTCTCTTTTCCATTCTACTTCTTTTTTTTTCTCTCACAAAAAAATGTGTGTGCTTTAGTCTGAGTGTGTGTGTGTGTGTGTGTAAAATTTTCCCTTCACAGAAAAGTGTGTGTGTGTTCACATTTGTGAGTGTATATGTGCACATTTTTAACCTCTGAAAAAATGTTGGAGTGTGTGTGTGTGTGCATGTTTGAGTGTGTATGTGCTCATTTTTTCATGTGTATGTGAGTTTGTGTCATTATATAATGTGTTTGTTAGCAAGGATCGCCCCAAAGAAGGGTTCGTGAAATGAATAAGGCGTTAGGGCCAAAATTGGGTGGGGTGGGGTGGGGGTGTGGGGTATTTACACTTTTGGCAGTGGAGCCTTTGATCGGATGCCTTCAGATCAATGTCAGCCCCTGTTAGTCCCTTCACCCGCCCCCGAATTCACAGTCAGCTCCTGGCAGCGTCTTGTGCGATCTGGCTCGTCAAAGTAGGCCTTCCCGCAAACAGCGGGGTGTCTCTGGATCTTAACGGCGGAGCACCCGTTTATTTGGCTCCTCCGTTCCGTCCCTCCTCCAGCTTTGAGGGCTGTGCGCGAGGGAGAATTATAGCGCTGTAAAACTGCGTTCACTCTGTGAGAAGGAACCCTGTCATCTAAGACGGGCAAGGACCACAGTGCCTTGTCCCTCTGGACTTAAAATGAGGACAGCACTTGCTGTTAGTCCAATGAGAAAGTAACCCTCATTCAGAACAAAGTGCCTTATTTAAGGAAATGCAATATATTTGTATAAATTAGTACAATTGTTTGTGACACCAGTAGCCACAAGTTCTCAAATAATTTCCAAACAGCAGAATATTGTATCCACCCATATTCTTATATATCATTTCATTTTTTCGTCACATATTATTATGATTATTTATTACAATCAACATTGACACTCTTATTTTCAATTTTAATGAGACCATTTTTAAAATCTAGATGTACCTCTCCTCAGTAATATTGGAGTTCAATGTAGTTTTATTATATATTAGCCTTCTGGGTGTTATTTTATCTGTCAAAAATGTTCGAAAACTATGTAGCCTTGCTACAAATGCAGGTTCCAATGATACTAAGAACTGTGAGCCATTCATAAAACACAAACAATAATAATTATACTACAATCAAAACTGAAAAGTAGTGTTTAAGGAGTTCTACATTGAGGACATAGTGCAAATCCATACACCATAAATAAACTGAATACTAATTTTAATACAGTAATAAGAATTTGGTTTAATCAGTGATGTTTTAATACTTGTAGCTGTGTAACTGGTGATAGCTCTCTCAAAATTGTGTACCCATCATTAGTTTGGCCTAAACTGAAAATAGTATACTTTCAGTACAGTGCTCCAAACTAGTTTTGACGATTCATTAAATTTTATATATTTCAATGTCAAACTGAAATACTTTGCTTAGCAAAATGGTTAGAAGTTACTGGCAGGTATTTTGGCAAGCAATTTTTGAGAACCGGTCAATATATACATGTAGAAAATTGCAAATGCACGCAAAAACATATTTTCAATATTTTTGGACCATTATTTTTGGATATTTATTTAATATTGCTAGTTATGAGTTGATTCACTATCCATGTAGATGGCAACTTCAGGAAATTCACTTCTTTGGAGCTTAGCACACTGTATAGAAAAGAAGAAAGGTACATCAGTTTAGGGAGAACTATCACTTTAAACATTTAAGGCTTATTTAAATCCTTAAATGTCCTAAAAGAGAGGTCAATTCACTCTGTGATTGAGATGTTTCACTCCATCTGAAAGCATAGATCTAAACCCTATGGGAAATGTGACGGATGCATTCACCGCAAGGAAAGCCTTCAGCTTTTGAAGATTTCATTTCTGCAATTTGATTGGTTAAAGTTGATCCTTTAACTTATCCAACTCGAGAAAAGGGATTTACAAAAACCGCGCGCACCTCATTGACGTGTAAAATAAAAAAAGGAGTTTTTGACATACAATACTCTTAACAATGAACCCCAAAACAGTGGGGTCTGGACCCCCCCGCACCCCCTGCCTCCCCCCTCATCTCCCTTAATTTACCCCCTTCTCCCTCTAAAAGCCCCTCTGGGCGATTCCAGCTCCCCTATAGATGAAAATGTGGCTTATGTGTTTCCAATAAATCTCCCAAGACTGTAATCATCTCTTTTCAGGGTGATTCATGGCCAGACTGACAGGTCAAATTGCTGGTGTGAATCTTTGGCACGGAATGAAACGAAGCTCTGCCGCACTTCTCCTCCGGCACCAGGGAGAGCAGAAGAGGATCTGAAGCCATTTTAAAGTCTCTTTGGCTGTCGTGACTTATCGTTTTCAAGAGGGTAACAAACGAAAGACGCGAGGAACGCGGGATTACAATAATGCCGCGAGTGAGTCCTTTCTCCTTCGGTAGTTAGGAGCCCCAATTATATGCTGACGTTAGGAAAGTACATCGAAAGTACAGACTCTACATTTCATTTAGTAAGTTGTTTTGTAATTAACTCTGAAAAAAAAAACCCGTCTTGGTTAAAGACTTAAATCCATTATGTTCTTTCCATCAACTGTAAATACAAACAAAATGTTGCTTTCCATGTTAGCAGCATATTACCTTTCTAAACTAGATGGGATTGTGTAGTAATATTTTATTTCATTCACAAGCGATGAAGGACGCACTGAACTCACTTTTTCAGGCCCAAGAAATGCAGCTAAGGGCCCTGAGGTACAACAGATAACCCACACCTCATTGTACCAGCTTTTAGGGGTTACAGATCAAAACCGGAAATAAATAACTTTACCCCCTTTGTATTATATTCAGTTCTGAGCCAATATAATGCACCATTAGACAATAAACCATAAATAAAATTAGTTTAACTTTATTGTCATTGAACAAAAATGATTAAATAATACATAACAATTAGCCTGTGCCTCCAATTTGAAATGTTTCAAAGAAAAACACATGAATAAATTAGCTGGTTTGTGTACACAGTTGGTGTTGGATATGTGCAAGTTGGAATAACTGTCCTTCATATTCATACATGCCATACTGTTTGTGTCTGCTGTATACTGCTAGTAGGTCATTGAATTTCCATTTTTGAGATTTATAAAGTAATTTTTCTGCTGATTAGTTTCATGAATTTCATTCACAATCAGGGCTAGTATTAAATCATATCTGGTTATTTTTCTCACTTTTTTCGCTACTTTTAATTCTTGTATACCATTCTTTCCAACAGCTTTTTCACCAGCAATTACATTTTAAATGTCTACTTTTCTTTAAAAACATGATAGCAGTCAATGTGCCATGCATGCAGACTTATGTAAAGCTCGATCCCACATGAGACACGTGCGTTTGAGAACGGCTGAATCAGATAACAAGCTTGCTCCCCACTTCCTTGTTTTTTAACACTTCCTGTCCCCACGCCACCAACACCACTCTCGTCGTTCACAGCGGTGGGATCATTCACACGCATCCCTGACGGATGAGACGGGAAGGGTTTTATGGTTCATTGATTCAATTGCTTGTTTACATGCAATAAATTGATGTGAAAATCATACTCAGATGAAGTGGGAACATTTGGAAGCCATTAGGAGGGGAACGCTTATGATAAAGAGGCTTCGTAGCCTCGCAAGACCTCTTTTGGTTTAATTCAAATTACCCCCTGTGTGTAAATCAATTTTAACTTTGTTAGACAAAGTCTATGCGGTCAGGACATCATGTGCGACTCCCCAGCGATGGTCTGGCAAGGCACAACTTACGGTGTTTCGGCGGAGAAACTACGGAAATACACAGAACCATTGAATCACCGCCTCACATCACGAGAGAATAAACAATATTAAAATTTACTTAAACACGAAATTAAAATAAATGGATTGAGAAAAATTGCGAAACTTGCCTGGTTTATATAACTGCATTTTTAAACAGCATGTTAGGCTATGGCTTATGTGGAAAAATTATTCTCAAGATGTCTGTGGCGTTCAGGCTTCTTCATGGTTCCTCGGTTTCTGTAGAACTCGAAACTTATAAAGTCATGTATCTTTTTGAAGTGCTGAAAAGCCAATAAAAAACATATACCTAAACTCTGCCAAAGTGAAATTTGAGCTCTGGTAAGATGTATTGTGAAAGCGTGTATTCATCCGTATGTTACAGCTGTTTTTAATGTGAAAATGATTTGGTTTGTCCACCAGTATTATCAAATAAGCGGCCTTTAAAGAATGTATTAACGTCAGAAAAACTTAACTTATAAAAGTGTGGCTTTCAGGGAAAAAAACGTCAACATGAAGCCTAGCAGAGAACCAGTACGGCTAACTTCAGCATTTCCCTTTCAGATTTTTCAAATTACAGCCCATTCTCAAGAATGTCAGTCTCCTTAGTATAAAACGTGTTTTCACTAAATCCTCTTTTTTTTTCTGGTGCCCACTGTAGTATTTTGGCACAAAGACAACTGCGCTAACTACAGAAATCCCAAAACGGCTTTGTGGTCTGTTTTCCCACAGTGAAACCAAGACTTTCAGTGACAAATAACAGGGACTATCCCATTCAAGGACACCAGCCATGCAGATGGATGCAGATCAAGGTTCATGTCTCTATTGAGAAAACCCAGGATCGGGGAGGTGGCAGACTCGGTGGATTTCAGGACAACATCACTGTTCTTTTTAAGCGCAGTGACCTCATAATATGACCCCACCCCCTTTAGAGTCATCAATAGGCGTCAACTCCGCAGGCTGTTACCTACAATTCAGAAGTTACAGAGAAAGGTAAATCAATCTTTGACGAAAATTTATGTAAACATTTCGGTAGTGTTATCGTGCTGGTTGACATTAACATTAAGAAACAGGTCCTAATTCATAAGATATTTAAAAAGTTTTAAGATAGCCACTTTGATTTCCACTTTGCTATGTAAATAAAAGAACATAGCTTTCAGGTAACATCCTACATAGGTTGAAGGTTTGAATGACTTTGGTTTTAAATGCCATTTTTATATTTAATATCTTTTTTCAAAGAGCTAATTGTAATTTGCTAGCTAACTACACACTGCTTGGCTTTCATATTAGGTAGCTTCTCATCATCTGAAGGTCATTTTGGTTAAAAAAATAAATAAAATAAAAATAACCAAAATAATCAAAACTGCAGATAGCCTATTTAAGAATTACATATCCAAGTTTTAGTAATGTTGCACATATGAGGTGATATGGGTCAAGAGATGAATACAAAAAGATTGAATATGTTTGTAAGAGGGTGCACTTGTACTTTCCTGTTCATGATTATCCACCATTTTGAATTTGTCAGTGTTGGACTGGGCAGAGATGGTGTATCTTTTTGTTTTGGTTTTTTGTTTTCCTTCCTGTGCTGGACCAAGAGGAAATGCAGGTACCCTGCCTAATTTTAATAGTGACATGATGTTGTGGTTAATCATAGATTTTATATAAAGAAGTGTATTGTAGTGTTTAACTGCATAACAAATCTATTCTGGTGATGTGTAAATAAAATTGTGGAGTACTATACATGGTTAGCTTAGCATATCACTACTTGCTGACTTTCTCACTCAGGTTTCTATTAAAACAACCCATGCTGCCTTTTGTTTAAAGGGGTGTTAAGTTTGAGACATCCTGCCTCTACAAAATGGGAGTGGCATAGTCAGGGTTTGATTGTCCCTCTCTTTCTTTTGTAATGCCCTGGCCAGGATGTTGCATGTTCACCTGGTTAAAGCACCTGTAAGAAACAGACAAAATAAAATGTGAGCTTGATTTGGCAACCATAACCTGACCAATGAAAACAGGCCTGTGAAACTGGCTGGTAAGGTCCAGCGCATGGCCCTTAAAACAAGCAGGTGCTACTGCATCAGGAGGGTTACTACTTGCCTGGACTGTCTTGAACACCGCCCCGCAGAAAGAGTTGGAGCTACTACCACCAGGTCTCCATTTTGGAGTGCCTATGTTGACAATGAAGAGATCTAAGGTATCCTATATTTCAGTGGCTGTTGGCATGCTAAAACTGCACATGCTAGCTAGCTTGTACAAGTATATCTTCTTTGTCAGACTTTTTGTGCAGATTCGCTTATTTTCCACACTGTAACTCGTCTGCTTTCACAGCTTTGCCACCATCCTTAGCACAGCAAAACAAGGCTGCTCTTCAAACCAGCCCTAATGTGAAATTATCTAAGCCATTATCTGTATCTGAGCCAAACCCGTTTGTTTCAAGTTACCAAGAATTACCCCCAAACACACATTCACTCCCTCCCAAATCTCACACATGTATCACACTCACACAACACACACACACGCACCCACATACACATCACACTGTTTTACTATACTTTTTTTGGGGGGATGCAGAACAAAAGTGAGAGCTGTCAGGATGGGACTGGAGGAAATCCACAGAAGAGATCAGAAACACAGCCCCAAAAAAGAGAAGAAAATAACATGTTCCACCGCTAAAATAAGGCTGGATTCAATTTTACAATACGTTATTTAAAAGAATTAAACGGTTTACTTGTACCACAATAGCTGGGACGGTGGCCCTCTCTACGCTATCGTTTTAAAACGTGGCTTTGCGACAGACTGTCGTGAGATTTGGCTGCATTCTCCACATTTGCTTGAAAAGGGAAAACAAAAACATATCTACGACCAGCTCTTATACCCCGCAGGCAGCTTGACAGTAATTCTGCACAGGGAATGCAGTGTAAGCTGGGACATTATACAGAAAGCTAAACTCTGGAGGCTACATTCAACTGACTCTCCTGCTCAGGTCATTGGGCCAAAAGTCACTTTTGATTGGCAGTCAGGACCAAACATTGTGTTTGTGTCTCGGTGACTGTCGCCGTAACCAGCTATGTCTGTTTTAGTGAATTTGCCTGCAGTTAAACAACATGTGGAACAGCCCCTTTGTTTCAGTATGCATTGTGAGGAGGAGAAGAATATGGATGATGATGATGATGATGATGAAGATCATTATGAGGTTGATGTTGATGAAGATGATGCCTTACTCAGTCCTAGCCAAAGCCTATTCTCACCTGTCACACAATGTGACTGAAGTGTAAAGACAAACTTGTTTCTATCCTGAGATTCTATTGCGATGTAGTTTGCATATTTTTGAATAGCATGAGGAGCTTACAGCGTGTGCTACAAACAGGCCTCAGGGTAAAAGGCGCTGATACACACATTTGGCAGCTAGAAATACGTACTGACAGAGCTGCGTCTGGGAAAAGAACATGAACAAATGGCATCGGCAAAGAGGAACAGCGGTCGCATGATGAAGTTCACCAACTGGGACTGACGGACACTTAACAGGGTAGCTCACTGACACGGTCTACTGTACTGACAACAACAACAAGGCCTGTTGACTCCAATGAGATGGTGGCCCAAACCATAACAGTTCCACCAACCTGCTGGAGGAAATTGTGGGTCTTGTGGATTTCTTAGACAATCTATAGACATAAACCCATCTAGATGCAGAAAAAAAGAGCTGAAGATGACTCATTAGACCATATTACTACCTTCCACTGTTTTTGTCCAGGTTTTGTTTTATATTATGTATTGTTGCTTATTAGCTCTGGTTTACAAGTGGTTTCTGAAGGGAAGCCCTACCTCAGTTATCAGTTTTAATAATCATACTAATGCATTTTATTTGTTGACACTAGGTCACAGAGGTGTAGATTCAGTTCTATGGTAAATTTTGAGGTTGTGCTGTTGTTTAGCAGCTATCTTTTTAAGTGTCCATCTGTTCATTTCTATAAGCTTTAGCTTTAACCGTAAACAACAACTATAACCCTTCAATGTATTTCTACTTCAAAAGTAGTATTTTCTTCTTTGCCGTATGCTCTATTATTTTCTACACTGTTCCCCTTGGCATATTAAATAATGTACCAGTTTCTGCGAACAAGGCACCTGCAATTAGTGTAGCGACTCTTAGACCTCTTTCAAAATGTGTTACATCTGTCATATTGTTTTAGGAACTCCTATTAAAGTGCTGATTTTCAAATGTCATCTATACAGAAAAAAAAGTTAGCTATTTTAAAGCATGGTTTCCTCAGTCATTACATGTTTCTTTTATTTTGTCATACTGTGCATGTCTATACTGTTGGCATGAGAACTATATTATGTGCCACCCAGAAGAGCACAGTAATGAAGAAGTACTTACATGCATAAATATGTCCCTAACAATGGATAATTACGAGAACAGGCCGTTCGAACAATCTTAGCTCATTACGGAGTGAATCTATCACAGTGTCAAGTTAATTACATGTAATCCACCTCATACTTTTCTAAAATGAAACAAAATGGCAGCAGTCTGCTCTAATTATGCTTTTCCAAATTTGAGATCCTCTTCCCCGAGCTCTCGAGCTGTGCGGAATCAGCTGTGACCTCCCGTGACTTGGGCCCCTTCGCGTTAGCGCTAAAGGGACGCCCTGCTTCCCGCCTCGTACTTCCCGCTGGAGGTCCGCTCCAAAACCCAGTCTCTCTGCAGATCCAAAAACAGCGTGATTAAAATTGTATGGAAGGAGAAGGAAACCGAGAAAAAAAAAACCCAAGGTTCGTTTACCTGGAACTCGAGCTTCCAAACGGGGGGCACAGGAAATTAGAGAGAGAGAGAGTGGTGGGGGGAGGTGGGAGGCCGGTCATCTGTCCCTGTGGTCAGCTGGGAGGTGGTGGCGTGGAACCAGACACTGACCTAAGAGTGGGGGTTGGGGGGTCTTCCAAAGGCTCTGCGTTTCTGTTACTGGAGCCCCGGTCTCAGTCCTCTACTGTTCACACAAAGCACCCACCATTTTCTACCACCCGGGAGGAGACACTGTTCCATTAGCATTACTCATTACTTTAAGAGCGCAACACAGGTGATATTAATTACTCCCGGGGACTAGAAAGTAGGGAGAAAAATGTATTGTTGTGATCTGATGGTTGATGAACGATTCCTCTGATCATCACAGGCTTGACTTGCGGCCTAAAGTAAGCGTCGTTTGATTTGATGATTAAATTATCCGATGGTTGTTCTGGAGCCAGGTTAGTTGATCAGCGTGCTTCAGTAAATCTGTGAACGATTTGGTCACACGGTTCGATGCTATGAGCCACCAGACCATGTCCTTAGTTATCAACTACATTGGTATTGAACCACCAACCCACATTCCACTGCTTGGGTGATCGGTAAACCCAGAGACGTTCAAAGGATTCTCTGGGTCTTCATTCTTCTGTTAATATTTTGTCTATATTTTAACATTATGTAAATTATATGTTTCATACTTTTAGACAGAAAGCAGCTCAGTTTGCAAAATCCAAGTACACATCCTTTGAGACATGGTCGTTGTAATATAATAAGTGTTTATAGCATACTACATCCATATTTCATATAAATCCATTGAAGTGCTGATTTTCGAATGTCATCTATTCAGTATGTATGCCATCTGTTTTTAGCATTTATAGGAGTGTTAAACTGCTGACATCTGTACTGCAGGCTGCAGTTGGAGCTGGTTACAGGTGTCAACAGTCAACCATTTTATATAATTTGGTAGGAGAGGCTTGTTAAGACGGTGGTGGTATGCGGAGGTGTAGAAGCGTGGGAAACCTTGAACGAATCTATATTACGTGGAGAAGCAGCTGTAATGATATTCTGTGATAAACGATCAGAGAAGACGATGAAAAGGTGAAAAATAAATCAACTCTTATCCTCACAGTGCTAAGTTACAGGTCTCTCACCTAAATACACCTTTTGCTCTGATCCTTACCTTTCTGAACCCGGTGAGTCATTACCTATTCACAGCACGTTAACCGTAATACCTATTAACGGTGAGACAGGTCTGGCTTCTCTGTGAACTCCACTCTGTCCCCAGACCGCCCCCTCCCGCCAGCTAGCATCTTTAGAGCTAACTATGCAGTTTTTTTTTTCCATGATGTAGCACGCACAGAAAATGTGCTTTTAATCTAGGGGGCTTTCTTTAAGCCATTCCAAAAGCTAACAATGCTTCACAGGGCTTTTGCTTGAGGAGACGGCAGAGAGGGTGAAACGTTTTAGCCAGACGCGCACGCATCATCTGTCACCTAGAGCCACCGTCAGTGGATGAACTCAAGGAGGGCTCACGTTTATATAGCGGGCGTATATTTGTAATGCTAACTAACTACAGTTCATTCACCTACTAAAGACACAATACACTTAGCCTTCCCTTAAGTCTTGCATTCAGCATTTACTGAATTTTTTGCTACATTAGCGATAGCGTAGCTTATCTGTACAGCACAAGCTTGAATACAACCCTGGGGTGCCTTTTTTTTGAAGAATTCCCAACAAAAAACAGAAACAAACACTGAATAAGAAGGGGCCATGTGGAGTCCAGTGTTTTGTTCAGAGAGGCGCATTAACACCGATTATCTTCAGGCACAAAAAACAGCAAACAGCGTAAACAGGATGTGTGTCAAAGAGGAGCGGAACGTGCGTGCCTGTGGCCTAGTCTTTCTCAGCACATCTTGTGCACTGGACCCCTGAATTCTCCCTCCACTGCTCTCCCAGTTGCAGAAATAATTCCCACACCTCTTTGCAGAGACCATGACTCCAAGTGTTTGAGAAAACTTAGCGACACTCACATTGTTCAGCTAAGTTAGCGGTCCGAGGCCCAACCAATATCATGGAATGGATATTTGTAACATTCTTCTGTGACTTCAGCCATTTCTTACAACTTGAACACACAGGACCAAACTGCAGCTCCACACAGGTGTATGTGGATGAAAGTGTGCCACTGTAGGACCCCACATAGAGCCATCTATAGGACAGCCTGACTAAAAAAAGGAGCAAGGGCACAGTACAAACACACTTGACTGTTGTCCTTTGATAGCAGAGGTCTGTCACTGCAGGTGGCATTTTTATTTTGTTGAGCAAATATCGAGGTATCTGGCTGTTATGATATTTTAATAATCCAGGAGAGTGAGAATTCAAACCAATTATAAGAGATTATATGCAAACAAGATATCAGTTTCACCCCCTGGTCAGGGCATGGCAAGTAAACTAACGCAAACTGGGTAGGCCTTTGAAAAGCAGTAGAAAAACGCACTAAGAGTGATCACATTTGTGTTCATTAAATACAGCACCCAGCTTCAGAGGGCCACCCCACACATGTGGTTCAGAGATTTAATGCAAACCGTACTTATAAATTGTGCACTTAGGTGGAGTGCACACCTACCGATCCTGACCGGACTGAGGTAAGCTTTATACCCTGTCCGAGGCACGCCTTGACCTCTGTGCCCCATGGAGGTCAACTTGTCTCACTCCACCCGACGGAAGGGGTCAGGTGGGATCAGAGGTCACCCAGAACTCCCTGTATAAGATTTTTTTGGCTGAGATTTCGTGAGTGAATGTGAGAGAGAGAGAGAGCAGCTGTTTGAGGTATAAGCAGTGGACGTTGTCATTTCTAATTAACTGTGGAGTGTGGAAAACGGGGGCAGGGTCGTGAAGGTAGGCCCGGCCGGCCTTTGAAAACGCACACATAAGATACACAGGGAGGGGATCTCCAGAGGAAGGGTACTTAGAGAGAGGGAGAGAGAGAGACCTCATAAATGCCTTTCAGATGGGCGGCTGGCTGGACCATGGCTACAGGAAGCAGCAAGCCCCGAGGCAGGAGGCCGGAGGCCTGAGGCCTGTGAAATATTCAAACCCCCACACCGCAGCTGGCTCCAGGCCCTATTACAGCCCATCGGCACAGCGCACAGGAAGACTAAACAAAATCCGCTGGAACTTTTCATTCGAGACATGAGGCCGGCTTCATCGGTCCCTGATGTGGGAAAGCCCAGGGCCTTCTCCGCTGCTGCTCCTTTTCCTCGTTTTTTTTCCCGAGCAAAATCAACAAAAGAACTATTGTCATCTCAATTTTTTTCCCCATCACCACGTCAAAAAGTAGAACAATTCGCAGAAATTTGGGTTTTGTTTTTTTCCGCTTTTGTTGATCGTTTTTCCGGAAAAATCCGACGGCTCATTTTTTGAATGACAGATGATACAATGCAGAGGAAGGCCAAAGCTGAAAAAGACAGCCCTAACATAATTGTAAATGCACGACAGAGCATATTTCATCCTCTTGTGTGAGGGTGGTCTCTGAAACGTTGTGATACTCAGATTCTTCAACAAAAACATCCCTTAAATATGCCACTAAAGAACAGGAAAAATGTTATTCCTAATAGTAAACAGCTTATCCGTACAATGGACAGGGCCTCACAGAATATGAATCCAAGCCTGCTGACAAAACGTTGTCAAGAATACGATGAATGCATTTGATTCTAAGCTTATCTGATGTATTTCTTCTGAGAGCTGAGCACTGAGCTTTTGTTTTTTCTTTACCTGCTGGAGTTGCATGAACAAGTAGTTCAACAGAGAACAGAATGCAAATGAGCTAACTGTAATTGCGATGTCTTTTCTGGGTCAAGGAATTCAAGTTAGACAAGGAATCCTCAGCGCTGTAAAAGTGCTCAAGGCAAACTACCTGTATTAGATGTAAATTATTAGACTTTTTTTCTCTTTTCTGTATGTAAAACCTCTATGCAAGCTGCATTTTGTAAAAAGGTAAAATGTATGCATTTTTTGTTTCAAAATTGGAACATAGCATTAGTAATATCTCTAAAGCATTGGTGTTGAAGGACTGCCCTCTTGTGGTCATGCTTGTGGACTGCAAAAATCAAAAGATATGACTGCATATTCACAAAGTCCCAACTACAACTTCTTTCACATTAGCCTCTTAACGTAAGGTTATATGATTAATTTCCCCACCCAAAGAACAGAATATTTGTTTTTATTTTATAAAGGAATAATTGTAATGAATACACAAGTTGAGGATTTGCATTTTTCAGCGCTGGTGTTTTATATTTTAACCAATACAGCACATTCCTGTTGGTTAGCCTAATTGTTTTTCTAGTTTGAAATGGTCTGACAAGCCTGTTCCAAGAGAAATCATATGCCAGCCATGCCTGTTTTAATATTTATTAATCATACTTCAAAGGGGAATACTGACAGGCTCTGGAAATTGGCCAGTCTCTAAACATGCCAGTTTCAAGGATCATGAAAATAACAAGACAGGTATTCTCTGATCCAGCGTGCTCAGTGAAATATTACAAAACACCTACTTTTGGAACGTGCAAGTAACCCTCAAGAAACATCACAGAGAGAATCTATGGTGTTTATTTTGAAAGAAGGACTATGTGTTGTTCAGGCAAAAACACAGAGGCTTTCAGGTAGTTTTAGACTTTATTTCTTTATGATATACTACCAAAAAATTCAAAATAAACACTGTCCAAATCAGCCACACCTCTCTCTCCTTTTTAATAAACGCAATTTCGACAGCAGTTTCATTTTGAATGCTATGCAGAAGTTTTTATCTGATTTACAACAATTAGGCTACATGTTGCAACAGGTTAGTTCATTTTCTTGGAGGACATTTTAAAAATGTATTATTAGTGTCACACTGTACCACATGAATACTCTCTTTGTCTCTTCCACAGAGAAAAATGTCACTCAGATTATAAATTATGAACCAGTAAATTAATTGCTTATCTGTATCTTACAGTTGTGAACCGCAAGTCACGTCAATTTTAGGTTGGATGTATTTTTTTAGGTTTATCATTGATGAAAGTTTTAAGACACCGCATGATTCTAAAGCAGGAAACCCAACTACAGTTGCTAACAAAGCTTGTTGTGTAATTACTATAATACACAGTTTAGTTGTAAATAATTGTACCACAGTAAGAATATGTGGGATTTTATGGAATTCTGGGAAAAAAGCCATCTGCAGGCGGCTAATCAGCTGTGTCTTAATTTGAGTGGCCTTCGAATTGGCTTTAAATCTTTCATTTATGAATGACTGTTTTTAAATACAGAATTGCAAGGCAAAAAGGTAAAATGATGGAAGAAATTAGTGTTGGTAATTTCAACCACTGAAATACCAGAAATACACTCAGAGGAGAGGTTGGATTTTGGTGCACAGAACAATACTGACATCTAGTGTTGAAACTGAGAATTACTTTTAGGATGATGATTGAATTTCCTAGTGTCAATCATACCATTATTCCTAACCTCTATGCTTTAATATCTACTATTGTCCAGTAGCAATGATCTTACATGTATAGGGCCAATATGGATAAACCCAGTAGGGTTAAAATGTGGGGTTAAAGATGTAAAAGACTGTGACATAAACAACAAGATTCAATAAATGCTCCGAATAAAATAAAAGATTAACCTATATTTATTTTTATAAATAACCAGTGGCGATAATTATTGAAATTTTCTTTTAGTCTAGGACTAGGCTTAATCCATGTCTGGGAAACTGGCCCCAGTAGTTGGAAATAGATGTGGCAGAAAAGTTTTCTGGGGTACCGATAGGAAACAGAAATATATCCAAGATATTGGTTTGTACTAATGTTAAGGTCATTCCATAAATATAATATATTAACAGCTATGGTAGTGTTTATCGAGTGTCATATTTTGACCACATGTCACACCACAATACATATGCAAAACATGAAACAGCTTCAATGTAACTAAGAGGGGCAGGGATCTCTGCTCTCTCTGCATGTCCTTCATGCAAATAAAATATAATAAACAGCTTTTTCATAAAACAGCAGAGTTATAGATGATTCTCACTGACTGTGAGCACTCTTTAATATTGGACTACCCTGTCTGAACACGCCTGACCACATGTGAACTAGCAAGCCCTGAACCCTCCTCAAAATGTTAGATCGCACTAACAAAACAATCAAAGTTCAGACAGAAACTCAACAAACAGGCTGCATTGTGATAACTGCATTGGACAAGCAAGACAACAGACTACACTGTGAGAAATACCTTGATCAAGTAGCATAACATGTCCCTAAAAATGAGTTTATAATTTGCCATGCGATAAGATTATGCATTTTTAATTATCCTACAAGATTTGATATTAGCCACTTAATGTTTCCATGCTTCACGCTCCTTTTCTTACTGATAAGAAATCTGGTGATATTACCAAGAATTAGACAGAATTAGATCAAATTAGCTGCCAAAGTATCTGCTTCAGTAGATAAATAAAATACTTGTTCATTGGTTTAACATTTTCAGTTAATGTTTTCTTTTAAACAGCCATACCTTAGAGCTTTAATGTAATATAACCAATGTTTAATCGTAATGATGCTGGACATGGCCATACTTACTTTGACTGCTTATGTACTTATCAGGTCAATGAATATAGCCTGTCAGAGGACTAAGTTTTTATCAAAGACGGGCCTCCCTCGACAGCTTGATGGCCCAGTAATGTTTTTCTCTGAGTTACGTTATGTAGTACTAAAGGTCTGCTGCATAGCAGTTAAAACTTTAATTTTGAAAGATGATCAGGCAAATGGGTGACAAAGCAATGCGCCAACTCTATTTTGTAATGCACGAACTTGGGTAGTTTCGGCTAAAATTAAGTGTCTTGAACTTATGTTATCATATATTGGATGTATATTCTAAAGGAATACAGTGCAATCTATGTGTAAAAGCCGAGGAGTTCAGTTACATGTAGTAATGCGTTTTTCATAGGCTTAATCGGATTTCATTGCTAACCGATTGATCTGGGTAAATATACTGATACATGATTTGTCAAGGTCAACATACTAGTTGCAATACTAATAAGCAATACATTTTTAATATGCACTTTAATGAAATACCAGTCGCACCAACGGACATGATTTTTCCCGAATTGCAACACTGGATATCGAATGTAAGGTGAACACAGTCCCCGCTTGTGTTTTTAATTTCTCATACAGTCTCTCATACAGTGCGTCCAATCAATCCACCCCGACAACCAATAAACAAACAGCAAGTCGTGTTGAGAGATTACAATCATTGTATTCATTCATGTGAGTCTAACCAGGTACCCATTTCGTGTACGCGCTCTGCCGTGCCGAGAACACCTGGGCCATTTTGCTAGGCGAATCAGAGCGTGTTAGTGGGGAAGGTAAAGAGAAACGTAACACCCACGACATCTACTGACAGTCTTTAAAATTGGTTTAGACAGAAAGAGCACGGTTACATATTCATATGAAATAAACTGTCTTCTTATAATTTGATAAATACACGGTGAGCTACATGTTCATCCTGCTGAACGCCTGCTGCTGGAGATCCCAGTTTGACCTTTTGTACAGGGAAGTATGTTTGCACTGCAAAGTCGTCGGTGTTTTATTTGAACAACTTAACCTCGTTGCCTTTCCTTTTCTTTTCTTAGATTTTAGATGAATTTTAGATGAATGACGTGAATAAAATAACTGAGGTTTGATAAACAATGAAGGCTTAATTCATTGACATACATTTTTACAGCGTGAATTATCGTTGAACGTTAAACATCGCTTTATATCATATGTTGTAATATATCTAATATCTAAGAAGTATAATGGATTTGCTCAAGAGTTAGTTTTACTTTACCTGGTGATTACGTATGCACTGGAATATGGTAAGTCTTGAAGCCTGTGAGTTATTGTCCGTGTGTTCTTAAAAATTAAAGTTAAAAAGCACAACATCCCAAAAGCGTTAATGACTCAATATTTGAGACTTGCAGACTGTGGAACACCGACCTAAACACAGGCATGAATTTCAAATTCAACAATCCACGTGCGCCTATAATCCAGAAATAATTTAAATGATTTCAAGAGTTACCCTACTCCTTGTAATACGGTAACACTGGACAAAAAAAAAAAATATGAAAGTCTATATCCCTAGACCCCCCAAAAAAAGGGCAAAAGGCAAAAGTTTCAGGATCCAACTGTATGGGTTTCCATGATGAAGCTTTTGACAGCATTAATTGCTGTTCATATGAAACGCAGTAGGCAGAGACTGCTGGTTGATGTGATCATATTTTATTGACAGTACATTTCTATTAAAAGCAATGGCATATCAGCAAAAAAACACAACTTTAACTGTACTTCTTACCTTTTAGAACTTCACATGTCTCAAGAAAAGGGCAGAGTAGAGATATATCGATTTTCCAGACTGTTCAGTCATTTTTTGTTGAATATTTTAGTGTGGATGATAGCACATATGGAACTATTGATCGTATCCAGGTCCTTCTGGGATCCCTTCAATCCTTCAGTAATGATCCTGGATTGAGAGAGTAAAACTGCCAGTTCCTGCTGGTGTTTAACTGAAGTTTGACATAAATTCTGTGCTCTTCAAAGCTCCCTTTAGTACTCATAGTGTATATTCCTCCTCCAGTGCATTGTCTGCATGTTAATCAACCCCGATTGAGATCTTCATAAAAATTCCAACAATAATAGTGAGTAAAATGTAGTTATTTTAACATGAATCAATGTCCTCTTCTGAGTGTAGCGTGAGCCAAGAGTTGTTAAATGGAAGCAGAATAGCGCTGTACGCTGTAACTCATTCAAGACCTGCGTATCCCTTGGAGTGAGAAAGCAAAGTCAATATTCTAAATGCCACTTCAAACAATTTTAGTTTTAAAGCACTTATTTCCCATTTATTTTCTAAAGAAATAGATATTTCATAAAAACACATCTTCCAGTTGAGAGGACATGCAAGATATTTCAGCAAACAGTTTATTTTTAGGATATTGCAAAGAATTCAATATTCTATTGTGCTTCCTAATTTAATTTTAAGATGAAAACATGACACTTATTTTCTCAGTATTTGGTCCTTTGTATTTGGCGATGATATTGTTGAAGACTATAACCTCACTGGTAACTTATATTTTGACTTAATGACATGGAGTTTCCAAATAACAAACTCACCATTAACCGTAAAACATTTGCATTCTTCTTGTCATTTGTTTAAAATGTTACCCGCCCAAATAACATTAAAAATGTGAATTGTTCAATAAGCATTTCATGTGGCTTTTGGGTATTCAGATTAATGGAGCCCCCTTACATCTTGTGGAATGACACATTATTTATTTTATTACTATATTAATTTATTACGATTTAATTTTCAGTGGGTTTATCTCAGAGCTTCATGAGGAAGGTGTCAAATTCCATGCAAGTACACATTAGGTTTATTTTCAGGGTTAAGTCTGCTAGAACGCCCCCTAGTGGAACGTATGTAGCTGTAAGGTCTTATTATGACGTGAGAAGGGTGGTTAAGCAGAATGGTTGACAACCAGTGAGATGAAAGTGCAGTTCCCAAATTGGTCTCTTAAACGGAATTGCTTCAGTAAATATCCAGTTACCACTTAAAATGAACGCTAAGTAATTTCCCAGGAAGGAAGGTGACAAGACAAGACAAATAAATGCAGATATACTGCAGTAATAAACCAAGGTAGCACTGAGGTAAACTACTGTAGCCCTTAAACAGAAATGATCGTTTGAGAGAAGTGTATACTACCCAAGCTTTTAAGAGAGATGACTGAAATGAACTGCTGCAAAACAAACAGGCCACTTGGTGGAAGCAAAACCCCAGCGTACGTACATTTCTGAACTTCAGCAGAGGAATTACCATACGGAATCAGAGGTGCACCTAAATACAGGCCTGCATTGACACTTCCCCAACAAAGAAAAATGGCCCCTTCAAATTCCGCAAGATCTTCACTATTGAGCTACTTCACCTTCACACCGCCGAAGCCAAGAATAAAGCTTACACAGTGGAACAGGGGAATAAAAAGGACAGCTGAAAAAACAACTTGCGACATCTGCTGAAAGTCGGTTGTGAAATATGAGATGCGCAAAACGTTTAAGTGACGACAATGTATTTGGTTTTTTTATTATTCAGTATTATCTTCATTTGTGGTGGTTCTCACACTTTGAATCAAAAACCATGGCTCCCCTCACCCCACCCACTCATCCACCTACCCAAATAAATAAATAAAGCGCATCTATGGCTGTTCTATTTTCTGCGTTGGCTGAAGTGTTCCTGAGGAGGTACTGTTACATGAACACTCATTTGATCTTCCTCCACCTGCCTTTTAACTCGGGAGGCAAGAGAGCCTCGGCACCATTCTGTTAACAGGAAGTTGGCACTTGAACATAAACCAAATGATCATCCTGATTGTCAGTCTTGCTATCTTGCCATCTTGCCAACCTGCCGGCTTATTAGCTAAAGGAATCCTTGATTTTCCACTGCAGCTGATGGGTACTTTGAGCTTAGCCAACGTGGCTAGTCTAGCAGATACCGCACATTAGCATTTGGCTATGTACGTCAATGTCCTCATTGTGAAGTGCTTCAGTAGCCACTATACCAGGTATATGACATATCTTGCTGTATGAGAAGAACTGTGGAGACTTCCAGCTTCCAAACACTGACGTAAAAACTGTGGTTGTTATAAAATGTATTTTTGCATTTTTACACGGAATATTTTTTCTGGAAAAAATGTAACAGTACATGCAGTACAAAAAGCACTGTATGGGACATAATTTCTGTAAGTCACTGCACAGACTCATAGAAATATCACCTGCTCATTCCTGGGTTAGTATGTTGTTTAATCTCTACTATTTCATGTATGACTGTGAAAGAACAGGTTGGTCATAAAGATAGAAATGTCATATGTCAAACATACAGTATGTTTAATAATTTTGAAGCAAAGAAGACTTCAGGAAAAAGGGAAAGAGGGAGAAAGTAACTTGGGGGGTGCTAATTAGTGTTGTTAGGTAATGAGAATCTATTTTGTCATTGTACTCAGCATATAAAAGAACCACAAAGGATTCTGGACAAATTCATTCTGACATGCAGCTGTTTGTGGAAATGCATCTGTTTGTTTGTCCTTGAACATATCAAAAAATGTTTTGTTGAAATGTTTGTGGTTCTCTTGTAGATGATGAGTGAAGTGTTTTTCTTTATCACGTGGCAAAAGTCTTTTTCTTTAATGCCAGCAACGCAATTATACAATAGAAGGCTCTTCACTTTGATTGCTTGTCAATAAACAAGGCACATTCTTGTTACAGATTCATAATGAGTCAAATGACTTTCCGCTATAAATACACCCTCAACATCACTTCTTTTATCTAGTTATAGGTAACGTAATGAGCAACTATAGGTGTTGTTGTACGGACAAGAGAAGGGTGATCTGCAAGCCTCTTCTCATTATCCAATCGCCTCTGTTCAATCTCTTATGGAAAACATCTTACAGTCGAACTTGCGTTGACATGTTCAGAGATATGTTCCCATATATTTTTGCATTTAAAATCCTTTCTCTGTTTGTGAACATATTGCCACCAATTCCTCCTTGAATACTCTGAGATCAGCAGTGGAAAACATTAGTTCTATAAAATGCCTGGCTCTATAGGGTAAAAACCTTCCCTAGCTCTCCCAAATTCTTATTTCCTCCTTCGTCTCTAACTGCAGGCTCATGAGCTAGCTAGCCACAAGAGCAGTGAGCAGAAGTCTTTCCTTGCTAACAAAGTTTTTGATTGGAGCTGGGTTTGGTTACCAGAACTTCCCATAGACTTCAACTCATCATCCTAAGGCTAAATGCGGTCCAGTACATTGTTCTGCAGCCTCTTCCAGAATGC
Source organism: Albula goreensis (assembly GCA_022829145.1). Lineage (NCBI taxonomy): Eukaryota > Metazoa > Chordata > Actinopteri > Albuliformes > Albulidae > Albula > Albula goreensis. The sequence continues at coordinate 30,609,260 of CM040754.1, read as the reverse complement.
GCAAACTTAACTTGAAAAGATATCAAGGTCTCTCTACTCCTGGCAGGTACACAAACGGGCTGGATTGCCAAAATGTCAGGAACATTCTTTTTAACATCTGAGGGATCCACACAGATTGAACCACAGTAAATCTTTGTACAAAAACTAGACATCCAATTGTTAAAATTCCAAGAGGGAGAGACAGACACTCAAAAAAACCGAAAGAACAAAACACGTCTGAAAAAAAGGAACACAGAAAAACCAAGCAAAACCTTTGAGGCTATGATTTTGCCCAAGTGAGTGGGCTGCAGACTGTTAGCAGAAGAGGGGTGAGGGTCAGTCTTCACTAGATTCAGATATGCCTGGGAAATTAGCACACACTCTACCAGTTACCCTCCCAGATACGAAACAATAAAGACATGGAAAGCATCGCATCTATAACACTGTCCTCTTTAAAGACATAGCCAGCACCACTCTATAGTGAAATCTCTTTAAAGACGAGGCTAGTTCTGCCTCTGATAACACTGCTTTCTTTATTAAAGATATAGCCAGCATTGCCTGTAATAACACTGTCCTCTTTAAAGACAAGCCTGTCATTAGCTCTAATAAGGCTGTCCTTTTTAAAAAGTGGCTAGCATTACCTATAATGTGCCCTTTAATGACAAGACTAGCATTGCCTGCGCAGCCTGGTGATAAGCTGATCTCCGGTACGGGGGAATGGTCGCTGTCCATGGTCCTGTAGCCCCTGTAACTCCCCCACTCTTCACTCCTCAACCGGCCCTATCGCCGAACACACAGCAATCTGCTGGGTTTGGACACAGATGAAGTTATCTCGCCCACTTTGAAACACTTGCACTTTTATTGGCTTCCGCTGTTTCTGTTTTGGCGTTCTCAAAGCTTTTCGTGCCTTAAAGCATTTGCCCAACAGGTGCTGTAGCAGTGGGAGAAGTGTGGAACAGCATGATGTTGGAATTCAGACAACGAGTGTTTAACCGCGATAAAAATAATAATTCATTCAAATTCAGTCCTCTCACGTTGAATGTAGTAGTAACGTTGTACTTTAGCAAAGGCCAGAGTGTGCGCATTTGCAAGGGGCCACTAAGATTCTGGAGCATATCCATATCCTCGATCGTCGCAGGATCCCGCGAGATGCAGACTGATCGGATTGGCGAGAAGCTTAGATCAGCAGTTGGAAAAGACGATTCCCCCCCTTTCAATTTCATTTCCATCCTCTTTGCATGGTGCCAGGCTGCCTGAAAGAGCACTTAGCTCCGTCTTGTATTGTTCTGTGTGTGGTGAAGTTAGCAGACTCTTCTCGGGGCCTGATGGGAATTGTTATTTCAGATTTCAAATCTTCCAAGCCCCCATGGACCTGCGGGATTTTTCGTCTCTTCTCATGCTTTTTGTCGTGGCATAATATCATGTCTGTGGTTACTTAAATGAATAATCTGACAGTGCAAAGTGAAGAGAATTCCTTCACTGAGCACAGGCATTGTAAGGGGAATTGGATCCTCCACCTTCTTAGATGGTTTATTATTTAAACACATGTTTTATCCCCCCTCTCCCCCCACACTGACACAGCAGAGGTGGTGTGATCGCAGTATATGGTAGTCACAGAAACAGTTGATCACAATGCAAGATGAAAGGATAAATGGGTTACAGTGTAGTATAATGGTTAGGGAGCTTGGCTTGTAGCTCAGAGGTTACAGTATAGTATAATGGTTAGGGAGCTGGGCTTGTAGCTCAGAAGTTACAGTTTAGTATAATGGTTAGGGAGCTGGGCTTGTAGCTCAGAGGTTACAGTGTAGTGGAATGGTTAGGGAGCTGGGCTTGTAGCTCAGAGGTTACAGTGTAGTATAATGGTTAGGGAGCTGGGCTTGTAGCTCAGAGGTTACAGTGGAGTATAATGGTTAGGGAGCTGGGCTTGTAGCTCAGAGGTTACAGTGTAGTATAATGGTTAAGGAGCTGGGCTTGTATCTCAGAGGTTACAGTGTAGTGGAATGGTTAGGGAGCTGGGCTTGTAGCTCAGAGGTTACAGTGTAGTATAATGGTTAGGGAGCTGGGCTTGTAGCTCAGAGGTTACAGTGTAGTATAATGGTTAGGGAGCTGGGCTTGTAGCTCAGAGGTTACAGTGTAGTGTAACGGTTAGGAGCTGGGCTTGTAGCTCAGAGGTTACAGTGTAGTATAATGGTTAGGGCTGGGCTTGCTGGGCTTGTTAGCTCAGAGGTTACAGTGTAGTATAATGGTTAGGAGCTGTGCTTGTAGCTGGGCTTGTATCTCAGAGGTTACAGTGTAGTATAACGGTTAGGGAGCTGGGCTTGTAGCTCAGAGGTTACAGTGTAGTATAATGGTTAGGGAGCTGGGCTTGTAGCTCAGAGGTTACAGTGTAGTATAATGGTTAGGGATCTGGGCTTGTAGCTCAGGGGTTGCGGGATCAGCTCCCAGGTGGGGCACTGCTATTGTTCCACTGAGCAGGGTACTTAACCTGACCTCCCTCAGGAAATAGCCACCTTCTGTAAAAGAGTAGTGTGTAAAAATGGGAGCTTTAGAAGTCATTGTGGATCAGAGCATCTGCTAAATGCCTCAGATGTAATCTAATATATACACCGTAAAATGTCTGGTGTTATTTTAACACTGATAGTGTGCATACTGGAACTGGACATATGTACACTGTTGGTGTTAAATGAACACTGGACATTTTTTTGTGTATGTGTATTTAAAAGGGAAGAATATGAGAAGGATTCCATGCTGCCAACACCATTGTGTTCAATTTTGTTTTCATCTTTCCACCATATATTTTCTTATGATATTACCAGATAGCTTGAACCCAAAGAACAGTTACCTTACTTCACCAGTGGTCACAGTGGTCACTATGGACCACAGATCTGAATTCAGATCTGTGCTTAAGCGATCTTCCAAATACGTTATTATTGCGAGAGTGAGACTTAAATGAAAATACACAGGTCTGAATTCGGCCCTATGAATCTTCTTTCAGACTAACTATTCACAGACAGCATTTTGACAATGCAATTATTTACAGTGTAATTTAATAGTAGCTTAATAAATAAAGGGACAGAAGATAATTAAATTTGTGTCTATCTTATTGGGAGAATCATACTTGGCTTTAAATGTACCAAATGACAGAATGAAATATGAAACAGTGTTATCAATGGCCTCTTCCAGCATTTTTCTGAATTTTATTCAGTTTAGGTCACAGTACATGCATCTTTTATCTTTGTGGAGAGATTTTCAGTATGTACATCTTCACTTCACCTTATGCAGTAATCTTCAAAAGTAAACACCCATCAAGATACAGCCGTCTCCCGAATTATTTCCATCAAATTTAGCATCAGATGCCAAGCTTGTCTAATGGCTGTATCTGCTGGAACTAAGCCGTTACATCATCCTCCCTCTCTCTCTTTTCTCTGTTCTCTCTCTCTCTCTCTCTGTTCTCTGCCACTGCTGCAAGTTAATCAAATGAAAGAAACTTTGACAAAAGTTAATCACGGAAGCTGTCTGATTTTGGGGGGAAAAAAAAGAATCTGAAGGAAACACATCAAAAAGATACAAATAAACATTTGATAACAAGGACAAGCACAAGGATAAACAGACTTGAATAGGAGGTATGGCTGATTGGAATTCAGAGTGGTATGGATGAAGTTTGGGAGGGGGGGGAGGTAGGGAGAGGGGACAGCAAAGGCAGAAATGGAAATCTGAGTATGACATTTGCTCTTGGGAAATCATTGTCTTGTTATTGTACAGCAAGTGTATTAAATGGTTGTAGATGTATGAGATTTGCTGTAAACTCCAGTTATAGTATCATTATGTGCTTTAGACTGCAGTATTTAGACGTTTGTACGTTGCCTTGTTCTTTTGATGAACCTTGCTCCAGGACCCGACAGCTGCATTGGTTGTATCACGGCTACACTGGGACTAGAACCACAAACTCGATGGGTCCCACTCAGGTACCTTAGCCCCTTTTCTGACCCCGGGTTGCTTAATCTGACTGCAGTCGCCACTTACATTCTTCCATTCCTATTGATGATCAATTCACTGGATCAAATACAACCAGAAGAAAAGACATTTCACGGAAACAAGTGAAGGAAATCAGTCCACTATAATTCAGTCAGGTAACCCGAAATGCAAACGAATCCCCCTTCTGGTCATAAAGAACCAATGAAACTATTTTGGCACCTTCTTTCTATATTAATTGTGCGGTGCGGGGGGGGGGGCCTGTCTGTTATGGGGCGGATGGGACAGTCCGGGGCAGGGGCCTAGGCTCCGATTCTGAGGCTCTGTCTGGTAATAGCCTGGCACAATGATATATGATTGAATCTCCAGCCGTTTGACACGGGAGCAGCCTTAGAGTAATAGGGATAATTTGGGAGGGGGACCTCGCCTCTCAATCTCGACAAATGACGGCAGGAGGAACAGCGCTATGGAAATAAATACTACAGGAAGGCCCCAAGTGCCATGCGCTTTGCAAAAGACCCGGAGAAGCAGAGAAAGGGAAAATAAAAAGAGTGAAACCAAAGCAATTAATTCAGAAAAAAGGCATAAAGAGGAATACATATTGATTCCCCCACTCTCCAGGTTTCTGTCAAGCAATTTCTATCAAAAACAAAAATAACGGATAAACATAAGAATTGCTTATTTTGCTCTTTTTGATATTATCCAAGCAAGAACGGTCATAATATGAACATAATATAAAAATATGTGGTTTCAGCACTACAGAAGTCTCAGAACAATTATTACGCTTAAGATACCAAAAAAATGTAATGGCCTGAGACAACATTCAGTCTTTGTAAGAAAATTAAGATAATTTGAGTATATTGATGAGCAATTGCAGAGTTTCTTGGCTTAAACTGTGATAGTGTGGAAATATGAAAAAAAGAAGTTAGAAATAGCCTTAAGATCAACAATTACAGAAGTATAAAGTTCACCATTTGAAAGAAGTACATAAACTATTGTTCCAAACTTTATTAATTTCTGTGTGTATATGTAGAAGTGGACAGTTTCGATTAAGGTTAGTAAGGAAACAGAATCCCCTGTGTTTTTTTATTAAAAAGAAAATGGATTTCTACTCTGTGCTATTTTATGAAAATAGAGTAGATATTTTTGCTGATAATCAGAGTTTTAGAACTTTGTGTAATGAATCAGGAACAGACTTTCAGTTCTTCTTCTGCCTCTTCAGAATTTAAGAGTTCTCCTGTGAGAATGAGGTCTCTTCAGCTAGCGTGCTACTCAACTCCATACGGTGCTAAAATTTGCCATGACCCAATCATATGAACTTTTAAGGGCATAGGATTTTCCATTTTGAATGAAATGAACACATCGTAAGGGGCATGCTTGCTTATTTCCAAATAAATTAGAAAGTACTCAAATACATATCTTACGTTGTGATGTGAAGTGTGTTTTGGTTGACCTGTAATTGTCCTTAAAGAGGATTTACTAAAGCATGTAGTGCATACAAAACTGTTTTGCTGATATAAAAAAGACTAAGAGAGCATGTGATTGGTTGAGGTAGTTCACAGATAATGTCACTGAAATTACATGCGCAATAATGTTAGCATCCTACAAGCTTTGATAAAACTGGCACCAATTATGTTTCAGTTCCCATCCTGTATGTTTGGACGTCATTCTGAACTTCACTGCTTGTAACCATGGCCAATTCACAAGAATGCAAAACCTGTACAGATAATTTGGACCTCTAAGCTGTGGAAGAAATCTGTTCTGTTTGCACTTTTATTTTGGATGTGTATTATATATGTTCATTGTAGCATTTTTTTGTTTTGTTGTTGTTGTTTCTGGACGGTCACAATTGCATGTCACCCTGATACATCTTCCGCTACCACCCAAATGATTAACTGGTGTGTACAACCGTTCGATTGGAGGTAAAAGACGTTAAAATTCTGGATATTATTAAGCTACAGCCGTGGTAGAGAGAAGGAGCAAGTTGAAGAGTTGTATTGGGACGCCAAAAGTGAAGTGATGCCGGTTCCTGGCTACACACTTTCCTGATTTGTACCTACGAACTGTGAACTGAGTAAATAATGTGGACAAGCGCCTCCTCCACTACCTAGTCCTTTAAGAAGAATCACGTTTGCATTTTAAAAGAACAGTGGGTCAGTGGAGAAGTCTGAAACACATCTGTGTTTCAAACGTTCGTTATTTAAAGTATTTTAAAACAAAAGTTTCAAATTATTTTAACGTTCGATATTTTATATTCAGTCTCGAGATGGCAGAGGCCTTATGGTGTGGATTTACTTTGTCTGTTGGGAAAAAGGTTGTCATTGCTGTGGACTGTTATTGTCTTAATGGGGTTTGTGGTAGCCAGGCAGGAATTTTGTTTGCGAATACACATTGGCCATGTAAAACCTCACTTGGTAATTAACTTGAGAAATGAGAACGATTGAGGAGTGCAAATCTTGCCGACCATATTGACCATATTTTTATTTGCACTTTAATTGGTTTCATGTTTTTTATTCTTTTATGGTGTCACTGTGTGTAGTTTGCGCTAGAAGCACCTTGAGTTGATATTTCTAAGCTTGGTTATCGTCTGTGGTTATTTATCCTTTGTGTCCATCATGTGAATTTATCTTGAGTGTGTGTATTGTATGACCCAGTGTTGCAGGCCCACTTAAAACCATTTTAATACAACCGTTTTTTAACCCAAGTATTAGTGGAAGAATGCTATTGTATATGCCCCTTTTTTTGCCCCCCACATCAAAGGTGTCTCAACTTGAGTTTTTTTAGGCATATTCAACATGTCTACCCTGTCAGAATTGTATATGCTCAGTTTTGGGTGCTTCCCCTAGATTTGAACACTGATATTTGCCTGTTAATAGTTTTAAATTTTTTGTAACGTTGTGTTAAATCATACCCCATGTTCCTGTGTTTTCTAAAAAAAAAAAAAAAAAAAAAAAAAACCCTTTGATATTAAACACTAGGTGATTTTAAAGGGATATTTTAAGTCTTGTTTTCCCATTAAGAATGTGATTCCATGGGTGACTTTTCACACTTTCCAAGCATATTATGTACTGACCTCAATAAATACTCATTATTGTGTAAGTTTGCAATCCACCTCTCTCTCTTTCTCTCTCTGCCTTCCTTCCTATATGGTATAAGTAGCTCAAAAAGCAAAAAAATAAAAATAAAATCATACATCGAGGCTTCATCTAAAGATAGCCGAATAGCAGTTTAAAAAAAAAAAAAAAAAATTCATGGCTTGAATAATTTACGGGGGTGTTGAATAATTGAGTCTGTATCGCTCTTAACAAGGGTTCGGTGTAGACATAACCAACCCCTGTCCTTCCTACAGCAAGCATTACTTCCTGGAACAGAACGGCAAGCTGTTAAAATATCATCGTGGTGGGCCATACTGTTTATGATGTACAGTACTTTGACATAAAAGCTTTCTTATCTTGCATCACTGCTGAACGCACACAAAACACTGGATTCAAAGGCCATAGTGTTTTCTCCATTTGCATGATATATACTTTTTTGGCAATTTGTGTGCGTATCTCATTCTCAGTTTTAATGCCAGTCTTAGTCGTTGTACTCCCTTACAATGACAGCAGCTGCTGATGTTTATTTACTGGGAGGCAGACTCAAATAATTTGACAAAAACAAAAAATGGCAGCTGTACAAATGTACCGTAAGAGATGGGTAGAGAGGAATTCCAGTGGATGTCAAGCCAAAAGGATCGTTTTTATTATTTATTTTTTTAATTTTTTTAAATTCTGTTTATGGATACATGCTGGTGGGCAAGGATGGATAGCAATTGATTACGTTGCCAAATGAACTTTGAGAATTTGTAATTACAAATGAAATCTCATCATTGTAACAATATATAAACACTTGCACATCCTTAGAGAATAAAAACACCCTATTTTTGAGTCTTGCATGTTTTGTTTGACCCCTAATAATATTCTAATTTACAAGTAGCAAAATTCAGAAAGTAGCAAAATACATAAAGTTATGTATTCAAACATTCCAAAAGTAATGTGATTAGATTAGTATTTAAGAACCCAATATATAACATCAGTATTTCTTGTAATCTTTAACTAACTTGTGCACAATAATCCTCCTAACTCTGCCATTGGAGAAGTCTTTGTTCTCAAGGCTCAAACTGTACATACCTGTCACTGCCAGTCATAAAGCTCCTGTCTATATTAACATTGTAGGCCTGTACCAGCTGTTCTTCTCTAAGCCATCTGACAGAGTTTACATTTTTACATGCTGTCCATTTACAGACCTGGGTACAGACCAGAAGCAAGTCAGGGTAAGTCCCTCGCTTAAGGGTACGACAGCAAGTGCTCTCCCTGGGAATAGAACCCACGACCTTGGGATTACAAGCCTAGTTCTCTAACCATTAAGCTGAAAATGTAGCAGCTTGCTGGAAGGTATAGTTTGTTTAAATTATTAGTATATAGGTCATAAGACTGTAAAAAATGGACAAGTGTTAATGGTTTGTGGGGGTGGATGAGAAGCAATAAATGCTGATGAACGTTTGTGATTTATCAAGACCTGCAGCAATTACGGAAGAGACAAGGCTGTATTTGGTGCAACGCATGGGGGAATGACTCGGATGTCCATCCACGCACAGGAACGTCAAAGTGGCTATTGTAACAGTTGCTAGGAGACATTGTCGGCATTAACGTTGACATATTTTTAATGGAAAGGGTATTTTGTACTCAAACATCTTTCCTCTAGATGCCTGGAAAAAAAATCAAATTAACAAAGTCTTGCGGTTATATAGATTTTGAATTAGATTAAATATTACCTGAAATCCCTGTTCACATCGTCTGTTCCTACAGCATGTAAGATTCTGACCACACAGTGTGTTTTTGGTTCTGACCCATTCCACTTTACAGTAATAACTGCAATCTCATGCTTAGCCTGTACTACATGTTCCCTGCTTTGAAACAAATATCACTGGTAATGTTAGTTTTGCAAGTTTTTTTGGAGTTGTTGCAATATTTATATTCAAATATTGTGGCTTGCTTTGCATGCATAATGACTTTAAATACTTGACAGTCATACAAAAGTTACATATGGAGAAGATGCAGTTCTAAAAAAGTAGCATTAATAAGCACCGGACTGCAACACAACTCAATATTACACACATGTAGATCTTCAGTGAGAGAACCGTTTAATTGATACAGTTTGCCTCCTGTCCCTGCTCACACGTTCTGTTGCCATAGCAAATGAACCAAAGAGAATTGAAAACGAAAACATAAACAATGCACCACAGCAGTGATACTGTAAGGTGTGCGCTTGCTCTTACTGTCCTGCCCATATACCAGTGGAAGTAAAAGAGTGAAACGTCACTCAAATGTAGAAGAGTTCGCACTTCTTTCCCCACCAAGATGAGTTGCAGATCCTCACATAAGACCAGAATAAACAGCGCTAGAGCTGTGCCAAACAGCCACCCCATAATCTATTCTAATGGGAGGGAAGCCTTTTTTTCAGTTGACAAAAGATTTAGTACTTTTGACATTTATCTGCTTCTCTTTCACTTAGAGCTAAGCACTCAGAAAGCCTTAAAAACAAGAAAATAAGAGGAGGAAAATAACGCTGACATATTCATTCAAGATGCATTTCAGGGCAGAATACTGGCGACAAAATCATCACATTGAAAATGAAGGCGCGCAACTCTGATTGCTATTCAAAATGTATACATGACAAACAACTGGGCGTTAATGCGAGGTGAGAGTACATACCCAAAAGGAAAAAGCCATTTTCTAAGGCCATAATAATGAACACGCTACCTAAGAGTACGACATTAATGTATGAGGGTATAATGGCCTTTTTGCACAGTACAGTTTTTAGTGAATGCTTCATTGAGTGGATAGGTGAACATGAGAACATATCCTTCAGCCCAAACCTCAACAGCCTTTTACTACAGACTAAGATCCCTTCTATTCATTGGGTCTTATTCTATCGTCTTTCAGAAATATTGTAGACAATTAACATGACACACTTATTTATCTGTTGATAAAAAATGAAAGATATATTGATATTAATGACATTATATGATTTACCTTAGAAATGTTGTTGTGTATATATGTAAATGGGCCTAATTTGCGTTGATAATACCCAAATACACTTAGTTTTATAGATACTTTTTAAAGCCCATGTCGCTCTTCCTGTTTGTAAATACATTGAATCAGATTTTGAACTGTCAACACAAAGATAATGTTTACGCCATCTGTAACTATCAAATGGCACCGTACACAAGGAGAGAATGGTGGAAAAACTTAAGGCATGTCATCTAACGGGTTTATCAATTGCTGGTTCTATAAAGATCAAGAGTCTACTTGTTAGCGTATTCTCTTAAGGCCCTGTTCTAGTGTATGATTGGGCTCTGTGATCTGATATACAATATCAGCCAATGAGGGATGTGGCCAGCTCTACTGGCTGGCACGTGATTGGCTGTGCCATTGTCTGGGGCATGGTCATTCCTGTGTTTCATCATGCACCAGACTGGCACCCCATCTGGTCAGATAGACCTCTGCATAAGCTACAAATGAAATCCTCAGGCTCAATGTATGTGCAAGCTGAACTAGTGTCCATTCAAGCAGAGTGAAAGAACCAGCAGCTAATGTAACATTTTGACAACAGAGGACAACACATGTTTATCTGTGCTCTCCTGAAGTGACAATGTGGTTCGTGGCAATTTGCTCAACTTACAAATATAAAAGGGCATTACAAATTGGAAGACAATAGGGGTAAATTAAAAATGTGCCAAAAGCATTTTTAATTAAGAAATGGACAGAGATTTGGTGTCCTAATGTTTGCATTGAGAATTTAATTAGCATTACAGATTTCCTTGTTTCTTGTCATGAATCAATTCAGTAGTAGTATCACAGTAATTAATAGAAAGAATGGAAGGACTGAGTAAACTACCTCCAAAACAAGCTGGTCTCAACACATTAAATAAATTTACACACACATACACACACAGGAATTTAGGATGCAGTTAGAAATCCAGCAGTGAAATATGTAAAAAGTAAATCCTCTTGTTTTGCGTAAATATAAAGATTTTCTAAATTGGCTGGTTCAGTGCTTTAAGTGGGCTCTGCCTGCTTTCAGAATTTTCAGAACTCTTAAACAGGTCATTCTGTTTTTGGCATGACTAGTATAGACTAACCGTGTTAAGATCACTTTCCTTTTTCCATCTGAGCACAGTATGTGTGATATGTGATGTTTTTAAGACTATTTTTGAGCTGGTTTTTATTTGTCACCCATTGTAGAAGGTAGACCTATGTCTGTCTGGGCGACCCTATAATCATTTATGCTAAAACCAAGTCTCATGAACCCTGTCAGCGAATCAGCAGTCAAACATTCATTTGTTTGAACCAATCAAAAAGGTGTTTTTCTCACAGCCAATGAGATCATTGCTCCAAAGCATTGAGTCACTCATACCCTATTTTACCTCCTCATATTTTTGTTTCAATAAAACCTCACTCCCCCATAACTTTCATGTACAGACAATACTGTGTGTTTTCAGGGTGAGCCCCCTCCAGCTTATTCTGTTTTTCACACAAATTTCAATTTGTAATTAAAAACAAAACATGTTACAGTGTGATAGACTATTTTGAACACTTGAATATCAGTATCTTGCTCTCATTTCTCTGTATAATAATTTAACTTCCCATTTATATTTTCTATTAAATAAGATTTTTTATACGGTGAAAAGCATTCGCAGTCTAACCGACCTGTCTGAGTACTGGCCTACAACACCAAGCAACACTTTGATTTTTGACAGACATTCCACTTGTTAGTCTGTTACCACGGGTCAAGTCAAGATCTATGTAGTGCATCGTGCTGCAGACTGTTGTTAAAGGCCTGCCCCTGTACCGCTATACCGTTAAAGGGGCCGTGTCATTCTCATTCCCCTCATGTCATCGATTGCGCATCCACCGTCCGCTCCGGGCTCCACGAGCTGATATTTTCCCCAAGATCGACTTCTACACTAAGAGGGCGAGATAGAACGCATAATGTATTCCGGCTAAGTCTAATGAGTTCCTTTTGCCATCTGATTAGCGTAATATAATGTAATTTGCAAATTGCAATATCTTCCCGTCTGTCACTCCCTACTGTGAACCTTCTGATTTCTGTGGTTGATCTTGCATTCCAGGCCAGGGGTTCCATCGGTAGATTGCGGGTAGAAGCAGGGGGTGAACAGCATTTAGTTCCACAGTACATTCTTAAATTGCTGTGAAATTACGGCTGATAAAGAGAACCCCCTGAGCTCGGGGGCGTGGAACAGAGAGTATTGATCTGCTTTGTCCAAATCTATATGTATTTTTAGTGAGGCGTTCAGACGAAAACGACCACATGCCTTCTTGACATTCAGCGCTTGTCGTACGGCTTTTGTAAAGGAGTTTTTCTGTGTGAAGTGCTTTACAGATTATATTAAAGTTTTCTTGTTTTTATCTGCTCTGGATCTAGTTACTGTCTGGTTTGTATATCTTAAATAATGGAGGATGATTGACTTGGCAGAAATGCTAATTTTGACAGCATATATGTATATAATATACTAAATGGGTGTTAGCATAAGGTTAATTTATCTTTGGGGAGTGAAGTTCATACAAGAAAAATAATTGAACAGGAGATCTGTCAGCTATACCATAAATGTTGATTCTGTTATAGGAAACAATTATTATTTGATCAAATTCCCAAGTACATAAAACTTGGAGATTTTTTGGCATTTTCAGGTAATTGAAAGGATAGTTTGTTTTTTACAGCTACTTAGAAACGTAGCAACCATGAGGAATTTCTGGAGTTTATATTAATCTTTTAAAAATAGAATATACAGTTTGCATTCTCTGGTGTTGATCTTGAGTTTCCGTGTTAAAATGTGTGGACAGGTTTAATCTATATATCTAATTACAGTATACTTTATACATTATTCCTAGGTTCTTGGCTTTTATTGTTTTGTTTTTCATATTTTATATGATTATTTTTATATACTTTTAATACAAAGACTTCATACAAAGTACATCTTTAAGTCATTAGTTTCTATACAAACAATTATTCATATTAAAATCACATTTATGAATTTGTACAAATAGTTTTCACTCCATGCAAAATGGTGCTTCCTGGCACATTGTTTTCCTTTGTTAATTGTGGCAGTCCTGAAGTGCATAAACCGCATGGTGCTTTTTAATTGGTTTATTTCTGGTCTGAAACTCCAGGCTTGTAGACCTGCTTCCAGCCCGTCAGCTTTTAGGAAATCTGCGATATCCAGTCTGGTAAGGCATGCAGACAGCCGAGAGAAGACTGCTTACTCGCGTTCTACCCCAATGGCAGAGTCATTATGTGATCGTAACGATTTCCCATTTACTTTGTTTTCGCCTCTTCCAGGACAGGCTCTTTGAGAGAAGGCCTCGTCCCTTCCGCTCCAGGACCTTCACACTGTTAGCTCTGGCCCTTCTTTTAACTACAGGCTCTCAAATCAACATAAGAACCACTAAACCAAACTTTTCCTGTAAGCTAAATGAATTTTGGCTATTATGTTCCAAATTTTAACTCTTACCTTTGCTGAAAATTATTTGTTGAATTTGTTGAGTATATTGAATAATTTGTGAATGTTCATTCGTTGATGTTAGTTTTCAATTAAGCAACTGTTATTGACCAGACTAATACTAAAACATGTTCATTATGTCTAAAACTTCTGTTCAAACTGTAGCACTCTGTAGTGCTGTTGTGTCTCCTATCCTCGAGACAGCGCTTGTACATGACACAACATGTTACAAGTCACTTTGGGTAGCATACGCTAAATTACAGTTACAGATGAATTCATTCAGATAATATTTCCATGTACTTTGCATATACATCTTGTTTTCTATATGCAGCCGTTATCCACGGATGTTATCAATCACATATTAGGCATTCCCTCTTCCTGGCTCCTCCAGTCATTTGAGGAAATGAACGCCCAAAGAGATATCAGGTTTCTTACTACAGTCCCTGTTCTCAGGGCATGTAAGCTTTAGGATATGCTCTGAAAGGTTTTTGTTATTTATTTATTTAATTCAAACATTTATCTCCCTTCATCTCTTATCACCAGGCTGTCAGCAGATAGCAAGCTTAGCAAAGAGTAATTAATTTAATCTGCCTTTGCTTTTATAATTCTCGACATATATCAGTCTTTTAGAGGACAGAAATAGAAGGGAAAAACAACGTATTACAAGATGTGATATTCCTGACAGGGAATAGACTCCCTTTGCGTCTGTTGTAGACAATATGAAACCGAAAATACTCGTAGCGCAATAGAACGGCCACCTCTTGATCTTGATTTTGCTTTTCCATTGATGTAAGTAAAGTGATTTATTTAATTTTCAGTGTATTTGCCTCGTTTTTCTGAGACAGCTTTCTTCACAACTATTAAAGATTTCTTTCTCTCTCTCTCTCTCTCTCTCTCTCTCTCGAAAGATCTCTACTTTATATATCAGAGGAAAAGCATCTTGGGGAGCGATTGTTTCATTATTCATAGCTCATCTTTGATATTGATATTTACGGAGTCGTGTTCACCTGAGTGTGACACTATTATAAAGCTGGAACCAAGCTGTATAAGGGCCCCGCATGGCTGTAAAACAGAGGAACGGGGGTGAGAAATATGCAGCAGTTTGAGATGGTCGACATGCTGTTTTGAAAAACATGTCAAATATTCAACTATGAAAATGAACAAGGTGTGATGTCCTTTGATTAATAGAAACTATACATATATATGTCCAAAGTTGAATATGATACCATATAGGCCGGTACCTACTCAAACTAACTTCAGTCAAAACACAATTAAATCAAAACAGACTTAACTTTATATTTTATTTTGGAATTAAAAGAATACACTCCAATGGTCATATTTGCTTGTCCCCCAAAAAATTGAAAATATGTAAGAAAAAATATGCTGTAAAGTATAGTCTGTATAGTTATACTGTCTATAGTGTGCATGAATTTTTATTTATAATGGACATGTGATTAGTCAAACCACAAATCATTAAGGTCATTGCAGAGTATCAGCGTATCTCCTGGAATGAAACCCAAATGGAAATAATAAAAATATTAAGTTAAGGGGCTTACAGATAGAATAATATATAAGAATATTAATCAAGTGTATATACACAAACATCCAAGGCTTTTCATTTTCAGAGGAAGGGAGGTTTTTCCAAAAACATTCCGCCTATGCTAGTAGCCATATTTGTTATTGTTAGTTATATCATATAACACCATGAACCAGACATGTTTTCCTTCGTCATAAATATAAGCATAAAAATGTGGATGTATCCTTGCCCAGATTAAAATTACCTGTCTCTTTTATGACACAATTTCATGTGACTGATGTGCTCAACAGATAAAATAAATGTATACAAGCAGCGGCGTATACGAGAATTGTAAACATGGAAAGAAATGAATGACAAACTAAAAAGTTATAAACAATAATCCCTGAACATATAAAACAGATTTGTCTGACGGGAACAGCATTATTACGCCCCTATGGATTAAAATCGATGCCCTCACAGGTTCTGACAGCCGCTTAATGTAGCACAGCCAGCTAGTCCAACAAAACCACCAACAGCATCGACAGATGAATATATTATTAATATGTTGTAAGCACAGTCCGAAAAAGGCTGTAATGTGTGAATGAGTCAGAACAACCTGCCAATGAAAATGAAGGACCACCCCCCAACCTTTCAGACATTGGATACACTGAGATGTCTGTTCGGGACAGAACCCATCGCCTTACCTGCAATTTGCTCGCTACTTAGTGCCATCCATCCATCCATTATCTATATCTGCTTCATCCAGTCCAGGGTCCCTGGGAGGCTGGAGTCTATCCTAACATACGTTGAGTGAAAGGCAGGGAGATAACCTGGACAGGACACCAGTCCATTGCAGCCCCTTTGTCCCACTCTCCATCAGTTTAATTTATCAAATATCTTTTGAAATACCTGAGAACTGTGTAACGTTAAGTAAAAATGCCTGAGCAAAAGAATGATGTGATGACACAGTTTAATCAGATGCTAAGAGGGTGCATAGAATCAACGTATAATACTCAATAATAAACCCTGACACACTATGCCTAGCAGAGGATCCAAAATGGCTTCCCTGAAGTGTGAGCATCAGTGATTGGTTTAGCTCAAATCACTAAAGCCTTAAATAATATGTTATTGGGTACTGTGCCCAGATCAATAATGGTGGATGCAGTCTTCATTCATGTATGCCTCAGTACTTCTCTGCTGTATGACACAACTGAATCCGTCGATCAACAAAATCATGTCCGATCATGCATGGTGTATTATTGCTAGAAAGTTGAGGGAGACTTGATAGCCAATATAAAAGATGTAGATTACTGCTGAGTACAAAAGAAACAAGCACAAACTGATAACATAGCATGAACTAAGCAAGGCCAAGGCCAGGACTGGTAATGTATTCATTTGGTAACACCTTATTTAATGCTTTGCTTACAACCATGTCATAAGAACTTCATAACGCTTCATGATGACATGTCAAACCTATGTGGTAATTGAGGTTAACAAGCAATGCAATTTCTTATTGCTGAGCAATAGGTAGTAGCACTTTACATTACGGATTGGTAATGATAAGGAAATATCACTGGAATTTCAAGGATAATTAATTTTACTTGTCTGTACTTACTAGTAGTAGTTTCTAATGCAGTATCCCTGGGCCCCTTGGTTTGTTTTCTGGAAACAGAGATGCTGTTTCTACATAATGATGTGGAAAATTCAGCATTTTCAGGTTTCTTACCTCCAATAAGTGAAAAAATGGTATGTCTCCTACATTTGTGATTTCTCCTTGAAAATGATAAAAAACGGTCATGTGCCGTCACTAATTTTCAGACAGAAAAAGTAATGGAAAATGTCTCCTGTGGAAGTAAATGGTCAAAGTGTATTTGACCCAAAATCAAGAAAAGACAGAAAAATGGGATGCCTCCTAAATTTGCAAATAAAATATCCAACGATAGGAAATCAAGCGCATTCACTCATTATGGTAGAAAAAGTTATCCATACTTTTTCCAAGGGTAGTAAATGGGAAAAGTGAATTTCACCAAAAACCAAAAAAGACATACCTCCAAAAAGTCGAAAAATAGGATACCTTTTAAGTTTGTTATTTGTCCTCTTAAAATGATTGGAAATCATGAGCATTCACTGATTCACTGATAGGAAATCATTTGTATTTACTAATTATGATAGAAAAGGTCATCTGAAATTTTGCCCATCCATAATGTAAAGTGCTCCCAATAAGGTTTTGGTATCACCCATTTTGTCAAAATACAAAACTGAAACATGACAATCAGATTCCATCTTGCTGGTATAATTCTTGGCAATTCTTGTAAAAACTCAAACAATCCCATAATGCCAGCTGGATATTTAATCTCATGTTTTGGTTGGTGCAAAACCAGCGATGATTCGAAGAGTTTAGCAGAGGGAGCCCAGAAAATGGCAGCCATAGTACGAAGAAGTCCACCCCCCGAGACAACAGCGCTAAAACATCGACAGAGAAGCTCATATGGATGATCTTGATTGAAGGCATCTTGTTCCGTGATTTTCCGTCGCACGGACAGCTGGGCCACTTCGTCTGGGGGTTGAGCTGATTGCGAGGCCGCCCGCCCCGCAGCTGGGTAATTAGTTAATGAACAGCAGGTGTGCAATGAGTAGGGAGGTGTGCATCTGTTCGCTACGCTGAACCAATGGGAGGGGGCAACTTTGACTGAGCGATTTATGGGCGTGGTGCCCAACTGACAGTTGTCCATCTCTTTAAATCCATGCGATGAAAGATGTGCTCTCAAAAGCCGATGCACTGCCAGTCACAAAACAAACTTTCTGTACTATCCCCAGCATGCAAGGATAACTCATGCCTCTTGAGGAGACAATATTTACCTGGTTGATCTGAGCTGAACATGGCCTTGGTGAACTTTTATATGCTGTACGTTTGCTTTGAGCATGCGGTTTATAACACTGCTTGGTGGGATAATAGCGTATGAATCAGCAAGCATCACCGCCTACAAAAGGAGGAAGTAAAAGCCAGGGTTACGTATGCTGATTTCTGAATGAATTTCTTGACCCTCCCGAAGAAATAACCCAGATTATTGAAAGGGTGGCTATGCTCCTACATGTTCCTGCTTTCAGTATAAAAGGAACGTTTATGGACATTCTAGGTCGGGCTTTGAAAAAAAAAGGCAAATGAAAGACAAGTAAATTCTATATGGTAATAAAAAATCCTTGGTATGTCCTGTCTCTCTGGCCTTCCGGTCTACCGGTGCTCTTTCATCATGCTTTCATGATAGACTGAAAATATAAAAAGCACTGGGTAGTCCAGAAATCCACAGATGTTTCGTTCAGTTCACCACCTTCTGTTAACGGTACACATCAATATGGAGGCCTTACCATTGCAACGTCCTTTAGGCAACACCCTCTCCCGAGCAGATTAGATTACATTCATTAGATTAAGTTCAGTGGATTAATTCTCATGCAACATAAATGCATTTAAAATGATTTCATATGGGCTATGGCATGAAAGACACGAGTGGTATTTGATTTTGGACTTGGAGTTTGGGGTGTATTTACGTCTCACTGTTTCCGTGAGCAATGGTAGCAAATGGCTCCCAGGTAGACCACAGAAAAGAGAAAACTGAATGAATAAATAAACAGATGAATAAAAAAATAAAAGGAGAAGGTGGGACAGTGGGCAAGGAAAGTGGAGTTTGGGAAGAGGGGAAAAACTAGACACAATGTGCACAATGGGAGAGAATGTAGTGTAGCAATTTGTGTCTGTATAAAAAACCAGTTTGGCAGGTAGCAGTAATTGTGTGAGCCATTCTCTGAAGGTATTCCTCCTGAATATTTGTTTTAACAAACTGCATTTGTAGTTGTCGCTGTGCTTCCATACTTCTTCATTTATTTTCCTTTCAAAGTTGTCTCTGGCTTCGCTGAAGAGAAACATAAAGCAGTGAAAGAAAAACAACAAGCTGGCAAAGCTGCAGGCTGACCCCTCCCACCGGTTTATTTGGCCAATCACTGAATGCGGAAGTTCATCTGTGTGGCAGGTTCGCCTGGTTATAAATTCTTATGTGTAACATACTAAAGATTTCACACAAAAAATGCACTGCATCATTTGCTCCATGTTCGTCATTTTGCTTGAGTGAAGCCAGTTATCATTATCTATGTGAAAAGAATGCCGCATCCTCCTAAAGTGTGGACTTTCATGGCTAATGTATCAAGTATGTTCTAGAACTCAAGCACACAAGAGTAAGTATGCATAAAAACCTCCAGCATGTGTTTTTACATACTTGGGAAATCTTAAAACATACCACAGATTAATTTTTATCTTGTCCATGCTTGGTTTTTTCTGCATTTTTACAAAGCTATCATATGTGAGAGATATACAACAATCTCAATGTCACTCTCAATCTGTGATGTCACTGCATGTATTTCTCAGCCAAAAACCTTTGATATTTATAATGCAAAACATACAATTATCATTTTTATTGGTGTACTCACAGAAATACTGAAAATAATTTGTTTATCCAGTTATGAACATGTATGATTATTGCCAAAATGATTCTTTGGAATTATACTAATGAAACTTTCTGTATCACTTTGATGCATTACATTGTCTCTTAAAAGTAATTTCACTTGTATCCATTTTGTGTACTCTTATCATTTACCATGGCATGAAATTCATACGTGCATTCATATATAAAACATAATGCACACGGAGGTGAAGATATATCTCACACAGAAATTAGCCCGTTCCCTCAGGTGCCCCATGGTGTCACAGAAACAAGATGTGCCCCGTAGAGCCTTGTTTTGCGCCCTGGCAAGGGTAAGAGTGACAGAAAAGGATGCATGAACGTATTCATCAACATAGACATCATGCATACTGCGTTTTCGCCCGGGCGAGCTCGCAAACTGTAATTTCCACAAGATTGTGCGGGTATATTTAAAGAGCTATACCAGCTAGAAGCATGGTGAAGGTGACCAGTGGGCTTTCTTTTCTTGTGCTCAGTCTGGAATCCTTTCAAAGATTGTGTGGAGTAGTTGGGTGGGGGAGGGGTTGGGTTTGGGGTTGTCAGACTCCTCCACGCTGAAATTCATGGTTGATTTAACCACATTTCGAGGCACCTCAGGAGGCGAAGGAGACATTTCAGTGACTTTAACTTTCCTACAAACACCAAGCCATGGCAATTTTCAGCTAAGCTCATTATGTCACCAGTAAGTGAGAGGTACTGCAATATTTTATCACATTTAAAATGACAACCTTTCCCTGCGGCACTTTTCATTTTCATTCAAAGTTATGATTGTGGAAAACATTAAAATGCTTATGAAAAAAAAAAAAAATATGAATGCACTGGATAATCTAACTATGTGGTCTGTGTGGACCTTTTTCACTTGACTGACAGTCAAAAATGCAGTCTTTTTAAATATGTTTTTACAAAATATTTTGTAATTAAAATGATGTACCCCTAGTATTGTTCATGTGGACATATGGTTTAAATAAGAGTTATTATTAGAATTTGAATTACAAGGGGTATGATTCAGCATTGTAAATTAATCTCAAACACTGCACATGGATACACGTGCGTGACATCTATACATGAGCTACAAAAGTGCACGATGATCATACAAAGAAATGTTTGAATCTTTTGCTCAGCAGCCAAGAATCAGGCCATATGTTACCATGACACTAGTTGTATATAAATGCATTAGTGCACTGTACATACTTGCAGGCTGCCAGCTCTGCTCACTGCATCTGTAGGCTTAATTTAGAAAGCTTAGCTTCTCTGTAAACTACACCTTTTTTTAGGTGAACTTGCATTTCTCATGAAAATATTTAATCGTATCTGTTTGTTGCAAGTGTATTATAAATAGACAATGATGGCATACTTCATGTCACTCATTCATACCTATGTGTTAACCTAGGAGACAAAACAAACATTCAAGCTTAATTTACATATTTAAGTCACAAACCCAGTTTTATTTTGAATTCTGCAGTCAGCTACATGCTGGTACCATTTTCATTGATAAAAAACCCCCCTTAATTCATCTCTTTGTATTCGTTATTGTAGCTCAGTGAGCATATGTTGCTCTTCAAAGCACATCTGCTGCATGACTTTTTGTCTCCACAGTACTCCAAAAAATGAGACGATCGTATTCACCGCACTACCCCTCTGTGCAAACCTCAGGAAACGGGGTGCGGTAGGAGGTTTCGATGAGATTGACAGTTTTCAAAGGTCTCTGTTGTGTTTGTGCTTAGGTCTGGCTCGCTTAAATGTCAGTAGGACCAGGTCTGATGGAGGATACCAACTTCACTCAGGCATTTCTTTCAAAGGAAGCAAGACCGGAGAGCACTAAATTTATGATAAAACACCCTTTTTCATCCCCTAAATTTTTTATGAATCTCACTTGCTCGTAATTGCAGTCCAGACCTTGAGTGCACTCTGTTGGAAGCAAATATCTGAATTCAACTTTTTTTTGTATATAAAGCAGGTCTGAGAACTTGCATTCAGCTTTTTTGAATCAAAAGAAAAGGGCTGGAATCTCGTTAAATACAACCTTGAAGCATCCTCGTGTTAATTATCCATGCATATTGTTTAATTTAGAGATTTTTTTTTTGTTTAAGCTGTCATTTTTTTTTAAATGACAGCTTAAACAATACCATTCGAATTAATCAAAATCTTTTTGAATAATGGTAAGTATTGTTATTTTCAAAACTGAAAACTGTTTATTAACTTTCATTTGCTGTGTTTTGCACGTGTAGCAGGAGTAGTTTTTCGTCAAAAAATGTGAATAAGTTCCATAGTGTTTTACTTACATTGTTCTCCATGCTGTTATGTAACGCCCTCTCCTTGAATAGGCTGGTAATTGATGATTGTCAAGTTTGTTGATTATGTCACACTCTGCCCCTTCGCATTGTAGCAGTGGAAAGTGTGGTACGTATCAATATGAGCTGCGGTTATTCCAAGATAAAATATGTGTTAGTTGTAACATGATCAATATATCACAACATAAAAAAAGAGTACAGACATTTATATGTTATACTACCTGATCTCCACACACTATATGTGGAAATCAGGCTACAGCAGTTGGCCATTATTGTTGTTTTTGTTTAAATATTGATGCTAGCTGCTCAGCAAGCTGTGCAGTTTAGTTGCGGAGTGTCTGCGGTCATGGCTAGCAAAGTAGCTACACTACTCCTGATACACTCTACAGTGAGTATGCTCTATTTTTAGCCATAGGACCAGAGACAAGCTAACTCTCAATATTACCACCTTTTATTTGCCAGTTTTTGCCCAGTACATTACTTTGTCTGTGTTGAATTGTATTTAATGTAGTTGAGTGAAGTATGTCAAGCTAGCTACACTGGTTTCTGCACATTCTTTTTTATGTGTTATGTGGCATGATGTTACAAAGTAGAAAACAGATTTTAGTGACAGATGTATCACTGAGCATATATATAAAAACATTCCACCTGCTATGCATCTCTGCCTGACACACCTCCAACGGGGCTGTTGTTGTAGCCTCTTCCACCGACTTCCACCAGAAAGGTGAATGCCCTCCACCCTGCTTGTGAGCACACAGCTGCCTGCTGCGTGTACTTTTCCTTCTTTTACTTGAAGGCAGTCTCCATTCCCTCTTCCCATGGAACTGTCAGCTCAGCCATGATACCCGTCCCAGCAGAGGTAGACCAGACATGACTGTAGTCTTATATCCAAAAGTGAAAAAATGGGTTGACAGAAAAATAGGCATAAGACAGAAAAGACATAAGACTATAGTCTTACCTCCAAAAGTGAAAAAATGGGTTGACAAAAAAATATTTGATTTTTTTTTTTTAAATAACAGTAAATGACCTATATTATCCCCCCATGCAAGAAAATGTTGCCTGAAATGATTTGAATATGAATAAATGAAATCCGTGTTTTGTGCTGAAAGTCTAGAAAAGACATAAGACTATAGTCTTACCTCCAAAAGTGAAAAAAAGGGTTGACAGAAAAATATTTGATTTTTTTCTTTTAAATAACAGTAAATGACCTACATTATCCCCCCATGCAAGAAAATGTTGTCTGAAATGATTTGCATGTGAGTAAATATGACCAATGTGTTTTGCTGAAGAAAGACCTGTCATGAAAAAGTATGTGTTGAGCGTAGTTGCAATGGGACGGTGAAAGTGTGAGCAGAACATGTGTTCCTCGTTAGTATAGTGGCCAGTATCCCCGCCTGTCACGCGGGAGACCGGGGTTCAATTCCCCGACGGGGAGGATATCATCCTTTTGCAAATCTCGGACAGCACGCCTAGAAATCCTAACGCTAATTCTACAAACCCTAACCCTAGAAACCCTAACCCTAATTCTGCAAACCCTAACCCTAACCCTAGAAACCCTAACCCTAATTCTGCAAACCCTAACCCTAACCCTAGAAACCCTAACCCTAATTCTACAAACCCTAACCCTAGAAACCCTAACCCTAACTCTCAAACCCTAACCCTAACCCTAAAAACCCTAAAAAAACCCCTAACCCTAACCCTAATTCTACAAACCCTAACCCTAGAAACCCTAACCCTAAAACAAACCCTAACCCTAGAAACCCTAACCCTAATTCTACAAACCCTAACCCTAGAAACCCTAACCCTAATTCAACAAACCCTAACCCTAGAAACCCTAACCCTAATTCAACAAACCCTAACCCTAGAAACCCTAACCCTAATTCTACAAACCCTAACCCTAGAAACCCTAATAACCCTAACCCTAATTCTGGAAAACCCTAACCCTAGAAACCCTAACCCTAATTGTTGTAACCCACATTCTTGAAACCATAATCAATGTCTTCTGCTAAAAATCCAGAAAAGACATGACTGTAGTCTTATATCTAAAAGTGAAAAAATGGGTTGACAGAAAAATAGACATAAGACAGAAAAGACATAAGACTATAGTCTTACCTCCAAAAGTGAAAAAATGGGTTGACAAAAAAATATTTGATTTTTTTTTTTACCTTTAAATAACAGTAAATGACCTATATTATCCCCCCATGCAAGAAAATGTTGCCAGAAATGATTTGAATATGAATCAATGGAACCCGTTTTTGTGCTGAAAATCCAGAAAAGACATAAGACTATAGTCTTACCTCCAAAAGTGAAAAAATGGGTTGACAAAAAAATATTTGATTTTTTTCTTTAAATAACAGTAAATGACCTATATTATCCCCCCATGCAAGAAAATGTTGCCTGAAATGATTTGAATATGAATCAATGGAACCCGCGTTTTGTGCTGAAAATCCAGAAAAGACATAAGACTATAGTCTTACCTCCAAAAGGGAAAAAATGGGTTGACAGAAAAATATTTGATTTTTTTCTTTTAAATAACAGTAAATGACCTATATTATCCCCCATGCAAGAAAAT